>CM062627.1:33002834-33602834 GCA_025617555.3 Puccinia polysora
GTAGGGAATCATTTTTCTCACACATCCAACTCTTCATTTCACCCATTTTGACTTTGCCGCGCAGTCATGCCCCGTCAGTATTTCATGCAAAAATACTTTATTTCATGCAACTTTCAAGAATTCATATTTTTGAATTATTAATGCGCATCCCTGTAGCAGCGGTTCTTAAACTCCTAATTGACAACTTTGGTAATTTTGGAGCCATTAGAACCCCTTCAAAAATGCAATCAAAAAATGAAAAAAATCCATAAAAACAAATTTTTGCAGGGGTTTTTGAATCATCATTTTGGCAATTTTATTGTTTTTTTTTTTTGGTTATTTCAGCTGCAATACTTTTTTAAAAAAATTCAAAGAGTCTTCTCATATTACTTTCATATTTTGTGGATGTATCCTTTCACCTTAAACAATTCCTTCAAAAAACACAAAAAATCAATCAAATTCAATTTCTCTTTGGACATTTGAATCCTTTTATTTTCATTTTTATTTCTTTTTTTTGGGTAACCCAAGCTATAAAATAGTTAAAGAAAAATCGAGAGAGCATCAAAATATTTTTACCAGATTTTTTGTATGTATTATTTTACCTTAAAAAATTACTCCAAAAAAGCAAAAAATTCAAAAAATTCAATTTTCTCATTTGAATTTTGGATCCTTATGTTTGCCATTTTGACTTTTTTTTTTTGTGTGTTTCAAGCTTTGAGAACTTCAAAACAACTATGGAAGATTTTTCTAAAATGTATTCCAGGATTTTTGGATGTCATTTCTGACCTTTGGAAATTCCATCAAAAAACCAGAAAAACCAAAAAATTCAAAAAATTCACTTTTCTCACTGGATTTTTGAATCCTTTTCTTGACCTATATAATTTTTTTTTTTTTTGGGTGATTCAAGCTTTCAGAATTTTGAATGTTAAAAAAACAAAAAAACAGTTCATTAATAATTTTTGATTATCATCTGCATTCTTGCATACACCTTACAAGCTTCATTCAAAAAA
Source organism: Puccinia polysora (assembly GCA_025617555.3). Classification (NCBI taxonomy): domain Eukaryota; kingdom Fungi; phylum Basidiomycota; class Pucciniomycetes; order Pucciniales; family Pucciniaceae; genus Puccinia; species Puccinia polysora. Next base: position 33,003,824 of record CM062627.1, read on the forward strand.
TTAAAAATAAAGAACAAATATGGATAAAAATATTAAAATTTATTCAACTATGATTTTTTCTGTTTTTCTACTGGATTTTCATGGAGGGAAAAAAACCTCATTACCAAGATCCAAATTTCTCTGAACAATGGTTTTCCAAGATTTGGAATCCTTTGTCACAAAGCTTTTCCAAAGTGGATCTAACCTGGGAGCTGGCCAATGATCAGACTTGAACTTGAATGAGACTATATGTTTGGATTGTTCCAAAAGAATGAAGAAAATATGAGAAATTTTGGAATTTGAAGTGGAAGGTGAATTCAGAGGAATATAAGTGCAAGGCATTAAAGAAGAAAACAGCACCACTGGACAATTTATGTTTCATCCAGAAGGAAACCATGGCATGGTAATTTCATCCAAATATTTATGGGAGCTGGGCTATAAAAGTGTTTCAGTTGCCTTCTTGCTTCTTGGAAAGTTTCACCCCAGATATCACGCAGTAACCTTGTTTCCTTGAACATTGGGTTTGAATCAAGCGCTTTCACCATTTCTTTCCTGACTTCAATCCAGTCTTCTGAGATCCTCCCCAAGCAAATGGCTGCTGCTCTAAAGCCACATTTCCCATCTCCTATGACATCTTGAACATGGCAGATATGTGGAATTTCTTTTTTGGGGTAAGTGGAATCTTTTTATTGGAACTAAAACCAAAAATCAGAATTTTTTATAAAAGAAAATATGGACTAAAGATGATAATCACTTCTCCAATTGATATTTGGTCAAATATTCCAGAATAAGAATAACATAATTTGCAGGAAACATAAAGGAAAAACCCAAAAGAAATCAGACCAAATTAAAAAATGAGAAAATACCAAATGTACTCACTTTCTCACTGATTGTTGGGGCTGCTAATAACTTCCCCCCAGACGGATGGTAAGGAGCATCATTATCTTCATTGAATCCCTTTATTCTCTTGATTCTTGTCCCAGGATTTTATTCAGGAGAAGCAACTTGCTTATTCACAATGGTTCCAGACCTCTGATAAAGGTTTGAATGAAAAAATCATGAAAAATAATATCTAACTAATTAGCCAAAAATAAAAGAAAATGAAAGCTCACCATCTTAATTACATCCAAATCTGACAGCTCTTCATCTGCTGAATCTTCCACTTCATCCAAATCTGGAAACTCTTCATCTTCTGAATATTCCTCTTCATTCAGCAATTCACTCTATGTTAAAAAAATGAGAAGGACTCATCAAAAAAAAAACAAATTGCAGAAAAAATAAGTATAGTTATAAAATGACCTCTTCTTCTGATTCCTCCTTAATTTTTTCCCTTCCCCTTTGAATGGATGGCCTTGCACCTTCTTGAAACCTGAAAACATAAGAAAAAAAATAATTATGGATTTTGATATTTTTTTTGTCCAAAAAATTGGTGACTGACCTTCAAATTTGCTATGAATTTCTTCTTTGTCCTTCCTCTCCTCTTGGGTTCTTCTAAATATTAAAAACCAGATGAATCTTTTTTGCTTGAGGACTGAGAGATCTTCTTGAAATTATTGGTGGCCCCTTTGGGTCTTCCTCTAACTTTGGATCTTTGAGTGGAATTTGGCTCTTCAATAAGGGTAAGTTGATAGCTTCCACTGTACAGCTTCATGCTTTCACCCAGATAATATAGCTGTTCTCCAGGTGGCAACTTGCTGAATGCTTCAAAAAGTTAAGTGAAATATAAGTTTTCATTACTTACTTTGGTTTGAACTTGAAGTTTTTCTGAATCTTCAGTTGATTCAGGGTTCACATTTAACTGGAGAAAGGAAAATCAAAATCAATCAGGAGATTATTTATTTGAGCTTGAATCCCCCCCCCAAAAAAATAGAAAAACTTACTGAGATGGGAGCTTTGACATGCTATTGAGGCTGAAAATCATCAAGTTGGAAGAGTACACCCTTTCTGATGGCCAATTTGACTTTTTGAACACATGGTATAACCATGTAAGAAGAGTAATCACACTTTTTTCAATTGATGGAAGAATCAGGAACTCAATGAGATGAATGAATGATTTTGAAGGAAAAGTAGCTGATCTTTCCAGAAAGATGATCCACACAGTGAGGAAAACCAATTACATTTTTGAATTCTTTCTCAGAGGCTTCAATGGCTCTCTCACGGGTTGGGATGCTGATGGAACTGTAAATTTTTTGAAATACATCATAGAAAGAGCCAATAGAAGAATTGATGAATCTTTTAATGTAGGAGTGAGAAACTTCTATTCTTGATGTAATTGTGTTTCCAAAGTGAAATTACTTGTCTGCCAAATAGGAGAAAAATTTTCTTTTTAGAGGAATCCAGTTTTCAAGAAGGTAGTCAGAAGTGGGAGGATTTCAGACTAGAAATTTTTTTTTGAAGTTTTCATGATAGCTTGATTCAGATTTTGAATAGACCAAATGATTACATTGTTTCTGGAATAGCCTCCATTCATCTTCAGATTTAAAGTGCTTCTTGCAATGAGTTTGAATATTCTTGAAAATGTTCCAGACACAGAGAAGATGATGAGAGGAAGGGAAAACTGATTCAGTTTAGCTCATAAGTGCTTGTTTCTTTTCTGTCACAATCATACTAGGTTCTTTATCTTCAAATATTTCCTGAAGTTGATTCAGGGCCCAATCATAGTTCTGCTTTTTCTCTTGAGATAAGAAACAGAATGCAACTGAGAAGCTTCTAGAAAAATTTCCTATCCCAAGAATATGAAGAAGGGGAATTCCAAATTTTTTGGTTTTATATGTACAGTCCATCATATTGAGGGTAGGGAAAATTTTGAGAAGTTTCATGGAATCAGGGTGTGAAATAAATAATGAAGTAATTTGACCATCCAAATTTTTCATTTTGTATTAAAAAGAATAATTCCTGAGTCCCAGTATGAGTGCCTCCGCAGGAGTTTTTCCATCAAGGGCATTTTTTTTTATTTCAGATCTTTTGCTGTAAATTTTAGGGAGATTTGTATGGATAGGTGATGATGAGTTTGGTATAGGAGAGTTGAAAATTGTTAAAGGGGGAACTCCTGCTTTGGATAAATTTTCAACCACCTTCTTTTGCTCCCCTTGGATTCTTCTGTGGATGGGATGAGTGGAAGGATCAATGGAAGGTGGATGGTTGTGCTCTGGAAATATAACCTTCATCACCCAAACACCCAATTTTTTTGAATAATTCCCTAATAACCTGAAAGGAAAATTGGTCTTTCTTGATTTTTTTAATTTTGAGGTATCTTTTCTGGGTTGATATTCACCAGATTTATCACATTGGTAAGTGTAGGCCTGATTCTTGCAATTTGATACTCTGGTAGATATGGCATATCCATGGGACTTTGCCCATGATTGGATAGCCTCAACCAGCTCCTCCTTTTTATTATATGATAGCTCAGCAGGAGGTGCCAGAGGAGTGGAATCAAGAGTTTGAGTAGATGAATAAGGAGCAAGAGGATTTGAATCACTAGTTTGATTAAATGAGATAATGGAGGCTGGTCCTGGTGAAACAGTTGAAACAGTTCTGAAAAGTGGGTAGATGTTTTCTTGAGCCATTGGAAAAAGAGATGTTCCTGTTTGGAAGTATCTTGAGTGTTAAGTTGTTTTGATGAGTGGTTGGTTGTGTGGTGTGAAAAGGTGTGGTGTGAAAAGGTGTGGTGTGAAAAGGTGTGGTGTGAAAAGGTGTGGTGTGGTGTGGTGTGGTGTGGTGCGGTTTTATGTGGTGTGGTGTGGTGTGGTGTTGTGTGGTATGGGGTGGTATGGTATGGTGTGGTATGGTGTGGTGTGGTGTGGTATGGTATGGTAGTGGGATGACGTGGTGGGGGGTGATGGGAGGGTGGAATGGTTCAAGGGGGTGGTTTATAAGATAATTGGGGGGCTCCAAGATGGTTGGTAGTCCCAGGAAAAAATTTTCAGTCATATTGAATATATGCATGTGAAGGGCTCAAAGAAGAGTGAATTTTTCAAATTTTTTGGTTTTTTGATGGAATTTTTAAAGGTCAAAAATGACATCAAAAAATCCTGAATTTTTTTAAAAAGCTCTTGAATAGTTCTTTTACAATTCTCAAGGCTTTCAACACTCAAAAAAATAAGTCAAAATGGCAAACATAAGGATCCAAAAGTCAAATGAGAAAATTGAATTTTTTGAATTTTTTGCTTTTTTGAAGAAATTTTTTAAGGTAAAATAATAAATCCAAAAAATCTGAATAAAATATTTTAATTCTCTTTTCATTTTGTTTTAACTTTTTTGTAGCTTGAATTACCCAAAAAAATGAAATAAAAAGGAAAATAAAAGGATTCAAATGTCCAAAGAGAAATTTGATTTTTTGTGTTTTTTGAAGGAATTTTTAAGGTGAGAGGATACATCCAAAAAATATGAAAAAAAACAAAGACTCTATGAATGTTGGTTGAAATTTATGGAAGCTGAAATAACCAAAAAACAAAAATTAAAATAGCCAAAATGATGATCCAAAAACCCATGCAAAAATTTGTTTTTACGGAATTTTTTCATTTTTTGATTGCATTTTTGAAGGGGTTCTAATGGCTCCAAAATTACCAAAGATTTTGGCTAGGGATTCAAGAACCCCTGCTACGGGGATGCGCAGTTAGAATTAAAAAAAATGTATTCTTGAAATTTGCGTGAAATCAAGTATTTTTGCATGAAATTCCAAAGGGGCGCAACCGCGCGCCAATGTTAAAAAGCGTGAAATAAAGGGTTGGATGCGTGAGAAAAATCATGCCCCAAATAAAAATAAATGAAAAAACATTATCAAAATACAAAAAAAATATAAAATAAAATAAATAAAATGAAAAAAATGAAAAAAATATAAAAAATAAAAAATAAATAAAAAATAAAATAAAAATAAAAAATAAAAAAATAAAACCAACAAAAAAAATGATTGAAATTTTTAAGAAATTCAAAAAGTTTGAAAATCACAATTGAAAATATGTTGGAAATATTTATCTTCACAGCTTAGGATGATTTACTATATAAAACTTTCATGTTTTGGGGGACACATAACATGTGGCATGTAAAGACTATTTTGGCTTAACCCTATCGATTTTGAATATTTGATCTTGAAATCCCAACCTGATGAGTAATTCAAGCTTACCAAAACCTCTCATTAAAGGTGTTTTTCAAATTTGAGGCTAAGAGGCTAGCAACTAAGTTCACTGAGGGACAAAATATATCAATACGCCTATTACTGGTTCAACACGCTATAATCTATTGTATGTACGGGGCCAGTTTTAGGTGTGGCCTCACACAGATTTTCATCTGATATTCACACCATTCAATCCCCCATAGATTCTCAGCTTGGATTCGATTTCCTGAATGGTGGGGAGCAGTGAGTGATGATGATGAACAGGTGGGCCTAGTTTGGTTGTTGTTCTAGTGATGATGCTTTGAATTCATCTTGCGATCCACTACTGACACAGTCTCGTGACGCCATCGTGTGCGGTGATGGGTCATCGATCGATTACGTAATCTACCCTCCACCTGCCTGTGCCTGCACGCATACATCCTCCTCCCCGGTCCTGCAGCCTTGGTGGTGGCCGTGGTCGCGGTCATCAAGAGATCCAGACTGCTTCTGGAACTGCTCCCCCCCAGCCCCAACCTCATTGACGACATTAATGCTTTCATCGGCTGAGGTCGTTATCGATGCTGCTCGGGACGATTGTTAATTGAATCGGGATGAAAACTTGGTCCAACCGATCGATTCACTTCCACTTCCACGTCTCGGTCCTCTTTCCATCCCCAATCCCATCCTGCCGGCCGTTAGACCGACCCACTCGGCTCGAATGACTGGCCCGGAGAGGACGTTAGAACGAAAGATTAGTAGTAGCATCGGTACTAACACTCAAATACCCCTCTCTACCAGTCATGGTTCAACTAAACCATCTACCACCAATCGAGTCCTCAGATCTAACTCCAGAGAACCCGCTCCAAATCAATCTCGGCCGGAAACTCAATCCCTCAAACGAACCTCGAACGAAACCGATCGAGCCCATCCTCGTCAGTAACCTGTGACGTGTTGCCCCTCTCCCTTTGTTCGATCTAAACCCGCTCGATCTCAAATTTCTCTCACCTCACCCTCTCTCATACAGCCTCTAGCGCCAAACGGCCGGCCCATTGGCCCAGGCGGAAAAACGCCGAGGTCGAAATGACCACTCCCGCCCCTGTCCGACACGCTCCCATACCCCCTTCTACTCAGCGATCCATCACCACCAAGAGCTCGCAACTCCTTCCCGATCAGGTCCTTCAAGCTCATGATAAAGCACGAGAACTCTCTAAACAACTCGAACTGGCTCAGCAGCAGATCGGTGAACTCGAACGTCGAAATGCCGAATGTACCCATCGAGAGTTTGGCCTGGAACGCAAAGTATTGGAACTCGAGAGGGAACTACGCAACACAACACTCAGATTGGAGGATCGAGAAGGACGAGTGTGCAAATTAGAACAGGATCGAAAAGTCGTCAGCTGCCAGATCGAATCCCAAGATCAAGAGCGGCGAAAGGCAATCGAGCAAGCTGAGCTCGAGGCCGAAAAATCTCAAGCAGCAACTCAAGCGGCATTCGAACAAGTTCAACAACTCAAGGCACTCAACTCTTCCCTAGAACAACGCGTCAGATTATTGACTCATAACGAGGCTCGTGCCCAACAAGTATCATCCGATGCTCAGACTCGTATCCAGCTACTCGAAGATGATAAGGCTCGATTAGAACTAGAAACTCAAAAACTCATGTCTCAGGTGACCCAGCATCAATCGGATGTAGAAAAGCTTCAGAACCAGATCCAAGAGTCTCATCTCTCGAGTTCTCGTACTGCCAGTGACTCGGTCTCCTCGAGGGAAGTGCTGAGAAACGAATTGATACGTAAGTTAGTCCCTTACTTGGGAGAAACCCTTTTCTTCTTCGAGTTGATGATTTGATTAACCCTTTGATACGGGTAGGTCAGGTCGATCAATTCAAAGCACTCGAGCAAGCTAACGCACGTATGACTCGTGAACTGGCCCAACTAAAGACTCACCACTCCAATATCGAATTACTGAGAGAAGAAAATCACCAGTTCAAACAACGCCTGGCCCTATCCGATCAGCTTCGTCAGCAACTAGCGTCAACCGAAGTCGAGCTTTCAAAACTATCACAGGAACGATCCGAATGGACTATCTTTATCGAGCAACATCAAGATGAGTTCAAAAGCCCTCATGAGTTTTTCAAATCTCTAGCAAGCCAGCGTATTGAAAACGCAAGCTTGAAGGCGCGATTAGGATCCAGAGAGTCAGAAATTAAGAGTCGGGATCGGATGATTGGAGAGTTAGAAGCTAGACTGGAGGAAGTCGAAAGACAAAGAGACGATGAGTTTGCCGAAAAGTTAAAGGCCCTGGGTCAAGCTCAAATCGCAGAACGAAATCGTGAGCTCGATAAGCGAAGAATTCAGATGTTGAACGAACAATTGAAGAGTTATACCGCCGAAGAAAGATCATTCTCCGATGGGACAGGCTATGATGAACAGAAAGAGTTACAGATCGCTCAGTTGAAAGAACTACTCGATAGTCACCAAGAAGAGCTCGCTCGCGTCCAGCGAGAAGCGGCGGAACTTCGTCAGCAACTTGGAGCTCAACCATCCGGTTCACCCTCTCATTCTAATCCTGTCAACCCAGGCAGCCCCGAGAAAGGTTGCCCGCTCAAGACTTCCTTGACCGAGCAAATCGATCGGAACGAAAAACTCGAGTTAGGTTCGTCGTTGGTTTTGTTTTGCTATTGCGCCCGGTATTGAAGGGCTTCATAACTTGCCTTAACCGTGACCACTGAATTCCAAAACTACTATTGCAAACCAGAATTAAATGATTTTGCAGACGAAAACGAAATGCTCAAGATGGAGATAGAGTCTCTACAACTTCAAGTTCACCGACTTGAGAGAGACCTTGGACGAGGAGAGTATAATTCGGCCTCGACCCAAGTTCTTTGCCCGGAAGGATCGCCAGTAGATGTAGAGCAAGCGATTCGAACTGAACGGTTGGCAAGTTTGAAAGCAGAAAATAGTGCACTCGTCAAGAGGATCAGCAAGTTGGAAAAAGGGATTCGACAGACGACGGAAGAGGAGGTAGAAAGTTTAGTCCCTCGCGAATCCCTGAATGCTAGTCATCAAGAGATCATCAAGCTAGAAGCTGAGGTATCCAAACAGATCAAAGCTAGGGAGAGGTTATGTGAGATGTATAAAGAGACGACGGCGAGTTACAAACGAGCGATTTGGGAGATCTTGGGCTATAGTTTAGAGGCTGTTGCGAATGGTGAATATAGGCTGAGGTCGGCCTTTAAGGATGAGTCTAGTTGTACGATGCTATTCGTCCCGACTTCCAAATCTCATCGACACCATCCTTCGGGCGCTAGCAGTCTAGCCAAGGTTGGGACTAATTCCCAATTCGAATTTAAGCCTAACCTCAACCATCCCTTTCATCAATCTGACTTGGTCGTCAATCATTACGATCATTGGGTCCTGAATCAGAACTCGGTACCTTGTTTTACTGCCGCCTTGACTCTTGATCTCTTCAAAATTCATCGGACCTAACCTGCCTGGATCTTAGAATCCCCTGAGTCTTTTTTTAAAGAAGAAAAAAGAGAAGCCTTTGACTTGGACTTACCACTTCAGCCCCTCCCAGATTTGATCCTTCCCCTGAGATCCCAAGGTACCTTATTTTTGTTTTATTCGTTTATTCATTATTATTATTCACATACAGATAATAAGTATTGCTTTTGGTTAAGTACTGTTTTTTCTGGCTTGATGAGATGGTTCTGGACAACAGTTTTTTTGTAGGCTTTGTTGGTGATTTCCATCAGATAGATCTCAAATGAACAGGGCTAAAAATCACTTATTATTGTATCAATCCATAAAGTAAGTAAATGTCTAGAATGCTGAGAAACCCGCCCAGTTGGTGTGCAGGAAGGGGTAAGTATCTTTTCAGCCTTGGTTCTCTCATGTGTGGCAGCTGGGTGCATTGGGATGACTGTTCAAGCATTCAAGTGCATATCTGACCCTGGGCTTCATCTACTACTTAGTCCCATTGAGTCAGTTTGGAAGTAGGATAGGGGGTGATCGATCTGCACCTGTCAATCCCTCCATGAGCTACACTGAGTTCATCAAACTTGGAAACCAGGGTGATTTATATAAAGGAGGAGCAGGGAAGGGGGGGAATAAAGATCTAAAGAATCATGTTCATGATTTTTTTTTGTTTTAAAAAAAGCTAGCTTTTATTAGTCACTTACACTTGATCTGGTGACTTGGGATGCTTCATGCCTTTGGTTCAGAGCAACTTCCTACCACCTGACAGTCAGGTCAGCTTGATATTCTCATCCACCATGACTTGTCTGAGTTTATCAATCTTGAGTTTTTATTTATCTACATACACATACTTTATACGCCTGTAAATAATCAATCAATCTAGATTTGTTGAATTTCAACCTAATTCATCATTGGTCTTTCTTGGGTGTTTTTTTTTTTGAAGAAAAAAAAGAAAGCAAAAAAAAAAAATGCAGCCCAACAAAATTTAAGCATACCTTCATCTTGGATCCCTTGGTTGACTGGTGCTCTTGAGATCCATCAAATTTTAGGATCTGTTCAGATTGATTCATCAAACTTGATTTGAGTTGAGTATGGGGAAGGGGGGGAAGAGGAGAGGCCCAAGTTTGATGAAATCCAAAGTTGCCCATGTACCTTTGCACATGTGGCCTGATTGCTTGCTTGAATTAGGTTTAGATAGACTCTCTTTTCTACTATTTTTTTTTTCTGGACCAACCTAGTTTTCTAAGCAAGAAAAATAAAATGGGGGTGAATTTGGGGGTGAAGAAAGTTAAGGAGGTCAGGATGCAGAATCATGTGTGTGTGTGTGTGTGTGTGTGTTTTGTACCAATTGATTCTTATCAATCATCAACCCACCACTTGTTTCTTCCTCATCTTATCCCAACCCATTTATTTGTAAATTTACATAAATTGTTCATTCTTCTTATTTTTGTAAAAAATACATATATATATATATGATTGAATCTCAAACTTAAAACACACATGGTAGTTATGGGGTTACATAATTCAGCCTGTCATCACACCAACCTTTGGATAGGTGATCACAAGATCCTAGTAAAATATTAAGATGAGTGAATGGATGGGATGATAGAGGATTGGTGAGCTTAGGATTTCGTAGGACACCATAAAATCATGCAATTAATGGTTTTAGTCATATTGTCTGTAAGGCCTGTCTGGCTGAAAACCAGATTTGTTTTGGTTTATTTTGTAAAGCACACTTGGTGCATTTTAAAACTTAATGATTCAACAAGTCAAGTGATTTGGGGACTTTCTCAAGATTTTATGCTTTTGCACACAGAAGATTTATGTTGGTGGCTCATCAAATGTACCTGGGTGCCAATCAAAGCTGGTTGAAATGGCCAATGAACTCTTTTTTTTTCTTTTTTCAAAAAAATAAAAATCACTAAACTGCCTTAAAAGAAACTACATATTTATTTTTCATTTTTTCCTCATTTAAATCTGTGGGAGGAATCTTAAAGAGTCCAGTTGTTCCTTTTTTGATCTAAAGCCAACTCTTTCCCCCCCCCCTCAAAAAAAAGAAAGTTGAAAAAATGGAAAGAAAAAAAGAAAGAAAGAAAGAAAAAAAAGAAAAGAAAAGAAAAAATATTAGATTGATTAGAAAAAAAAATAAGAGAATATAAAAGATTGACATGTTTTTGAAAAAAATTATAACATAGGATTTTGGAAAAATGAAATGTGGTGATGAAGTGAGGTTAGATGGAGGAGTGGAAGCTGTTTGGTTGGGTGCATTTTACCAGATTTGAATGGCTTCAAGAGGATCTTGGTTGGGTGGTAGGTTTGACCTAGCAAGGCAAACCCAGTTCAGCACTCTGCACACCCAATCAAGCATGCTAGGAACCAATTAAAGTCCCAGTAGGCACAGTACAAGCCAAACTTGAACAGATTCCCAGACTAAGATTGAAAGTTCCAGGTTTGGGGAAATGTTTCCAGCATCCTCTCTCTCCCTGGTGCTCCACTTGGAAGCAAAAATGGTGTTGTTCCATCAAAAATTCCAAAGAAAAAAGTAAAAAAGGAATAGCAACAGTTTGTTTTATTTAATGATGATTATTTTGTAAAAAAAAAAAAAAAAAAAAAAAAAAAAAAAATGAAGAAAAATGAAAAAATGCTGGTTCATGAATAAAACTTGACAAAATTCATGATGTGTCATGAAATGAGAAGTAAAGGAATCTGAAAAAAAAAATTGATTTGATCAAGAAAACATGTCAAATGAAAGGAGATCAGATCAAGCATATCTCTCATGTAGTCAAAACTTGCATAGATTCCCATTTATAATCCTCATAAAGATAAAAAAATATTTAAAAAATCTTATGTCACAGTTTAAACATTTTTCCTTCTTCCCATCATCAAAATCAAAAAAAATTTTCAAGGAAGGTGTTCAGTCTTGAACTGATGGGGAAGGCTTGAGGGTGCCATTCAGTATAGCATTCTTAAAATTCTCATAGTAATCTGGGATGATGAATTTGTGAGATTATTGCATCTTCTAATATTCAGAAGGATTGGATGGTTGAATTTCATTTCCTGGGATTTTAAGTGATTCAAATCTAGCCAAATAGGCTTGGATTAAGTGTGATTGGAGCTGTCTCAAGATCTTATCAAATTTGAGTTCTTCATTTGGTTTTATGTTTTATGTTTTTTTATGTTTCTTTATGTTTCTTTTTTTTTTGTGGATAGTAATCATGATTTGGACTAAGATCTATGAAAATCCTAGTTCTTGATAAGTTGAAAGATTCTTTTTACAAAACTTGTCTATTCAGTGAGTCATTTGAAGATAACTGAGATCCAAGTATTCATTGTATGAATATGAAAGAAAATAAATGATCTACATAATTTTTTGAAGAAAAGAAGAAAAAAAAATAAAAAAGCTGACTTCCAGAGGGAGATCTAATGAATTTCTCTCTCAAATATATGAAATATTGAGTGAAACTTAATGAGATTTGTTTTGATGTATTTTTAAAGAGTATTAATAAGATCTTCAAAATAATCTACCACGGTTGAAACATGCCTTTCCCAATAGAATCTGGCAGTAACCAAAACTTACTTTTGAGATTTTTGAACCAAAAACATGAATTTCTTTGGTAAAGTGATCCATCAGGATTTCTCTTGATCCTCATCATCCTCAGGACACACTCTGTGTTACAGATGGGTATATGCACAATCTCAATCCTCCTTTTAATCATTTCAATGCAAAAAAAGAAATCAAATCAAATCCACTGTCATGGTCTTGAAGGCCTGAGTGAGTGAGCTAACATTTTCCATCAAATCTCACCAAATGATCACATCCACACTGATTTTGAAGATAATTACTGGTTTCAATCTTCAATCAAGTGGTTCATGACTATATTTTTTTTATGTTCCATGAATTCTGGTATCTTAAGAACCTTTGTTTTAGGACTCTTTTTTTTTACTTTTCAATTTTTTATCACATTTAAAATCATCTAGAGTAAGTATGATGGATCTTGAGAATGAGTGGATTTTGAAGGTTTTAAATCATTCCAGAAAATTGAGACCATCAATGGCACTGCGCAAGGAGAATCTAGTGAATATATTAGAGATTATTTTGAATTGAGAGAGAGAGAGATTGGATTTTAATTTTGATGAAAGTAGAAGCTTGATCTTCTTTATTACTGGAAACTGAAACAAGCCTGATGATAGGTACAAATAAGAAATGAGAATTACAGCCAACATTAAGATATGAGGAACAGAATGAAATAAGAAATGAGGAAATCGTACTTCCCCAAGAGAACAAAGAGATGGTCTAATGGAAGGAGGCTGAGGAAGTCTTTATAAGCTTAGGACAATGAGTAGGAGACTGAGGAGGAATGGAGGATGGTCAATATGGAGCTGGTGAAGGTTTCTGGGTTTGATTCTCACCAGATTAGAGCAAGTAGTGGATGAGATTGGAGCCTAAATGGGTATAAAAGATTGATCTTGATGCAATCTTAAGGCAGAAATGAGTAGTGATAGTCAATTGAGTGATAGAGATAAAAGAGCAATCTTAGGAGACCTTGAAGTTTTGGTGGAGGCTGGTTGTTGGTGTTGGGAGTGTGTGGAGGAGAGAATGAAGACGGAGAAAGGAGGATCAAGGGAGAGAGAGGAATTGAGAGAGCAAGGATTAGAATACCAGTAAGAAGAAACAAGAAGAAAGGAAGAAGAAGAAAAAAACAAGTATGGAGAGAAAAGGTACTGAGGAGGACTGGAGCTCATAACAGATAGATCATCTGTGACAGGAGCAGGAAACATAGGCAACAGCCCTGAGAGAGAGAGAAATGGGGATGGGAACATGAAAGGAGATTTCAGACAGGATTTCAAAATATTTCAACACCCCATGTCATCTGGTGAGGATTGAACTGAAAAGCATTTGCTTGTTAGGGAAGGAGAGAACCTAGAGAGCTGGATTTGGTGAGTGCATTGAAAACATTTCAGAGGTAGGTATTAATTTCACTATAATTTCATTAATGAGATAAATATTACAAAGGTATTTAATTTTAATATCTATATGCTTAATTTTTGAGTTAGATCCAAAATTCTTTAGTTTATCCAGAAGACCCTTGTTGTTGATGTAGAAGATAGTTGGAGAAACGGCATGGTTCCAGAACTCAGAGATGATCTACCATAGCCACAGGTGCTCTTTGAAACCATCTGAAAGGGAGGATAGCTTGTATTCCGTCAAAGACATTGTGAATTTTTGCTGTTTTTTGCTGTTCCACAAGACCGGGAATCCCAACCAAAATGCTATGTTGCTGCTTTGAGAGGTGCAAGTTACATTTTCTTTGGACAAAGTTGCATTGGTGTAGTACTTGATGGATAAGCAATTGGAAGGGTCAGGTTTAAGAGTGAGATAGTTGGAACGAGTGCCTTTCAGGTATTTCCAACTGTGTACCACCTCCCTCCAGTGATTGATTCCAGGAGCATGATTGTAGCAAGAAAGTAATGAAACCACAGCAGATAATTCTGGTCAAGTTTGGCAGGGAAGATAGTTCAGCATACCAGTGAATTTTTTTCAGTTGATGCCAAGTTTGGAAAACTCATCTAGTTCCAATTCTGAGGCTGGTTTTAGTTGAAGATGCTGAGTGAGAGGAGTGACCACAGCCTTGAAGTACCCCAGGTCCAGAAGAGCAAGACCTCTGTCAATCAATGTGTGTTGATTAAGTTGGAGGGACTTGGAATTCACATTCACATCCATAAAAAGAAGGGTGTTGATGTTGTGGGCAGCAGAATTAGGAAATATAAGAAGAAAATATTTCTCAAAGGCCTCAGTTCTTCCAAAAACAATCAAGTCATCTACATGAAAGAAGAAGAACAAATCACAATCCTTGTGGATGTAGACGCAGGCATTGGCTGTGGATTGGTGATAGTTGAGCTTGAGTATCCATGAAGTTAGATTATGGTACCAGTTTGCAGGTGCTTGTTTCAGACTGTAAAGAGATTTCTTCAATTTGAGGGAAGGAGTTGATCATTTTGATTCTTTAGGGGTCTTGATGTAAATTTCTTAATTGAGAGGAGCAAACAAGAAGGCACTCTTCACATCAAATTGATGGATGGGAAGGTTTTTTTGCAGAGAAAGTATCAGGAGAAGAAGGATAGAGGGAAAATTCCCCATTGGAGCAAAAGTTTTGGTGTATTCAACATCTGGTAGTTGAGAGAAGCCTTGAATGCACAGGCAAGCTTTGAATTTCTCCTTGGACAAAAGCGTGGCAGGCTTGATTCTGGTGGCCCAGGTAGTATGTAAGTAGTGATATGGGGTCTCCACATATTCCTCTCAAACATCATGAGATTCTATTTTATCTAGTTCAACCAAATTAGCCGCGTTGACCAGATCAGAGTTCAGAATTAGAGAAACATAACTGTAATTCTTGGGTTTGACCTTGAAGGTTCAAGGGAAAAGAGTTCTGGCAACCAATTTTTTCACTTCCAAGGAGTCAGAAGAATCCTTGCTATTGGAATTGAATTCATCTATCCTTTTTTCATCAATCAGTTGAGTGGAGTTAGGAACATTGCTGTGAGAATCCTGGAGACTTTATGGTGAGTTGGAAGCACTTTTGAAAGATTTCTCATGAGAGGGAAACTATTCATTGCTTGCAGAATGATTTTTGATGGTCTTGGGGTTGTAGTCCAGAAAGTGAACGTTCTTGGTATCAATGATCTTATTGGACAGGTTCAGGATGCAATAAAATCTAAGAGAAGGAGTGTAGCCAATCAGTGTTCCCAGACCTCCGGGGGGATGTAGCTTGGATCCAATCTCCTTTGGGGGAAGCAGATAGAAAATGGGATTCCAAATTGGTTTGAAGTAAGATAGAGGAAGGAAGTGATCATTGAATAGCTTGTAAAGTAATTTCTTACTCTTTTGAGAAGGAATTTGGTTCAAAGTGAGAGTGACGGCTGAAAGAACTTCATGCCATAGATTTTTGGGCAGTTGAGAGTTGAGGAGGACAGCCCTTAAGGATTTTAAAAGGGTCCTGTTGAATCTTTCCACTAGTATATTTTTTTGAGGCGTATAGGGATCTGAGAAAGTTTGTTTGATGAGATTCTTTCTGCAGAATAGTTCCATAGTTCCATTTTTGAATTTGGTACCTTGATCTGAATGCAGAGTTAAGGGATAATATCCAAAGCATTTAGCTTTTTTGTTCAGAAAATTGATCAGTACAGACAAGATGGAATCCTTGCTGGTTATGGGAATGGCAGTGCAGAATCTATAGTAAGAGTTGACTATTTTGAGAATGAACTTATGGCCGGATCTAGAAGTGGGAAGTGGAATGATTGTGCCTAAGTGGATCTCAGAAAAGTGATTGTCAGCCGTGGATGATCTGGTATTGTAGGATACCCTGGTGATTTTGGGAATCACGCAGGACTGGCAGTTGGTAACCTTCTTGACAGGAAAGCTGAGATTGTGTCTCAATCTGTGATAGCTGACGTGACCCAGCAACTTGTGTAGATACTTGGAAGAGGAAAGGAAGGAGTTGGGAGGTGAGGAAAAGAACTTCATGCACGGAATATTGTTGTAATAGATACCCTTTATTGAATTTTTGTCTGTGGTAGTGATAGACACATGATTGAGATTTAAGTCAACAATGAAACCATCAAGCAGCAGTTTCCTCATAGAAAGAAGGTTAACAGTCAGGTTAGGAACATAGAGAACTTTCTGTAAGATTATATTACCATTTTTGTGGTTCGATTTGACCAGTTCTTCTCCTTTTATTTTCAGGGATCCAATTCCACAGCTGGTGTTGATTAACCCTCCTTCTTTTGCTCTGTCTAAGTGCATGAAAAGCAAGGAGTCAGCTGACATATGGTTGGAACGACCGGATTCAATGATGAAAATAAAAGAGTCAGAGCATAATCACAAGGGAGTGCTGAGATAGGTATGGACTCTCTGATCTCTCTTTGGTCAAAGATGTGGGTACAGCATCCAAAATTGGTCCTCTGGATGATTTGACAGGATTTTATGCTTCTTAGCCTTGCACTTCTTGGAGGGATTGGTGAAAAGAGAGGTGGGTCCAGCAGTAAGAGTTGCGCTTTCATGATTTGGAGGATTGATGAGTTGCTTGTTCATGTGGATCCTCAAGTGATCAAGAACTGCATTGGGCGTGATTTTCAATTCCACTTTGGAATGATTGACCTGTGTTTTATAAACTTGAGGGAATGAAACAGTTTCATGAGTATCATGTAAGCAAGAATTTCCTGAGGAAGAAGGATACCAATTTCTTGTATTTGATTGATTCAAGTTTTGATTTTGAGAATGAAGGATTGAATTTTGCTTTTGTTATAGGCAATGTTTTTGAATAAGCTTTAAATCCTTGATTGGTTAGCTGGTTGTTCTGATAAAAAATTCTTGAGAATATCTGTCACAACTGCCCCTGGCATGCAAGGGGCTGAAGGCACAGGCACTACTACTCATAGACCTCAAGGATGAATTTCTGTAATTGCGATGAAGGAGATGAAAGGAGGAGTACAAGTGATGAGAAGAGCTGTCCAGGAGGTTTTTGTTGAAGATGGAGTTGTTGAATCCTATAAGAGTAACACCAGGAAGGGACAAGGTGATATGAGTTAAGCAGGCTGGGTGAAGGTTGTCTTGTGCTGAGATGATACCTACTTGCAGAGGGACTAACCAGTAAGAAGTTGTATACTAATTCCTTGGGGGGAATTAGTCCAGGAGAGAAGGAGAGGCCAGTATATGTGAGAGCTGAGAAGGAGGCCTTGAGGGATGAGTGGCTGGTGTTGCAGGTTGGAGTTCCCACAGTATTAAATGTTGACTGATTGGGCTGGAGGCTGTAGTTGACTTTTTGGGTGATGGGCCTATCCAGGAAGGTTTGACATGTACTGATCTGGAGTCCTAGGATTATGGGCTGAACAGACAGTGGAGAGTATGTACTATGTATATACTAAGTGTAATATGTACTAACTCATATACAAATTGGGTTGAGGAGAGATGGAGGATTTACCAAGCCATGGAGAGAGGGAGAGATCCTGAGAAGGTTGACTGAATCACATGACACAGTGGTGAGGTGTACATGGACATAGAGCTTATACCATACAGGGAGAGGGTGAAGCTGGTGGAAGGGGTTTGATTGATTTAGTTGGAGGAGTGTCAAAACTGCCGTTATGACAATGTAATTCAAGATCTTTTTAGCATATTCCTCATTAGAGGAGTTGATAATTGTGGTGTGAGTCAATCCAGATAGTTTGGTCAAGATAGAGGATAAAATGGTGTTGTCCTCAGGATTGAGAGGTAAGTTGTCAGAGGACATGATGTCCTTAAGCTTGGATAGATTGAGTAGAGTGTTCATCCTGATCTCCATATGGTAAAATTGTTGTTGGTGAGCAGGGGTATAGCTTCAATAGTATTATTCAAGATGGTGGGGTTGGCATTCTCCATCTCAAAGAGCTGCAGCATCTGGTTTCAAGGAGGATCCAGATGGCTGTTAGGTATTGGACACCTGTTCTTTTGACTTTTAATTGTGATGAAATTAGAAGCCTGATATTCTTTATTACTGGAAAATGAAACCAGCCTGATGACAGGTACAAATAAGAAATTAGAATGACAGCCAAAAAAAGATATGAGGAACAGAATAAAATAGAAAATGAGGAAATCATACCGCCACAAGAGAAAAAAAAGATGATCTAATGGAAGGAGGCTGAGGAAGTCTTTAGAAGCTTAGGACAACAAGTAGGAGACTGAGGAGGAATGGAGGATGGTCAATATGGAGCTTGTGAAGGTTTCTGGGTTCAGTTATCACCAGATGAGTGCAAGTAGTGGATGAGATTGGAGAATAAATGAGGATAAAAGACTGATATTGATGCAATCTTAAGGCAGAAATGAGTAGTGATAGTTTATTGAGTTATAGAGATCAAAGAGAGATCTTAGGAGACCTTAAAGTTTTGGTGGAGACTGGTTGTTGGTGTTGGGAGTGTGCAAAGGAGAGAATGAAGAGGGAGAAAGGAGTATTGAGGGAGAGAGATGAATCAAGAGAGCAAGAAAGAATAGGACCAGTGAGAAGAAAAAAGAAGAAAGGAAGAAGAAGAAAAAGACAAGTACCAAGAGAAAAGGTACTGAGGAGGACTGGAGGTTGTAACGGAGAGATCATCTGTAACAGGTGCAGGAAACATAGGCAACATCCCTGAGAGAGACAGACGCGGATGGGAAAGTGAAAGGAGAGTTCAGACAGGATTTCAACATATTTCAACAGATTTGAGGGTCTCTTTTCAAGGATTCATTTTTTATTTTTTCAAATTTATTCTTGGTGGTCTGTCTGTCTGTCTGTCTCTGGCCATGAAGCTCAAGATGATCAATCAAATCATCTTCCAGAGTGCTTCTTTGCAGATCCTTGGCCATCATCCTTCACACTCTTACCATCATCATAAGTCAATCCATCAAGAGAGAGTTATGATCAGCCTGGGGTCTTGATGAATTTGAGTCTATTCATCAACTTCCCCATGATTTCCCATTACTTTATTTATTTATATATATTTTTTGTGTACTGAATTTTTCCAAAAAAATTGCTTTCCAGCCATCCTCAATGTAACATTGGTACTCAGGAGACTTCTCAAAAAATCTTGTGAATGATTCAAGTTATGAATAAATCACAGTTCTCAGGAATCATTGGTTCATGAAGATCATTGTCATCATATATTCTTGGTTTGAAATTACTTTTTGACCAATTCCTCCTGCTTTCTAATATGTTTCAGGTTGATTCTAGATTGGGTATGTGTCTGAGTTAAAAATTACTTAAGTTGTTTTTCATTTTATTTTATTTAATTTATTTTGGAGAATTATCAAGATGACTGCTTTTTGCTGTATCAATTTTTATTTTATTTTCCAAGAATACTTATCAAACAGTTCAAGTGGGGACTATCAAGCCCATCTTGGAACCTGGTCAAGCCCACTTTTTTCTTGAAAATTAGGACTTCAATAGGTGCCCAGATTGCTTGATTTGGTTGGGCTTGCAGAATCCAATATTGGCAACCAATCCAGCATTTTTGGACACCAATCAAAGCTGATTGCACCTGAGGGACTCTTTTTGAGTCTCCTCCACTCTTCAACAATCATCACTCATCAAATAATAGTGTTTTTTATTTCAATTGTTTTTTTACTTAATATTTTTTTAATCAGTCCAACTTTTTTTTTTCTTCTATATTTCCAAAGAATCAACCATTGATACAGCCATGCTTGAAATTGAATCAAGCAAGTAAAAAGAACAAGTTATTGCTTTCCAGCTGGAATATTTGAATTTTTGGAACTTTCAGAATGTGCAAATACTCAAGGTACACCAGAAAACAACAAAAAGAAAAAAAACAACAACTCACTCATAAAGATCCATAAACAAACACATTCATCAATCCAGAAGTCCAAAAGATCATCCAAATTTATTTTATGTATAAAGGGATGAGCCAGAAAGAAGCTATTTCCAAATTTTGTGTAGCACATTGAAAGGTTCAACAATTTATCAAAGAAGATCCAACATACATCAAAATGAACAAACAAAGACCCTCAAAATTTTACAATTATTCAGTAACAGAACCATTAATGTTTCTTGATCAGAAATCAACTGAAGAACTCAAGGAAATGGCTGAATCCCTCAAGAACAAGCATGAAACTCAAGTGAAAACTTAAGCTATCAGAAACCTCCTCAAGTATATCAATATTACCTGGAAGTGGGTAACAGATATCCTGGCCTCATGGAATCAAAACAACCTCCTGGAGCAGTGGTCCAATTATTCTGTTTGTAGAGGAATGGATATCAACCCAAATATAATTCATGTTCATGAAGATGGTTTTAACTGAGATTCAAAAAATCCAAATGAATATTCTTTCTCAGTTGTGTTATTCTTTTCTTATATTTATCGTGTATTTAATTTTGATCTGATTCCTTTCTTTTTATCTTTTTATTTATCAGGTTTAAATTCTGTCTTGAGAATAGTTACCAAAGTCAACCAGTTTGACTTGATAGGTGCCCTCTCAGAGGAGTTATCTGTTTGACACAAACCTCTTAATGTGGTGTGGTGCAGAAAACTGGACAAGGATCAATTCTATCAGCCACTGTAGATTCTTTTGGGTAACCCTCTGAAATCACCTTTCACAGTTTGAACTATGGTCAACTTGCTAAGGAAGTAGAAAGAGGGTAATTTTGGGGAAGGAAACAAGTTCTGCAGAAAAATGGTTATTACAGAAGAATATCATGTCATTTTTTGGAAGAATCCTCCACAACTTGTGGGTATTTTATCTTATATTAGTCTCTCTTTTAATATTAAAAAACTGGTTGTCTCTGAAAAATTTAATGATTCAAATAATCCCCTGTACACTCCAATTTTATATATTAAATACATAAGCAGAATAACACAGTATGAAATCTCCACTTCTAATCCACTCTCCAGAAGTTTTCCATAGTTAACTGTTGTTCACCCTACACCATTCCCACCCTTCCTGCATCCTTAGTTGGTTTGAGGGACCCTCCCCCTTGTTTGAAACTGAAATTTTCTCTGACTACTCTCCCACACCAAGCTAGAACCCCTATCTGAATTCCATCTCCAGCATCCTTGAAAATTGTTCCATGGAAAACTTCCATGCAGTCTCCTACATTGTTGCTTTGGCCCCTCAACTTCATCCCACCTTCCATCCCTAAAATTTCTTTCCCAAACTGGTGCTAGACTTGTTGATTAATTTCCTGTCAAAAAAAGGTCTATTGTATTGTTTTCTGTATTTGGCAGAGGCACCTCATACCTTCAACACCCTTGTCCAACCTTTTCCCATACTCCATGTTTGGTAGTCAACACAATGTATTGCTTCTTGATTAATTAGCATTCTGAACTTGGAAATTTGTGCAGCATGTTTTCTCTTTGGCTGTTCCTGTGTTTTTTTATTGTTGGCCAAAGTCCTATTCCTATGAGATCATTGAATGTGGTCTATTTTATTTTTTCTGTATATAAAATACCACCACAGTGGATGGTAGCAAGGCAAAGAGGGTATTTAGTGATGAATTCTGCCTTTATCTTTCATCTACTTCATTATCACAAATAATTCCCTTATACATCCTGGTGACCAATTGAAAGATGGTTGATCCAATTTTAGCCATTAAAAATTAATTTTAATCAAATTCCTTACACCCTATTCCCCTTCTCTCAATCCATTCAAGTACTCTTTGCACTCTATCAGGGAATATGTGCAAGGAAAGGCACCCAAAAATCAAGTGGAACTTGTTCAGAAAATCAACACAGGCATTCATGAGCCTGTAACCCAAGAAAAGAGTGAAGATTTCTTTTCTCATGTGATTTTTTTGTTTATAATAATTTCCTTGAGATGCAGAAAATTACAGGCCATCTCTTGGAAAAACCATAATTTATCTTTTTTAAATCCAATCTATTTATTTTGTTTTATTCTTTTATTTTTTTTCATTTTTTTCATTTTTTTCATTTTTTTAGTACATATTCATTTTTTTTGTTGTTTTAAATTGTGTATCATGTACATACACAACTTTAAATTCAAGAAAAAGGAATCAAAAATCATTTTCTCCTTATTTTTGAGATGGGAAATGTTAAATTTGTGAATTGCCATTTAGAACCCATATGGATTGTGAATGGAAAATCACAACTCAACAAGGAGCAACCAAAGTTTCTTAAGACTCACGCATCCCCAGGCGGGGGGGGGGGGGGTTCAATTGGGGTTCAACAACACCCAGGGGGATGCACAAGTTGTGAGCGTGGGTTGCACCTTTTTTCCTGGCCCATTTGAGGCAAAAAATCCCCAAATGGGCCATTTAAGGGGGGGGATTGGGGTACCTAGGCACCCCTGGACCACATTTGAGCGCTGTCAACCCATATTTGGGGCTATTTTTGGACCACAAAAAGAAACTTGGGAATCAAAAACTCTGCCTATTGGAAAAAAAAGTCTTGTCAAAAATTGTACAGGGGGGGGAGGGGTGGGAAATGTCATCCCGCTTATTTTTTTCTTTTTTCTTTTTTGTACCATTTTTAATTCTTTGCTTTTCAAAAAAACAAACAAAAATATAAAAAAATGAAATCATTTATTTATAGAGTTTTATATCTGTTATTTACATGGCCATGACTTTTATAACTTGAAATTGAAGATAAAGTGTCCTTTTCTTTTTTTTTAAAAAAAAAATCTGAAATCAACAAATTTCTTTTTGTGTAACCTGGATCCAGAAAACAAAAAATGAAAAATATTGAATGATTGGAATTTTTTGATACCTGGTAAGGATTCATAGGGGAGTTTGATGGACAGGAATATTTTGGGAATTATTTTTTTCACGCATCAAAACCTTTATTTGATGCATTTTGACGTTGGCGCGTGGTCCCGCCCCTTTGGTATTTGATGCAAAAATACTTTATTTCACACAACTTTCAAAAATTCATTTTTTTTGAATTATAACTGCGCATCCCCCTAGAAAAGGGTTCTTGAACCCATAACCAAAAACTTTGGTAATTTTGGAGCCATTAGAACCCCTTCAAAAATTCAATCAAAAAATGAAACAATTCCTTAAAAACAAATTTTTGCATGGGTTTTTGGATCATCATTTTGGCTATTTTCATTGTTTTTTTTTTTTTTTTTTTTTTTTTTTTTTTTTTTTTTTTTTTTTGGTTATTTCAGCTGCAACGAATTTCAACCAGCATTTTTAGAGTCTTCAAATATTTTTTTACATATTTTTTTGGATGTATCCTTTCAACTTAAAATATTCCTTCAAAAAACACAAAAATCAAAAAAAAATCAAATTTCTCTATGGACATTTGAATCCTTTTATTTTCCTTTTTATTTCATTTTATTTGGGTAAATAATACTACAAAAAAACTAAAAAAACATTCAAATAGCATTAAAATATTTTTTCAGATTTTTTGGATGTATTATTTTACCTTGAAAAATTCCTTCAAAAAAGCAAAAAAATCAAAAAAATCAAATTTTCTCATTGGACTTTTGGATCCTTATGTTTCCCATTTTGAATTATTTTTTTTTGGTGTTTAAAGCTTTGAGAATTTTAATAAAACTATTCAATAGCTTTTTAATTTTTTTTCAGGATTTTTGGATGTCATTTTTGACCTTTAAAAATTCCATCACAAAACCAAAAAATTTGAAAAATTCACTTTTCTCACTGGATTTTTGAATTGTTTTGTTGGCCTATATCATTTTTTTTGGGTGATTCAAGCTTTAAGAATGTTTATTTTTTTTTTTTCAAAAAAAAAATTCATTAATACTTTTTGAAGATCACCTGCATTCTTGCATACACCTTACAAGCTTCATTCAAAAAGTTAAAAGTAAAGAACAAATATGGATACAAATATGGATACAAATATCAAAATTCATTCAAATTTGATTGTTCTTATTTTTCTACTTGATTTTTGTGGAGGGAAAAAAACCTCATTACCAAGATCCAAATTTCTATGAACAATGGTTTTCCAAGATTTGGAATCCTTTTTCACAAAGCTTTTCCAAAATGGATCTAACCTGGGAGCCAGCCAATGATCAGACTTGAACTTGAATGAGACTATATGTTTGGATTGTTCCAAAAGAATGAAGAAAATAGGGGAAGTTTTGGAATTTGCAGTGGGAGGGGAATTCAGAGGAAGATAAGTGCAAGGCATTAAAGAAAAAACAGAACCACTGGAAACTTGTATGTTTCAGCCAGAAGGAAACCATGGAATGGTAATTTCATCCAAATATGGGAGCTGGGCCATAAAGGTGGTTTGGTTGCCTTCTTGCTTCTTGGAAACTTTCACCCCAGATATCACGCAGTAATCTTGTGTCCGTGAAGATTGGGTTTGAATCAAGCTCTTTTGCAATTTCTTTCCTGACTTCAATCCAGTCTTCTGAGATCCTCCCCAAGCAACTGGCTGCTTCTCTAAAGCCAAAGTTACAATCCCCTATGATATCTTGAACATGGAAGATATGTGGAATGGCTTTTTTGGGGGAAATGGAATCTTTTTATTGGAACTAAAACCAAAAATCAGAATTTTTTATAACAGAAAATATGGACTAAAGATAATACTCAATTCTTCAATTGATACTTGGTCAAATATTCCAGAGGAAGAATAAGATAATGTGCAGGAAACCTAGAGGGAAAACCCAAAAGAAATCAGACAAAATTAAAAAAATGAGAAAATACCAAATGTAATTACTTTCTCACTGATTGTTAGGGCTGCTAATAACTTCCTTCCAGGAGGATGGTAAGGAGCATCACCCTCTTCATTTGATACCTTTAGCTTTTTGATTCTTTTCCCAGGATTGTATTCAGGAGAAGCAACTTGCTTATTCACAATGGTTCCAGACCTCTGATAAAGTTTTGAATGAAAAAAATAATGAAAAATAATATCCAAAAAGTTTGCAAAAATAAAAGAAAATGAAAGCTAACCATCTTGATTAAATTCACATCTGGAAGATCTTCATCTGCTGAATCTCCCCCTTCATCCAAATCTGGAACCTCTTCATCTTCTGAATATTCCTCTTCAGTCAGAGATTCACTCTATGTTGAAAAAATGAGAAGGACTCATAAAAAAAAAAACAAATCATTTCAGAAAGAATAAGTATAGTTATAAAATTACCTCTTCCTCTGATTCCTTCTTCTTTTTTCCCTTCCCCTTCCCTTGGATGGTCTTGCACCTTCTTTAAACCTGCACACATAAGAGAAAAAGTTCATTATGAATGTTAATATTTTTTTTGTCCAAAAATTGGTGACTGACCTTCAAATTTTATGGAAGCTGAAATAAACAAAAAAAAAACAATGAAAATAGCCAAACTGATGATTCAAAAACCTATGCAAAAACTTTTTTTTACAGAATTTTTTCATTTTTTGATTGCATTTTTGAAGGGGTTCTAATGGCTCCAAAATTACCAAAGATTTTGGTTAGGGGTTCAAGAACCCCTGCTACAGGGATGCGCAGTCAGAATTCAAAAAAAAATGAATTCTTGAAAGTTGCGTGAAATAAAGTATTTTTGTGTGAAATACCAAGGGGGCATAACCGTGCGGCAACGTCAAAATGCATGAAATAAAGGGTTGGATGCGTGAGAAAAATAATGCCCTAAAAATGAAAAAAATAAAGTTCTGCCATTGGTTAGAACCACTATGAGCTTTAAAGACTGCCTTCATTTGTTCAGGAATGCTTTCAATGAGATGGATGAGTTCTGCTTTGGAAAATCATCCCAGGCATTCTTTAGGGCCTTCTCCATCTCACCCAGGGACTTTGGTTGGAATAGCTTCTGTATATTTACCTTCATTCCATGCTAAATTTTCTTGATGGGGATAAGTTCTGGTGATTGAGCTGGCCATTCTAGTTTTTTGAGGAATTTCACCTTTTGCCACTGTTTGCAAAATTTGGCCTTGTTAACTGCAGCACTGTCTTCCATCAGGATGAGATATTGATGGTTGATAGTTGAAAGCAATGGCCCTAAAGCGCCATTGTAAACAATTTCAATTAAATCTTTGGCCAAAATTCTTTTTGGAGGCATGAAAACCATTGGAGAGGTGCTTTCACCCTTGAAACCACCCCATATCATCATTGTTGTTTGACCACTATTGAATGTGGGGGCAAGGCACCTTGATTCAAACTTCTCATGGGGGAGTTGCCACACATTGACTTGCTGAGTATTCTTACCAACTTCAAACAAGAATTCATTGTTCCAGATGAACTTCATTCAATTAACATTTGTCCAATGGAGATTTTCCCAAGCAAAAGCCAATTGCCAAATCTTTTTGGAGACATTCAAGAATGGTTTTTGTGCAGAAACTTGGAAGTAATAGCCCATTTGATGGGAATATTGTCCAATCTTCCTGGTTGAGACTTTGGTAACAATTGAATTGGTCAGTTCATTCAGGCTGGACCTTCTTTTGCCTCTCAAGAGACCACCAAGCTTCCAAACATCCCAATGCCCAAGTTTTGATGGCCAACCTGATTGGTTTTGGTTTTCAACTTTCCCTTGTATGTTGTGGAAAGAGATTTTGTGTTCTTTAAAATTCTCTGCAACAACCTCCTCCAAGTTCCGGAAAGCCCAAAGCCCTTGATTTACCCTCCTGTTCCTCCAAAAATCTAAATATAATCCTCTTCTGCAATGAAAGTTACTATGGCCCGCAGCGGTTGAAGAATCACCTGAAACCCTTATTCCGTTATCTGCAAAACTATCCCTCCCTCAATTGTGACCACTAAAGCTAACTTGCAATGAAATAATAGTAAACAAACAGCACAGACTCCTCAACAAGCTCCGCAATTGAAATATTTCTTAATTAATACTCCAAGCACTCAAGCTGGTAATCACACTTTTCAAAGCAAAGAAAATAATAGAAAAACTCCTTTATTGTATGCCTTCTAAGGTAATATACTCTGATAATCTCTGATAATATTCTGATTCTTTGATAAATTCTTTTTCTTTCTCCCATCAATAGTCTGTCCCCTACTTTTCCTTTTGGTAAGGGAAATGTCCTTCTTATATATATACAACTCAAAAATGAACTATTCCCCAAAAGAATGTATACTACAAAAAAGACCCCTCCTTTAACTGCCTCCGTGCATTCCAAACTGATCCTCTTTACCAATAGGAAAATCCTTTAACAAATCCAATTACTTGCAGTAGGTTTGGTGGTCATGTTGCCAATCTTTCCTAACAGTTGAGTTTCACCAAAGCATAACTAACAACAGATCCACATCAATCTTCCTTAGCAGATCACTCCTGATACCGCATGCAGCATTACTACTGATCTCCAACAATCCGCATGCCACCTCCTCAGCTTCAGTTTTGATCTCCCCATATTCCCGCACCCTCAGTGCCTAATTCATAATCAGCCTAGTCTCTACTACTTAGCCTCAATCAAATGCTTCCACACTTGTAATAGTTGCGGAGGGGAAGTTATGTTTGAACACGTTTGTTGTACGCAAAAGGCAAATGCTTGGGATTATTGTGCGTGGAAAGCGTGCGCCCTACCAATGCTGAGCCCCTGACTTTTTAATCTGGATTAGAAGGTCTGCCAACGCGCTCCTCCTGAGCCTATTGTGCTATGGAGCTCTAACCACTGTTGAGCCACTCCAAGTCAAATGTCCAGTGCAGAGACTACTTGCCTCCGTGTCTATAAATAACCACCAAATCCCCCACAACTTGAATTCTGTCCCCAGGATTCCCAAGCTCCACAATTTTAGTCAACCCATTGGATACCCCACCCCCCAACTCTTAAAACTACACCCAAGACCCGCCTAAAGAAAAAAATATTCACCATGGAATCATGCAATTACTTCACAAGAATGCAGAGAACGTGCACACGTACTGCCAGTTGCGCAGCCTGCAATGCCTGCCGTATAGGCTACCGCAGGTGTTTTTTTGTTTCCCCAAATCCTGGATCCTTGCAGACTTGTCCCCCTCCCCGCCCTTGCTCCACCTTGGGCCCCTGTTGCCAATGTTTTTGCCGCAGCCCTATGGCCAACTTTGTGGTGGATGACAATGAGCCAATTGAGACCAAAGACTGGACTCCAGATCCAGATTTCTCTGCCTCTCTGTTGCCCTTTGCAGAGGTAACAGAAATTCTATCTCCCCCACCTTGACGCGCAGACTTTGCTACTTCTGCCGCCTGGGGAGATGCCACCCAAGCCTGGGGCCGCCATCATTACTTGAATTTTGGACTTGGCCAAGTACCTTGCAGGCCTGACACGGCTCCCACCTTTTTCTGAGTGGCTATGCCTCCAATACCCCCTGGCTGCACCCAACGTTCCCCTCTTCCAACCTACATCACCCACCCTTCCAGCAACAACTATTCCAACCACGTCTCCCCCAACCACAACTCATCCTGTGGAGATTGAGTCCCTGCACTCAGTCATTGGAATCAGCTCCAATTTGCTTCCCATACCACCTATTTCTTTTTATATACTAACTTCAAAAAAAAATCTCCTAACAGCTCCCGCGCCCATTGTTAAGTTGCTGGTCCAAAGATCTCTGTGCCTTTCTTCT
This sequence comes from Puccinia polysora, assembly GCA_025617555.3. Classification (NCBI taxonomy): domain Eukaryota; kingdom Fungi; phylum Basidiomycota; class Pucciniomycetes; order Pucciniales; family Pucciniaceae; genus Puccinia; species Puccinia polysora. Next base: position 33,032,340 of record CM062627.1, read on the forward strand.
CAAATCTGGGCTCCATCTCCTCAACTCTCCTTCCAATCCTCTGATTCTCGCCCATCTAGATTGACCCAATTTTGCCTGATCTCTCCATACCATGTGGCCATCCAAAGCAACAACAAAGATTGCAGAAAAGGAATTGAGGAAGCCAAAATCTACCAGTACCTCTGCAATTTGGATGAGCGGATACTGGTCATCCTCCAACATTTGGTTGGAATCCCAGCTGCGGAGCGTTGCAAGCTCCTCTGTGAGAATCATTGCACAGGTGGTGAGCTCTGTTGCAGGCTCCGCCGCGCCATCTTCCTTCCTTAAATTTTCACCAACTCTCTCTCCCTTTTTTTTTGAACATGGTAAATAAAAAAATATATCTACCTAAAAAATTTAAATTTTTCACCATGCTCCTTGATTCTTGTATATAATCTTTGAAATAAATATGATGCCTGGCCCGCCCCAGAGAGTAATTCTCTTGATTCCCCACACCATCCTACAAAGAGAGAAACAAACACAAAAAAGGAAAGAAAATCCTAAAAAAACACTCTGCAAATAACACATCACCTAAGGACCTGGACCACCCCAGACAAAGGCCTCTAGAGAATAGACCTTCCATGCTGCTTTGGTGATCTGAGCTTCCCCGCCCTCCTATCCCCCCACAACTTGAACGTTGACCCCAACATTCATTCCTCCAAGGACTCCTCCTCCGCAGACTCCCTCTCCTCTGCAGCTGGCTCCTCCACATTGGCCATTTCCTGATCTTTTTCCCCCAAACCTGCGGTTTCATCAAAATATGTAGTGCCCCGCACGTGGAATCTCTTCACGTGAGCTGCCACAGCCTTCCCCTTGAGTGGAGTGCCATACAATTCCTCTAACTGATAAATCCCTCTTGGAAACTGACTTAAAATCTGATAAGGGCTGTTCCAGCAACCCGTAAAAAGCTTACCCCACTGCATTTCCAAGCTCCAATTGTAAAGAAGAACAAGATTGCCCTTATGAAAAGGGTCCTGCAAGCGGTTGGCACAACGCTTGTCCCAGTACTGGACTGACTTAGCTCAACTTTCCCGCAGCCTCTTTGCCGCCTTTGCCACCATCTCCTTCCCCCGCAAGAGTTGCTCCGCCCGCACCACAACTAAGTCATACGTGGTCTTAAACTTCCATCAGTCAATAGCAACGTAAGTCAGGGTTTTGATATCCACTGGAAGCACTGGCTGCCACCCATACAAGAGTTTGTAAGGCAAAGAACCCATACCCTGCTTGACCAATATCCAATCCGCAAAAAAAAAAACTGGTAAAGTTTCCTGCCACTTCTGCTGTTTCCGCAGATATTGACCATTGCTTCATTGATTTGCTGATGCCATCTCTCTATTGCCCCCACTCCCTCCAGATGATATTCCATAACTCGCCCAAACTTTTCACTGCAAGATTCAACCAGCTTGCAAAGATCACCCCAAAACTCTGCCCGCCGTCCACCATGATGTGCCGCAAAAACCCATAAGAAGGAAACCAATCCTCCTCCAAAAAACGCCCAACTTTCTCTGCTGACAGCTTAACCAATGGATGCGCCTCAACCCATTGCAACAAGTTATTCCAAGCCACAAGTAGATACAGGAACTTCCCTCACTTGTCAGAATACCCACCTCCCAAGGTGATCTGGTGCACCGCCGCTGAAAAGCCTTGCAGCTCTGCACCCAATCCCAAACCGTTTCCCCCATTCCTGGCCACAAGAACCTGGTCTTAACTCTCCTCTGCGTTTCCGCCTCCCCCCAATTCCCTAAGTTGTTTTGAAGGCGCCATAAAAAATACTCCTGATCTTTCCACCTTGTTACCAAAACCAAGGGTATTGGAAGTGCCCGCTTCCATAACTGCCCGTTTTGGTGAAAGAAATGCGGAACCTTCCATTGTACCCATCTAACCTCCACCGCAGACAAAAACTCTGGAAAATGAAGCGTCCAAAGATACTCCTCCAATGTCTGAAACCTACCAAACTGTTTCAGGGGAAGTTTTCCAAATTCTGAAGCCATTTTTGCCACCTTCAGAAGCCTCTTCTCCACATCCAAATCCCCCTTTTCTGGGCGCTGGATCTCCAGATACTTAGACAAAAAATCAGGCATTGTAAAAGCCTTCCCTGGAACGTGATTAACCATGAAATTGAAAATCTGTAAGTATTCAATCCGCCGCCTCATAGGAGCATTAGGCAAGGATGGGGAATTAATCATTCTAGCTAGTGCTTCCGCATCCACAAGGAGTTCAAATGTCACCCACCACAGCACACACTGTAATCTCCGCACAATCCTTGTCACCCCACAAAACTCCAACTTGGGCTGGGAGTACCAAGATTTGACCTCCAAAAAGGTTAAAAACTCGTAGAGCACTGGCCTGTCCTTCCCTTCATCTTCTTGGGTCAGAACACCACCTGCACCAAACTTGCTTGAGTCTACCGCCAGCCGGATTTCCCCTTTTCTGTAATCCAGGTCCTTCAACAGTATCCGCCGCCCCAAAATCTCCTTCAAATCCTGGAATGCCCAATTGCATTCCTCCCTCCAAAACAACTCATCTCCCTTCCAAATTTCCCTCTGCAAGGGGCTTGCTATCTCTGCAAAACTTTCAATGAAGATCCACAACCATCCACATAGACCTAGAAACTGGGAAGCGTGAGTAGTGTTCTGCGGAGTAGGCAACTCTAGAAACTTGTTAACTTTGGTTTTAGTGATTTTCCTTTCTTTTGTGGAAACCTCATTACCAAGGACCTCCAAGTCCGGGATGCATAACACAAACTTTTTGCCCAAAACAGTCAATCCCGCTTCCTTGATTGGAACAGGATCCTCTCCAAAGTCTGTGCGTATTCTAAAACAAAACGCCTGATCCCCAAATTCTCCGCAATAGTTTCTCCACCATAGTTTCTCTGTGGCCCCTTGATACCAGCTTCATTTATGAATATCCGCACTGTTTCCGGAAAATCATCCTGAAAAATCCTTGTCATCTGTGCCTGGTAAACCGCTACCAAATTAGTTTCCCCCTGTGGAAGCCTCATTAACTGAAGTCACCCCAACCGCATCTCAAACACCATCATTGGTTGGGACTCCGGATGTAGCTCCTGCTGGTTGTACCCCCCCATGACATCTACCAACCTGTAGCAGACTCTTCCAGTCATATTCTCCTCAAACTGCTCCACCTGCAGAGGCAACCCAGCGTCTCTGATTGTGACTGATTTCAGCCTTTGCAGGTTGTGGAAAATCCGCAGACTCTTCCTGTCCTGTTTCAGTACTGCAAAAATTGGACTAGAATAGCTAGAACAAGAAGGCTTGTACAGACCTGTCCGCAATTGCTCCCGCACCAGCTCTGTAAACTGATCCCTAACTGCTGCCAGAATAGGAATGGGCTTAATTTGACAAGGGTTGTGAGGCACCGTAGGTATCCGGTAGGGGTCTGAGATTTCTTTCCTGAGAAACCCCTGCTGTTCTGGAAAAAAAGAAAGCGCCTTCCTCCGCATGACAACCACAGCCTTCAGCAATTGGACTTCCTCCTCTTGCAACAATCCCTCCGGCCCAAAGTTGAGTTCCGCCATCTGCTCTTCTGTTGAGCCAGCCAAATCCTCCTCCAGAATAGCGGTTGTCAACATCAACTCATATGGGACCCGTGACCAACAGATAGGCTTCATTGGTTTGTTGGGATCCTGCGGCATTGGCTTGTTCTGTGGCTGCACTTTCTTGGAAACCGGTTTTTATTTGCCACCAAAAGTCCATACTTCAATCAACTTTGATGCGTTGGTTATTTCCTCCACTCATAATTGCCAAACTGCAACAAAATCTGGGCTGTTCAAGATTGTGGCACAAGGGTATCTTGTTGTGCTGGCACAAATTGGAGGCGCATACAAGGAAGGACTCACTTTTGATCCTACCCCTGCTCCAGTTATTGTTATGCCAATTCCCGCTTTCCTCCACACTTCCCAAAGTATGCTGCACCGCGCCACGGGGTTCCTCCTTGCTCCTCATCTTTTGGCCGTCTGTGCAACAACGGAGCCTTCCCCGCACAGGCCACACATCCAACATCTAAAAATATTCTGCCGCATTTTCATGGCTGCTTTCCACAAAGCAACATCCCTTCTGATGATCCCATCCACCGTTCTTGGGCCAACAGATGGTTTTTTGTATTGTTTCCCTGAGGCATCTGCAACAGTAAGGAGTTTTGCCCTAGTATCCAGACAGAAGCCAAGAGATGCTCAGAAGGTAAAAAGGAATTGCCTACCAAGTATGACCTCCAATCCCTTACTACCAAATACAACAGTGGAGCCAATACCTTACCCACCGCCATCATCTCTTTCTCTACTACCCCTTCAAACATGCATTCAAAACCTCCCAAGGTTTGCAACCCAATATTTGCCTTGTGCTGGACCAACCCCACATCAGTTGCCAACTTCAATGGGAGAAAATTTACCATTGAGCCGCTATCAACCATTTAACAACACTGTTTGCCCCAATACACATATCTACACAGACCAAAGGGCACATCATAGCGCCGCTTGCTCCCAGAACGTCTGCCCCCGCATTGAGAGAACCAACCTTTGCCTCTTCCTTGGGTTTTGGGTTGTCCTCCTCACTCCCTGTAAACTGCTTAAAGACTGAAACCATCTCCTCCGCCATTGCTGGTGAGATTGCCACCAGCTCTTTCAAAGTTAGGGAAACTGGGTGATCTGTTCTGCAAATCCTCTTTGCTACTTCTCCTGCCCTCCTGCAGGATCCCCCCGTTTTTACTACCACTGCCTGCTCTGGAATTTTTGCAGGGGTAGGACCATCAATGTCCATTTTCCTCTTGTCAGAGCGGACAGCCTCAACCTCTGCCAAAACATCTGGGAGTTTCCAAGTTAGAGGAAAGGCATACCCCGCCAAGGTTGTTGCCTCCTTCTTTTCCACTTCCACAGCTTGAGCCAGATCTCTTGGTGAATTTTGATCTGGCAAGTCTGGTATAGCTTCTCCTGAAGGGTAAAAACACTCCCTTCCATCTGTATTAACTATTCTACTCCGCACATCTGCACTCAGGTCTTTACATGAACTTTTAAGATGGCCGTCTTCCCAACAGTAGTAGAATTGGAAGATGCAAGGCTTGTGGTGGTGCCCTTGATGGTGCCTGAGTTGGTGCATGCATTTTTTTTGCTTTTGGTAGTTCTGGAGCTTTTCTGGCTGGCTTTGCCATAGCTCTCTGCCAGAAAAGATGCATCTTGTTAAACATTTCCGTCATTTACCCAGTTTCTTTTGGCATCACCGGCCCCTTTACCCTCTTCAACTGAAAGTCCCCCCTTACCGGAACCTTTGGGTCTTCCTCCATAATTTCTTCCAGTTCTGACTTGCCCACAACTGCTGCATGGATGTCCTTCATGTCCAGGAGTAGGGTTACCCCTCTGTCCCGCAACCTGCAAATTAATCCTGCATTGTATAGCTTTCTATGGACACTTCTGTGAAACTCCAAGCTAAGCCCCTGCATGAAGGTCCTCTTTACTGAACCAGTATGCTCCGCCAAAATCCTTTTGCGGACTAGGTACTTGAGAATGCAATCAAATGAGGAACAGTACACACCAAACAAAATCCTTGAAGAAACACCTCCTTCCATTGCTGTTTCCACTGTGAGACGCTCAAGATCAAATTCTTGGAACCTCCAATCTTGTGACCCCCATTTTTCCACTATTTACCTCTGCAACTTCTCCCAATTCAGTTCACTATAACCCTCAATATCCCCCAAATCCAGAATGAAATTGAGTATTTGCCAAACCCGGTCTACATTGTTTGCGCCTTCACTGTTGAACGCGTTCTCAAAGCGCTCCAGGAACCGGTGAACATCCTCCGGACAAAACCTCAACGCAGGATAGTCCCTTGGCCTAATCTTTTCTCCGCTACCCCGCTTCTCCTCCAGAAACTCTGGCGCTGCATATGTTGATTTTCTACCCGTGGTTGGCCTTGGCAGCGGCCCAATTGGACTTGTGGTCTGATGCGGAGCATTTTGATAGGGTGGTGCACTGTCAGTTGCTGCCTGAAAATGGGTTGGAAGGGAGTAACCCATTTGGGCCTTGTAATCTCCAATCCTCATTGACATATTGAGGGTAAAAAAAGAGAAAAATATAACTCCACAGACGGTATCAGGTTTAAACAGAGAAAAGGAATTTCCCAGCCAGACCCCCAATTTGTGGAAAGAGATTTTTTGTTCCATAAAATTCTCCACAACAACCTCCTCCAAGTTCTGGAAAGCCCAAAGCCCTTGAGTTACCCTCCTGTACCTCTGCAAATATGAATATAGTCCTCTTCTGCAAGGAAAGTTACTATGGCCTGCCGCAGTTCAAGAATCACCCGCAACCCCTATTCCATTATTCACAAAACTATCCCGCCCTCAAAGGTAACCACTAAAGCTAACTTGAAATGAATTAATATAAAAAAACAACACAGACTCCTCAACAAGCTCCGCACTTGAAAAATTTCCCAATTACTACTCCAAGCACTCAAGCTGGTAATCACGCTTTTCAAAGCAAAGAAAATAATAGAAAAACTCCTTTATTGTAAGCCGTCTAAGGTAATATACTCCAATAATCCCCAATAATATTCTGATTCTTTGATAAATTCTTTTTCTTTGTCCCCTCAATAGTCTGTCCCCTCCTTTTCCTTTTGGTAAGGGAAATTTCCTTCTTATATATATACAACTCAAAAAATGAACTATTCCACAAAAGAATGTATACTACAAAATAAAGACCCCTCCTTCAACTGCCTCCATGAATTCTGCAATCATCCTCCTTACCAATAGTACAATCCTTTACCCAATCCAATGACTTGCAGTAGGTTTGGTGATCATGTGGAGAATCTTCCTAACAGTTTAGTTGCACCAATGCATAACTAACAACAGATCCACATCAATCTTCCTTAGCAGATCACTCCCAATACCACATTCAGCATTACTACTGATCCCCAACAATCCGCATGCTGCCTCCTCAGCTTCAGTTTTGATCTCCCCATATTCCCGCACCCTCAGTGCATAAATCATAATCAGCCTATTCTCTACTCCTTGGCCTCAATCAAAAGCTTCCACACTTGTAATAGTTGTGGAGGGGAAGTTATGTTCAACCACTTTTTTCATAAGCAAAAGGCAAAAACTCCGGCTTATTGTGCTGCAGAAAGCCCACGCTGCACCAATGCTGAGCCGCTGACTTTGTACTCCTGATTAGACAGTCTGAAAATGCACTACTCCTGAGCCCATTGTGCTGCGGAGTTCTAACCACTGTTGAGCTGCTCCAAGTCAAATTTACAGTTCTGAGCCTACTTGCCTTGGTGTCTATGAATAAACACCCCAACATCATATTGTTTTAAAAGGCTGTAGATTGTGTATTGGTTGAGTCCCATTTTCTTGCTGATCTGTTTACCCAACATTCTACCCTTGTACATCCTCAAAATCCATGCCTTCACTTCATCTGACAGTTCTTTTTTTTACTTTGTTTGAAATGGATCTATCAATAATAGGGAATTGGATGATCAGTTGAAAATTTGATTGGATAAAACTTACAAACAATCAATATTTTCTTTAAAAAAATAGTTTGAAACAAGAGGAAAATGAAACTCACCAGATCGGATAGATCAAATTGAAAATGGTCATGAAGATAAAGTTTGAACAAATATTGAGGTTGGTTGCTGAGAAATGTTGTGCAGGCTGCACTGAAAATTCAGGAGTTTTGGCACTTGGGCTCATTTCAAAACAGTGGGACAACTTTTGTTTCCCCCCCTTTACACATCACTTGCTTGTCACATAATTTTATTTTCCTCAAGCCAAAAGTGAGAAAAAGTTTGGAGTTGTTCATGAATTGAAAATTGAACTGAATACTAAATTGCAATTGAATTTCGTGTGTTTATGGGAAAAGTGGCAAGCCCAAGCCCCCCTGGTTTAAACATGGATGAATTAAATGACTTAATTATAAGTGTTGTTAACAACGCTTTGGTGGAATGTGGGGATTTGGGAAGGGATTTGGAAAAGAAAACATTGAAAGCCACAATTGCATCCTCATCTAGGGATAAAATTGAGGAACAAGATGTTTCTTCACAAATGGAATCGACTAACGTTTGTGGGTCACATTTCATATTTCATTTGACTTAGAAGTATTTGGCTTGATTAATACTAATGTAACCATGTGGGGTGTAACTATGAGGTGAAAGAACCACTTGAACCTCCTCCTGTGAGATCCCTTTTTAGTAGGAAATGATCCAAGATTTATTTTTCAAAATGGGCAGACATGCATGGCTATGCATTGACAATATGCAATTCAAAGAAGGATAAATATGTGGATCTAGCATGTGACAGATTTGGGTTATATGAAGGGCTGTGCCTCACCAAATGGCAAAGGCAAGCTAAAAAAAAGGAAGTTTGGTTTTCAATTCATGATACGTGCAAGTCATACAGTAGCATATCTCATGTGGCATCTCTTGATTAGAAATGGCCAAAACAATCATCAACCATTTGAAAACACCTCAGTGCATCCTCAACTGAGGATACTCTCTGGCCAAGCCTGGGATCAACTTAAGTAAGGCATGAAATATGGGCTCAATATGGTGGAACTTAAAAGGAAATTGAGAAAGATTGATGGTGGAGAATACATTGAAGATAGAAAAATCTATAACACTAATTGGAAGGTAAAGTAAGCAGACCTGAATGGAAAAGTTTTTATGTATTTTCTATTGGAAATGCTCTGGGAATCCCAGTGGGTTTCTAGGTTCAAATTTGGTGGAGAGCGTCACTTAGAGGCCCTTTTCTTTTCTCATCCTGAGTATATAAAAATTTGTCAAAAATTCCATCATATTTCTTTGTTGGATTGTACTTATAAAAAATATAGGTAAAACATGCCTTTATTGCATGTTGTAGGAATGAAAGCCTAGAAGAAAAGTTTTTTTACAAAGGATTTTGTTTTTATAGCAAAATAAACGTATGAGTTCTACATTTGGGAATTGAATGCATTAAATTATTTGGCTTATGATCCTGAGAGGCTTCCTAAATTCTTTGTGATGGACCAGGAAAAAGCTCCAATTTGTGCTATAGAACATAGTTTCCCTGAGTCATCCAGACAGTTGTTTTCTTGAAACTTTTCTAAAAATATTCAAGCAAATTTTAAATTTTCCTTCAGTAATTAAAATGAAGTATGGAAAAGTTTTATGACTCTGTGGGCAAAGTATGGGGCCTCTAAAACCAAGGTGGAGGCAGATGTCAATGATGCAGAACTCATAGTAGGCCAATTTGTTTCTTCTTCTGTTCATCTCTGCTGGGAATTCTGATATTGAAAATTTTATAAATTTTTTCTTGAAAGGTAGTGAGGATGTGCTTGAGTATATGGAAAAGAAAATTTTCCCTATCAAAGAGACATTTGTAACAGTGTGGACTTGTGTCAACCCTGACTTTGGGAATAAAACAACGTCTTGGGTAGAAGGCTCCCATTCTACTTTCCAAAAATTACTTGTGGGATCTTTGGGGAACATTTTGGATTTTTGAAAACACCTCAAAGGAATTATTGAAAGCCAAATCCAATCAGTACGTGTGTCACTTAAAAACCCTCAAATAAAGTTAGGAACTGTTTTTCCAAAAGAACTTTTACCTTTGCGTTACAAATTGTCAATTGAGGCAATTAAACTAATTTGAAAACAATTTGAGAAGTTCAAGCACAGCCATGATGGCAAGTTGTGCTCAAATTCTTATTCAAAAACAATGGGCTTTCCATTTTCCCACATTTTAGGTGAAATAATGGCATCAAGAGGATCCATTGTGGCTGAAAATGTTCATCCTCAGTGGAGGTTAGACTATGACCCTTCCAGGGAAGTAAGTTGTTTTTTTGGGTTTTTTGAAGGGTACCAATTATAGGATTGAAAGATTAATTCTGGTTTTTCTTTTTTAAAGATTGAAACAGATCCAGTTCTTGAAAAATCCCAATTTTTTAAAAATTTGAATTCCATGCTTATGGGAAAACCTCAACAAGTGAGATTGGAGATTTTAAAGTCTGTGGTTGATTATACAGCTTCTGTGATTTACAAGCCAAGCCTTGAGCCAGAGTTCTGACATTCCAGCCTTGGTTGACCACAATTCAAAGCTACTTGTTGTGAAATTTCAAAATTTGAAAACATTGAAAGAGAAATTGAGAGGGAAAAAAGGTTTAAAAGGGAACAAAACAGAACAAATATAGTAACTCTATTATTTTGAGTATTCACTTTTATGGTTTAATGAACTGATTGGGAAATGATTTATGTAGTGCAAGGAAGGCTCTTCATTGGAATTTTATAGTTCAAAGGAAGAGACTGAAAGTGAATTATTCTCTCTTGATTTGTAATCAGAATCCTTTTCCAAGGAAGAAGAATAAATTTAGGTGTCAAACAGAATCTCATATTTGGTTAGTATCAATTTCATAAATGAGATTAGAATTTTGGCTGAGTAATTTTTTGATTTTAGGAACCAAAAGTGAAATACCTCAATCAAATACCCAAGGACTTACATAGGTTCTTGGGGGAGGTTTGGGATCCATTTTGTGATTGGAATTGCGGATTTAGATTCATTGTAAAATCACTTGGGTACAATGAGCATGGATGGTTTCAAGTACATAAGTAAATGATTGAAAAATTGAGGAAAAATAAGACATTCTATTCTAAGATGCTTGGTGGCATTGAAGAATTTTAGAAGATAGAACAAATAATTGATTTTAATGACATCAATGAAAAGATTCCCTCTTCAAAATGGCCTTCAAAGCTTGTCATGGGCCAATTAATAGCTGATACTTATGGAAGATCAATTTGTTTCATTCAATTTGATTCATGTTGTACATTTGATCCAGATTGCATTTCTACATGGTTAAACCTGAGCAGTGCAGACCTGACACAATTTGAGAGTGTTTGGGCTGTACTCCCCATGGCATCATGCCGCTGTGTGGTGGCCGCACAACTACATTTGATCTGTGTAGAGCCCCACACGGCTCAAATGTAGTTGTGTTTCCATGCCACACGGCCAGCCTAACCACATTCAAGTTGTGTGGGGCTCTACATGGATTGAATGTAGTTGTGTAGCCTTGAGATCAATTTGTTTCATTCAATTGGATTCATGTTGTACTTATACTACTATGAAAATGGGTATAAAAGATCAATGAGATACTCTCTTCATTTGCTTTGTCAACAATAATCCCTGGGTTAATCTTGTACTTGAGGTAGAAATGATTTCAATCTTGCCCATTTCTTCCAAACCTGCTTATTTGAATTCTAAAACATCTTCTGTTTGGGTTGATCATCTAAAAGATCAACTTAGGTTGTATTCTAAGTTATAAACATCATTTTAATTTCATCATTTTGGTTTGGGTTCTGATGACTGATCTTTTGATTCTATTTATATAAAGGTTTATCACATTTCTAACACCATTATGTTGAGTGTTTTGAGTTAAAATCATTGTGTTGAGTGTTTAGAATGAGGCTTTATTGGTAATTCAGTTGAACTTTTTTTAGGCTGATCCCATCATAAGGAGTATTTTTACTTCTTGTGATGGGAGCATCTCAACACAAGTTGAACTTGTTTTTTTTGTGTGTTTTTACTTTAGGGCCTGTATTAAAAATACCAGTAAGGTGGACTTGATACAAGTCTTTTTTGGTGTTTTCACTTTAGGGCCAGTCCATTAAGGTTGGCTTTATACAAGTCCCAAGTTGAACCTGATTTTTTTTTGTGTTTTTACTGTAGGGCCAGTCCATTAAGGTGTACTTGATAGAAGTCTTTTTTGTTGTTTTTACTTTAGGGCCGGTCAATTGAGGTGGTCTTGATACAATTCCACCTCGTTTGATAAGCTTTAAACAAGTTGACCTTGTATTTTTTGGCATTTTTACTTTAGGGCTGGTCCATAGACTCTAATTTTTTATTGTTTTTTTTTTTTTTACTTTAGGGCTGGTCCATAGACTTTTTCATTGTGATTTTAGATGGGCTGTGCATTAATGGCCCCAGAGTGGTGAAATTTTTAGAATTTCCATTTAATCTTCTTTTCTTTTTCCAATTTTTCTTATTTTTTTTATTTTTTTGGTGTTTTTTTATTTTATTTTTTTTGTTCAATTTTTTATTTATTTTTAGCATAATCTTAAATTCATGGCTCATTGAGCCGTTGAAATGGTTCAAAGTGGGCCCTGTGGCATGCCACACGGGCCAATCCAAGCCATGTACAACCCCCCATGGCTCAAAGAGTTGCGCGGCCCACCCAGCCTGGTCTGATGGCGTGTTGGATTCCACACAACTACATTTGAGCCATGTGGAGTTGTACACAGCTCAAATGTAGCTGTTTGGCATCCAACACACCACTGGACTGCGGTGAGCCAAAAAAAAATGGAATGAAAGGGCACTAACATAACCCATGAATCTAATAAACCTTCCAAAAAACAGGAATCAACCAAAAAAATCAAAGAAATCAAAGAATGCTGATTTTTTGGTTAAAAAAAAAAAAAAAAAAAAAAAAATGAAAAGATGAAGGGTGATGTTAAATTAACAGCTCCAACTGTGTGGTAGTTGTGTAGGGCCCTACACAGCTCAAATGAGCCGTGGGGGCCCAAAGATAACTACAAAGGGCCGTTTCAAACACGTGCAACCCTCAGGGGGTTGTGTAGGAGCTGTGTAACCCTGGTACATGGCTCAAATGAGCCATGTTTGGGGGTGCACAACCCCCTGGAAGCCTTTCCAGAATTTTGGGCACCCACTGGACCACACTTGGGTTCTGTCAACCCAAATTTGGGATTGACGCATATTTGTGGGACTGTTTTTCCACAACTAGCAATCCCAAAGAGACCTTAAAGTGAAACCCAAGTGAAATTAAAGTGAATAATCATAACTCATATAAAAATCTGCAAACAATTCTTTCTCAACTTGAAAGTGAGCAAACTTTGTTTGATCAATTGAAAGTTGGATTGAATACTGAAGTATACCATTGCATTTTTTTTCATGGGAACAGTGGCAAGCCCTCCTTCTTCTGACATGGCTGCGTGGAAGGTCTACATTGATAGTGCCATCAACAAAGCTTTGGAAAAAGAAAAAAAGGATTTGGGTAATGAAAAATTGGAAGCCCCAATTGCATCCTCATCAAGGGTGGCAATTGTGGAACAAAATGTTGAACAAATGGACATGACCGCTGGTGGTGAGTAACATTTTATGTTACTGGTCTTTGCCATATTTAATTTGATTGAAACTGATGGGTTCATGTAACTATGAAACTAGGACTTAACCAATGAGTGCTTACTAGATCCACATGACCCATCTCCCTTGAGAGCTTTTCCTACTAGCAAAGAGGCACAAAACTATTCTCAAACATGGGCAATGAAGCATGGTTACGCTTTAACAGTTTTCAACTCAAAGCGTGACCAATATGTGGATTTTTTCAAATAAATTCCTCTTCTGCGTTCCACGCTCCTCAGTTGTGATACTTCTCACCCCAAAACCACTTTCACCTTTCACCAATCCCCGCGCGCCTTCCCGGGGATCTCTATTCCCCTCAAAATCTCACCACGTACAACAACCAGAAAACACCATCCAATGATGACTTCAACTCTCAACCTCACCACTTCAACTCTCAAGATCATCACTCGGCACTCAATCAAACCTCTATCCTTCTTCTTTTTCTCTTTATCTTTCTTTGTTTCTTTGTTTCTTTTCTCATTTCTTTATTTTTTCCGTTTCTTTTCTTTTGCGTGTTATCATTCCAATTCCAACACTTCTTGACTCAATCTCCAATCCTGAACTGACTGGTAAGACCTTTGTCAATTGCCAACTCTTCAATACATGCTAAACCTAACTCTCAGCTTCTCTTTCTGCATCAAAGTCTCTCCCATTGTGCTGTTCTTTTTTTCATTGTGTCTCTTCCAATCAACCCAACCACCACTCGCCACAGCTGTCTTTTTCTAGATGTTTGTTACCTTCATTCTCTTTCTTCTCTTTCTTTGTTTCCTTTTTGGTTGTTTCCAAACTGATGACTCTTACGGTTCAGCCCTCTTTGATCAGTATCAATCAAGTTATCATTCAGTAATTCAACACGGTTAAAAGCCAAAATCAATCCAACTAATCTAACCAATCAAATGGAGGGGTCCAGCAACAAAGGCTTTTGCCAAATAATCCTCAAGGCTGCATTGGAGGCCGTACCAATTTTTACCAATGAAAACTATTCCATTTGGAAAGACAAGATGACTATGCTACTTGAGCTCAAGGGAATCAAGGAGGCACTCAAAGATGATTCCAAAACTCTTAACGCTGTCAACAAAATGGAAACTTGGGTGATTTTGATCTCTCAAATTGACTCCATGACGCAAAATAATGTTGTCAATCCTACAAACATCTCCTCCGCCCGGCTTCTTTGGCAAACAATCAAAGAACAATTTGTCTCATCCCAAATTGCCAATCGCGCGCGTGTCTTCAACAAATTCCTCTATCATCAATTCAAACCTGATTTGATTAATCTCTTCATCACAGAAACAAAAATCTTGTTAAAGAAAATGATAGACATTGGAATTGATCTTCCCGACAATATTTTTTCCTATCTTATTCCTTTCAAATTTCCTCCTCAACTCCACTCCCTTTGTCACCAAATAATGCACTTGGACAAGACAGTCACAATGGAGCTTGTTCTGAATTACCTTATCCAACTTGACAACAAAACCAGAGTCAAGTCCAAGGAAACCAAAATCAGCAACACTACCCTTATATCTTCTTGAACTCACAAGAAACCCATACCTTCTGACCAAAGATGCAAGAAAGGATTCCACAATCCCATGTCTCCAGATCATCCAGTGGATAAATGCTGGCATCTTCACAAACATTTAGCTCCCAAATGGTGGAAGGAATTGCAAGCTTGCTGGAGGGCCTCTCTCAACTCAAACTCAAAAACCAAAGAGGTAGCCCACTACGTCACCCTTCTCACTACCTGGATCAAGGAGATCAATCCTCAAAATCAAATTATCCTTGACTCTGGCGCATCTTGTCACATGTTCAACTCTCCTGACTTCTTTTTTCAACTTGAAGAACTTCCTGGTGAAGATTTTATCAGCACTGGAAAGGAAGGCGCGAAGCTTCAGATCAAGGGGAAGGGCACTGTCAGACTCTCTTGGAAAAATTTAGTAATCTTACTCTCGAATTGTTTCTTTGTTCCCAACCTTTTTGTGAACCTCATCATTCCCGGCAAATTAATCACAAAGAAGAACTGTCAACTCATCTCTTCCTCAAATCAATTCTCTCTCTCCATAAATGCTCAACTGGCCTTCTCTGGGTTCATTCAAGAAAACCTGTTCATCCTCAATCCTCCCTCCGGCGTTGGCAACAATCTCAAATACTGCCACGTGGCACTCAAAAACGTGGATTCTAGTGAAATCACTTGACTTCACCAATCCTTTGGACACGCAAGTCCATATTGCCTTAAAAATCTATTTCCCTCACTCTCACCCAAAGCTATCTCTGATTTCCAATGTGAGGATTGCGTCTTCTCCAAGATTTCCAAAAACCCTTTCAAAAACACCTCAACTTCTTCTTCCAAGGCCTTTGAACAACTCCATGTTGACCTGATTGGTCCAATCACCCCCTCATCTTGGAATGACATGAATTACATCATGCCAATCGTGGACAACTTCTCTTGATACATCTTGGCAATTCCTCTCCAACAAAAATCCGATGCTTGTCAACAACTCAAAATAATCCTAAATCATGAAAAGCAAAAGCAAAATTTCTTTCCCGCCACTATTTGCACTGATGAAGGCGGGGAATTTTCTTCATCAGAACTCAAAGATTTCTTTAAAACCAACTCTATTAAGCATCTGATTTCAGAACCTTACCACCACGAACACAACCAAAAGGTTGAAAGAGCCAATTGCACGCTCACAGAATGCATCAGAGCCATTCTTCAAGGCTCCAATCTTCTGCTCTATCTATGGGCTGAAGTTGCTAAGTCAGCCTGTCTTTCCCTTAATCAAATTCCAAAAACTCCCAATGCTCCCTCTCCCTATCAAGCCTTCATTGGCAAAACTCTCCCTACCAGCTATTTTCATCCTATTGGGTCAGAGGTAGTCTATCTGGAAAACCAAATTAATCGAGGTGAAAAGTTTAAGGATTGAGGGCTTCCGGGTACCCTTGTGGGTTATAACCCCAACTTTCTGTCCTATTGCATAATGAAACCTGAAAATTCCATTGTTTGCTCAAAGCACATCAAGATACTGAAGACCAACTCCTTGACAACAAATGATTTGGATCCTTCCCCAACTGAAAATTTCCCTCAAATAAAACACAATGATGATCTACCAATGACTGTCTCAGTTGCTCCCACTGCTGCTGACGCCACAAATGAATCTGTTGAATCATCTGAAAACTCTACACCTCTTGTTTCTCCTTCTACTTGCACCATCGACAACAATGATGGCTGGCCAATTGACTCCAATTCCAACATCTCCAAAGATTTAACCCAACGACTCATTCCTAACTACCCCCTCCAAGATTGATCGACTCTGAATCCTCCTCAACGGTACAGTTACCATCACTACTACGTACCAAAGACCTTCGAAAAAGCAAAGAAATTCTCAGATGCTGTAAATTGGGAGCCTCCATGGACAAGGAACTTGATGGGATTGAAAAACTCAAGGTGTGGGACAATTACAACGGTCCCAAGCCCAAGAATCCTCTAAACACCACCTGGGTGTATCGCATCAAAGATAATTGTCACGGCGACCCTCTCATCTACAAGATTTGACTCTGCGTTCAAGGATTTGACCAGATTTAAGGATTGGATTATCAAGACACCTTTTCTCCAACCGGCAAGGCTGCTTCCCTGCAAATTGCTCTTCTATTTGGTCTCTTCCATTCTCACCCCATCACTAAATTCAATGTAAAAAGTGTGTTTCTTCATGCTCTGCTAACCGACAAAGTTATCATCAGAAGACCTAAAGGCTCCAAAAGGAAGTCGGAGTTCCTCATATTAAGAAAATCCCTCTACGGTCTCAAACAAGCCCCGGCCAACTGGTTTCATACCCTTACCTCTTGGATTTGAGAACAAGGGTTCCATAAATCAATATCCGACCCTTGCCTCTATATTCACCGCGACACAAACTCTGTACTCTTCTTTCACGTTGAAAACCTTATACTTGTTGGTCCTGGAAACAATTTTCAAAATGAATTCCTCAAAAGATTCCCAAACTCCAGTCACCACAATCCAAATACTATCTTAGGTATGAAATACAAACGAGTTGGCAGCAAGATACTTCTTTCTCAACCCAAACACATAGAACACGGATTGGAAGAATTAAAAATGACCGACTGCAAACCGTCTTCAATCCCACTCTCTGCCAGCCTCAACCTCTTGCCAGCCTCTGATGAGGAGCATGAAGAATTCAAGTCACTTAACATAAACTATCAATGCACCATCTTCCTCATCAACTACATCACTTGTCTCACTTGTCCTTATCTCAGTTTCGCGGTCTCCAGTCTTGCTTGATTCTTCAAAAAACCAGGCATCAGTCACTTGAGAGAAGTCAAGAGATGCTGGAAATACCTACACGCCACAAAGAACCTAAAACTCACTTTGCAAATAAACACCTCCAACACTCAAATTGAATGTTACAGCAACGCTACTTGGAGCAACGACTTGGAAAAAAGACTCTCTCAATCCGGCCATCTTTCCCTTCTCTTCAACTCTCTAATCTCTTGGAGTAGTTACCAACAATGCAACGTAACTCACTCGACAATGGAAGCTGAACTGAATCCCCTTGCCGACTCTTTCTTGGAAGCCATATGGATGCGACACCTGGTGGCTGAGCTCTGGAAGGAAAATGTCTCCCCCAGCCTTCATTTCATAGACAAAAAAGGTCTAGACGACAAGCTTAAGAAGTTTGGGTGCAACTCAAAAACTCGCCATATTGACATCAAGACTAAGGCTCTTTGCAAAGAACTCAATCTTGGGAATCTGATCATCAAACTGATTCCTGCTTCCAACATGAAAGCCAATGGACTCACAAAAGCTCTGCCTCTCTCTTCTCTCTCCTCTCTCCTTCAGCTTATAGACCCAACCTTCACGGCTCCAACTCCAGTCTTACAAGTCACGGGTGGTGTCAAATAAATTCCTCTTCTGCGTTCCGTGCTCCTTGGTCCTGATGTTTCTCACCCCAAACCCACTTTCACCTTTCACCAACCCCTGCGCGCCTTCCCGGGGATCTCTATTCCCCTCAAAATCTCACCACGTACAACAACCAGCAAACTCCATCCAATGATGACTTCAACTCTCAACCTCACCACCTCAACTCTCAAGATCATCACTCGGCACTCAATCAAACCTCTATCTTTCTTCTTTTTCTCTTTATCTTTCTTTGTTTCTTTGTTTCTTTGTTTCTTTGTTTCTTTTCTCATTTCTTTATTCTTTCTGTTAATTTTCTTTTGCATTTTATCATTCCAATTCCGACACTTCTCAACTCAATCTCCAATCCTGAACTGACTGGTAAGACCTTCTTCAATTGCCAACTCTTCAATAAATGCTAAACCTAACTCTCAGCTTCTCTTTCTGCATCAAAGTCTCTCCCATTGTGCTGTTCTTTTTTATTGTTATGTCTCTTCCAATCAACCCAACCACCACTTGCCACAGCTGTCTTGTGATAGATGTTTGTTACCTTCATTCTCTTTCTTCTCTTTCTTTGTTTCCTTTTTGGTTGTTTCCAAACTGATGAATCTTACGGTTTATCCCTCTTTGATCAGTATCAATCACGTTATCATTCAGTAATTCAACAGATTTAGCCTGTGATAGACATGGTTCCTATTCAGGAAGTGTTCTTACCAAACAGTCTAGAAAAAGTCACACAAGGAAGGTTGGGTGCAAGTTTTTAATGCATGCAAGTTGCCCAAAGTCAGACCCCTTTGTGGCGCCTCTCCTACAAAGAAACCCAACATAACCATTAACCATCTGAACATCCCTCTGTGCATCCTCAACTGAGGAGAATCTTGGGGGTGGCCTTAGAAAATCTGATAGAAGGCATGAATGATGGGCTCAATATGTTACAACTGAAGAGAAAATTGAGCAAGATTGATGGGAAGGATTATTTTGAGGACCAAACAATCTATAACACTAAGTGGAAGGTCACACTTGCAGAACTAAAGGGAAAAATTGTTATGGAGGTACTATATGAACAGCTTGAAGAAACAAGTGGGATTCACCGGTCAAAGTTCAGTGGAGAGGGTCACTTGGAGGCCCTTTACTTAGCACATCCAGAGGCAGTAAAGCTTTCAAAACAATTCCATCATATTGCTATGTTGGATTGTACTTCTAAAAGAAATAAGTACAAAACCCCACTTTTACATGTTGTAGGAATGACAGCCAATCGGAAAACTTTCACAAAAGCTCTTGTTTTTATAAAAAAATAAAAGTGTGAGGTCTACAGTTGGTCTGTAAATGCAATAAAGGATTTAGCTTATGATCCTGAGATACTTCCAAAAGTCTTTGTGACCAACTGTGAAAAAGCTCTGATTCATGGAATTGAAACTAGTTTCCCAGAGTCATCAAGACAATGTTTCACTTGGAACTTGTCTAAAAACATACAATCAAACTGTAAATTGCGCTTTTTTAATGACATTGAAGGATGGAAAATCTTTATGAATCTTTGGGCAAAGTATGGGGCCTCAAAGACAAAGGAGGAGGCGGAGGTCAATGATGCGGAACTCAGGGTAGGTCCAAATTACCGCTTCTGATTCTTCCTAGTTTTGGGTTCTGACATTTTGACTTGTATAGTTTTTCTTGAAAGACTATGAGGATGTACATGATTATATGGAAAATAACATTTTCCCTATCAAAGAGAAGTTTGTAACAGCGTGGACTTTTATAAAACCACATTTTGGAAACAAAACAACATCTTGGGTCGAAGGGGCCCATGCAACTCCCAAAAAATTCCTTGCAAACTTTTTGGGAAGCCTGTTGGATGTTTGGAAAAGCCTTGAAGGAACATTTTTCTTTTCAATCAAATTAATTCAGTTCATGCATCACTTTATAACTATCAAATTAAGTTAGGGACAGTTCTTCCCCCTGAACTTTTACCATTGTGTTACAAATTGTCTTTAGAGGCAATCCATCTTTTTAGGGAACAATTTGAGAACTTCAAACATGATCATGATGGCAAAGTCTGCACCAAGTCATATTTCAAGACTATGGGTTTGCCCTGTTCCCACCAAATAAGTGACCGTCTAGCATTCAGAGGATCCGTGGTACCTGAAGATTTTCATCCTCAGAGGAGGTTGGACTATGACCCTTGCAGTTCTAGTTCTGTAAGTTGGATTAAGTTGGATTGTTCAAGTTGGATTGTTCAAATTACTATGTGATTAATGATTTTTGATTAATGAATCCTAATTCACCAATGGTTGATCCTTTTGAATTTTTCCAGTGCAATTTTGATGAAAGGCTAAGCATTAATCAGTTACGTGGAAACTTCAATGCAATGATCTTGGAATATCCAAATCATGAGCAAAGCAGACTATTGAAGTATATCAGTCAGAAGATTACAAAATATCAATAAAAGCCAAGAATTGAACCTAAAGTCTTGAAATCAAGTAGGGGCAGGCCAAAATTGACAGATATGCGGCGGGAACAATATTGGTTTGAGCTTTTTGACAAACAACTCAAGGGGTAAAAAAGAACTAGAAGGGCTCCAAACAAGAAAAGACAAAAGATTGCAAGTCTTTTCTTTTGAGATATGTTCATTTTTTTGGTTTAATGAACTTAGTAACTAACTAATGATGAATTGTTAGTGAAAGTAGACAGAATCTGAATCTGAATTTCATAGTTCAGAGGAAGATACTGGATGTCAGCTTGCTACTATGTACAGAGCAACCTGTCATAGCAACACAAGACTATAAAAAATAAGAATATCTAAATTAACAAAAGAAGGAGTGAAAAATCCATAAATATTATTGAGGAAATGGATTCCTCACCCAAAATTAGGTAGGGTCACTCACTGACCCCACCCTTGAAATCCAAGTGCTTACATTTTTAAAATAATTAAAAAGAAAAGTACTAAAAATTAAAACACCAGTATGGCACCTTTTTGCCATTTTGAAATTTCACACGTGTTGTCACGTATAGGGTTTACACCTAAAATTCAATCAGAATTGAGGTGTTGTGTATATTTTAGGAGTTACACGCCAAAATGTGTTATGTCACAATTGCCGCGTGCAGCCCCGCATCATTACATACCCCTACATACTCCTAGTAGCAGTTTCCCGCGTACTAGAGACCCGCGCGCAGCTGATTCTGCCACGCACGCAGCGGATCCCACCCCGCGCGCATCTGAACTGACTGATCTCTGTGTCTGGATCCGTCGTGACTAATCTGACAACCAGGTACCGCTCAAAAGAGCTACAACCTAATTAGGGTTGCCTGGAATATGTAACAAGTTGACATATGCATTAGTAATAATCTAAAAGTATCAAAACTTAATTCAAATTAATAAAAATTAAATTTAGAAAATTTTTTAATAATAAATTAAAGATCAAGGATTACCACGTAAATCATTGACTCTGATCTTTGAAGACCACAAAACACTACAAGGAGTGTTCATAAAAATTATTAAAAATTATCTATGTGATCAGCAGCAAATGGAAAATCAGTAAACGTCCACATCTGTTCACTGTAAAGTAATAATAATAGTACAAATGAAGGATGAGTGCAGAATGATCAAATTTACGCCACAATAGATTAACAGATCCTGTGGCTAAAATAGTACAGAAATCCAGCAGATCTAAGTTCAGCTGATTAAAAGCACCAAGTGGACGTGCTAATCTTGCTCTGACTGGCTTGCCAGCCTCAGCCCATGAGCAGAACTCTCTCTATGCGCCCTGAGAAGCTCAAAATCACCCCAAAAAGGTATTTATACAGACCTCTTTGGATCCATTATTCCATCATCAGTTTACCAGAAATTATTATTATCAATCAGACACTGTGTCATTGTTAGTCAAGTGTTTATGAAGAATCTAAGCAAGTGATTTATGAACAAGTCTGTAGTAATATTATTTATTTCTTAAAACCAATCAACCCTTGAAGTTTATTCAGGCAATCCACCCCATCTGCTCTGAAACCCTTCCTATTATTGCAGGATTTTCGTGGTAAAGTGCTCAGATTGAGTTTTTCCATTCCTTTCTAGGCCATTGTGCTGTTATTCCTGGCCAATAGTGGAATAAGCCCTTTCTAAGGCACCCATCTTCATCCCAAGGCTCTTAAACTGCCCAAGGAGGCCCCTTGAAGAGAGGTTGCTTTGTCTGTAAAGACCCCCAGTAGTATGATACTGTGGCCCCTCTTTTATATAAATATTGAAAACCTTTTATTACAAAAAAAATTAAGCCTTGCAACTGCTCTTATTATATTATTTATTTGAGCCTCTAAGCGTTTATTTTTGGAATAATTATTATTATTATTATTCCAGTATTTTTATCACTCTCTGTAGCTAAAGGAATGCCAGGTTCCTGGTATCAGAGAGCTGACAACTGGGGACCTGGCCGGGAAATATCCTTAAATATTTAATCTTTGATTATTTATTCCTTGGACCAGTCTATTTATTTATTTAAAAAATAAGTTAACATACTTATAACATATATTTTTGATCCTCTTTTTTCTCTAGTTGATCTTAAGACCAATGGAGAATCAATCAATTATTATTTTAACCTTCTCAAAAAGAAAAAAGAAGAAAAACTCCGTAACTTTGTCCCTGTTATTATAACTCCTGAGAAACAACAGGATAAATTGCTTTATTATAAATGGCAAGCTATAAAGGACAAGGAACTTGAGCTTGAAAGAATTATTAATTTCAATTCTTTATTTAGGCAACATAAAGATTGGAAAATTTATCAAAGGGAGCTTTATATTTATAAACTAAATAATCCTCAAGATAAAGAAAAATTCAAAATTAATAAAAGTGATTGTTTTTCTAAAAACATCATCTTACCATGTAAAAATACAAAAAAATATTAAACTTATATTTTTTGTTTTTATCCATCTTGGTGGATTTTTTTTTTGGTGATCTCATTGACCAGGACCTCCTAGAGGACGTCCCAGACAGTGTACCCTTGGACTTACCCTTGGATTTATCCCAAGATTCAATTGCAACACTTTCTGAGTATGATTTAATGATCACTAACCCCATCAATGTTATCAAAGGAAGTATTGAGTCTTCTCTGGACATAAATTCTGTTAATGAGGATTCTAACTTACCTCAAAAATGGAATCCCGACATGAAGATTCATCACATCTCTGAGTCTAAGGCCTTGACTCTAAAACCTTCTGCTGGTAAAAGTAACACTTCAGGCAAAACATGCTATGCTACTGGTTTAATTCAAGTTTCCCCTGTTAAGTTACTTCTAGAAATTGGAGCCTTTTGCTCTTGTGTTGGTTCAACTTATTTGGAGAAACAAGACTCAAACTGGAAACTGAACTTATTACCAGTACCTCAGGCTAAGTTCAGCAGTTGTAATTCTTCTCTCAATGCTGTTGGAGTATGGTCCTCTGATATCATACTCCCTCACTCTAAAGGATCACTTAAACTTAAAATTGAATTTGTAGTGCTCCAAAATGGAGTATGTGATTACTTTATCCTTGTTAATGATTCTCTTTTCTTGTATGGTATAGATTTATTCCAAAGCAAGGGTAGATACTTCACAATAGGGGGAGAGTGGAACAAGAAGTTTCAAATATGCCATGTCAATGCCCAAACTTCTGATTCAACTTATGAAAAATACTTAGAGAGTTTCAATCAGGAATACTTCTCTCAAGCAGCTTTGAATCCCCTGCTCAATGAGGAAAAAAGACGGGAAATCCTACAAGTATGCTTTTAAAATCAGAATGCTTTCTGTAACAAGGATCACCCCATTGGTAACATCAAAGGACATGATATGATTCTGACTCTAACCATTAAGCCTCCTTACCCGCTTAACCTCAGGATACCTGCTAATCCTTCTAGTCCAAAATCTAGGGATGCTCTGGAAACTCATATTCAAGAGTTGGTTGACCTACAAGTCTTAAGGAAAGTAGGACACAATGAACAAGTAGATATCACTACTCCAGTAATTATAGCTTGGAATAATGATAAGTCAAGGATGGTTGGAGATTTCAGAATGCTGAAAAACTACACCCAAGCTGATTATTATCCAATTCCAAGGATTGACCATGCTCTGCATAACCTGTCAAAAGCTAAGTACATCACTACCATAGACATGCTGAAAGGTTTTCACCAAATACCTATCAGCCCTGATAGCTGGAAATTCATGAGAATTATCTGCCATTTGGGAATTTATGAGTATCTAAGGATGCCTTTTGGTATAAAAAATGCTCCTTCTCATTTTAAAAGGATGATGGACACAGTTCTAGGATTGTTCATCAGACAAGGATGGATGATGGTTTACATTGATGATGTTATCATTTACTCTGATGATTGGGATACCCACCTGGATAAAGTAAGATTAGTCCTCAAAACTATCTCTGCTGTGGGATTAAAAGTATCAATGAAAAAGTATAAATTTGGTTATGGATAACTGAAAGCCTTAGGACACATTGTCTCTGGACTAACCTTAGCTGCTGACCAAAACAAGATAGCAGCAGTAATGAATAGGCCAATGCCTCAGAATAAAACTGAACTGCTATCTTTTATTAGCTTCTGCAGATACTATAGGAAGTAATTACCAAAGATTGCTCTTCTAACCAAGTGCCTGTATGAAATCTGCAACAACACCACCTTGTTTGAAATGACTCATGAAAGAGTTAAGAATTATGAGGAACTCAAGATGGCCATGACTTCAGCTCCAGTAATGATTCAGCCAGACTATTCTAAACCCTTCAAGCTCTATATAGATGCTAGTATGGACGGGCTAGGAGCTGCATTACACCAGGAAGTCATAGAGAATGACAAACCGGTGGAAAAACCTATACTCTTCATATCCAGACAAGTTAAGGATACTGAGAAAAGGTATGGTGCAAGCCAAATGGAATGCCTTGCTTTAGTATGGGCTCTGGAGAAACTTCATTACTACTTGGAAGGCACCAATTTCACAGTAATTACTGACCTCAATGCTTTCAGAACTTTGATGAACATGAAGACCCCTAGTAGGCACATGTTAAGATGGCAGATAGCCATACAACAGTACAGAGGTCAGATGACCATAGTTCACCAAGCTGGTGCTAAACACCAGAATGCTGATAGTTTGAGCAGGAATGCTTTACCCAATGACCCAAGTAACCCTGCTTATGATCCAGAGGATAATGATATCTTCCCTATCCTTAAAATTAACATGTTGAACGTTGAAGCTCCTATAATGGGAATCCACATTTGTGAACTGGATGAATCCTTGTTCAACTCAATCAAAGAATCTTACAATTCTGGCATTAAAACTCTGATCACCATTATGGAAAGTACTTCTCCAACATCTGAATTGATCAATAGCCTACCTGAACCCCTCTTGAAACCATACAAAGCCGGAAGGTTCACCATATGGGATGGTCTAGTATACTACAGGCATCAAAATTCAGGTGTTATAGTCTTAACTAAGGATGACAATATCAAACATTTCCTGGCTGAATGCCATGATAATTGCTCATCTGGTCATTTATCTGCTGATAGAACCTTAGATAAGGTTAAAAAAACTGCTTTGTGGATAAATTGGAGAGACTCCACTATCCAGTATGTTACTAGTTGTGAAACTTGTCAGAATCCAACAGGACCACTGGGAAAAGTTTGGTCTACTGCAAAAGATTGCTGAACCCAAGAAAAGATGGGAGATCATCAACATGGACTTTCTAACTGGACTACCACCAGGAGGAGCCTATTCCTACAACTCAGTCCTAGTCATCGTGGATAGGTTCTCCAAGAAAGCAAAGCTTCTACCTAATCACAAGTAAGACACTGCTATGGAAGTTGCCCTATTATTTTGGAACAGACTCATTGCTGATGTTGGAGTTCCCGAGATCATTATCAGTGACAGAGATCCTAAATTCACCTCTGAGTTCTGGAGAAATCTTCATGAAATGCTGGAAACCACCTTAGCTTTCTCTACAGCTTATCACCCTCAGAGGGATGGCTTAGCTGAAAGAATGATTCAGACCCTGGAAGACATGCTCAGGAGATTCTGTGGCTTTGGTCAAGAATACAAGAATTCTTATGGTTATTGCCACAATTGGGTTAGCCTTTTACCTGCACTAGAGATGGCCTACAACAGTAGCAAGCACTCTACCACTAAGGAAGCACCCTACATACTGGAAAGAGGATGGATCCCTAAATTACCCAAGGATAACCTTAATCACCAGCTAACAAATATTCACCCTACATCACTTGATTTCAAAAACATGATAGATGTAGCCAATAAACATGCTGCTAAGTGTGTCCAGGATGCTGTGGAGTATAACCAACAAAGGTGGGATAAAACCCATAAGGAGCCTGATTTCAAGATTGGTGATCAAGTCTTGATCTCTACCACCAACTTCACCAACTTATCTGGAAAAAGAAAGCTTAGACAAGCTTTTGTTGGACCTTTCACCATTAATAAAATTCATGGTAAGAATGATGTGGAAGTAATCCTTGGTGATGAGCTTTCCAGAAAACACCCAGTCTTCCCAGTAAGTCTCATCAAACACTACCACCCAAGGAATGGAGAATATACTCCTTCACCTGAAATACCTGTTGCAGAAGAACCTGAAAAATACAGAGGAAACAATAGCAAGATCCTTAAAGATAAAAAAGAAAGGATCAATGGAAAAGATGTCAGAATCTACATAGTTAGATACAAGGGAGAATCAGCTGATAAGGATGAATGGTTACCTGAACACAATATCCCTGATGGACCCATACACCTAAGGAACTACAGAGCCAGCAGAAGGCATTGAACCAGAATTTTTTTTCAGATCTTGGAGTGGGGGAATGTCAGCTTGCTACTATGTACAGAGAAACCTGTCATAGCAATACAAAACCATAAAAAATAAGAATATCTAAATTAACAAAAGAAGGAGTGAAAAATCCATAAATATTATTGAGGAAATGGATTCCTCACCCAAAATTAGGTAGGGTCACTCACTGACCCCACCCTTGAAATCCAAGTGCTTACATTTTTAAAATAATTAAAAAGAAAAGTACTAAAAATTACAACACCAGTATGGCACCTTTTTGCCATTTTAAAATTTCACACGTGTTGTCACGTATAGGTTTTACACCTAAAATTCACTCAGAATTGAGGTGTTGTGTATATTTTAGGAGTTACACGCGGAAATGTGTTATGTCAGAATTGCCGCGCACAGCCCCGCATCATTACATACCCCTACGTACTCCTAGTAGCAGTTTCCCGCGTACTACAGACCCGCGCGCAGGTAATTCTGCCACGCACGCAGCGGATCCCACCCCGCGCGCATCTGAACTGACTGATCCCCGCGTCTGGATCCGTCGTGACTAATCTGACAACCAGGTACCGCTCAAAAGAGCTACAACCTAATTAGGGTTGCCTGGCATATGTAACAAGTTGACATATGCATAAGTAATAATCTAAAAAGATCAAAACTTAATTAAAATTAATAAAAATTAAGTTTAGAACATTTTTTAATAATAAATGAAAGATCAAGGATTACCACTTAAATCATTGACTCTGATCTTTGAAGACCACAAAACACTACAAGGAGTGTTCATAAAAATTATTAAAAATTATCTACGTGATCAGCAAATGATGGTAAATCATTAAAAGTCTACATCTGTTCACTGTAAAGCAATACTAATAGTACAAATGAAGGATGAGTGCAGAATGATCAAATTTACGCCACAATAGATTAACAGATCCTGTGGCTAAAATAGTACAGAAATCCAGCAGATCTAAGTTCAGCTGATTAAAAGCACCAATTGGACGTGCTAATATTGCTCTGACTGGCTTGCCAGCCTCAGCCCATGAGCAGAACTCTCTCTATGCGCCCTGAGAAGCTCAAAATCACCCCAAAAAGATATTTATACAGACCTCTTTGGATCCATTATTCCATCATCAGTTTACCAGAAATTATTATTATCAATCAGAAACTGTGTCATTGTTAGTCAAGTGTTTATGAAGAATCTAAGCAAGTGATTTATGAACAAGTCTGTAGTAATATTTTTTTCCTCAAAACCAATCAACCCTTGAAGTTTAGTCAGGCAATCCACCCCATCTTCCCTGAAACCCTTCCTATTATTGCAGCATTTTCGTGGTAAAGTGCTCATAGTGAGTGTTTCCCTTCCTGTCTACGCAATTGTGCTGTTATTCCTGGCCAATAGTGAAATAAGCCCTTTCTAAGGCACCCATCTTCATCCCAAGGTTCTTAAACTGCCTAAGGAGGCCCCTTTAAGAGAGGTTGCTTTGTCTGTAAAGACTCCCAGTAGTATGATACTGTGGCCCCTCTTTTATATACATATTGAAAACCTTTTATTACCAAAACAATTGAACCTTGCAACTGCTCTTATTATAATATTTATGTGAGCCTCTATGTGCTTATTTTTGGAATAATAATAATTATTATTATTCCAGTATTTTTATCACTCTCTGTAGCTAAAGGACGGCAAAGTTCCTGGTATCAGAGAGCTGAAACTGGAAGTGAATTTGTATCACTTAATTTGGAATCAGAATCCTCTTCAGATGAAGAGAACATGCAGCAAAACTTAACCAGAAGCTCATCTTTGGTGATTTTTCATTTCATTGATCCAATTAAAGAAATGAATACAAAGTTATTTTTAATGATAGGAACCAAACTTGAAATACCTCAATCAAATACCCAAGAAATTCCACAAGTTCTTGAGTGATGTTTGGGGTCCAATTGGAGATGGGAATTGCGGATTTAGATTCATTGCTAAATCTGTTGGTTATGAAGAACATGGTTGGTTTGAAGTTAGGAAGGAAATGATTGAAACATTAGAGAAAAATAAAGCATGCTACATTAAGATTCTTGGTGGTTCAAAGGATGTTGAAAAGATTAAACAAAGACTGGATGTTGAAAACATTAATAAAAAGATTCCCTCCTCAAAATGGCTGGCTAAATTGGACATGGGTCAAATCATAGCAGAAACATATTCCAAACCTATATGTTTCATTTCATTGGAGTCATGTGATACCTATACTCCAATGAAAAATGGTGTTACTGATCAATCAGATCCAATTTTCATTTTATTTGTAAAGAATAACCACTGGGTTTTCATTAGTACTTCAGGGAGAAATCATTCTAATCCTGCCCATTGTAGCAAAACCACATTCCTTGATTTCTAAAAAAGCCTCTTGTTGGGTTGATCATTTCAAAGATCAACTGCAAATGTACTCTAGATTATAGAGATAATAGACTTTGACTTCTTGTCATCATTGGGTTTCATATAAATTGTAATTATAATGCGGCTAACAAGTTCTATTAATATAAAGGGTTATCACATTTTGAAAATCATTATGTTGAGTGCTTTGAATTAACATCATTATATTGAGTTTTTTGAATGAGAGTTGAATGGTAAGTCAGTTCAACTTGTGTTGGCTGATTCCATCACAAGATTAACTTATTTTAAGCTTGGGATGGGATCAGCTTAACACAAGTTGAACTTGGTTTTTTTTGTGTTTTTACTTTAGGGCTTGTCAAAAGGCTTGTAGGTTTTTGGGAACTTTTACTTTAGGGATGGTCAAAAGACTTCTTTACTTCTAGGGCCCTTTTACTTTAGGGCTAGTCAAGTTGAAATGACTTTTGGGCTTGTCAAGTTAGTTGTATTTTTTTTGGTGTTTTTACTTTAGGGCTTGTCAAGTTACTTGTCTTTTTTTTGAAAGAATTGAGATGGCTAAACACCAGAATAACTTATATTTCAAATAAGAAAAGATAAGAAATGTTTAGCTCAAAGAACAAAAGGTTGAACAAGTATGAAAATATTAACCAACAGGAATGAGAATTGATATCTATGAAATCTCGGCATGACATTGGATCCAGAATCTTAAAGCAGACACGCCTGGAAGGAGTAATAGGTGAAGAATGAGCTTAGTTTAGGTTTCTTCTGATACAGTAGTATGGACAAGATCATACTTGATGACGTTGATCTTCTAGACTGTAGCAAAGTGACCTTGACACCGTTGGTTGTCTCAAATGGGGTGATCTGTTGATTCTGAGTGTCAGCTATGGTCTTGACCATTAAGCGCCTTGAATCACAATTACCAGATAGCAGTCCTTCGCAGTTGTTGTCAATGAGTGGTTGGTGGAGATTTGGATTGAAGTTGGTGATGGATTGAGTGAGTAAATGATGAGAAGCTGGTGAGAGAAGAGTGGTACAAGGATTAACTGATGAGTCAACTTGAGTGTCCTCGACTTCTATTATCACCAGCAAGAGTGTTGGAGTGCGTGCGCTCAGATTCTTACCCATGCAGTGTTGGAGTGTCTCCACCGCTGTTGTGATGTTGCGGACTTCAATCTGGTGTAGCACAATATTCTCAACACCCCTCCTTGATTCAATGCGTAGTTAATTCAGGTACTAACATGGTGGACCAGTCTGAGTAATGAAGTCTTGTTGGTGGCTTTGGTAAGACTATCTGCAACCATTTGATTAGACCTGATTAGTTGTATTCTTATTGAGTCATTTGAAACATCTTCCCTAAGTCCCTTTGTCTTCAGGTCTATGAATTTGGTTTTTGAGTTACTTCCAAAATTTTTTATTTTGTTGTCTAGGCCTTTATTATTGATTAAGTGGAGACTGGGTAGGGTTGGTGTTCTCCACAGTTCATGGATGAGATGATTTATCCATCTGCATTCTAGTTGACCGTTACTGAGTGCATTGCATTCTGCTTCTGTGGAGGAGTATGTAATGTTTCTTTGCCGTTGACTGGTCCAAAACAGTGGAGAGCCTCAAAAGAATCAAATGAACCCAGTTTGAGAGGTTTGAGTGATGGGATTGTCAGCCCATGTTGAGCCGCTGTAACACACTGGATTATTGGAGTTGTTTCTTTGTGAGATTAGCAAGCGTTGGTCTTTGGTGTTGGCTAGGTACTTCCAGACTTTGAGAAGTTCTTTCCAGTGGGAGATACCGGGTTTTTCAGAGAATTGGGCCAGAGAGGATACTGCAAAAATTGTATATGGTTGGGAAAGCCCGGCAATGAAGTTGAGTCTTCCTATTGGTGACCAATAGCTGACTCCCAGTTGGTTGAATTGTTCAACTTCTTCATTGGTCACAGGAATGAGGTGAATTCCAGGCGTGCAGGGAGTGTTTGTTGGTTTGCAGTCCATCATGTTCAACTCAGCTAGTCCTTTGTCTATATGAAGAGGCAAAGAAAGTTTAATACCTTCCTTGGACCTTTCCACCTTCATCCCCAATAGAGTTTTTGGTGGGTGTGCAGAGGAGTTTTTTAATTTACCCAGAAATGTGTCCTTGAACTTCTTTACATTCTCCACAACCAGTAGGTTGTTGACATGGATGAATACAGCTGAGATCCAATCTTTTCCTATGTATAGGCAGGGATTGGCTTTGGATGGATAGAATCCTTTTTCCTGGATCCATTCGCTGAGCATCTTGTACCAGTTTTTCAGGGCTTGCTTGAGTCCATACAAGGATTTTCAAAGTTTGAGAATCAGAGATCTTCTGGAGGAGCCAGTTGGGTGTTGGATAAAGACTTCCTCATCAAGAGGAGCGTGCAGGAAAGCCCCCTTGACATCAAACTGGAGCATATTGAGATTCCGATCCACCGCGAGTAGCAGAACTGCCCTGAGGGATGCAACTTTGCCGGTTGGAGCGTAAGTTTCCAGATAATCGATTCCATACCTTTGGTTGAAACCTTGTACACAAACCCTAGATTTGTAGATTGGAGCCTCACCGTGTGTGTTTTCTTTCACTCTGAATGCATAGGTTACGTTGAGCATGTTTTTAGGCTCTGGAATGTCATAATCTTCCCATACCTTGAGCTCTTCACATGTGTTGAGCTCTATGTGTAGTGATTTGGACCATACGGGTGATTTCAGCGCCTCTTCAACTGTTTTGGGAGTCTTGACCATGTAATATCCATAGCGCTTGGGAGGCTTCAGTTCTGATTGATTCCTGAGTTGTTGAGCCTTGGGAACAAGATCTTCTGCTATGACAATTTCCTCTTCCTCATCATCTTCTTTGTATTCAGACGAGTTGTTGGACTCTGATTTGATAGAGGGTTCAATTGCCTTATCAAGATCTGCTGGTGTTGTTTCACCCTCCAGTTGGGTGATGACAATGGGAGTTGAGTTTTCTTGGACGTCCTCTTGGGTTGGAGGAAAATCTTCAGAGGCCTGAAGTTGAGACTTGCTAAATCTGACGTTCTTGTTTTTGATGATGCTACCGGAGGTCGTAAGGATACGGTAGGACAGCAGTTTAGGCGCATAGCCTATCATTTGTCCTGGTAGTCCTTTTTCATTGAATTTCTTGAGATGATGGTCTGAGAGGTTGAGAAAAGTCACTTTGCTCCCTATGGGTTTCATATAATCTGCCGGCAGCTGGGTTCCGTGCATGAGCTCCCATGGAGTTGTCCTGTCAGAGTTGGGAATTTGATTTAAGGCCAAGGAGCAGCTTCTGATTACCTTGTGCCAGTAGTGTTTTGGTAGATTGGAGGAAGAGAATGTTGCCCATACAGATTTGGAAACTGTTCTGTTTTCTCTTTCAGCTTGTCCGTTGTGCTGGGGATGGTAAGGTTCAGATACTATCCGTCGTATTCCTTTGTCTTTGAAGAAGCTGGTTAAGTTGGAATTGATGAATTCCCACCTCCTTTGCAGCAGAATTCCAAAGGATAATGCCCACGCTTGTTGTACTTGTTTAGGATTAAAAACTTGATAATGTCTCCGGCATCATTCTTCTGCTTCAGTGGGAAGGAGCTAATGTATCCGCTGAAGTTATTGACTAAGGTATGGGAGTAGCAATAGCCACCTTTGGACGATGGGTTGATTGGACCAATCAGGTTCGCATGAACTCTTTTGAACACTTTTTCAGCCCTGTTTGAAAGGTCCTTGAAGCTGGCGCAGGTGATTTTACTTTTTTCGCAGCTGTTGCACGAGAAAGCGGCTTTGATGTTCTGGGGAATTGAGGATTTGAGGTATTTCTCCATTCTTGCAATTCCAGAATGGCCGAGTTTCAGGTGCACTTTGTTGATTTCTCCAAGATGAGGATCTTTTGAGGCAAAATAACTTTGCTTACACTCCATGTCAAGATACAGAAGATTGCTTATGATTCTTCCTTGAAGCACAGTGGTTTGGTTTGCGTTAAGTTTGACGGTGGGTGGACTGACTTGGTCATTGACTATTAGATTGGCGCCCTTAGCTAGGAATAGTCCCATGGAGAATAGGTTTACACTAGCTTCAGGCGTCCACGCTGCATCTTTAAGCTCAAGAGTTCCTGACGTCGACTTGAGTATTGCGGTCCCTCTGCCCATGATTGCCAACAAAGCTCCTGGTTTGCCTGTTTTGATGACGTTTTTTACATCTTCTGATGTCAGCGTCTTGAACCAGCTCTTGTTGGTTAGCATGTGAATGGAGCAACCGGAATCCAGAATGAAAAAGGCCTGATTCAAGGGAAGAGTATGTGCGCAGAAGTGATAGAAGGAAAAGAAATTGGATACCTCCTCCTTTTTCTTCTTCTTGGTTTTTTGGGATTTAAATCCCTTAGGCTTGGCTTTGGATGTTTGACCCAACACTTCTCTTGCGGATGGTTCTGTACCTCAGGATTGTGGATTCTGTTTTTGCACCTGGGGTAGTTAGAGTAGAGGCTGAGGTCCACTTTTGATGATGTTGCCCCTTCCTTGACTTTG
The DNA here is from genome assembly GCA_025617555.3 of Puccinia polysora. Classification (NCBI taxonomy): domain Eukaryota; kingdom Fungi; phylum Basidiomycota; class Pucciniomycetes; order Pucciniales; family Pucciniaceae; genus Puccinia; species Puccinia polysora. The sequence continues at coordinate 33,066,096 of CM062627.1, forward strand.
GCCTTGATTTAATTTTTGTGTTGAACCAAGTGGTCAAGCACTCGTTTGAAGGTGATTTCTTTGTCGCTGTGCATGATTTGAGAGGCCATGTTCTTCAGATTTGGAGGAAACTTGAAGAGGATTAGATAAGGGAGGATGTTGGACGGCAATTCAATCCCAACCTCAGAGAGTTTGTTGAGGTGCAATTGTACATTGGTTACAAACCTATCAATGTTGTCTTTGCTGAAGGGAAGATATAGGAATGAATTGAAGACCCTTGCTTGATTTTCTGATTGGGAGGAGGCGAAGTAATTTTTTGTTGCAATCCAAATCTCCTTGGCATTTCTGACGTTTCCAGGCTTGATGATGTTTGTATGCATTGCTGTTTCTAAATTTGCAAGCAGAAAAGGAGCCATGTCTTTGTTGATTTTGGGATCCAGCTGGATGTCGTTGCTTTCATTTTCCATGATGTGGAGAATCCCTTGTAGGTCAAATAAGATTTCCATCTTGACTTTCCAGATGGAGTAGTTGTCTTTGTTCAAGAGCGGAGTTGACTCTACAAGGGTTTTGAGAATTATTGTCCTCATTGTGCTGTCTCCCCCTGGTCCTGGTGATGATTGATAGTTGGTCATCTCAAGAGAGTCCTTTTGGCTTTTAACCGTGAAAGAATTGAAATGGCTAAACACCAGAACCACTTATATTTCAAATAAGAAAAGATAAGAAATGTTTAGCTTGAAGAAAAACAGGTTGAACAAGTATGAGAATCTTAATCAACAGGAATGAGAAGTGATATCTATGAAATCTCAGCATGACATTGGATCCAGCATCTTAAAGCAGACACACCTGGAAGGAGTGATAGGTGAAGAATGAGCTTAGTTTAGGTTTCTTTTGATACAGTAGTATGGACAAGATCATACTTGATGACTTTGATCTTCTAGACTGTAGCAAAGTGACCTTGACGCCGTTGGTTGTCTCAAATGGGGTGATCTGTTGATTCTGAGTGTCAGCTACAGTCTTGACCATTAAGCGCCTTGAATCACAATTACCAGATAGTAGTCCTTTGCAGTTGTTGTCAATGGGTTGTTGGTGGAGATTGGGATTGACGTTGGTGATGGATTGAGTGAGTGAATGATGAGAAGCTGGTGAGAGAAGAGTGGTACAAGGATTAACTGATGAGTCAACTTGAGTGTCCTCAACTTGCCTATTATCACCAGCAAGAGTGTTGGAGCGCGTGCGCTCAGATTCTGACCCATGCAGTGTTGGAGTGTCTCCACCACTGTTGTGATGTTGCAGACTTCAATCTAGTGTAGCACAATATTCTCAACATTTTTTGGTGTTTTTACTTTAGGGCTAGTCCAGTTACTTGTGTTTTTTTGTTTTTTTTTACTTTAGAACTATTCCATTGGATAGTACCAGTTTTTTTTATTTTTATTTATTTATTTTTTTTAACCAAAAAATGAACATTCTTTGATTTTTTGGAAGGTTTATTTAGTTTATGTGTTGTGTTAGTACCCTTTCATTCCTTTTCCTTTTCCTTTTTTTTTCTCACCACGGTCTGGTGCAATGTTGAATGCCACACAACTACATTTGAGCCGTTTATAACTCCACATGGCTTGAATGTAGTTGTGTGGAAGTCCACACAGTGGTGGACCGGGTTGGGTGGGTGGAAGACTCTGTGAGCCGTGGGGGGCTGTACATGGCTTGAATGGGACCGTGTGCCGTGCCACATGGCCCATTTCAAACTGTGTGCACAGCTCAATGAGCCATGAATTAAACATTACCCAAAAATGAAAAAAAAACTGGGACTATCCAATGGACTAGCCCTAAAATAAAAAGACCCAAAAAAACACAAGTAACTGGACTAGCCCTAAACTAAAAACACCAAAAAAAAGACAAGTAACATCACAAGCCCTAAAGTAAAAACACCAAAAAAAAAAAGTAACTTGACAAGCCCTAAATTAAAAAGACCAAAAAAAAACACAAGTAACTTGACAAGCCCTAAAGTAAAAATACCAAAAAGAAAGACAAGTAACATGACAAGCCCTAAATTAAAAACACCAAAAAAAAGAGACTGGTAACTTGATAAGCCCTAAAGTAAAAACACCAAAAAAAAGACAAGTAACTTGACAAGCCCTAAAGTAAAAACACAAAAAAAAACCAGTTCAAATTGCATTAAGCTGATCCCATCATAAGGAGTAAAATACTCCTTATGATGGAATCAGCCCAACACAAGTTGAACTGACTTACCATTAAACTCTCATTCAAAAAACTCAATATAATGATGTTAACTCAAAACACTCAACATAATGATGTTCAAAATGTGAGAACCCTTTATATTAATAGAATTGTTAGCTGCATTAGAATTACAATTTATATGAAACCCAATGATGAAAAGAAGTCACAGTTGACAATATCTATATTCTAGAGTACATTTTCAGTTGATCTTTGAGATGATCAACCCAACCAGAGGCTTTTTTAGAAATCAAGGAACGCGGTTTTGCTACAATGGGCAGGATTAGAATGATTCCTCCCTCAATTACTAATGAAAACCCAGTGGTTATTGTTTAGAAAGGAAATGAACATTGGATCTGATTTATCAGTAACACCATTTTTCATTGGAGTATAAGTATCACATGACTTCAATGAAATCATGTTCTTCATAACCAAGAGATTTATCAATGAATCTAAATCCACAATTCCCATCTCCAATTGGAACCAAAACTCACCCAAGAACCTATGGAATTTCTTGGGTATTTGATTGAGTTATTTCACTTTTTGTTCCTATCATGAAAACTAACTTGGTATTCATTCCTTTAATCAGATCAATTAAATGAATACTCACCAAAGATGAGCTTCTGGTTTAGCTTTGCTTCACGTTCTATTCCTCTGAAGATGATTCTGATTCCAAATTAAGTGATACCAATTCACTTTCAGTCTCTTCCTCTTAACTATGAAATTCAGATTCAGATTCTGCTGACTTTGACTAACAATTTATCATTAGTTAGTAACTAAGTTCATTAAACCAAAAAAATGAACATATCCCAAAAGAAAAGACTTACAATCTTTTGTCTTTTCTTATTTAGAGCCCTTCTAGTCCTTTTTTCCCATTGAGTTATTTTTCAAAATGCTCAAACCAAGATGGTTCTTGCTGATTATCTGTCAATTTTGGCTGGCCCCTACTTCATTGTAAGACTTTAGGTTCAAGTCTAGGCTTCAGTCAATATTTTGTAATCTTCCAGATGATATACTTCAATAGGCCGCTTTGCTCATGATCTGGAGATTCCAAGATCATTGAATTCACTTTTTCACAAAACTATGGAATGCTTAGCATTACATCAACATTGCACTTGAAAAATTAAAAAGGATCAACCATTAGTTAATTAGGAATTTTTCATGAAAAAGCATTAATAAAAAAGCATTAATCAAAAAGGATTAATCAAAAAGCATTAATCAAAAAGCATTAATCACATAGTGATTTGAACAATCCAACTTGATCAATCCAACTTAAGCCAACTTACAGGAATAGAACTGCAAGGGTAATAGTCCAACCTCCGCTGAGGATGAACATCTTTGGGTACCACGGATCCTTTCTTGATGAATCAGGGAAACTAGATTCAATAGAACAAATCAGAGCTTTTTCACGGTCTATCACAAAGAATTTTGGAAGTCTTTCAGGATCATAAGCCAACTACTTTAATGCATTTACAGACCAACTGTAGAACTCAAACTTTTCTTTTGTTATAAAAACCAGAGATTTTGTGAGATTTTCCTGATTGGCTGTCATTCCTAAAACATGCAATATCGGGGTTTTGTACTTATTTGTCTTATAAGTACAATCCAACATAGAAATATGATTGAATTGTTTTGAAAGCTTTACTGCCTCAGGATGTGCTAAGTACAGGGCCTCCAAGTGACCCTCTCCACTGAACTTTGACTGGTGAATCCAACTTTTTTATTCAAGCTGTTCATAGAGTATGTTGATAAACCTTTTCCCCTTTAGTTCTGCAAGTTCACCTTCTGCTTAATGTTATAGATTTTCTGGTCATCAACATAATCCCCTGCATCAATCTTTCTCAATTTCCTCTTAAGCTGCAACTTATTGAGTCCATCATTCATGCCTTCTATTAGATTGTCTAAGGCCACCCCCAATATTCTCTTCAGTTGAGGATGCACAGAGAGATGTTCAGATGGTTGATGGTTATGTTGGGTTTCTTTGTAGGAGATTCACCACAAGGGGTCTGCCTTTGTGGGACTTGCATGGATTAAAAACTTGCACCCAACCTTCCTTTTTTGACTTTGTCTTGACCGTTTGGTAATAAGTTGTCCTGAATAGGAACCATGTAAATCACAGGCCAAATCCACATATTTATCTTTCTTCAAGTTAAAAAACATCAGAGCGTAACCATGCTTCATAGCCTATGTTTGAAAATAGTTTTGGGCCTCTTCCCTAGTAGGAAACGCTCTCACAGGAGGTGGGACAAGTGGGTCTAGTAAACATTCATTGGTTAAGTCATAGTTTCAGTTACATGCACCCCATTAGTTTCAATCAAATTAAATCCAGCAAAGACCTCAGTAACATCAAATGTTACTCAAACCAGAGGTTGCATCCCACTGTGAAACATTTTTTTCCTCAATTGTCACCCCTGATTATGATGCAATTAGGGCTTTCAATTTTTCATTAGCCAAATACTTTTTTTCTTTTCCAAAGCTTTGTTGATGGCACTATCAATGTATACCTTCCACGCAGCCATGTCAGAAGAAGGAGGGCTTTCCACTGTTCCCATTCAAAAAAATGCAATGGTATACTTCATTATTCAATCCAACTTTAAATTGAACAAAGAAAGTTTGCTTAATTTGAAGTTGAGAATGAATTGTTCACATATTTTTGTATGATTTCAATTTTCACTTTACTTTCACTTTGGTTTCACTTTAAAGTCACTTTGGAATCACTAGATGTGGAACAAGATTCCCACAAAGTATGTTTTGATCCCAAATTTGGATTGAAGGAACCCAAGTGTGGTCCAGGGGGTTCCCAAAATTCTGGCACAACTTCTGGGGGTCCCACACCCCCAAACAAGGCAGTTTTGAGCTGTGTACAGGGGGATAAGGCTCCAAATTGCTGTGTTTGGGGGGTAAAAGGCTCCTATACAACCCCCCAGGGGTTTCGCGTGTTTGGAACGGCCCTTTGTAGTTTTTTATGGGCCCCCATGGCTCATTTGAGCCGTGTAGGGCCCTACACAACTCCCACAGGACTGGAGTTGGGAATTTAAAATTACCCTTATTTTTCTTGATTTTATTTTAATTTATTTTTGATTTCTTTTTTTTGCTCTTTGCAAATGGGTTTTGAGCAGCTTTCCACAACTAAATGGGTTGAGAGAGGCCTTTCACAACTGAAATTGGGTGCAAACCATGCCACACACCCTAATTTGGGTTGTAAACAAGCTGTGTAGGGTTACAAATTTAACATTTCCCTTTTGAGATTTAAATGAAAAAAATGAGGTTAGTGGTCATTGCAACCAGCTTTGATTGGATTGGTGCCAAGTGGAGCTTCACAAAGTGCAAAGAAAATCTGGCTGGGTATCAATGTACACTTGAATATGTTCCAAGCCAACTTTACAAAAAGTTGAAATAACTTGACATGCCACCCAGAAAGTCTTGAAAAAATAAATAAGAGGCCCTCTAATAAGATTCCTATCAATATTATTTTTCTCCAATAATAAACACAGGTACTTATAAAATTTTTGAAAACCCTCCAAAACATGCAGATAAAAATATTTCTATATTCAAATATATCAAAGAACTCCCATCTCTCAAGATCAAATTCACTACCAAACTCTGCTTGTTCCCAGGAAGTTCCAATTTTTTTACTTTCAACAAAAATGTTTATCTCTCAGTGAAATAAAAATCTGAAAAGTACTTTTAATTTTTCTAATCCAACCAACCAATCAACCATGACAACCTTACATAATAAATATCTCTAAAATTAAAAAGAAAACCTGTTTAGATATTCTCTCTTCTCACCATTCAATTTATCAACTCAAGAATCTAGTCCTCAAAAGGTCAAAACTAATCATACAAAACTGATCTGTTACTCTCTGGATTTGATAGAAAAAGGAACGTGTAGGTCTTCTTCATTAAATTTGATTTGATCATGCTCAAATCAATCACTATCTATCACTTTTCATTGCATTCAAAAACCTTCAACAAACAGATTCCCTCATCCTACAATCAAGTCAATTCTATCAATCACTTCCTGATATTTTTTTTCAAAACTATCACCATCAAAGGTTCCTATTTTGAAAGAGAGAAAAAAGATTATGTACTCTACCCATCAAATCAAATCCTCTGATATCTTATTTAACCTTGGACAATCATGAATTATTTCAAGCTCTTGCCAAATTTCTCATCATATCCAAGTGATTTCATCAGATTCATTTTTAATCCCAATACTGAATATGTTATTATTATTATTATTATTATTATTATTATTATTATTATTATTATTATTATTATTATTATTATTATTATTATTATTATTATTATTATTATTATTATTATTATTATTATTATTATTATTATTATTATTATTATTATTATTATTATTATTATTATTATTATTATTATTATTATTATTATTATTATTATTATTATTATTATTATTATTATTATTATTATTATTATTATTATTATTATTATTATTATTATTATTATTATGATTATGATTATTATGATTATGATTATTATTATTATTATTATTATTATTATTATTATTATTATTATTATTATTATTATTATTATTATTATTATTATTATTATTATTATTATTATTATTATTATTATTATTATTATTATTATTATTATTATTATTATTATTATTATTATTATTATTATTATTATTATTATTATTATTATTATTATTATTATTATTATTATTATTATTATTATTATTATTATTATTATTATTATTATTATTATTATTATTATTATTATTATTATTATTATTATTATTATTATTATTATTATTATTATTATTATTATTATTATTATTATTATTATTATTATTATTATTATTATTATTATTATTATTATTATTATTATTATTATTATTATTATTATTATTATTATTATTATTATTATTATTATTATTATTATTATTATTATTATTATTATTATTATTATTATTATTATTATTATTATTATTATTATTATTATTATTATTATTATTATTATTATTATTATTATTATTATTATTATTATTATTATTATTATTATTATTATTATTATTATTATTATTATTATTATTATTATTATTATTATTATTATTATTATTATTATTATTATTATTATTATTATTATTATTATTATTATTATTATTATTATTATTATTATTATTATTATTATTATTATGATTATTATTATTATTATTATTATTATTATTATTATTATTATTATTATTATTATTATTATTATTATTATTATTATTATTATTATTATTATTATTATTATTATTATTATTATTATTATTATTATTATTATTATTATTATTATTATTATTATTATTATTATTATTATTATTATTATTATTATTATTATTATTATTATTATTATTATTATTATTATTATTATTATTATTATTATTATTATTATTATTATTATTATTATTATTATTATTATTATTATTATTATTATTATTATTATTATTATTATTATTATTATTATTATTATTATTATTATTATTATTATTATTATTATTATTATTATTATTATTATTATTATTATTATTATTATTATTATTATTATTATTATTATTATTATTATTATTATTATTATTATTATTATTATTATTATTATTATTATTATTATTATTATTATTATTATTATTATTATTATTATTATTATTATTATTATTATTATTATTATTATTATTATTATTATTATTATTATTATTATTATTATTATTATTATTATTATTATTATTATTATTATTATTATTATTATTATTATTATTATTATTATTATTATTATTATTATTATTATTATTATTATTATTATTATTATTATTATTATTATTATTATTATTATTATTATTATTATTATTATTATTATTATTATTATTATTATTATTATTATTATTATTATTATTATTATTATTATTATTATTATTATTATTATTATTATTATTATTATTATTATTATTATTATTATTATTATTATTATTATTATTATTATTATTATTATTATTATTATTATTATTATTATTATTATTATTATTATTATTATTATTATTATTATTATTATTATTATTATTATTATTATTATTATTATTATTATTATTATTATTATTATTATTATTATTATTATTATTATTATTATTATTATTATTATTATTATTATTATTATTATTATTATTATTATTATTATTATTATTATTATTATCATTATTATTATTATTATTATTATTATTATTATTATTATTATTATTATTATTATTATTATTATTATTATTATTATTATTATTATTATTATTATTATTATTATTATTATTATTATTATAATTATTATTATTATTATTATTATTATTATTTTTATTATTATTATTATTATTATTATTATTATTATTATTATTATTATTATTTTCATTATTATTATTATTACTTTTGATTGGCCATCATCATTCCTTCAAATCAAACCATAGTTTCACATTTGTTCACAATTGAACTTGATTTTATCTGGATTGAGAAAAACACAATGGCCAGGTTATCACTGGAAGACCTTCATAAGGTTGAGTTAGAAACTATCATCATCCTATCCACTCAGCTCCCACCCTAAGTGCACCTAACGTATGTCATCTCATGATTGCTCAATCATGTTTAAGATATGGGTGATGATAAATTCACAAATAAAATGGGCCGTCTGGCATGCTACACAACTTTACTGTAGTCTTGTAGCCCCCACACAATGGTACTGTGTTGTGTGGCAGCCTAAACAACTACATTTGAGTTGTGTGGGGTTGAACACAACAAAAAGGTAGTTGTGTTCCATGCCACACGACTACAGGTGTTGTGGGCCAAAAAAAAATATAAAAAAACTAAAATAAATTCAACAAAAAAAACAGAAATCAACCAAAAAATCAAAAAAAGGTAATTTTTTGGTAAAAATAGATAAATTGATTAATTGATTAATAAATCAAGTAATTCATTAATGAATAAATCAATCAATAAATAAATGAATGAATGAATGAATTTATAAATATAAAAAGATTGAAAAACTTCCCACAGCTCACCCAGCGTTGAGGCCCTTTGGTTTCTATTCATTTTTTGATGCTGTTGTATATGCACCTCTTGCATTGACACAGGGCAAAGCCCATACCGCACTGGGCAAATGCCATGCCTCCCCCAATTTGGGGAAAATTATACACAAGTTAATAAATTAATAAATAAATAAATAAATCAATAAATTAATAAATAAATAAATAAATAAATAAATAAATAAATAAATAAATAAATAAATAAATAAATAAATAAATAAATAAATAAATAAATAAATAAATAAATAAATAAATAAATAAATAAATAAATAAATAAATAAATAAATAAATAAATAAATAAATAAATAAATAAATAAATAAATAAATAAATAAATAAATAAATAAATAAATAAATAAATAAATAAATAAATAAATAAATAAATAAATAAATAAATAAATAAATAAATAAATAAATAAATAAATAAATAAATAAATAAATAAATAAATAAATAAATAAATAAATAAATAAATAAATAAATAAATAAATAAATATATAAATAAATAAATAAATAAATAAATGGTGTTTGGAAAAACCCATTTGATGCATTGATGGGCCCCCACGTGTCAATTGGGCCATGTAGGGCCCTACAGAACTCCCACACAACTGGGAGTTGTGAATTTATCATCACCATTAAGATACTTATTGAATTTCTTGACCAACCTTCCTCATATTATCTCTACAACCCATAATTACAATACTTCTAGCCTTCCAACCACCCCCATCTTTATTCCTGTGATCCTTGTAATCATCCAGCCACTCCCTCAATCTTCATAACCATGTTGTACAACTGGTAATTTTAGACAACTACTGACCACTATATCCCTTACCAATCACTTGAGCTTGACTCATAAATTTCATCAATCATAGCAACTGTGATACTTCCTGTTATGTAAACATACACCTTATCCCTCAACCATTCTATCTTATCTTATCCTATCAAATATGACTCCTTGTGGTTTGTCTCTTGTATGCACATATTTATAAATTTTATAAAGACTCTTGACCTCTCTGCTCCCTTGATTGAAACATTGATTTGATTCTCCCCTTTTAATCTGGTACCACCAACTGAAGCCCATCTTAATCTGGTCCCTTCTGGACCCCTTCAGTCAGAATTCCTGTCATAGCTGGCACCAGCATCACTATCACCTCCCCATTCCTGCCAGATTCATCCCATCAAGCCCAAATCCCAATATCTTACAAGCACTTCACTTATCCCTTGTGCATCAATGGGATATGTTCAATCTTGAGTTCTCTATAGACCTTCTTGTGGATGGATCCCTTAAGACCTCAGCAATCATCAAGACTCATTCTACCTTGAATCCTCAATTCAATAAATCTCCTTTCAAAGGTGGTTGGTCATCTAGCTCAAGCTAGCTGGCCTAGCTATCTAAATCTCAACCTCTAGTTTAGAATCCTTACCTTTTCCCTTATCCGCCTCTCCTTTCTTTCCCTCCCCCCCCCCCCCCCCCCACACCCCCCCCCCCTCCATTCTTTTTTTTTCTCTGTAATCAATAATGTTCTTACATATTTCATGATTATCACTCAAGTTAGATGTGCATATTCACTCCCTCTCACTTCTCTCTTATCATTTTGTCATTTACCATATTTAGTATACTCTTACATTGTAGAGACTCCTGTGGGATTATATAAATAAAAGTAGCAAAAAGCTTGCTGGCAGTCCTTGAAGGGGAATTTAGTATTACTTCTACTCCTTTGGAGTATTAGTATATACTAAGAGTGGTTTTGAATTGCCTGCCCTTCTAGTACTATAGTAAGTCTGCACAGTAATTTATTTAAATTAATGGCTGGTTTCTTTGAGACTTAATATAGGTCTCAGATCAGACCTAGATTAGTTATTAATTGTTATTGGTAGGGTTTGTTGAAGAATGGACCAGATGTATTGGATTATGGGTTATTTACTGATCAGATATATTTGATCTTAACCAATATCCCAATATTAAAGTGTTCAAGGGTTTATCAAAGGGGTGGTTCAGGAGAGGACCCAAGGATGGGTTTACCCACAGGGGGCTGGGTAGAGGAAAGGTTGGTAGTTTCTTTTTGTTGCGCTCTCTTTCTTTGTAAGGGTTATTTATTAACTAATGGGTGGGGTTTCTTTAATATGGTGCTGAATATCTAGGTCAAGGAAGAACCCTTATTCAAGCACCTATTGGGTGGTTTAATTGGCTAAAGATGGGTAATAACTTGGTTTCTGATTTCTTGTTTCCTTTTATAACTGATTCACTACTAATATTTTATCTGGGTAGGTACCACAGATGGATAGGTTGATGGGGTGAGTAGGGGATGGGTGATAACTAGGCCAGATGGCATGAGATGGGATAGCTCAGATTGCATGAGGATACAACTTGGATAGGGCAGAGAGGCCCTCCTTAAATAGACAATCTGGTCCTCAGGGGATGCTCAGGGCTGCCCCTGAGGGTGCCCTGGGGCTTCCCCTGTTACAGTGGGATACAGGAACATGAGACATTTTAGCTGGTTGGAAAAAGACATTGCATGAAACTGAGGGAATTATGCTGGTTGGACAAAAGACACTGCATGAAACTGAGGCAATTCTGCTGGTTGTACAAGGCTTTTACAGGTGCTTCCTGCATGCACAGCCCTGCATAAACTGCTGTGAAGTGCAGATAAAATATATTCCTGTGCAGTACTGGTGGTTTGTTTGGTGTTACTTGCTTCTACCTTCATGTATTTCTTGTGAATTACTGGTGGTCTTGTTTGTTGCTGCATGGTCTTGGCTGCCTGCATATATTGCTGGGTAGCCCTGTGGTACTTGTACTGGTGGGTTGTTTGGTATCACATGCTTCTGACTACATAAATTGCTGTGAGGTGCTGAGGGTTGTTGGTACTGTTAGTTTATTTGGTATCACATGCTACTGGCTGCATAAATTTCTGTGTGGTGCTGGGGGTTGTTGTTACTGGTAGTTTGTTTGGTATCACATGCTACTGGCTGCATAAATTGCTGTGTGGTGCTGGAGGTTGTTGGTACTGCATGGTTCTTGACTGCCTGCATATATTGCTGGGTAGCCCTGTGGTACTTGTACTGGTGTATTTTTTGGTGTCACATGCTTCTGAATACATAAATTGCTGTGTGGTGCTGAGGTTGTTTGGTACTGCATGGTTCTGGTTGAGTCTGGTTTCACTTCCTCCTGCCTATATCGTCCTGCATACTTCTGCATAGCCTTGTGTATGTGTATTTGCTTTTTTGTTTGGTTCTGGTTGAGTCTGGTTCCACTTCCTCCTGCCTATACTGTCCTGTATACTTCTGCATAGCCTTTTGTATGTGTATTTGAATGTATTCTGAGTGATGTGACAGGAGCTGAACTAGTTGCACTGCCTCCTGTATCTGTATTGCTGTATTCTGGCTAAGGTGACAGGGTTGGTGTATGGTTCTGGTGTTGAGGGTAGGCTGTAACTAGTATGTACTTGAGGGTTTGCAAGGTATGTCTTTATGCCTTCCACAGAGCTGTGACACCTGGTAGGGTATGAGTTTGCCACAGTTGAAGGGTTCTTGGGCTGTATCTTCTAATCCATGAGAGATAGAGGGGTACTTTGGCTGAGTGACTATAGGTTATTTGTGATGTAGAATCCATTTCTGAGGTTGCTTTGAGGGTTGGAGCTGTTGTTACACTAGAAAAGTGAGTCTGATGGCTATAGGACAGGTTTGGTCTACCACAACGTACGTATGTATGTCAATCTCCCAAAATACTAAGTAGATCGCTCATTGATTCCTGACAAGACTCTAGTGAGGTCCGTACATGTTGAAATCTTTGTCATATGATATCAATCAACTGGGACCCCCATGCGGAGCACTTGAGTGCCTCAAACCGTTTGGATTGGATCAATTGGCTACCACACCCAAGGCAGGTCCCAAGTCTTTGATATAATTCAAGCCCCACACCATCATCCATGCATGGTTTTACAGTGGCTAGACAAAAGTTTTGGGACTGTTTTTCAAAGCAACCACACCCAGATACTTCAAAAAATCTAGATGAGGCCTGGGAATCATCATGGTTCATCCTGAACATTCCACCGTTGGGCTACCTCAACTTTTGACCATGGACAACAACCTCATTGTCTTGGTTTTTCTGTTTCAATCCAATTTTTCAAGATTGATCACCAAAAATTGTTGGTAAGTAACTTTTTTAAAATTTGATATGCTGATTTTACTCTTTATTTTTCATGCTTTTTTTGTTTGAAATTCATTGTTTTCTGAAAATTGTTCCATCCTATGGATCCAGGGCTTCAACTGACCAAAACCTTGGAAAATTGCGCTTGTTCAAATGGATTGTAGAACAATTTGAAGATCTTCGTCTCAAACCAACAAATATTCAATCTGCCCCCAAACCTTGCAATGAAACCAAAAATCCCCCAGAGCTAGAAATACATAAACAATATAAACATTTACCAGTCAAGGATATTATCTGAGTGGTTTTCAAGAATTGAAACATTTCCATCTCAGCTAGCCAATCAGAACTGTACTTGAATTCCAAGAAGTCAACCTCAAACAAACTTTGAATTAAAACATGTAGAATCAACAAATATAACCTTTATTTTCATCTGATTTGTTCCTTGTCATCCTGCTTTGAGATACATTCAATGAGAAGGAATTTCAATGGTCCAAACTTTTTTCAATTTTTTTGTTACTCAACCCTGTTTTTCTGAGTACTTTTACTGTTTTGATTTTATTTTTATATGATTTTTGAATTTAATTCTCAAAAAACTTGTGATATTGTTGTAATTAAAGAACAGATGCAAAGTTATGCAAACATAGCTATTGAAATGATTCCATGATTTTTTTGGGGGTCAAATTCAGCTTCAAACAAGTACCTGGAAGTACAGCGGCTGATTTAGTTTTAACAGTCCCATTAATTTTTTCTACCCACTGTACAGGGGGGGGACAAAAGTTGTCCCACTGATGCAAAATGAGTGCGGGTGCAGACACTTCCAAACTTTTAGTGCAGCCTGGGTGACCTTGCTCAGCCAATTGACCTCCATCTTTGTTTGGTCTTTGGCCTCAGGACCATTTTGATTTGGTCTATCAAACCAGGTGAGTTTCATTCTCCTCTTGTTTCAAATCCTTTTCTAAAAAAACATCCTCAATTTTTTTTCCTTTTCCATCTCATAAACTGATTTTTTATTCAATTTCAAATTTATCATAGTGCAATTTTTAAAAAATTCAAGAAAAAATAACTATTGGATGAATTCAAGGCACATATTGTGGATATGTACAAGGGTGGAATGTTGGGTAAAAAGATCAGCAAGGAACTGGAACTCAACCAATACACAATCTATAGCCTTCTAACAAAATATAACAAACAAGGGACCGTTGAAATCTAAAAGCAATTTGGTTGGCCATTGAAACTGACTGATTGAGATCATTGCCAGCTAAGCCTTGTCTTGAGAAGCAAGAGACGTTCCAACTTGAAAAAAATTGCTGATTCAATTGTGACAAAGGTCTCAAAAAGGACAATTTGCCAATTTGCCCATCAGCTTGGCTATCAATGCCAAGTTTCAGCAATAAAACCATTTCTAAATGCCAACCACAAGACTTGGCAATTGGCATTTGCTTGTGAGCATCTGTATTGGACAATCAATGATTGGAAAAATGTCATCTGGATGGACAAATCATCCTTTGAAGTTGGCAAGAACACCCAGCAATTCAATGTATGGTGACTCCCCCATGACATTTCAGCCTGCTGGATGCCAAGATCCTTGCTATTCTTTAGCTACCAGAGGTGATAGAATAAATAATAAATATATTATTCAATAAATGAAGCAAAAATCCCTAAAATATTTGGATAAAGGTTATTGCAAGTTTTATTGGTTTGGATATGGTTTATTGTTATAAATAAATATAAATAAATTGATTATTAAATATTTTTATAGAGGGGCCACAATTATGTTGGGGATCTTTAACACCTATCTTCAGGGAATTCAGTATGAAAACACATAGGCCTGGTTACTTTGGAACCTTTAATTTATGTTCTTAAAGGATATTTTGCCCAAATATAATATGTATATAAAATACAAGGTGGAGTGGCAGGGATTTTTAACCAAGCTTCCACAAAATAGAAAGGATAATAAGACTCACTGTTACATTATTAAATCCTTTGGGTACCTGTTTGGGACATGCACTGATGGGTTAAACCTGTTTACTGGGGTTATAAGGTTGTTCAGCAGTTTCAATTGATAAAAAGGGTTGGGTACAGATATTATTAATCAGACTAAAGCCATAAATCACTTACTTATCTCTTATAAGTATTTGATTACCTTGGAATGGTTTCTGGATGTAAATATAACTGGGTCTCTGGGTATTAATATCCTCAAAAGAGCTCTTTATTTATAGCTTTTTGAGTCCCAATATTGTCCTTCTGAGAGGTATAGGGTCTCAAAGGGACGGACACTGAGGCTAGCAGGGTGACCAGTGGCAGCCTGTCACGTGTTTTTGGTGCTGTAGCACGGGTGGCATCTAATTCCACAGGTTATGCGAATTTTTCTACTTTATAATTGATGTTTGGATGTGTGAATGACACCAATCTGTCCTTTTTATTTATTATTTAATTAATTATCCTTAGTAAATGTTCCCAGTAAGTTAATAATTATTTTGATAGAAATTCCTAAGGATATTCTGGTGTCAGGTGATTTTTCATTATGTATCAAATAATTTGAGTAAAAGTCAGGATATTGATTTTACTTATTATTTTCAAATTTCAGTTGATTTACTAAAATAATTACTTAAAAATATAAGCCATGAGTATTCATGTAATATTTTTACATCATTAGTTTTCTTAGTATGTCAAAAAAATATTGATGTCTAGAAATTCTCATAATAGTATATTAAAGTATTTTAATATATTTTTAGAAGTAGTCATTATCTTATTTTCGACATTTTTGTTACTTTGAATTATATTTAATAAAAAATACGTATAAAGGTTATTTAGGTATTTTTATATAAGTTTAAGTATTTTTAGACTATCTACTATCCACAGGAACATTTATTACATATGTAGAATGTTCCCATGTAGGTTGTAGCATGTTTACGTGGTACCTAGGTTTCTCAGGCCGCCTGTCACTTTGTCAACCCGTAGTTCCGTGGCTGCGTACTTGTCAGAGGCCTGGGGCTGCGTACATGGCTTTGATAGGGTGAAAGTGCTGTAGCTCACCCCCGCGCGGGTGTGTTGTCTGCCGCAGCTGCGTGCAGGAATTGTGACAGAACACATTTCTGTCTGTAACTCCTAAAATATACACAATCTCTCAATTCTGAATGAATTTCAGGTGTGAAACCTATACGTGACAATACATGTGAAATATTTAATTGGCCAAAAAGTTCAATAGTGGTGCCGTGGTATTTTGATCTTTCTTTCCTTAATTATTTAAAAATATAAGGAGTTGGATTTCAAGGGTGGGGTCAATGAGTGACCGTACCTAATTTTGGGTGAATAATCCATTTTTGCAATAATATTTATGTTTTTTATTCTCCTTTTTAGTTTAATTTCATTGTTATTATTTTTATGCTATTTCTGTTACTTTTGCAGCTTGCTCTGCAATAGTAGCAAGCTGTGATTCCCCCACTCCAAGATATGGCCATATCTGAAAAAAATCTGGAGCATGTTGGTAAAAATTAATTCCACGTGTGTTTCAGTTCCTTTTGCTGCTCTTTAGTTTATAAGATGTATTGGTCCATCAGGTATATTATTCTCTGGTAACCATTCATCTTTTTTTGCAGATTCTCCTTTGTATCTTACTAAGTATAGTCTAATATCTTTTCCTTTCACTCTCTCTTTCTTGTCTCTCAATATCCTGATGACTTTCCCTTTTTCTTTCACAGGGTCAGATTCTATTGGGATCATTGCTGGAGGGAGGTTGCTACCTTCTCTTGGTTGAAAGTTTTTTACTAGGCTAACAGGAAATACTGGGTGTTTTCTGGATAATTCTTCACTCAAGATTACTTCTAGAGCATTTTCTCCATGCATCTTTTTGATAAAGAATGGTCCAACAAAGGCTGGTTTCAGCTTTCTGTTACCTGCTAAATTGTTGAAGTTGGAAGTGGATATCAAGATCTGATCCCCTATTTTAAAGTCAGGTTCTCTATGTGATTTTTCCCATCTTTGTTTTTTGTATTCTACTGCTTCTTCTACACATTTTTGAGCATGATTATTTGCCAGACCTATCATTTTCTTAAATTTAAGAGATTTTGGATGAATGGTGGCTAAGTTATAGTTTAAGTTATTCCTAGGGAGTTTTGGAATCTATCCTCTTTCTAGTATATAAGGGGCTTCTTTGGTGTTAGAACGTTTACTTCTGTTATAAGCCATCTCTAGAGCTGGGAGTAGGCTTATCCAATCATGGCAATAACCATCTGAGTTTTTGAATTCCATACCAAAGCTACAGAACCTTCTTAACATATCTTCTAGGGTCTGTATCATTCTTTCAGCTAATCCATCAGTTTGGGGATGGTATGCTGTAGAAAATTCTAGAGTAGTACCCAGTATATCATGTTGATTCCTCCAAAACTCAGAGGTTAATTTGGGGTCTCTGTCACTGATTATAATCTTGTGTATACCAACATCAGCTATGATCCTATTCCAAAATAGTAGAGCTACATCCATAGCACTATCTTATTTGTGGTTAGGTAAGAATTTTGCCTTCTTAGAATATCTTTCAACTATAACCAGGAAAGAGTTATATGAATGAGTACCTCCAGGGGGGAGGCCAGTGACAAAATCCATATTAATGATTTCCCATCTAGTTTTGGGTTCAGAGATCTTCTTTAGGAGTCCAAAACTTTTGCCAGTAGTTTTATTAGATTTTTGGCAAGTCTCACAGATAGTGACATACTTAATAGTGATTTCTTTCCAGTCTATCCACCAAGCAGTTTGTTTTACTTTCTCCAATGTTCTTTCAGTGGATAGATGCCCTGATGAACAGTTGTCATGGCATTCCTGGAGTATGTGTTGTATATGTTCTTTGTTGCTTAGTACTAATACACTGGAATGTTGGTGTCTGTAGTAAAGGAGACCATCCCAAAATTTGAACCTTCCTGCTTTATAGGGTTTAAGTAATGAAGCAGGTAAAATATTTATCAGAGCTGCTTCTGGGGATTCACATTCCATAATGGTAATCAGCAGCTTGATGTTAGGGGAGTAGTTTTCCCTCACTAGATTGAAGAAAGCAGTGTCTAATTCACATAAGTGGATCCCCATGATAGGAGCATCTAATGCAAAAAGATTGATGTTCAAGATAGGAAAGATATCTTGATCCTCAGGGTCATATGCTGGATTGCTAGATCTATTAGGCAAAGCATTCCTACTTAGACTATCAGCATTCTGATGTTTAGCTCCAGCTTTATGCACTATAGTCATCTGACCTCTATACTGTTGTATAGCAATTTGCCACCTGAGCATATGTCTGCTGGGGCCTTCATGTTCATGAGAGTTCTTAAAGCATGACAGTCCGTGATCACTTGGAAAGTGGTGCCTTCTAAGTAATAGTGTAGCTTCTCTAAAGCCCATAATAGAGCCAAGCATTCCATCTGACTGGCTCCATATCTCTTCTCTGTATCTTTGATCTTTCTAGATATGAAGAATACTGGTTTCTCCACTGGTTTGTGTTCTTCTATTCTTTCTTGATGTAGAGCAGCTCCTGACCCTTCCAGACAGGCTTCAATGTACAGTTTAAAGGGTTTTGAGTGATCTGGTTGAATGAGTAAAGGAGTAGAGGTCATAGCTATTTTTAGTTCCTCATAGTTTTTCAATCTCTCATGTGTCATTTCAAGGAGAGTGTTATTGTTGCAAATTTCATACAGACTTTTAGTTAGCATAGCAAACTTTGGTATGTATTATCTGTAGTAACTGCAAAAACTAATGAAAGACAGTAAATCTGTTTTATTTTGAGGCATGGGTCTGTTCATGACAGCAGCTATCTTATTTTGATCAGCGGCTAGAGTTATAACAGAGACTATATGCCCCAGAGCTTTCAATTCTCCATATCCAAAGTTGCTTTTCTCCATGGATAATTTTAATCCTTCTTTGGAGATATTTTGGAGTACTAATCTTATTTTGTTTATTTGAGTATCCCAATCATCAGAATATATTATAACATCATCTATATATACCATCATCCATCCTTGTCTGGTGTAAGTACCTAGAACTGTATCCATTGTTCTCTGGAAGTGTGATTGGGCATTCTTTATACCAAAGGGCATCCTAAGATATTCATATATTCCCAAATGACAGATTATTCTCATAAACTTTCTGCTTTCAGGGCTTATAGGTATCTGGTGGAAACCTTTAAGTATATCCATATTAGTGATATATTTGGCCTTGGACAAGTTATGTAGAGCATGATCAATCCAGGGTATAGGATAATAACCTGCCTGAGTATAATTATTGAGCATTCTGAAGTCTCCTAACATTCTTGACTAGTCATTATGCCCAGATATGATTACAGGTGGGGTCACATCTACCTGCTCATTGTGCCCTACTTTCCTTAATACTTGTAAGTCTATCAGTTCTTGGATATGTTCTTCAAGAGCTATTCTAGACTTAGTAATAGAGGGATAAGCTTGTCTTCTTAAGTTTGGAGGATAAAGAGGCTTAATATTCAATGTTAATACCATTTCATGTTCTTTGATATCACCAATGGGGTGATCTTTAGTACAAAAAGCATTTTGGTTCTCAAAGCAGACTTTCAATATATCTTTCTTCTTTTCCTCAGAAAGTTTCATATTTAGAGCTGCTTGAGAGAAGTATTCTTGATTAAATTCTTCTAAATTCTTTTGATAAGTGGAAGAGGGGAAATGAGATTGGATGGTGCATATCTTAAACTTCTTGTCCCAATTACCACCCACTTTAAAGTATCTCCCTTTACTCTGGAACAAATCTATACCATATAGACATAAAGCATAATTACCTATTATCAGGTAGTCACATAATCCATTGAGCAATACCCCAAATTGCACTTTTATTCTCAAAGATCCTTTAGTATGGGGTAATATTATAGGAGCAGTCCATACTCCAATAGCATTCATGGTAGAGTTGCAAGAGCTAAACTTGGCTTTTGGGACGGGAAGAAGGTGTTCTTTACAATTGGGATCCCATTTTTTTAAGAATTCAGTGCAGGAACATGAGCAGAAAGCTCCACTATCCAGTAATAACCTTTTAGGTCTGTCTCTATAAAATCCTGTTTCATAGCAGGTTTGACCAGTAGTATAAATCTTACCACTCATAGGTTTAACTGTTAATGGTTTAACATCCGTGATATGTCTAGGAATTAGGGTAGGATCCCATTGTTGGGGCAAACTAGAGTCCCCATGGATGTTATTGATTTCTATAGAGGTGCCTATATCTCCTTCTATAAAATTAAAAGGGTTGGTCAGGATCAATTCACATTCAGAAAGGGATCCTTTATTATCAGCTATATCTTCATAGTTCTGATTACCTTCAACCTCCTTCTCTCCTTCAAAGACTGCTATGTTTCTTTTTGGTAATGGGCAGTCTTGTCTCATATGCCCTGTCTTGTTACAATTCCAACAAGTTCCAGGAATTCTCTCTTTGTCCCTGTTATCATTAGGTTTCTTATTTTCAGAGATATTTATCAGAGGGGTTTGTTCTCTAGTTTTTTTAATGTTGAATTTTTCTTTAGGTCTAGAAGGAACCTTCTTGTCTAACCCATTCATGCCTATGACTTCTTCTAACACATTGATTAGAGTTGGTAAGTCAGCATCCATACTCATCCTGCATCTGACACTATGGTTAAGATTTCCAGGACACAAGTTGAGGAGTCTTTCATTTACTTCCTCTTTGTCAGAATCTGGATAGAATAAATCTAGTCTTCTCTTCTGTTCCAAGCACCATTTGTGAGGCTTATCCTTGCAGGGATCAAATGAGGAATTTTTGAAGTTTTTTGTTGTTTTTCTTTTCCACATTCTAGAACCAAATTTTTCTTTAATTAGAAGTTTCCAATAATTCCATGGTAAGAATCCCACTTCCTCTATTTTACTAATGAACCAGTCTAAAGCTGCTCCTTCAAATAGTCTGGGAAACCTGACTACAGCTATAGCTTCAGGTAGGTCATAAGAGTTAATGGTGTAGTCAATAAATTTAATGAAATTTATATGATTATATTCTCCTTCACCGGAGAACTTAGGCATTCAGAAATTGGGGGTAAAAGTTTGAGGGCTTGTTCCATTTCAGGGGTAGGACTAGGACTGAATGTGTCACTCCTATGCATTGCTAGTAAGGGTGGTGCATAAGGAGTAGTTGTTTGTCTGGGAGGTTTTGGTTCCTCTGTGGTAATCCCCAAGGGGTTGGTCAGACAGACTTTTAAGTCTCTAAGATAATTCTTGATCAGATTAAGTTGCAGGTCCACTTTATTATTAAGCAGATCTAATTTCTCACTAAGGGACAGAATGGAGCTGTTAGTAGTATTTACTAATTCTTCTTTTAAAGGTTGAAAAGACATAATAAAATCTTCTTGGATACCTGATAACATATTCTCACTTGTTTGAGTCTTTCTAATTTTACCTTGATTGATTGTCTCCAATAATTGTTCTTTGTGCTCTTTAATATCTTCCATTACTACAGTTTTTGTTTGGTTATTAATTAATTTGGCTACTACTGAGGTTAAATTATCCATTTGGGTATAAACACCTTCCAAATTTCCACAAACAATCTTGAAATTATGGTGCATATCATTAGAAAAGGAAGTAATTACATCAGAGTTTGTTTTAGAAAAGTTACTGGGTTCAGAATTGGAGGCTAATTGTTGTACACCTTTTTCCACTTTTGAGCTAAAGATATTATCTGATCTCAATCTTTCTTTCCCTTTGGCATTGGATGGAAAGAAGATCTCTTATTTCCTGATCCTTTGCCTTTCAGTTGGGCTAATGGATCCCAAGGATTCCACTTTTCTACATAGGATTCTACCTCTTTCCTTGGAATCATTTTCTGAAGAGCTATCTGGGTAGCTTTTGCCTGGGAGATTATCTTTTTCATAGATACCATGTCCTCCTTGGCTTGGGCTTCTTTGAACTCTTCCCAATACTTCACGTGCTCTCTGACTAAGTCTTCAATCCTGGCTTCCTTGGCCAGATTCTGCTGGGGTGGCAGCAGGGAATCTTCTTTTAATGGAGGGGGCTTAATTCTACTACCTTCTCTGGCTCTAGGTTGGGAGAGGGCAAAAGTACTTGGGGCTGTTCCTTGTCCACCAACATTTGATTCATGGGTTCCAATCCCTGCATGGTTGTCATTATTGGTGGTCTCATGGTTACTTGGAGCTCTTGGCAAAGATCCATAGGAGGGAATTCTCCCTGAGGCTCTTGTGTTACGTCCATTCATATTGAATAAAATGTTGATAAGTATTTTTCTACAGAAAAAAATCCATAAAAATAAGTTTAATTTGAAACTCACTTAAGTTGATATTCAAAGGTACCAGGACTTGATTGGTATTAAATTGGTCCTTAATAGGTAATCCTATGGGGTCTTGGTGTGTTCCAATGAGGTCTTCGCCCGTACAATCAATATTTTCAGGGCATCCAGAGATATCTGGGACTTCTTGATCCAATAAATCAGTTTCAGTGGTAGTGTTTTCTGGTATAGGAGGGTTCACTGATGGTAAAAGGGTATTTTATTCTTCAATAAAATATATTAATATTATTATAATAAAAATAATATGGTAATACAAGTTTTATACTTACTTTTATATATTAAAAAGTAATTTATATGGTATGTCTTCCAAGCTTTATGTTTTCTAAATAGGGCCTGGAATTTGATACACCTCTCAAGATCTTCTTGTTCAAGGATTTTATTTAAGGTTTTATGTGCAGAAAAGATATTAAGTTGCTCAGCTTGGGTTACAGCTTCCCAACCAGTTGGTTTATAATTTTTGATATATTCTTCTTTTCTTATCTTTAAAAGATTTAAATAATAGATTATTAATTCTGCATTGGTTTTTAAATCCACTGAAAAAAAATTTAATGATGAATCACGGTTAAAAAGTCAGAAAAATTTATCTTTGAATTAATTTTACATGAAATGTCTGGTCCAAGGTATTAAATATAATAAAATGGAATATTTCCTGGCCAGACCCCCAATTGTCAGCCGCCTTGATGCCAAGATCCTTGCTATCCTTTATCTACCAGAGGTGATAGAATAAATAATAAATATATTATTCAATAAATGCAGCAAAAATCCATAAAATATTTGGATAAAGGTTATTGCAAGGTTAATTGGTTTTGATATGGTTCATTTTTATAAATCAATATAAATAAATTGATTATTAAATATTTTTATAGAGGGGCCACAATTATATTGGGGATCTTTAACACCTCTCTTCAGGTAATTCAGTATGAAAACACGTAGGCCTGGTTACTTTGGAACCTTTAATTTATGTTCTTAAAGGATATTTTGCCCAAAGATAATATGTATATAAAATACACGGTGGAGTGGCAGGGATTTTTAACCAAGCTTCCACAACAGAGAAAGGATAATAAGACTCACTGGTATATTATTAAATCCTTTTGGTACCTGTTTGGGAAATGTACTGATGGGTTAAACCTGTTTACTGGGGTTATAAGGTTGTTCAGAAGTTTCAATTGATAAAAAGGGTTGGCAACGGATATTATTAATCAGACTAAAGCCATAAATCACTTACTTATCTCCTATATGTATGTGATTACCTTGGAACGGTGTCTGGATGTAAATATAACTGGGTCTCTGGGTATTAATATCCTCAAAAGAGCTCTTTATTTATAGCTTTTTGAGTCCCAATATTGTCCTTCTGAGGGGTACAGGGGCTCAAAGGGACAGACACTGAGGCTAGCAGGGTAACCAGTGGCAGCCTGTCACTTGTTCTTGGTGCTGTAGCACGGGTTGCATCTAATTCCACAGGGTATGGGAATTTTTCTACTTTATAATTGATGTTTGGACATGTGAATAACACTAATCTGTCCTTTTTATTTATTATTTCATTAATTATCCTTAGTAAATTTTCCCAGTAAGTTAATAATTATTTTAATAGACATTCCTACGGATATTCTGGTGTCAGGTGAGTTCTCATTATGTATTGAATAATTGGAGTAAAAGTCATGATATTGATTTTACTCCTTATTTTTGAATTTCAGTTGATTTACTAAAATAATTACTTAAAAATATAAGCCATGGGCATTCATGTAATATTTTTATATCATTAGGTTTCTTATTATGTAAAAAAAATATTGATGTCTAGAAATTCTCATAATAGTATATTAAAGTATTTTAATATATTTTTAGAAGTAGTCATTATCTTATTTTCGACATTTTTGGTACTTTGAATTATATTTAATAAAAAATACGTATAAAGGTTATTTAGGTATTTTTATATACATTTATGCATTTTTAGACTATCTACTATCCACAGGAACATTTATTACCTATGTAGAATGTTCCTGTGTAGGTTGTAGCATGTTTATGCGGCACCTAGGTTTCTCAGGCCGCCTGTCACTTTGTCAACCTGTAGTCCCGCGGCTGCATACTTTTCAGAGGCCTGGGGCTGCTTACACGGCTTTGAAAGGGTGACAGCGCTGTAGCTCAGCCCCGCGCGGGTGTGTTTGCTGCCGCAGCTGCATGCAGGAATTGTGACAGAACACATTTCTGTCTGTAACTCCTAAAATATACACAATCTCTTGATTCTGACTGAATTTCAGGTGTGAAACCTATACGTGAAAATACATGTGAAATATTTAATTGGCCAAAAAGTTCAATAGTGGTGCTGTGGTATTTTGGTCTTTTTTTCCTTAATTATTTAAAAATATAAGGAGTTGGATTTCAAGGGTGGGTTAAGTGAGTGACCCTACCTAATTTTAGGTGGAGAATCCATTTTTGCATTAATATTCATGGTTTTCCTACTCCTTCTTAGTTTAATTTTATTATTAGTATTTTTATGTTATTTCTGTTACTTTTGCAGCTTGCTCTGCAATAGTAGAAAGCTGACATGAGAAGTATGAATCAGCCTGCCTTTCTCCCACATTCAAGAGTGGCCAAAAAATTAGAATGATATGGGGTGCTTTCATGGGTGAAAGCACCTCTCAAATTGTTTTCATGCCTCCAAAAAGAAGATCAGCAAAGGATTTCATGAAATTTTTTACAACAGTGCCTTAGGGCCATTGCTATCAATAATTGACCATCAAAATGCAATCCTGATGGAAGATGATGCTGCTTTCCACAAGGCCAAAATTTTTGAAAAGTGGTGAAACAAAAAAGGACTCAAAAAATAGAATGGCCAGCTCAATCACCAGACCTCAACCCCATTGAGAACATTTGGCATACCATGAAGTTCAATATTCAGAACTTGTACCAACCAAAGTCCCTGGATTAGATTTAGAATGCCCTCAAGAGTGCCTGGGATGATTTTCCAAAGCAGCAACTCATCCATCTGATTGAAAGCATGCCTGAACAAATGAAGGCATTTTTTAAAGCTCATGGTGGTTCTACTTGATGGTAGAACTGCCTTTTTTCATTTTTTATTTCATTTTTATTTCCATCATGATCCCCTATCAATCCTTACCAAGTATCAAGAATTTCTGATCATTCAATATTTTTTTTCTGGGTATCCATATGCCAAAAACTATGATCCAATTTTTGTTCTTTTTTTTTTAAAAAAAAAAATAATCTTAATTTTTGGTTTCAAATCGATAAATTCATTGCTATGGAAATAACAGACACAAAATAACATAATTACCCCATTTTCTATTTTTTTTTTCTTTCTTTTTTTGTGTTTTAAAAGCAAAGAACAAGTATGATGCAAAAAAAGGAGAAAAAAAAATGCAATTGGTGGGACAAATTTTGTCCCTCCCCTGTACATTATCACCACCCTTTCTTTTTTTGGGGGGGCACTCTCCCACCATCTTGCAGCTGCACCAGAAAGAGCCATGCCAACCGCCTGGAACGCTGCGCACACACCTACTCACCCAGCTCTTTGCCAGCTCTCATCTTGCAGGCCTGGGGTGTCCCCTTTGCGGAGGCAGCCCCAGTCGTGCTGGGCCGGCTTGCTTGCACCTGCACCTGCCACCCTTTCCCGTCCGGCCCGCCAGGTCTGTACAGGTGGGCCTTGCACCACCGGCCGGCCAATGGGCCCGGGGCTTCAAGGACCCCACGGGCGCGCCCACTCTTTTTTTTCCCCTGGGCAGTGGAGGATCCGCACTGCCTGGGACATATTTGTATGTATGTACAGGTAGGATGGGGGCCACCCCTTTGCCTCTCAAGTCCATCCTCTATCCAGACCTCTCTCAAGGCCCCCCACCGCCACCCCACATGTCAAATACTGTGCAGCCACCCAGCCAGAAATCTCCCTTGGACCCCATCCTCAAGACAGGGGCGGTTCCTTGCTGCCTCCCTGGCTGAGGCTGATGGCCAAGCCTTCTTCTGGCTCTCATCCCTCCCAACCATTGCCTTTGATCTCAGCTTGTGGGAAATTTCATTCAGTGTCTCCTTGATCATCGCCCCCCCCATCATTCCTTGGAGACTTGGCAGCTGCCATGGGATGGGCTCCAAGGAATGCCTGGCCAATGCAAATGGGCGGGCCGTCTGTCTTGAATCAACACCACTGCAGAGAGAGCCATAATGATCAGAGGTCCATTTTTCAACAATACCTTGCAGTTTCAAATTGCTTGTTTGGATTATTTCTAACTTGGACCCTATCCCTCATCAAGAAGGGGTTCTTGAGCAAATTTAGAAGGATTGGATCCAAATCAGTGCCAAAGAGTGCCCTACAAAAGTTCTGTTGACCAAGTAACTGGTCAGACCAGACCACAACAAAAAAAATAAGAAAGATGTGAAGTGAGCTACAACTGTGGTAAGATGCGTCATTGTGCCCAAAAATGTAGATTTATAGACAAGAAAAAGGAAAAGAACATCAAATAAAATTATAAAAAGAGAGCTTAAACCGTTCCAAAAAGTCACCCTGATGATTTTGAGGAAGTAAGTGGCCTTATGGCCAAGAAGGCCAAGATCAAATAGTTTCTAGATTATGAAGAATCCACAGAAGAAGGTTTCAAGCAAGAGAGCTCCAGAAGAACTGAACCCTGAATTTGATGAGTTAGATGAAGGCTACCAATCAGATTTGAGCCACAGAGACCAAAAAAAAAGGATTTAAAGACCTGATTCAAGGCTCTGATCATAATTCTTGCTTTTCTGAAGCATTCAAAAGGCTTTCAGAACCAGTTGATTCACCCAAGAAATTTATTCAAAGATCTTTTTGAGTTTAGTAGGAATTTAAACATAGCAGAAAAAGGCAGATCAGTCAAGATTGAAGCAAAAGGTTTTATTTGAATTATTGGTTGGTGCAGTGATTGAGTTATGACACTCAAAGATGCACAGTTTCTACCAGACTTACTGTATAATTTATTATCCTTGGGAAGTATTTGGGACCATGGTTTCCAGATAGAGAAGGGTGGAGATTGATTCAAAATCAAGCAGGAGAGGAACATATCTATGATGGAGAAGTCAATTCAAAAGTTACTCCATGCCAACTCAAAAAAAGAAGGATTCAAAAGTTCTTCATCAGTGGGTACATGGGAGAAGTAGCCATAAAGGTTCAGATGAGAGTGGGGAGAGTGGAAAGTTTGGTAAAATGACTAGGAAAAAGTCTTTAAAACATAGAGAAAGAACCAATATTATGAGGGAAGAATTTTCAATGGCCAATGTTAAATTTGCAACCCTGGGGTCACAAATGGGGTGCAAAACGCCATTTGAAACCCATCTGAGTCGTGAATGGCTGTTTGAAACCCATCTGAGTTGCATTGTTATAATATATGTATTTTTTTAACATTTCTTTAACACTTTTTCAACATTTCTTTTAATTTTTTTCATTTATTATTTCTTTTTTTGATTTAAATAAAAAATAAATTAAATTAAAAATATGAATATATAAAACAATATAAATATATAAAACAATATAAATATATATCAAACAATATAAATATATAAAACAATATAATATATAAAACAATATAAATATATAAAAAAATATAAACATATAAAAAAATATAAATATATAAAACAATATAAATATATAAAAAAATATAAATATATAAAAAAATATAAATACATAAAACAATATAAATATATATAACAATTTAAATATATAAAACAATTTAAATATATAAAACAATTTAAATATATAAAACAATATAAATTTATAAGAAAATATAAATATATAAGAAAATATAAATATATAAGAAAATATAAATATATAATTTGAAATAAATAAATAAATAAATAATAATAAAAATAAAGAATAAAGAATAAATAAAGAATAAAAAATAAATAATTAATAAAAAATAAATAATTAATAAAAAATAAATAATTAATAAAAATAAATAATTAATAAAAAATAAATAATTAATAAAACATAAATGAATTGATTAAAGTTAAATTGTAAATATAAAAACAAATATAAATAAATTAAATAAAATGAAATAAAATATAATATAATATAAAATAAAATAAAATAAATTGATTAATTAGAATACAATACATATATATATATATATGTAGAGGGAATTAGGTTTTTCACACCCCCAAACCTGGAAAAAATGTGGTTTGGAGGTCCCCACAACGTCCTGCAACGTCCCCCACCCACGTGGTAAACCCAGAAAAAAGGTGGTTCTTGTGGGTTGTTGTCAAAAAACAAAAATAATAATAATAATAATAATGGGGGATAGGGGGGAATCTCAAACCCCTGAAGAATAAATACTAAGAATTCTGGCCATTTTTAAGGCCTTCAAAATTTCCCCCAAATAAACTGAAAAAAAAAATGCTCAACATCTCAAATCCTTTCACATTTTTAATCTTTTTTTTGTTGATCATTTTGAGAAATCTGAAGAGACAAAAAGTTTCCATATATGGCAGGCCATTCAATCATAATTTTTTCAGAATTTCTTTACTTCACTTTCCCACCAAAAAATGGGATTTAAATAAAAAAGAATGAGACATTATTTTCAATTCTTTTTTCTTTCTTTTTTTTTTTTTTTGTAATTTTTCCATGAGACTTTCCAAATTTTAAATTTTGCAGTATTTTAGCGGGAATTTTAAAGAGCCCAAAAAAATCATTGAGGGATTTTTTTTAGCTTATTGTTTCCCCAAGAATTCATAATTGAAAACACAAAAGTGGTGTGTTTTGCTCTAAATCAATGGTTTTTTGATCTAATTCAATGGTTTTTTGCTCTAAATCAATGAGTAACAAAAAAAATTATGAAAAGCTTAGTGAGAAACAAACAGACAAATGATTCAATCAAGATTAATTTTTACTACTTTATTATTTTTACTACAAGGAAAAAGAATCTTCAAACCAAGTTCCAAGTTATTAAGAATCAAATCTTCCCATTTCTGTAATTCCTTGTTAGCAAAAGCCTTCCAAAGGGGATCTAATTGGGGAACTTGCCACAGTTCATAATTTTAGTGCAAAGAAACTATGTGCTGAAAATCTTCAAAAATAATTTAACATATGGGAGATGTTTGAGAATTGACAGTTGGAGGTGAATTGAGTGTCAAATAATTTGATGGAATCAACTTGGATAAAAGTACCACTGGCCTCTGGTATGTATCTGCAAGCAGGAAACCATGGCAAGTGAATTTCATCCAGTAAATCTGAGGGGCAGGTCCAGAAGTATGGTTGAGAGGTTTTCTTGCTTTGTCAAAATTTTAATCCCAGACTTGATCCATGAAGTTTTCATCCTTGAAGATAGAGTTGGACTTGATTTAATTGTTCATTTCCTGGGTTATTGAGCTCCAATCTTCAGATTTATGGCCCAAATTAAATGCTAATTATCTAAACCCACAGTTCCCATCACCCGTCACATCTTGAACATGTGAAATTTTTGGTCTGGATGTCTTTGGGGAAAATGAAAATTTTGTATTGATACTAAGGAAAAAAAGATCAGTATCATTTAAGATGAAACCAGAAAAAAAAAATTCATACTTACTATATCAATAGCCACCACTTCAAAATTATCAGAAGATGAATAAGACAATTTTGTGACCTCCATTCCAAAAAACAAGGGGTTAATAAGTGAACCATAGAGCAATATTAATTCAGAGATTTATTCACCTTTTCTATTTCAGAGGCTGTGGCTGTGGGAGCAAAGATTGGATTCCCTGAAGGCCTATGACCATCTTCATCTTCATCTTGTTTTTTTCTTCTCTTGATCCCATTCAAATTTCCACAACTTAAATTCTGTGAAACAAAACTCTTATTGATGATGGTTCCTGACCTCTGAGTGACAAATGAAAATATGACAATCATTGGAAACTAGAAAAACAATCCTGATCCCCCCCCCCAACCAACCAACCAACCAAAAAAGAAAATTACTAACTGTCTTTATCATATCTGATTCTTCAAGATCTTTAAGTTCTTCTCCACTCAATTCCTCTTCTGTTATAAACTCATCCTGTTCAGGGTGCAATGTTAGCCTAATTACAAAAAAAAAAAAAAAAAAAAAAAAAAAAAAAAAAAACACCTCTTCCTCTGATTCCTGTTTCTTTTTTCCTTTTGAATTTTCATGGTCTTCCTTTCATTTCCATTTCCTCAGATTCTGAAATTATAGAAAACCAATTTTGAACCACATGCCGTCAAGATCAATTCAACAGAAAGGGATGAAAAGACCACAAAAAAAAAACTTAAAATTGAGTTAACCACTTTGTGCTTCATTGTTCTTCCCCTTCTCTTAGGTACTTCAACATATTCAAACCCAGATGAATCCCTCTTAGATGAAAGCTGAGAAAATCTTTTGATTTAATTGGGGGCTCCTTTGGTTCTTCCTCAAATTTTTCCTTTCTTGCTTTGATAGGGTTTCTTGAATGGGAGGCAGTTGATACTTCCCTTTTAACAGTTTCATAATTTCTCCAAGGTAAAAAATGTTGTTCTCCTGGGTGCAATTTAAGGAAATCTTGAAAAAGTTGATTCTGAAACTGGTGTATGTTGGTTGATTGGGAAGGTGATTCATGAGATGATTGAAAAGGTTGGCATGAACCCTTCTCAGCAAGCTATGAATAATTAAAAAATCAAAGAAAACACTTCAGAAATCAATTTTAGAATTATTTGCTTCACCAAGAAAATAAAACATACTTCAATAGGAGGTTTGACATGCCACTGGGAATTAAAATCCTCAAGCAAAGATTGTTGCTTTTTGAGATTTTCCTTCTTCACTTGGTATACACAAGGAATACCCATGAAAGAAGAATAATCACAATCAGAACAGGTGGTTGATCTTTCTGCTGAAATTTGAAAGGAATGTACAATCTCAAGAGCATAGTGGCTTATTTTTCCTGAGAGGTTTTCAAAACAATATGGAAGACCAATCAAGCTCTTGAAGTCTTTCTGAGAAGTTTCAATGGCAGTTTCATGGATTTTAATCAAAACCAAATGACATATTTGGTGAACTAAATCAGAGAAGGAACCAGAATAAGTTGTGATAAATTTTTTCACATAAGATTGAAGCCATTATATTCTAGATGTGCTGGTATTTCCAAAATGAGGGTGCTTGTTTGCAGCATATGAAGCCAATTTTCTTTTTAGAGGAAGCCAGTTGTCAAGAAGGTAATCAAAAGTTAGTGGATTCCAGACTACAGTCATCAGTTTGGTAAGATTATCTTGATAAGAATTTTCAGATTTGGATTTGAGCAGCATATTCCAGTTTTTTCTAAATATCATCCATCCTTCTTCAGATTTAAAGTGTTTTCTACAATTTGTTTGAATTTTTTTTTGAAGATATGCCAGTCACAGAGTAAATGATGAGAGTTGGGAAATATAGTTTCAATGGAATGAATCAGGGCTTACTCTTTGTCAGTCACAACAACTTTGAGTTCTTCATGTTTTAATAATTTATGAAGTTGTTGGAGAGCCCATTTATAGTCTTCCTTTCTTTCTTGCAAGCAGAAACAGAAACCAACAGAAAATTTTCTAGCAAAATCTTTGAACCCAAAAATGTGAATAAGAGGCATGGAAAATTTTTTGGTTTTATAGTTATAGTCCATCATTGAAACTGATGGAAAGATTTTGATTAATTGGATATAATCTGGGTGAGAAATGGATAAAGAATTGATATGACCATTTTGATTAGGGTGATGTTAAATTCACATCTCAAACCGTGTGGTAGTCCTGTAGGGCCCTACACAGCTCAAATGAGCTGTTGGGGCCCACAGAAGACTACAAAGGGCCATTTCAAACAAGCACAACCCCCAGGGGGTTGTGTAGGAGCCATGTAACCCCCAAACACGGCTAATTTGAGCCTTGTACCCCCATACTTGGCTCAAAACCACTGTTTTTGGGGGTGCACAACCCCCTGGAAGTTGTGCCAGAATTTTGGGCACCCCCTGGACCAAACTTGGGTTTTGTCAACTCAAATTTGGGATCAAGGAATACTTTTTGGGACTGTTGTTCCACACCTAGAAATCCCAAAGAGACTTTAAAGTGAAACCAAATTGAAATTTAAGTGAAAATTGAAATCACATAAAATTCTGAAAACACTTCTTTCTCAACTCAAAAGTGAGCAAACTTTGTTTTTTCAATTGAAAGTTGGATTGAATAATGAAGTATACCATTGCATTTTTTTGCATGGGAAAAGTGGCAAGCCCTCATTCTTCTGACATGGCTGCGTGGAAAGTCTACATTGATAGTGCCATCAACAAAGCTTTGGGAAAGGAAAAAAAGGATTTGGGTAATGAAACATTGGAAGCCCCAATTGCATCCTCATCAAGGGTGGCAATTGAGGAAAAAAATATTTCACAGTGGGATTTGACCTCTGTTTGTGAGTAAAATTTTATGTTACTGGTCTTTGCCAGATTTAATTTGATTGAAACTGATGGAGTGCATGCCATCAATATAACTATCTAACTATGACAGATCCACTTGACTTACCTATTGGGGAAGAGGCACAAAACTATTTTCAAAGATGGGCAATGAAGCATGGTTACACTTTAACAGTTTTAAACTCAAAGTGTGACCAATATGTGGATTTAGCCTGTGATAAACATGTTTCCTATTCAGGAAAACTTCTTACCAACCGGTCTAGAAAAACTCACACAAGGAAGGTTGGGTGCAAGTTTTTAATCCATGCAAGTTTCACAAAGGCAGACCCCTTGTGGCAAATCTCCTATAAAGAATTTCAAAATAACCATCAACCATCTGAAAATCCTTCTGTGCATCCTCAACTGAGGAGAATCTCTGGGAAAGCCTTTGATTTACTTAAGGAAGGCATGAAAGATGGGCTCAATACATCACAACTTAAGATAAAATTTTTGAGCAGGATTGATGTGTGGGATTATGTTGATGACCAAAAAATCTATAACACTAAGCAGAAGGTAACGCTTGCAGAACTAAAGGGTAAAAGTGTTATGGAGGTACTCTATGAACAGCTTGAAGAAACAAGTTGGATTCACCAGTCAAATTTCAGTGGAGAGGGTCACTTGGAGGACCTGTACTTAGCACATCCTGAGGAAGTAAATCTTTTAAAACAATTCCATCATATTTCTATGTTGGATTGTACTTATAAAAGAAATAAGTACAAAACCCCACTATTTCATGTTGTAGGAATGACAGCCAATTG
This sequence comes from Puccinia polysora, assembly GCA_025617555.3. NCBI lineage: Eukaryota > Fungi > Basidiomycota > Pucciniomycetes > Pucciniales > Pucciniaceae > Puccinia > Puccinia polysora. Next base: position 33,099,981 of record CM062627.1, read on the forward strand.
GAAAACTTTCAAAAAAGATATTTTTTTTATAACAAAAGAAAAGTTTGAGTTCTACAGTTGGTCTGTAAATGCATTAAAGGAGTTGGCTTATGATCCCAAGAGACTTCCAAAAGTCTTTGTGACAAACCATGAAAAAGCTCTGATTTGTGCTATTGAATCCAGTTTCCCTGATTCATCAAGACAATGTTTCACTTGGAACTTGTCTAAAAACATAAAAGAAAACTGTAAAGTGCGCTTTTTTAATGACATTGAAGGATGGAAAAGCTTTATGACTCTGTGAAAAAAGTATGGGGCCTCAAAGACAAAGGAGGAGGTGGAGGTCAATGATGGAGAACTAATAGTAGGTCCAAATCACTGCTTCTTATTCTTCCTTGTTTTGGGTACTGAACTTTTGACTTGTAAAGTGTTTCTTGAAAGACTATGAGGATGTACTCAAGTATATGTAAAACAACATTTTCCCTATCAAAGAGAAGTTTGTAACAGTGTGGACTTGTATAAACCCCGATTTTGGAAACAAAACAACATCTTGGGTTGAAGGGGCCCATGAGACTCTCAAACAATTCCTTGAAAACTCTTTGGGAAACCTATTGGATTTTTGTAAAAGCCTTGACAGAAAATTTTTGAATCAAATTGAATTGGTTCATGCATCACTTTATAACTCTTGAATTAATTTAGGGACATTTCTTCCTCCTGAACTTTTAAAACTCGGGTTAAAAATTATCTTTAGAGGCAATTCATCTTATTAGGGAACAATTTGAGAAATTCAAATGTGATCATGATGGCAAAGTGTGCACCAATTCAAATTCTAGTTCTGTAAGTTGGCTTAAGTTGGATTGTTCAAATCACTATGTGATTAATGCTTTTTGATTAATGATTCCTAATTCACTAATGGTTGATCCTTTTGAATTTTTCAAATTCAATGAAATGAAATGCTAAGCATTCCTCAGTTATGTGAAAAAGTGAATGAAATGATATTGGAATATCCAGATCATGAGCAAAGCAGCCTATTGAAGTATATCATTTGGAAGATTAAAAAATATTGATTGAAGCCAAGACTTGGACCTCAAGTCTTACAATCAAGTAGGGGAAGGTCAAAATTGACAGATATGTGGCAAGAGCAATCTTGTTTTGAGCATGTTGAAAAAAAATTTAAGGGGGAAAAAAGGACTAGAAGGGCTCCAAACAAGAAAAGACAAAAGATTGTAAGTCTTTTCTATTGGTATATCTTGATTTTTTATTTTGGTTTAATGAACTTAGTGACTAACTAATGATGAATACTTAGTCAAAGTTGACAGAATCTGAATCTCAATTTCATAGTTCAGAGGAAGAGACTGAAAGAAAATTGGGATCACTTAATTTTGAATCAAAATCCTCTTGAGAGGAAGAGAACGTGCATCAAAGCTCAACCAGAAGCTCATCTTTGGTGAATATTCATTTAATTGATCCAATTAAAGAAATGAATTCTAAGTTAGTTTTCATGATAGGAAAATAAAAAAAAAGTGAAATAACTCAATAAAATACCCAATAAATTCCATAAGTTCTTGGGTGAGGTTTGGGATTCAATTGAAGATGGGAATTGCATATTTAGAATCATTGCTAAATCTCTTGGTTATGAAGAACATGGTTTGTTTAAAGTTAGGAAGGAAATGATTGAAACGTTAGAGAAACATAAAGCATGCTACATTAAGATTCTTGGTGTTGCAAAGGAGGTTGAAAAGATTAAATAAAGACTTGATGTTGAAGACATCAATGAAAAGATTCCCTCCTAAAAATGGCTGGCTAAATTGGACATGGGTCAAATCATAGCAGACACATATTCCAAACCTATATCTTTCATTTCATTGGAGTCATGTGATACTTATTATCCAATGAAAAATGGTGTTACTGATCAATCAGATAAAATTTTCATTTCCTTTGTAAACAATAACCACTGGGTTCTATTAGTACTTGAGGGAGAAATGATTCCAATCCTGGCCATTGTAGCAAAACCACATTCCTTGATTTCTAAAAAAGACTCTGGTTGAGTTGATCATCTCAAAGATCAACTGAAAATGTATTCTAGATTTTAATAGACTTTAACTTCATTTCATCATTGGGTTTCATATAAATTGTAATTCTAATTCAGCTAACAAGTTCTATTAATTTAAAGGGTTATCACATTTTGAACATCATTATGTTGAGTGTTTTGAGTTAACATCATTATATTGATTGTTTTGAATGAGAGTTTAATGGTAAGTCAGTTCAACTTGTGTTGGTCTGATTCCATCACAAGCTTAACATAAGTTAAGCTTGGGATGGGATCAGCTTAACACAAGTTTAACTTGTTTTTTTTTTTTTTTTTTGGTACTTTTACTTTAGGGCTGTTCAAAAGACTTCTTTAATCTTTGGGCCCTTTTACTTTGGGGCTAGTCAAGTTGAACTTACTTTAGGGATTTTCAAGTTACTTGTATTTTTTTTTTTTTTTGTGTGTGTGTTTTTAGTTTAGGGCTAGTCCAGTTACTTGTGTTTTTTTTGGTGTTTTTACTTTAGGGCTTTTCAAGTTACTTGTCTTTTTTTTTTGTGTGTGTTTTTAGTTTAGGGCTAGTCCAGTTACTTGTGTTTTTTTTTGGGGTTTTTTTTTTTATTATTTATTTATTTATTAATTTTTTTTTGTTTTTTTTTTTAAACCAAAAAATGAACATCCTTTGATTTTTTGGTTGATTTCTGTTTTTTTTGAAAGGTTCATTTAGTCTATGGTTTATGTTAGTACCCTTTCATTCCTTTTTTTTTTTTTTTTTTTGGCTCACCGCGGTCTGGTGGCATGTGAGATGCCACACAACTACATTTGACCCATGTACAACTCCACATGGCTCAAATGTAGTCGTGTGGAATCCCACATGCCGGAGGACCAGGCTGGGTCAGCCCCAAAACTCTTTGAGCCATGAGGAGTTGTACACGGCTTGGGTTGGACCATGTGGCCTGCCACAGGGCCCTATTCAAACCGTGTGCATGGCTCAATGAGCCATGAATTTAACATTTCCCTTTTGATTATTGATTTCATATGTGAAGGAAGAGTATCTTAATTCCATTATTGAAGCTTCTATGGGTGAATTACCTTCCAGTTTTTCACTTTTTTTTTAAAAAAAAATTTAATTTTTGATCTTTTGTCATAGATTTTAGTAAGGGTTGTGTGAACAGGAGAATTGGAGGACTGGATTGGGGTATTAAGAATTTTCAGAGGAGGAAACCCAGCTTTGTTTAAAGAATTGACAATATCTTCTTGATCACCCTGAACCCATCTATGGACTAAATGGGTGGATGCATCAGTTGATGGTGGATGATTGTGATTGGGGAATTGGATTTTTGATTTCCCAAAGACCATACTTCTTATAAAAGCTTCCAGAGAATTTGAAGGGACAGTTTTTTTTTTTTCTAGTTGATGAAATTAATTTGTTATTCAAATTGGGTTCATATTCCCCAGATTTGTCACATTGGTAAGTATATCTTTACTCTTTAGTATTCAAGACTTTGGTGGAAATTGTTGGAAGGAAATCCCCAATTTGCCTGTCTTCCCCACAACTTCCCAACATCACAGGTCTGTCACAACTCCTGTCACAATCCCTCTTGTGGCTTCACGCACTCCTCCTTGTACCTCATCCTTAATTCCTCAAATTCCCTTTCACCATCAACTCCATCCTCCCCTCAACATCCTCACTTGATCCATCCTTGCTTCACTCCTCCAATTACCTTTCACCATCAACTCTATCCTCCACTTAACATCCACCTCCTCAACTTGCTCTGCTCTTCTCAACTTCAACTTGCTCAGCTCTCCTCAACTCTCTCTGATCCCCTACAAATTTGATGCTCATCCTACAAACTCAACCAACCATCAACCTATGATTTCCTTCCTTTACTTGTTCATCTGTGAGATTGTCTCCACCTCTAATTTTCCAAAATCAACAACTCATGTGTCTCCATGCTCCCAGACTTCCCTCCTCTGCTATCATCTCCTGCTACTGGTTGCACAAACTCTTCTCCTTCTGTTGTCCCTCAGAGTAAGAAACCTGCTCCTTTTTACTTCATTCCTTTCTTCATTTCATTGAAATTCCCCTCTTCAGATCTGTTGGTTCAGGTAATTCAAAGCTTTAAGCTCTTCAGGATTTTCAAATCCATGGGATTTAGCCCATCCTTGAACAGCATCCACAAGGTCCCCCTTTGAATGATATGATAATTCAGCTGGAGGAGCCAAAGGGTTGGAATCATGGGGGTGATATAAATCATTTAAAGCAGTAGAAGGAGAAGCAGCAGAGTAAGATAGTAGAGCAGAAGAAGAAGAAGCAGATGCAGATAGTAAAAGTGGGTTGATGTGTTGTTAAGACATTTTTTAGTTTGGGATTTTGATTTTGAGATGTTTGTTTGTTTGTTTTTTTTTTTTTGTTTGTTTTTTTTTTTTTATGAAGACTTGATTTTTTATTTTTTATTTTTTTTTGATGGAGTTCTTGGATTCAGGGGGGTATATTTGGTGGGGTTGGAGTGTTTAGTTTTATTGGTTGAGTTGTGTTGAGTAGTGATGTGTGATTGGTTGATGGGTGTTGAGTTGTGATGATTGGTGATGGTGGTGATGATGGTGTGGTGTGGAGTGGATTCTGGATTTTTGACAGGTGATGTTGTGGTTGAGGAGAGGATTGGATTGCCCCAAGAGTTGAGGAGGAGGCAAGAACTCATTCAAAATCATATTGAATATCAGATCATTTGTATAGAAGAGCCCAAAAGTGCAGACCTACCCCAAAAGGGGTTTTAAACATGGTATTTTGAGGTTAGAGATTTGAGGGCCCAAGCAAGGTCCAAAAAATATGAATATATATATATATATATATTTATTTATGTTTCATTTGAAGTGCATTTTAAAATTGTAAACTCAGTCTGTCCATAAAAAGAAATCAAAAATAGTATCAGAGATTGTTGTAGATGCATCCATCTTTTTCTTTTTTTTTTTTTTTTTTTGGGGGGGGGGGGAGGGGTGAAGAATTGATCCTAAAAACCCCCAGATGATTTTTTCTTTTTTTCTTTTTTTTATTGACTCTTCACAATGCCCACTAAAGTATGACAAACTGAAATTTTTTTTTTTTTTTTTGGAAAATCTCATTGGAGAAAAGAAAAAAAGAAAAATCAAAAAAAGAATGTCTCATTTTTTTTTTTTCTTTCTTTCTTTTTTTTTTTTTTTTTTATGTATGTATGTATGTATTGAAATCCCATTTTCTGGTGGGAAACTGAAGTATCAAGATTCTGAAAAGAATTAAAAATGTATATATATATATTTAATTCAACGGTAGCCTGCCATATTTGGAAACTTTCTGTCTCTTCAGATCTTTCAAAATCAATCAACAAAAAAAAAAAAAAATTCAAAAATGTCAAAGATTTGAGACATCAAGCATTTTTTTTTTTTTTTTTCAGTTTTTTTTTTTTTTTTTTGAGGGGGGGGGGGCAATGTTGAAGGCCTTAAGAATGGCCAAGATTCTTAGGATTTATTCTACAGGGGTTTGGAGGTGGCCCCCTTATCCCCCTGTTTTTTTTTTTTTTTTGTTTTGACAACCCCCCAAGAACCGTGTTTTTTCCAGGTTTACCGCATGGGTGGGGGACGTCACAGGACATGGTGGGGACATCCAAACCACATGTCATCCAGGTTTGGGGGCATGAAAAACCTAACCACCCTATGTATATATTGAAATAAATAAAATCCACTCTTTTTTTTTGCCATTCACTACCCAAAATGGGTTGCGTGGCATGGTTCATGAACCATTTTGGGTTGCAAATTGCGCCACAGGACCCCTTTTAGTTAGTGAATGGGAGTCGCAAGGTTGCAAACTTGACATTGGCCTTTTCAATCGATCTGGTAGGACCTCCAAGTCCTAAATCATTGGGAGAAGCCATATATTTTATCAATTCAATTGATACAGGGGCAATTTCTCTTGGGTAAACCCAATTAGAAATCAGTCAGATCCTTCAGAAGCAGTTAGTATTCTCTTCAAGAAGTGGGGCAGGATGGGTTTGTTAAAAAACCTCAGAAGAATAATCACAGATGGAGGGGGTGAATTTATTGGAAGAGAATTCCAAGTCCTTGTCTCCACACACCTTGCTGGACTTCAACAGTACCTACCCTTCATAGCCATCCAAATCAACCAAACAAAAGCTGCACAAGTTCTTGTTCAACTGGGGACTGATGAAGTCAACGGTTCTCATCTTCTTCAATCACTTTCATTCAATTTCGCTTGGGAAAAAATAATACTTAACTTGAGGACCCAAACCAGTAAAACCTACGGCGACAAGACAACTACATCAACAAGGAGGGAAGGGTAGACCTTGGCTTTTTGAAAACGGGGACGAGAAGAACTACAACAGGAGAATCGATTCGAAACTGATGGTACGTGAATATCAAACAAACAGAAGGTCGAATGCATACGAGGCTAGACTCGGTTGGGGATGAAAGATGATAAGGATGATGATAAAAGACTGGACGGTAGTTATTTTCCGAGCAGACAGGCGGGGGATGGGTTCGTTACTTCAAAAGTCGTTTTCTGTTTTGTTTTTCTACCGGTCGGTGCGTATAATGTTTCGCTGCCGCCACGGGGGCATCCCTAAACCCCTTCATTCTTCATCGTTCCCGTCACCGACAAGATAGGGACTTGGAGTAAAGATTGGAAAGATATGAGCCTCGGTATTGAACACAAACGAGTCCAGGGGAATCAATGAATCGTCCGAGAATAACAGTAGCAAATATTTCAACGTCTCGGCCTGGATCGGAGAAAGTTTGTGGGGCCCCAAAGAAAAATCAGTCTTTCATCATCATACTCTCACTCCCTCTGAGGGAGGGGGCTGCACACAGCCAGGGCTTATTTCGAGATCGAAGATCGACAGAGCACGTGACGGCGACTGACCAACCAAAACGTCTCCATCCGATTCTCCTTTTGTGCCGGCACTCGATCGACATCCTTGATCGAGACAAAGGCGCCATTCGATGGCAGTTTACAATGTTCTTCAAACGCTTTGAAAATCTCCCAGCCCCATTGGCTGATTTTTTTAGATGATGATAATCCACACGAGAGTTGTTTGATCAGCCATCGAGCGAGAATCGATAGATAGCAACATACACGGCCGGGCGACGATACCCAAAGGATCCAGTAGGAGCCATGATGAGAGCCTGATGAGGAAAGACATAAACGACGAGTGGGCTTACCGGTAGATCGGATCTTTCGTCGATCTCCACGCGAAGAATAATGACTCCACAGTCTCCGGTCTCAAGATATTTCGAGCATCTAGGGACGGGAAATCTCTGAGGTATTCAAGGTAGTATCGGGGGAAGGAACAGGGGGGGAACTGGTTGGCCTCAAGCGACTTGGTCTCGGGAAGCAGGTGTGAAAGAACGGATGATGAGAAGGAGGACTGACCGGTTATACTTGGGTATGGACCACTCCCTCTGATAGTGTCGCTCGGATTGCTCTGGGACCTTCTTGAAAGAAACGATCTCGGGACCCAAACCAGTAGCAGATTTTTGGTAGGTATCGACGCAAGTCCTGATCAGTTCTTTGCCGAATGACCAGTCCTCCTGCGCTTGATCCGGCATTTCCTCAACCTCGTCCTCCGTTAGGGCTCCTCTTCCTTCCGTCACACCCAACATCAAGGTACCGCCGAGAAAACACACTAGATGGTCTTGTTTGGATGCGAAAACGTAGCTGGTGATAAGTTCGAAGATGATGTCAGTCAGTCCAAGTCAATGATTCGATAAATGATTTGGTTGTCAAGCAGTGGGGGGGTGGGGGGGGGAGGAGGCAGAAAGTGTTTGGGTCACCCTACTCACGATGATCCTTGCCGCACCAGTTCACCGACATAAACCGCTCCCTCGGGGGTCTCCCGCGCCAATTCCTCCTTGACACCCGTCATGGCTCTATCGTACATTTCCTTGTAGACGACTTGGGTTCGATTGGTCTGTAGGTATTGTTTGAGGAGGTATTCGTAGTACGAATCTCCCCGAGAGCCCAACCGAATATCAAATGCCTGTTGCATGAGTTCTGGCGGGTCAGCTGGTTTGATTGACCTGATTAGGATGGGATGATGATGTGTATGCTCACAAAATGTCCGGTCGTAGGACTTGGGAGGGCGGAGGAAAAGAATTAGAGGGGTTGGAAGTCAGTGGATACGTCCTTGAGCAACAAGGTGAGAATCTAGTCTGTTTTTGCGACTCGGCTTGGTTGATCGAAACATTTTGATGGGCTAGAGGCTCGGAAACAAAGAAAGAAAGAAAGAAAGAAAAGAAGAAAAAAAAAAACTCACGAGACCAAAATGGGTAGGAGACCTTTGAAACTGGGGGCATTCTTGAAGGGTCTCATGGCCTGGAGAAGTCAAGTTTTGATTTGTCAGATGGATCTACGAGAGAGCGCAGAAAGAGGAAGTCGATTTACTCTCTCTGCGACATCCCAAAACACTTTTTCTCCCGAGAGTTCTGCGAGATACTTGAATTCGAGTTGCAAGGTCCTGTTTAGTTCAAGATTGGATATCAAGTAGCCACGATGAGTGGTGATCATCCCGACGAGGTTTTTTTTTTTTAAAAAAAAAAAATGAATAAGAGAATGAGATTAATTTTTGCCCCCCTAGGACTCACGTCGCTTCGGCCAGACTACTGAGTCCAGCGTTATCTCGATCGGCCTTGGCCACACCGGTTTTGAGGTTGATGAAGGAGTATGGGATCCCGGTGGGCTAGATGGATCGAAGGGAGGATCGGGATGGTGAGATGAATGATGATCATGTTCATCGTTGGAGGGGGGTGTAGACGCACGGAGTCAAAGATGGGTAGGAGACGAGTGCCCAAGTCGATAGCCTTGCGAAGGTAGAGTGAGTCGTGACCGGATAGATGGTAGACGGATAGTAAACCACCGAGGACCCGGATGGTGGTCTCGAAGGCGTTCAAGTCACCATCGACATCGAAGTGAAGATCGCGCTCGACGTAGGTCCTCGCACGCTGGTACTGATCGTGCATGTCACCGGTGAGGAGGATGGTATCGAGGACATCGACGATAAAGCTGTGGATAGAGGGAGATGAGTTCGATTGGGGTCGGTAGGTAGAGTGAGTGAGTGAGGATGAGACTCAACAATCCGATCGAACCAGATTGGGTGAGATTACCACCGGTGAGACTGATGGGATGAAAGTCGTCGGAACCCCAGGCGGGACTGAGAGCGTAGGCAGACCAGGAGTCCTTGATGGCCCTCTTGATGGCCGATCTAGCGTGAGACTCGGAGGGTGGAACGGGGGTAGGGAATCGAGAGGAAGGGGGAGGAGGTGGCTGGTGCTGGTGCTGCTGGTGCTGCTGAGGATAGGTTGAGGGATGGGAGTGAGAGGATTGATGAGGTTGAGGGATAGTAGGGATGATGTTGGGATGAAGGGGATGATGATCTAGGGGGAGGAGTGAGTTGGAGCGATGGTGAAGGTACCAGGAGCAAGTGATGATGAGACTCGAGAAGATGAGGATGATCGATTTGAGGTTCGTAGTGGATGATGGCTGAGTGATGGTGCTCAGGTTGTTGGGGTTGAGTTGTTTGAGATGCTTGGGAGTCGTCGTCTTCTGATCTCGGTCCTCGTACGAGATGGGTGGTGGTGGATGAATGGTCATGATAGGATGGGTTGTGAGTTTCAGGGTCAGTGTTCAGGGTCAGGGTCAGGGTCAGGGTCAGGGTCAGGGTTCAGGGTTCAGTATGAGTGGGTGGTGGTGGTGGTGGTGGTGGAGTGAAGTGATAGTCGTTGGTTGCTGTTGTCGTCGTCGTCGAGAATGAGTAGTGAGTGAGTCAAGTGATAGTCATTTGGGTGGTGGATTGAGTGCTAGTTTAACTTGAGTAAGAGTGAAGTGCTAGTGGTAGTGGTAGTGGGTAGTGGGTAGTGGTAGTGGTAGTGGTAGTGCTAGTGGTAGTGCTAGTGACTTATGTATGTACATAAGTAACTAATTAGCCGACTGATGGTCATGAACCGAGTCTGACTCTGAAGGGAGGAGAGGAGCACTGGGAAGAAGAGGAAGGAGAGGCTGACTGACCCCATTCGGCTGTCGAACGCGAGCTTGGTTTATGACCACTAGGGCTAGGGCTGACTCCGAGGTTCTTGTCTCCCTTGGCCTCAGACTGAGACTGAGACCGAGACTGACGGCCTCAGACTAAGACTGAGACTGAGACTGAGACTGAGACTGAGACTGAGACTGAGACTGAGACTGACGGCCTCAGACTTCTCCGACGAAACCCCTTCTTCACACTCCACTCCAACCTCCGTCTCCGTCCCCGTCCGCGTCGCCTCATCTGAGCCTGAGCCTGAGCCTGAGCCTGAGCCTGAGCCTGAGCCTGAGCCTCCAAGACTACACCACCCCTGCACTAACACTATGACTACACTACCATCGTCGATCACCAACCAATCCGATAAGCAGTCTCCGAGCTCGATCCATCCCACATCTCTCCCATTCGGTTGATCTTCAAACCAGCCTACAGTACATATCCACGCACCTACGACGACTAGTCGGTACCCTCGGAGCTCTTCACTAAATCAACATCAACCATCGTCTGACCATTAACCATCCGACGTCTCCTAGACCCCTGGCCACCTTGGCTCTAAACCCTAACCCCCCCCCCCCCCATCGAACCTTCGGAGAGCGGGCTTCCCCCCCCGACTTGCTCCTATCGCTCTCTCGGCCATCCAACTCCCGTCCATCCTCGAGCGCCCCGATCGTCTCATCCCACTCTCGATCATCCTTCGCGATACCCTGAATCAGGGGCCCGGTCGTCATCCTTACCGTCTTCACCTCCGATCCGGGCGACGGTCATCGATGAGCTAGTGAAACGTACCTCCCGGGGACTTGCATCCCCATACACTCGGCGCGTTGCTCCAAGTCGTGAAGGGGGTGCTCTACCCAAGAAGTCAAGCAAACCATTCATACCATCGTTCAGTTTCACCGAACTCATCCGATCTCTCGAAGATACACTTGTATGCTTACATACCCACTACACTACAATCCCCTAGCCAGCCATCTAAGATATCGATCTCCTCATCCAGACCATAGGCATCACTCAGTCCATACATTCTAGAATGATCATCCAAAACTACATGATAGAGATCTAGTCTTGACAACGTTTCACCACTCCACGTGTTCGAGTGTGTTTTTCCCAGAGTGAAACGTTTCGTTCTACGCACGATGAATCAAAGGATGAACTGGATGTAGAGAAGAGAGAGTGAGGAAGAGAAAGGATGGGGGGGGGGGAACAATCAAAACACTAGAGAGAGAATTTAGTATGTAGACACGGGTCTTTCAACTCAAGACTTAAGAAGATTTGCAATGAAATATTCAAGGATGGGATCTTTGGTTCGACGATGGGAAGAACTCAAGTGGTAGAGTTCCAGAGGATAGGTCTGCCTCAAGCCCACAACTTGGTAACCCTTCACCAAGTTCACCAACCAAGAACGTCTGAAGAACTTGAGATGATTGTTTGTGGAGAGATACCTGATCGATGGACAGAGCCAAAGCATTTTCAAGCAGTCAAAACACACACCCTACATGGCCCATGTGGTCTTTTGAACATGGAAGCACCCACCTTTCATGGTTAATAGCAGATCCAAGAGGAAATACCCCCAAAGCCTTCTGTCCTGAACCAATTGTGGTTGAAAGCAGTCATGCCATCTATGGAAGACACCAGAAAGGAACTACCGTTTCACTGAGGAGGAATCATCCAAACCTTTTCATCCATGATTCCGGGTTTGTTCCTTACAATCCTTACCATTTGACAAAGTATCGGTGAATGCCACATGAGTGTTGAGATAGGTCCAGACATTTCAAGGTTAAGATACCACTACAAATACGTTGACGAGTCGGATGATTGGCTTACTGTGGATCTCAGTACAGATTGGGATGAGATAGATCGTTTTAGGGATTCAAGATGGCTAGCTCCTCCAGAGTCACGTTGGAGAATCTTTTGATTCGAATCATTTGAAGTTTCACCCTCTGTGATAAGGCTAGAGATTTATCTTCCTGACCAACAACTGGTTTCCTTTGGACTGGATGAAACCCTGGATGAAGTTATTCAAAGATCTAGACAGGCCAAGACCATGCTCACTGAATATCTTAGAATCAATCCCATCGATCCAAGCGCAAGAACGATCAGAACCTCTGAACTTCCTCAGCATTTCATCTGGAATCCCCCACAGGAGGGGATGGAGGTGATGCCTAGAGAGAGAGAGAGAGAGTTTATTGGATCCAAAGGATCTACACTGTTCGTCCTGCAGATGCAGAAAGGTGGTTTCTCAGATCGTTGTTGAATGATTCAGTTTGTTCTACTTCTTTTGATCACCTAAAACAGGTCAATGGAGTTTCTTACTCAACTCTCAGAGAAGCAACTTTGGCCCTAGGGTCTACCTGAGGATGATGGTCATTTGAAATCAACCATGCTTGAAGCAGATGAATCTATCCATCCATATCATCTAAGCAGGTTATTTGAAATGCTCTTAGCACCTTTTCAACCCCCCCCCCCCAAAAAAAAAAAAAAAACCACTTAGATCATCAATTTTCTCATTCAATTCAACGGTTGATGATCTGGTTCATTCTGGAATCAGGAATAAAAGGGTTCTCACTCTAATGAAATTTTAACAGCCATCAAGCCAATAGTCATTCAAAATATGAGAACCTATTGTTGAAGAGGATTTCTCTGATCCTTCCAAGACTTGACCAACTGGTTGGAGGTACAACAAACAACAGGTACTCGATCCTTCAGGAAGAACAACATGCAACAGTACCTCAATCAGACTTGAAGGATTTTCCTTTTCTGAATCATAGACAGAGACAATTTTTTTTTTTTTTTTTTTTTTTTTTTTTTTTTTGAACTGAGGAAGGATGCATGCAACTCTTGAAATCCTTCTTACTTCTTTATCGATCGAAATGGTAGATCTGTAAAAAGATTTCTGTATAAAGTTTTTTTGTGTTAGCTTCTTTCAGATCAACAGGGGGTGATAGATCTGATGTGTGCTATTAGTAGGATAGTTGCAATGAATCTACCAGATCAAAGGACAGCTCATCTCAGCCTTGGAATCCCCTTGAGGATCAATCAAAAACCCTGTATCCAGAATTTAAAATTTTTTAAAATAAATCTCTTGATGATTTGGTTCAACTCACCATCAAGACCACAACATGTTCCAAGACAAGATCACCATAACACAAAACCCTACTGACCATGAACAAAAATAAGAAAAGACTGAACCTAGAACTTGTTTTTGGTTTGGTTTTGAATCTGTGAGAAAATCTGATTCTAACTTGAGTAGGAAACCTGCAAAAAAAAATTTGTTCTCACCAGTTCTCTATGTCATTTCAATCGATTCAAATTCATCCATGGAATACAGAAGATATGGAATTATGGGGAATTTCAACCCTATGTAATAAATAAATAAATAAAATGAGTAGACCATCAAGACAAGTGACTTGATTCTTATGATGTATTAGATTTGATATGATTCTCATGGTTTCCATCAAACGTTCTGGATTATGAAGATTTTTCATGAATTTAATGTTCAGATTTGAAAATAAGATGGTTTTGATAAATACCATGTTTTTTTTTTTTTTTTTTTTTGTTTTTTTTTTTTTTTTTTTTTTCATTGTTTTGAATTCATTCGTTTTTTGTTGAAATCTTGAACGCTTTCATAAATTTTCAGTTGAATCATTCTTGGCTTGATTTAATTGTTTTTTTTTTATTATTATTATTAGTCATTTTTTTTCCGGTTGATGATCATTTTGTGAATTTTCCAATTCTTATTGCATTCATTTTCATTTGAACTCAGTTATGGTCTTTTGTGACTTTATTTTTTTGATTTTTTTTTAATTTTTTTTATTTTCTTATTTTTTTTTTGATTTTGCTTTTTTTATTTTATTTTTTAATTTTATTTTTTATTTTATTTATTTATTTTCTTTTCTTTTTTATTTATTTTTATTTATTTATTTTATGTTTTTTTATTTTTCCTTCTTTCAATTCTCTCAATTTTATTTTATTTTATTTTGTTAGGTAATGTTAAATTCACCACTCCTTTGAGTCATGTACACAACTCAAATGGGCCATGTGGCATGCTACACAACTACAAACAGTTGTGGGCCAAAAATAAAAAAAAATAAAAACTAATAGACCAATAAAAATTTGTGGGACCCAGGACTCACCTGGGTCCAGTCTCATTTTCACATGGGGGGGTAACTGGCAGACATACCCCCACCCCCTCTTTCTGTCAATTCCCTGGAGGGGGTGGTCAAATCCCCCCACCAGGGACCTAGAGGTTGATGCCCCCAGGGTGATGCTAACAACAGATGGGCTGGGGGGTGGTCAGATCCCCCTCAGCTTGTTTCTCCTCCCCCTCAGTAAAGGGGGAGGGGAGAGCACCCCTTGTTGCTGGTGGAAGGGTTTTCAGGTCCCCCCCACCACCGGTTGCCTTGGTGACACTGTTTCACACAGTTGGGGAGGTGATAAAATCCCCCCCCCCACCGCCGGTTGCCTTGATGCAACTTGCCCTGTCTTCTTTGCTGGATGGTTGCAACCAGGCTGCTGTATATGGGCCCCCACAGGTCAAATGGACCGTGTAGGTCCCTGCACAACTCCCACTAAGCTGGGGGTTGTGGATTTATCATCACCCTATTTATTATTATTATTTTTTTAACTTTTGTTGGTTTTTATTATTTTATTATTTTAATTATTATTATTTATTTATATATATATATATATATATATTAATTTTTTAATTTTTCTTTCTTTTTATTTTTTTTCACCCCTCCCCCTGTTGGAAAAATGGAAAACTTAGCTTAAGTTGTCCATTGCTCCAACAGTTGTTCCCCTGTGTGTCTCCTCTACTGGCAGGGTGAGTTTCACAGGGGTCAATCTTGCCGCAAGCAACCATTGGAAGGGTGGAAAACTAAGGCTAAGTTGTCCATTGTGCCAACAGTCATTCCCCTGTTCACCTCCTTTACTGGCAGGGAAAGTTTCACAGGGGTTGATCTTGCAGCAACCAACTGCCAACGCAGTGTAAAACTTAGCCTAAGTTTTCCATTGCCAACAGGCAGAGGAGTGAAAAAAAAAATACAAATAATCAAAAATCAAAAACAACCAAAAAAAATTAAAAAATCAAAAATCAAAAAAAAAAAGAAAATACCAAAAACAAGAACAAGAACAAAAACAAAAATAAAAAAAATGAATAAAATCAAAAAATCAAAGAACCAAAAAAAAATAAAATCTTTTTTTAGAAAATAATATCAAAAAATATCGAATGATATTCCAGAAAACCAAAAAATCAAAGTAAAATCAGAAAAATAAATAAATGAAAAATGAAAATTTAACCTTTCACAAATTTCCAAAGAGTTTGATTAAAAGAAAAAAAAAAGTTTTTTATAAAAAAAAATGTAAGAATACATTTTAAGAAAGGTAGAAGTATTTTTCATGCCACTGATCCATTTTCCAACAAGGTTAATGGGTCTGAGGGAATCCAGCACATGTTTTCAGGAATAATTTGGAAATGGTCTTCTAAAAACAAAAGTCTCCAAATCAGATTGATACTGGCCACTGACATGAACTTTCTTCATTGAGGACAAAAAAAAAAAGTCTATAGATAAAAGTAAATTTCCTTTTCTTTGATAGGATTGATAAAATTTCTTTTTTCAGCTTGACACCAATCAAAAAATAATCCCATGTAATATAGCTCTGAGCCAAATTTTTTAATGGTGGTAAAATAAATATGGCATTAAAATTAAATACATAAATTCACAATTCTTCTTTTTATTTAAAAATTTTCAATTCAATTCATGCATTACATAAATATGGTGCAAAAATCTTCAAAACCATCCAGGAATCAATTTTTTGACTCCAAAACCAAAAAAAAGTCAAAACAGGTTCCACTCACCATCCTAGGTGCTACACCTGCCAGCAGGTGCAGCTTTTTTTTTCATGGTGACTACTGGGTAAGTTGAGTTTTTAATACCACAAGAAACCATACTACTTGGTTGAAAAAGAAAACTTGTACCCTATTTAACATAACCAATTCATTCTAGGAGAATAAGTGCATGACTACCTGAGAATTTCTCAAAAAGATTCAGAGTTCCATGGAACTTGCCATCCATCACCATCTGGATGGCTGGGTATGAATGCGTCAGAATGCAAGCTAAAACCAGGCTGGTTGCAAGCCTCCAAGGATTCTGGAATCTGACACAGAAAACCCAACCAACCTTTTATCTGTCATCTGTTTCCTGGAAAATTTGTTTCCCTACTTAAGAAGATGTCTTCATCTTGTTCTTATTCATCATTGACCTATGCATTTTTCATCCATCTTGTTATTATTTTCCCCCAAAATTCATCAGAAAATTTCAAAAAAAACATTTCTATGATAAATTTTTTTTTCTGCATCCTTCACCCAAATCCCCAAGCCATAATCCAAAACAGCCAGAATTCTTTCAGATTAACAGTCAAAATCTGCGCCCATACCATCAAAAACACCAAAACTGTATCTAAGGATGGAATATCCTGCATCCCAATGCTGCAATGAGAAAGAAACTTCCCCATATGGCATCAGAAAATTTCCATTCTCCTTAGGTAGAAGGAAATCCTTGAGAAAAAAGTCAATTAACCTGGTCTGTCTGCTTCTGGAAAGTTGAAGAAAAAAAAAGCAAAGCTGTGAGTATTCTCATCCAGAAAATAAGCAAAGGGATCTATATTGAAACAGTCAATGATTCCAATGGAAAAAACTCTTGAAAGATTTGGAAAAGGATTGAAAAGGCTTACACAAAAGCAACACCTTATAATACCAGTAGAATACTTGCCAGATGGGCTTCCCTTTCATTCAACAACAAATTCAAAACATACCTTGACCAGGTGAAGAACTTTTTCCTCCAATTCAATGCAATAGGATTCCAATAGGAAGAAGAGGAAATCTTCTGATCCATCATGGCAGAGATATCCAAAAATACAATCCATTATATTAGACCCTTTGCTCCTTGACCCTCAGGAAAACTCCTCTGTCAAATTCTTGATTTCCTGCCTCAGAAATCTCTGTGAAAAAAATCTTGTCCACAAACTGATTGCAGAAGATAGAGATGCAATGGTTTTTCACACCCAAGATAGACCCTGCAAAAGAACTACAATAGGCTGCAAGGGTGGGAAACACAACCATAAATTATCAAAAACAGAGGATGAGTGCTGGGGGCTGCACCCCAAGCTCAGACCAATTCAAAGGCCAACCCACACTCACACTAACTATGCTGCTGATGGCAAAGGGAATCCAGGTAACCCCTGGAAGCAGGTTCCAAGTTTTGACAAAGAAGCCACTGCCAATACTGCCCCAGTCCTCCTTTCATCAGGAAAAGCCAAGGATTCAAGGCTCATACTCAATTCCGCAGCCAGCCATAATATTGTTAACAACAAGGAATATTTGGTCCTTCCAAATTTCTGTAAAATAAAAATTTTTACTGGCAAGAATGAAGCCCAAATGACCACCACCCACACTGGCAACATTGCCATAATGGGAACTGAAGGAGTTAATTCCATCCTCTGCAAAACCATCTGGGTTCCATATTCATCTCATAATATTATTTCTCTAGGACACATTCTAAAATAAAGAGTTTGTTTCATTCAAACTGGTGAAGAAGTTGCAGTCACCATTTGAAAACCCACCTTTCCAGTGTCAATTCCTTTTGGAAAACTCTGATTTTACCAATCCTTGGAAATAATATGCTTAAGTGCTATTACCCTGGCCGCATCAAGTTCCAACAAGTCAGTAATTTGGAACCAAAGGCTTGGCAATGCCAAAAAAAAATTATTGGGGGATGAATTGGATTTCTCATCACTCGTGTTCACTCCTTCCCCACCTGCATGAAAGGAAAGATATCCAAGCTTCCTTTCAAAGGATCCTCCTCCGCAACAAGCAGTCCTTTACAAGTAGCACATACCAATGTATGCGGAACAATAAGCCCATCCACAAACAGTGGTGCACTTTTCTTCCTGACCTTGGTTGACCAGCACAGCAGCTTCATTCACATATCACTTCTGAAAAGGAAGGGTGATGTTTTTGAGTCCTTTGATGCATACAAGCTTTTGATGAGAAACAAAACTGGGTTTTGAATCAATAAATTTGTTTTGGATTGAGGGGTAGAATTTTTAAACAACAAAATGAGTGATTTTCTAAGAAAAGAAGCATTTCAGCATAATGTATCACCACCATGCACTCCACAGCATAATGGGGTGGCTGAAAGCACAAACAAGAAAACTATCAACATGACTAGATTCATATTGATAATTTCTAATCTTTCTATGGAAGGGTGGGAAGAAGCTGCCATGTCCACAATGGTGCTGACCAACTCTCTCTAATCATTAGGTAAAAGAAGACTATCCCCAAACAAACTACAACTCAACCAGAAGCCAAAATTCAAGTATTTTTGTACATTTGGATGCAAGGCATGGCAAGTCATCCCAAAACCACTTTGAACTCCAAAATTAGCGCCATTGGCATGGGATGGCATCATGATTGGATACAGCAATGACTGCAACTTGTACCAAATCCTTAGGAAATCCAACCAATGATTAACCAAAAGCAGACACATACACTTCAATGAGAGTACATTTCTGCATGGAAGGGCAATTTTGTAGGAAATTTCTGTTCATGATTTTCTGAATCAAAGTATTTTTATTTATCAGAACCCTGTTTTTACTTTCTTCAAGGATGAACCCCTTAATCATGAAAAAACACAGTATCACCCCAAAAGCACCAGGACTTAATCCACGCCAGAATCACTGGCCAACAACAGCAACAAACTAACTGCAAAAACCAAAGCCAGAGTGACTGCTTGCAGCACATTTCAGCAAGAAGACTGGTTCTGAAATTGCCTCAGCACCCAACACTGATCCATGGGGATATCTTGGCAGAGGCAATAAGGAAGTACCCCAGAAAGAGGATTCCTGCTGTTGCAAGTTTGGCAGTTAGAAGCAATCCAAAGAAACATTCTCAGGCACCCAGATTCCAGGAGCAAAATGATTTGATGGATTCAGAGAGAAAAGAGATAGCAAACATGAAAAAACATAATGTATGGGTGGAACACAATAAGAATGAAGCTGATGTTCCCATCCCGTCTAAATGAGCATATAGAACTAAGATTGGTCCTGAAAATAAATTCAACAAGTAAAAGGAGAAAATATGTGCCCTAGGATTTTGGCAGATCTATGGTATCAATTTAAAACAAATTTACACCCCTACCAGGCAACACAACTTACTTTGGTTTCTTTTATAAATGGTGGTCAACATGGATCTCAGAATTCACCAGCTGGATGGGAGAAGTGCCTTATTAACTTGCAAGCTTTATGAGAAAATCATCCTTCTGCCTCTTCCCGGATACCTCCAAAATTAAGGGAAGTTTCTCAAATTGAAGAAAGCCATATACAGCCTCAAAAAATCTGCCTTGGCTTGGTATAAGTTCCTCAGCAGATTTATGACATCTGCTGGATTTGAGTTGTCTAAATATGACCCGCACATATTTTACAACCTGAAACTGTCAGAAACTGTTACCTGGATAGCTTTGCACATTGATGATATAATTATCATCAGTAGGAACCCTTCCAAGCTAAAATATCTTATTGAGAAAGAGTTTGAAATCAAATACATGGTCAAGGCCACTTTTTTCCTTTGAATGAATATCAGAAGGAGCCCAGGACTTCTTGTGATTTAAAAAGAAAAATATGTTGTAAGAAAGCTGGAAAAATTTTTACTTGGTCATCTCCTAGTACAAATTTTTTGGGTTGTCATCTCCTACCTTGCAAGTCACCCATCTCTCTGGCAAGCAAAATGGTGGTTGCCTCCAATAAACCTCAACTCAAATATCTCAGGAGAGGGATCAAATATCAAGCACTTGTTGGCTCTTTGAACTATTTTAAAGGCACCTTTGACCTGGCCACCAGTCAATCAAGCCTAAAAAGTTTTCAAAGTAAACATATTGATATTTCTTTCCACTAAATCCATGAGCTCACCAACCAGAACCAAGTTATCCTCCAGAATATTCACTCAAATGCAAACCTTCCTGATTTCCTTACTAAACCTTTGTCTCCAGTGGCAATGGGGGATGTTCTCGCACTTCTTGAAGCATCATTTCAAGAAGATGCACCAAGCGCAGGGAGATGTTGGAATAAGGCCCTTAATGCTTTGGTGAATCTCACTGTCAAGGACGAAACATTCCCTAAGAGGAAGCGCAATAAAAAAAACCCCTACTACAGGGTAAGTTCAGTTTACAATACCACAAGAAACCATCCTACTTGGCTTAACCAGACAATGTGTACCATACTTACCATAACCAATTAATTCCAGGAGAATAAGTGCATGAATACCTGAGCATTGCTCAACAAGCTTCAGAGCGCCATGGAACTTGCAATCCATCACCATCTGGATGGCCGGGTATGACTGCATCAGAATGCAAGCTACAACCAGGCTGGTTGCAAGCCACCAAGTATTGTGGAATCTGACACAGACAACCCAACCAACCTTCTATCTGCCAACTGTTTCCCCAAAAAAAAATTTTTTAGATGATTAAGAAAATCTCTTCATTTCAATTATTCATCATTGAAATATTCATTTTTCATCCATCTTTTTATTATCATAACCAAAAATTCATCAGAAAATTCCAACAAAAATGTTTCTGTAATAACCCCCCCATTTTTTTTTTTTTCATCCTTCACCCAAATCCCTGAGCCACCATCTAAAACAGCCAGAATTATTTCACAAAGCATTCTCAAAAATCTCAAGCTCTCAAATGAGCTATTTTGATAATATGGGATGGAGAACCCATGAGTCATAGGCATGCTCTTGAGCTGGGTGACAGACTAATAAAAGACATCATGGATTCCAATCTACCCTTTGGTGGTAAAGTCATGGTCCTTGGTGGGGAATTTAGGCAAATTCTACCATTCATTCAAAAAGGTACATTTCCCCAAAGTGTTGATGCCAATTTGTTCAATTCAGTTTTCTAGAGATATTTGTAATTCTTGAACCTCACTTCAAATATGCATGCTTCAGGTGATCCTGATTTCCAGAATTCCTTACTTGATGTTGGAGATGGTTAAAATATGATTGAGGGTTCAAAAGAAATCTTGCTTTCATAAAACATTATTATTCATGGCAATAGTGAAGATCATGCTTTGGAAAAGTTAATCAAAATTTTCTTTCAAGACTGGAACCTCTGCTAGCTTCAAAATGGTTATCTAATGAAGCATGTGATCCTATGTTGCAAGAATGATTCTGTAAAAAAGATAAATAAGTTAATGCTGAATTCAATCCCTGTAAATGAAGAAAATAATACAATGAGAACTTACTCAATCCATGAATATTTCAAAGATGAAACTCAAAATATTTACCAACAAGAATTCCTCAATACATTATTTTTTACAAAATTTCCTCCCCATATCTTAACTCTCAGAGTTGGTGCCCCAATAATAATATTGAGGAATATGGATTGTAAAATTGGCCTTTGAAATGGGAATTGCTTTTTTGTGGTTGAAAGATTTGGAAAAAATCTTATATTTTCCAAGATAGCAACCGGTGATTCCATGGGAAGATTTTTTGCCATTCCATACATCCCTTTAATTTCTGAACCAGATGAAAATGGTCTTCCACTAGGGTGTATCAAAGTTATAATTTTGAAAAACTTAAATCACTTATTTCAGGAAAAATATAAATTTTTCAGAAAATATTTTTTTATAAAAACAAAAAATGAACCAATGGGTTTAACTGAAAAAAAAAAATTGAAAAAAAAATGGATGGGTTGGAAATAAGGCATTTAATTTTTTTAAAATTTGAACTTTGATCAACACCCTATTCAAATTAATTTCCCTGCAAGCAGTTTCAAGTAAATTTGGCCTTCTCTATGACAATGAATAAATCTCAAGGTCAGAAAACTTCAAATGTTGGCCTTTATCTTCAAGATCCTGTTTCAGCCATGGGCAGTTATATCTGGAATTTTAAAGGAGTATAGATCAAGCCATTCTACAAGCATAGTTTTAGAACAGAGATTAGACAAACAAAGGTCTTTTAAAACTGATCATATTGCTTAACATGAGGTTCAGAATTCCATTCATCATGCACCTTGATTGATTTTGGGAATCTGTTTTTTTTGGAAATTTTTCTCATGAATTCTTGGTTGATAATGCATTTTATTTTTTCTGATAATTGCATCATTTTGAAAATGTGTGAATGTTGATTTTTTTTTTTTTGGTTGGGGGTTCTGGAAGATAAATGAATCTGATCTGATTTCAACCTTGAAGGTTTACATTTTTCCTCCAATGGGTCTCCAAATTTGGGGGGTAAAAGACTAGTACATACTAAAAATATTGGGTATTGCACCCTCAATAAATACCAGCGTCTTTTGCCTTGGTCCTGAATCCTCTATTGATTTCCCAACCTTGAGGATGTACCTCTTGCATCCCTAATTTTTTGCACTGGGAAAATTCCCCTCCCCAAATTCTGGGGCAATAATTCTAGTCTACTCCTATAAAAAGATTGGTTTTTTTGATGGTTGGTAAATACCAATGTTGGCCTCCTTGGCAGAACTACCTCAAAAAGAATTGAGTAGCCTGTTGTTCTCTGAAATATTAGCCAAAAACTGGATGCAGGCTGTGCATCTACTTCAATCAAGCTTTGGCACCGGGAAAAAGGCTTAACTACCCAAATTTGGGTTAAAAATACTAGTCTATAAATATAAAAAGATCGGCTTTTCAAGGGTTGGAAAATACAAAAATTGGTCTCCTTGGGAGACCTCCCTCAAAAAAGATTTATTAGACGGCATTTTCTCCGCAAACTGGATGCGGGCCATGCATCTTCAGTCAAACTTTTGCACTGTGAAAATGCCATGCCTCCCAAAATTTGGGGGTATATACTAGTCTATATATAAATATAATCTACCATATACTAAAAATATTGGGTCCTGAACCCTTGATAAATACCCATGTTTTTTCCCTCAGTCCTGCATACTCTATTCATTTCCCAGCCTCAAGGATGGACCTCTTGCATCCCTAAGCTTTTGCACCAGGAAAAAACTGACACTTGGCAAATTCCCCTCCCAAAATTAGGGGCAATAATACTAGTCTATATCTATCTATCTATAAACATATAAAAAGATTCAAAAAATTCCCACAACTCACCCAGTGTTGAGGTACTTGGTTTTGTATTCATTTATTGGGGTTGCCATGTATGCACCTCTTGCATCCAGTTCAGTTCAATTTTTTTGGTCTGCTTTTTTTTCAGTCAGCTTTTTTTTTCTCTGTCCACTTTTTTTCTCTGTCTGCTTTCTTCTTCAAGTTCTTTTTTTTTCTTAAAAAAAAAAGTTAAACACACAAACTATCACCAACAAACTAATGTGTGTATGTAGATTTTAAGCTTTCATGCTTTTCAAAATCTCTGTATGTATATATCAAGTTTGAGTTATGTACGTACATATGTAAGGTTTGTGTTTTTTTATTTTGATTAATTTTCAACTACCTCTTTGTATTTTTTTTATGTTTGAGTGATGTATGTATGTACATATGCAGGGTTTGTGGTTATTTCTTTTGAATAATTTTCAACTGCCTCTTTGTATCTATGTAGATTTGAGTGATGTGTGTACATATGTAAGTTTTGTGTTTATTTCTTTCTAATACTTTCCAACTACCTCTTTGTACATATATATTATTTTCTTCTGTACTATAAAACACATACAGGGCCAATGCATGTCAAAGGGCCAACAAATTTAACAAGGACACAAGGACTGTAACAGAGGGAATTGACCACACATGTAATGAACACTAATTCCTCACCTGGTTCAAGCCATTTTTTTGAACATGGAACATTTAAAAAAAATTAACAAGGATAAAAAATGTAGCAGCAAAAACACATGTCACAAGGAATGTAACAGAGGGTGTTGAAAAAACATCTAATGAATATTAATTCCTCACGTGGTTCAAGATTTTTTTGAACATTGGAAATTTATATAAACCCCCTTCCATCCCACTTTGATTTCATGCACATACTTCCCCCTCAAACCAGAAATTAACATACTTTACTTTTTTTCACTTATAATTTTTATAAGGCTTTTACTAAATGTAACAAAATGAGTCACTTCCCAAATTCATCACATAGAAGAATGTTGTTCTACCCTTACTTTGTGGTTACAAAATTGATAAACCAATCACATTCCAATACTCTTCTCTATGATACCCATCACCATCATAGTGGACAAGTTGCTCCTCAGGTTTGTCCAGATAAATCCATCAGGCTTGCAGATCCATATTCAAAAAATATGGATGAAAGAGTTAGAAACCTACCAACAGAAGACCAAATAGCTGCAATATGGCTGGAAGGTATGGTATTTCTCTTTTTTTTTCAAGGGAAGACAAACTATCTGCAAGATGGCTGGAAGGTATGGTATGTCCTTTTTGTTTTCTGATTGTGAAAGTAAAGGTTTTTTCTGATGGATTTTAATTCCACACCAGTAATGATCCTTCTAAATTGACCCATAGAGATTTCACAATTGGGCCCTCAGATGGCTCCTTGAGGAGGAGGAGTGAACTAAGCAAATTGTATGATCCTCTGCAGTATTTTTTGTTTTCATCCTTAGGGTTAATTGAGTTGTTTTCCATAACCAAAAGAAAAAATAAAATATCAAGATTGATATTTTCAAAACTGGCACAATTTTTGAAGCTGATTTTCCTGATCTTCAAAGACTTGATCAATCAGTGGAGAAAATAAGGAAGGAAAGGAAATGGATTTTTGAGGAAGAAAAAAATTGTGTTATAAATAAATCAGATGTGCTAATCATCTCTCTTCTGCATCACAGAAAGAAGAAAATATTTGATCTGATAATGAATGAATTTAGTCAAAAGGCTACTTCAAGACCTCATGGATTCCAACGTACCTTTATTGGAAAAGGTTATGGTCCTTGGTGGATAATTAAAATTTTCCCTGCCGTTCAAAAGTTTAAATTTCTTCAAATTGTTGATGCAATTTTGGTTAATTCTTCTTTCCGGATAGATTTCCAAGTTTTGCACCTGATTACCAGAATTTCTTAATCAATGTTGGAGATGGTCTGCATAATATAGAGGGTTTGAAAAACAATTTGCTTCCTGCAAATTTTTTAATTCATGGCCATAGTGAAGATAAAGCTTTGGATAGATGAATCAAGGATATTTTCTAAACTTGCACCATTGCTACCTTGAAAATGGTTATCTAATGGGCCATGTTATTTTCCAAACTATGAAGAAATATTAAATACATGACTTTTTTGAAGATGATACTTAAAATCTATACAAAAAATTGTTTCTCAACACATTATTCCTTCCCATCTTTCCTCCTCATAGCTTGAATCTGAAAGTTGGTGAACCTATAATGATTATGAGGAAAGTGGACCATAATATTGGGTTTTGCAATGGAAATTGCTAGATTTTTTTATATTGGGAAGGAATGTTATAGTTTCAAAGATTTCAACTGGTGATTCAATAGGAATGCAGTTTCACATTCCCCAAATCTTCTTGGTTACTTTCCCTGATTAAAATGGTCTGCCTTTCAAGATTATTATCAAACATTTTCCATTCAATTTGGCTAAGGTCAAAATTTTTATAACTTTGGTCTTTATCTGCAAGATCCAGTGCTCAGCCAATATGTTCAGTTATATCTAGCCTTTTCAAGGATAAGATCCAGCCACTCAACAAGGGTAGTGTTCACAAATAGAACTCACAGCCAAATTTAATTTTAACCTGATAAAATTGTGTATGTGCACCAAAAATTGAAATTCTATACATCCAGGAAACTGATGCATTTGAAATGTATATTTTTTTTAAATTCCTAATATATCATATCAATAAATTTACATTAACTCAACCACTGATTGAATCGAATTTTTATTTTTTATTTTTCAAATTTTAAAAATTAATCCACATTCAATTGCCTATCAAAATTAATCAATTCCAATCAGTCCCCAAATTTGGGGGCAAAACTCTAGTAATTAAAAAAATAAATAAATTTTTGTTGATTTTTCTAATCAAATAATGGTTGAGCTAATAGATAAACCTCAACTTATTAATAAAGAAGGAGTAACTCAATCATGAACTGCATCTCAGATGAATCAGTTGCTGATATGTATAGAATTTTGCACCTTGAGGTGATCAGTTCAACAGATTTTGAAGTGTATTTGGTGGTCAGTTCTAGGTCACCATTAGAAAAGGTTCAGAAAAAGTAGCCCTTTTCTTCTGCACATGGGATCCTGCTGGAATCCTGGTCTGAAACCCATGGGACTCAAACCCTGCCTCCTTTCAACCAATCAGAAGGGCTGCCATCCATGCAGATCATTTAAATGGAAGATTTATTCAAAAATTTGAATAGGCCTATTATGTAAAACTTCCAAAACAGAAATCTTACACAGAATTCATTTGTATTGATTAATGATTGAAAGATGATACATCAATAACCAGGCCCCTCCTCCCTCCAGAACCCATCCCTTTCAAAAAATGTCATTCCTGAAGTTCTAGATTACCTGCCATGTTTCAAATACTGACAATTCATATTGCATGACCAAAATATATCATGTGATAGCCAGTATTTTTTTTTAATTTCCTATGTAAACACTCATCACCATGAAAAAACAATGATCAATTTATGAAAAGTGAAATACCTCAATAAAAAGGGGCCCTTTGTGTCCTGGTATGTCACCTGTAATAAGGTGATCATTGTTTTTTAATGATGCATGCTACATAAACAGACAACTCATGCTATCAAGTTTCAAACCAAGACTCAAACTATTGCAAAAAAGTAAGAATTAACTAGTCAAAATGAACTTTTCACTAGGATTCCATCACTCAAAATAACTAAATAATACTAGAGTATTGCCCCCAAATTTGGGGACTGATGGGAAATTAATAATTTGGATGGAATGTGGGTTGATTTGAAAAATGTGAAAAATATTTTTTTTTTGAATTTTCAATTAAATCATGGTTAAGATAATTTAAAATCATTGATTTAAGGAGTAAGAGAAACAAAATATACATTTCAAACACATCAGTTTATTGGATTCAATTTGGGGACTAATTTGGCTTTAATAATATTTGGGGTCTGATTGGAAGATGATTTTTAAATTTTAAATTAAATCATAATTAACTTTGAAAATACATGTCATTTTTAATTTTAAATAAAATAAGGATTACACTAAAGAATAAATTTCAATTGGTTGATGTAGGAGTAACTCAAACACAATATAGATTTAAAATTAATCAGTTTCTGGGATGTATGCCATTTAAAAAATCATTTTAAACAATTTTATAAGTCTCAAATAAAATTTGGCTTTCATTTCTGTGTGTTTCCACTACCCGAGTTGAATGGCTGGACCTTCTCCTTGAATATTAAATCTAACTGAACGTGGATGAACACTGGATCTTGCAGATAAAGACCAACATTGGAAATTTTATGGCCTTGAGGTTTGTTGATTTTCAATGAGAAAGCCAAGTTTACTGGAAACTGGTTGCAAATCAACTTGAAAGGGAGGCCATTTTCATCAGGGTCAGTAAACAAGGGGATGCGGGAAATTGCAACCAGCCTTCCTGTTGAATAACCAGTTAAAATATTTTCAACTTTAAGATTCCTTGCAAATCTGAAAACAATAAATCAATTTCCATTGCAAAGCCCCATTATATGGTCCATGTTCTTCAAAATATTTATAGGGGCACTAATATTCAGATTCAACCTATGAGGAGGAAATTTGGGAAAAAATAATGTGCTAAGGAACTCTTGTTGGTATATATTTTGAGTATCATCTTAAACAGAGTTTTGGCTGTAATAAGTTTTCATAGTTTGTTTTTCTTCATTTCCAGGGAGAGAATGTAATAGCAATTTATTTATTTTGTAAAATGCCTTATTTTTGCAACATAAAACAACAAGGTCCATGTGATAACCATTTTCAAGGTAGAAATGGTTCAAGTCTGAAAAAAAATCTTCATATTCACTATAACCATGAATAAAGATGTGAAGAGGAAGCAAATTTGTTTTGAAACCTGTATATTATTCAGACCATCTCAACCATTGAGTAATAAATTCTAGTAATCAGGATCCAATGCAGCATGCATATTTGAAGTAAGGTGCAAAACCTTGAAATTTATCCAGCAAGAAGAATTGACCAAAATTGTACCAAAAATTTAGGGATGTGTACCTTTTTGAACCACAGGTAAAATTTGCCTAAAGCCACGACCAAGAACCATTAATTTTAATTCAAAAGGTAGGTTAGATTCCATGAGGTCTTGAATTAGCCTGTCAACTAACTCCAGAGCATGCCTATGGCTCATAGGGGCTTAATCCCAGATTATCAAAGATTAATTTTTGAGATCTTCACCCTTTTGAGAATTATTTGATACTCTTGATACAGAGGAGTGATTGAACCTCCAGGGAATGCCAAAGGTGAGATGAGCTGTTATTCCATTTGGTAGATTCATGGAAGCTATTCCACTACCAGCAAATTCCATAGATATTCTTCTAGATGATCTGATAGAGGCCAGAAAACATTTATGTAGGAATTTTTTTCCAGACCCACCAGTTCCATCAATGAAGAAGTAAGAGGGTTGATAGGAATTGCATGCATGAATTATCTGATCAAATATTTACTTCTGTCTATGATTCAGAATCAAAAGTTTTTGCAAGTCAGATTCATTTAATACAGAATTTTGTTCTTCCTCAAGGATTCAGTTCCTGTTTTTTTTGGTTCCTCCACTGATTTATCAAGTATTAGAAGATCAGAAAAACCTTCTTCCACACTTGTTCCACAATTTTTGAATAGAATAGGGGTTATTGTTTTTAATGTTTCATTGGTGAGAGCTTTTTGATCTTTGATCCCAGAACAAATTAAATCATCAACCATCAAGTTGAATGAAAGATTCCATAGGTTTTGTGGATTTGCAGGCTGAAAAAGTTCCAACAGAATTTTAAACAACCTGCTTAGCTCAGAAGTTCCCAGATTTTCATCATATTCTTCCATTTTTCTTTCCAAAAAATGATAATCCTCAAGTAGACCCTTTGCCAAGGAAGCCTCAATGAAAGTTGTATAAGAAATTCAATTTACCTGCTTTAGGTGATTAAAGGAAGTTGCACCCACAGAATTATTCGAAATAAAAATCTGAGGAGCCAACTATAAGCATCTACAGGATGAAAAGTATAAATTCTTCCAATTGAAAAGCCTCTCTGTCTAGGCCTCAATTCTCTTCTCTGGGGATTCCATGTGAAATGTTGTGGATATCCAGAATATTATTGTACCAAAGTTTGAAGGGAGAAGTTTTGATTTTTACAAAAGGTATTGAATTGTGAATTTTGCATACACTGACCATGATCTAATCCCACAGAATCAGTGGGATGGAAATTTTGATCATAGACTTCCTGGTTGCTTCAAAAATTGTTCTGTTTCCTTTTTTGGCAACTGGATTGTTTTGGGGAGTATAAGGTTCTGAGGTGGTGTGCAGAATACAATTATCTTTCAGGAAGGAGGTAATTTGAGTATTGACAAATTCACCGCTGTTATCAGAGTGGAAGATCTTGAGTATTTTATTGAGGAAATTTTAGTGAAGCTTTATGAATTGGATGACTTCCCTGGTTACATTGGATTTGAGCTTGATGGGGATGCAAGTTTTGTATTTGGAAAAGTTGTCCATCAGGAGTAAGAAGTATTTATGTCCAGATTTAGAGATAGGATTTATCTGTCCAAAAAAGTCAGCGTGAATGAATTCCAAATGCAGAGACTAGGAGGAATGCGGTTCTTGAACAGGGATTGGTGGATTTTCCCTTTTGCACAGGAAGTGCAAGCATTGTGGTCCCATATAAAAATGGAATATTTGTGAGTAGTTTTTCAGAGATTAAAAATTTGAATCAAATCAAATTTTTAAAAAAGGAAAATTGAGGTGTTTGGAGTCAGCTAATTGAAAGAAAGGGGAAACCATTTTTATCTATTTGATCAATGGTGATTACCTACAATCTTTACAGATTTTTTAGATCCAGTCAAATTAGGAGGGGATGTTTTCTTTTTATTTTTTCTCTCCATATAATTATAATTAATATCTAAGGAAGGATAATGTTTTAATAGGTGAGAGAGGTTTAAACTCAAGAATACAGATGTGTAATATATTTTCCAGAATGTGATCCAATTTTTTTGGGGTAACCCTTTAGTCACTTCTGCATTTTTTATTTTCCACATTTTTATTCCCTCTTCTGAATTTTTTTCACCCTTTTTTTATCCAAAAATCTCTCTTCTGAAAATAGGTACTGTTTGATTGAAAATTAACCAACTTTTTCACAAAAACTAGGTACTGTTAGAACCAGCTTGGGGAAGTTCTGAAATTTCTTTTTGATTGTGAAAATCCATAAAACAAAATGTGTAAAAGTTATTTTCATTAAATTTCCCACAATTTTAATAAAATTCAAATTTTTCTTCTGCAATTCCACCACTTTATTTTTGAACCAATTCTGTTTATTCAATATTAATTTACAACTGAAAAAAACATAAGGGAAAAAACAAAAACACCAAAACTTACCTTCCCCAGCAAAATCTGCCACATCTGTCAAAAGTATGCATGATAACAGTTTGTAAATTTTAATTCTTTGGGACTGAAGTTTCATTTCTTTGCTTTTCAGGCCAAATATCTGCTCATCATTTCATCTTTCCAAACACCTTCAATTTTTTTCAAATGATAACCACTTTTTTTGTGTTTCCAAAATACTACTCACCAACCCACCTCACTAATGCTTCCTATGGATAGTATCCTCCAAATCTTCTGTCATCCTTGGCTTCCTAGGATTTAAAACTAATTCTTTACCAAAATAAATTTCCCAATCTTTTTACACAGATTTACTTTAATTTTTATGATCAAACCTGTTGTTACTTTCTATGCTTTTTCTGTTGTCCATATTTGGTAAATTTCACTCCTTTTCTCTTCCAATTGTTACAAATATTTTTTTTTTCTAAATTTTGAAAAAATGATCCATATCTTCCATTTTAAATTCAAGAACATGGTTAGCTCCCCGCTGTTCCATCTTTGTTGCATCCATATTTCCTATAATGAAATATGCAGGGACTGTTATTGGCTCAGATTCTACATTGTGAATTTAAGAATGCCCTTTCTAAATCTCTGACTGTACAATAAGAGATAAAACTAAATTTATAATTGAATTAGTTTTGGAATGGAAGTATCCAAATTTCTAAATTTCTTAATTTCTTAATTTATGATATAAGATATGAATTTCACTCTAATTGTCAGTGTACCATAGCCAATAGTTTTAAGAAAATTTTTTGTTTTTAGAAAACTCCACTTGAGAAGTGGTGGAGTCTGAATAAAGTATACCTGTCTTCAAATAACAGCTTTCAAGAGGAATTTAATATGATTTAAACATAATTTACATTGAAGTGGGGTAGCAAATAAAAAAAACTAGCAAAACAGGAATAGACTCAAATATTGGACAAAAATTGGAAAAAACCAATCAAATATTGAACATAGAGAAAGGAAACAAGGGAAATGGGAAAATACTAGTTGGAAGGGAATTGTATGGGAAACTTTACTTATGGAATATCAAAGTGGGATAGAATTTATATAGTTGATAGAGAACAGATTTACAGCGAGTAGATAAAATTTTTGAAAAAAATCAGCTCTTTACTCAAAATTAATTGTTTCAAGCAAAATCTAACATTAATAAAAAGTATATATTTTTTTAAATTTTTATATTTAGATCATTCAGCATCTTCTTTCTAATCAAGAAGCAATTAAAAATCTAAAAACAAAATTAATTTGAAATTCATGAAAAAAGAATCAAACATTGAAAATACTTGAAAAACAAACCAGATAAAAACAAATCAAAAGGCTTTTTACCATCAATATTTTTTATCATTGATTATTTCTTGAAGGTGGATGAAAAGGAATATATTAGATAAAAATAAAGACAAAAATTCTGATTCTACAATTCAATAATTCTACAATTGATTAATATTAATTTTTTGATAGCTGGATCCAAGTCCAAGCAAACAGGTGATATATAACTATTTGGATTCATGATAAATTCTCAGAAAGGCTATTTTTGTCACAAATATTTAAATAAAACATCCAATTTCTCTTTGTAATAGTTTTGGTGTCTTTGAAGCATTTGAGGATGAATCATCAATTTCTTGGTATAAGAAAAAGCACTTTTTAATAGCTCTAGAATTTGTTAGAACAAGCAAAATTATTGAAGGATTTTGTTCCTTGAATTCCCCAATAAGGTAGAGTGAATGATATCTGTAAAAAATTGAATTTTAATAAAAAATCATGAAAAATAAATATTGAAATAAGTAGGGCAAATTTGAAATAAGTTACTAACCAAAATTGTGTTTTAGATTGAGCATAAAAAATTGGAAGATAATTCAGAAACCAGGATGGTGCAGTTTTTGAACATCATCAAATGCACAGGGATGGGATATTGATTGTGGATTTGTAAAAAAAAAAAACATCATTATTCCTTGGATTAATCTACATTTCTTAAATGACATGGGTGTGCCTGCTTTGAAAAAAAGTCCCAAGACTTTGGTTTAACCACTGTACAAGTCCATGAGATTGTGTCATCTAGTCTAAGAATTCCAAAAAAAGCAACTCCTTCTGTGATTGAAGAGAATTTTTCCACCACAATCTGACTGTCCTGGTGCAATATCAGATTGATTTTGAAAATAAATACCCAAAAATAACATATCATAAAATAATAATAGCATAGTCATAAGCTTGGATCTAGGATTTAAGTTCAGAGATTTATCCCATTAAAGTTCTAAAATTACTTGGTCTTGGGGAACAATCTTTTGGAATCAGAATCCAATGGTACATATTTGTGGAAGAGGGGAGTTTTTTTTAACCAAAATTAAACATTTTAAGAGGAAGAAAACTTTTATTTATCCCAAAAAACTTCAAAATGTTCCAGAAAATGTTCAAAAAATATAGAATTTTTCACAACAATTTTCATCACACTGATCCCTGAAATATCCTACCTTGCTCTTCTCCTCTCAGTTTCCTGGGATCAAAAACTAACCCCTACTCTGGATGATTCCTTGAAAATTCCAAGAGGTCATTTAAATTAAACCAGTACTTCCAATACACCAGGAAAAATTATTCTTACAAAAATAAATTTGCTCTGAAGAAATCTACTTCCTCTCTCCCCCTTTTTTTGTCCAACAATCTGAAAGAATTTCCCCCACCTTTATTCATACAAATAATCATTTTTAATCCATGTAGAACCAGTATTCTGTAGATACACAAGTGAAAACCACCCTTTCACCACATCATGTTTTTTTGGAACCATTACCAGATGGAAAACAGAAATATGCACCAATCCCAATTTGATTCTGGAATTCTAAAAGCAATATAACTATATCACCTACAATAAAACTTAAAATAAATAATTGGCATTAAAATTTCTTCTGAAATTTTCACTGGCCAAAAACTTACCTTGTAAAGTTCTACAGTCACCACAATCAATCTCATCAAACAGGAGAGAAATAATTATTAAGATTCCTTTCTGAATGAAGTCATTTCCACCAACAATGACTTTTCTGAAGCTGGAAAATATCCTCTCTGGCTAGAATTAATTTTTATAGAAAAATAATCCATCCCTAAACAACAAACCAGCATTCATGTACCCCCTCTAGCTTGGAACAAAGCTATTGGTGGAATATGGCATCTGTTATGCAAACAAAAAAGATTGGTGCAGTTTTTAGGTAAAATTATTTGTGGATTTATTTTTTTTAATGATAAGCAATACCCCCATTAATAAAAAGATATATATTTATCTGTTGGAAGAAACAGATAACTTGATTCAATTATTTCTATTGCTTTCCAATACCAAACGCATTTATTTCAATTTGAGTTTGAGACCGATTTCCTATATGGTGATACATGAAGACTTTCTAAATGGTTCAGGTGGTGAGCTTTGAAGTACCTTGAAATGGGTGTGGAAAATCAAAAAAAAAATCTATGGAAAAAGAAATACATCTCCTCAATGCCTGCGGTAATCTTCTGCAAGAAACTTGCTAGTCTGGGTCTTTTTCCATGGATAGGTGATGAATTATCCTTTTCAAAAAAAAAGAATTATATTTTTCTGCACTTACACATTGAATATGGTCTTTCTATTTGGAGGAATCATTTTAAACTAATAAAAATACATTCTGACCTTATAAATCACTAAAGAATCAAAGAATAGGAGAAGCCACCTCAATACTTAGGGTAAACTCTTCACTTGAAAAAAAATGTTTGCCTTATCCTATATCAAAACAAATTCTTTCTCAATATTTACACAGAACTAGCTATGAAAAATTATAATCCTGTTAAGGATCCTTAAAAAATGAACTTTAAAAAGATTTTCACTGAAAGTTTCATGTATATTTTTAATAAACATTATTAAAAATGGCTGTGAGTATGCTGATCCATCCATCAATCAATAATCAAACCAAAATTTCTCTTTTAGGAAATCTACTTTCTTTATTTGCAAATAAACTCAATAGATATTTTTGGTTCATTTTCAAGCAAATACTTAAATATCTCAAGGGCACACCATTTCTTGTAATAAAATTTTGGGAAAAAAACAATGCTTCAGAAGTCCTTTTTGGTTGGGCCTATGCGGACTATGGCATGTTTAAAATCTCTTTCAATCCACAATTGAAATATTTCATAACTCTTTATGGAAATCCAATAGTTTTTACAGCTGATAAACAGAATTTAGTAGCCAAATTGATTACAGAAGCCAAATGGCGAATGGTAAATTTGCCACCGCACAACCCCCTTTCACAACCTAAGAAGGGTTGGGTGGCGGAACTTGCAACCCAATTTGAGTTTTGAACTGCCGCTCACAACTGGTCTCAGTTGTGAAAGGCTGCTTGAAACTCGCCTTGGTTGTGAAAAGCCACTCACAACAGAATTTGGCATTATGAGCGGCCATTCACAATCCATTTGCGGAAAAAATTAAATCAAAATTTTAAAAAAAAGACTGAAATTTACATAAATTAAGATAAATGAAAAAAAAATAAAAAAAATAAAAATAAGTATAAATAAATATAAATAAATAATTAAAAATAAAAATGAATAAAAAATTTCATTTATTAAAAAAAACACCAAAAAAGGGAAAAAAATAAAAAAATAAAATTAAGTTCAACTTGAATAGCCCTAATGTAAAAAAATAAATAAAAAACAAGTAAATTGACAAAAACTAAAGTAAAAACACCAAAAAAAGAATCAAGTTCAACTTGTGTGAAGCTGATCCCATTAAAAGAAGTAAAAATACTCCTTATGGTGGGATCAGCCCAACACAAGTTGAACTAACTTACCAATAAAATCCCATTTAAAACATGCAAAATGATGATTTTAAATCAAAACACCTAAAGTAATGATGTTCAAAATTTGATAGCCCTTTATATTAATAGAATTACAAGATCAGTATCAGAACCCAAACCCAAATGATCAAATTGAAATGATTTCTATAAATTAGAATACAACTCAAGTTAATCTTTGAGGTGATCAACCCAAAAAGAGGCTTTTTTATAAATCATGGGACATGGTTTGGAAAATATGGGCAGGTTTGGAATAACATCTCCATTAAGTAAAAGCTGGAACCAATGGTTATTGTTAACAAATGAAATGAATATTGGGTCTGATGTTTCTTTTACCCCCATTTTCATAGGAGTATAAGCACAGCATGAATCCAATGAAATGAAACATATTGGTCTTCCATAAGTATCTGCTATTATTTGACCCATATCTAACTTTGAAAGCCATTTTGAAGAGGGAATCTTTTTATTGATCTCATTAAAATTAAGTCTTTTTTCTTTCTTTTCAACGTCTTTACTGCCACCAAGGATCATAGAATAGCATGTCTTATTTTTCCCCAATTTTTCAAGAATTTTTTTTCTTACTTGAA
Organism: Puccinia polysora; assembly: GCA_025617555.3. Lineage (NCBI taxonomy): Eukaryota > Fungi > Basidiomycota > Pucciniomycetes > Pucciniales > Pucciniaceae > Puccinia > Puccinia polysora. Next base: position 33,135,940 of record CM062627.1, read on the forward strand.
ACCATCCATGCTTATCATACCCAAGTGATTGAGCAATGACTTTAAATCCACAATTTTCATCACCAACTGGATCCCAAACCTCCCCTGTGAACTTATGTAAGTTCTCAGGTATTTGATTGAGGTAATTCAGTTCCTTCAATCAAAAATTAGTTAGCCAGAACTATAATCTCATTAAAGGAATAAACACTCACCAAAGATGAGATTCTGTTTGACTCCTGAATTATTTCTTTTTCCTCATTCAAAAAGGAATCAGATTACAACAGAAGGGACACTAATTAACTTTCAGTGTCTTCCACTGAACTATCAAATTCAGATGAAAAGCCTTACTTGCAATTCAGAAATCATTTTCCCATCAGTTCATTAAACCTTAAAAATGAACATTTCTCAAAATAAAAGACTTACTATTTTTGGCCTTTTTGGTTCCCTTTTAACCCTTTCCCCCCCCCTTAATTGCTCTTTCAACATGTTCAAATTTGGAAAGTTCACAACAGGTTGCTTTCAATTTTGGTTGACCATGGCTTGAACTCAAAACCTTTGGCTCAAGCCTTGGTTTGGCAATCAAAGCAGCTTTACACTCAAGCATTGAACTTAGAATCTCTAATTTAACTTATTTATGTTGTTCCCTATACATGGAATTCCACTTCTTAAACATTTGAGATTCTATATAAAGCCCTGGATCTGTTCCAAAATTTCAAAAACAAAAAATAATCATTTTTTCAATCCAATAATTAATCTTTCAATCCAATAATTGGTACCCTTAAAAAATCCCACTTACTTCATTGGAAAGTTCATAGTCTGATGGCCACTGAGGATGAACATCCTCAGTCACAATGAATCCTCTTGATGCTAGTATTTCACCTATAAAAATGTGGGGAAAAGGCCAGCCCATCATTCTTGAATATGACTTTGAGAACACCTCACCATCATGGTTGTGCTTTAACTTCTTAAATTGTTGCCCAATGAGTTTAATTGCCTTGAAGGACAATTTTAAACCCAAAGTTAATAGTTCTGTTGAAAGACCTATTCCCAAATTTATTGGAGAGTTTTTAAGTGCGGCATGGACTTGTTGGATTTGACTTTCAATGGTTCCTTCAAGGTGTCTCCACACATCAAAAATGTTCCCCAAAGATCCCACAAGTAATTGTTTGAAAGTAGCACAGGCCCCTTCTACCTGAGAAGTTGTTTTATTTACAAAGTCTTGGTTGAAACAATTCCACACTTTTACAAAACTCTCTTTGTTAGGGAAAATATTCTTTTCCATATACTCAAGCACATCCTTGTGGTATTCCAAGAAACACTGTATAAAAGTCTGAAAGTAAGCACTCCCAGCAGAGATCAATAGAGAAGAAAAAATTGGCATACTCTGAGTTCCGCATCATTTACTTCTGCCTCCCCCTTGGTTATATAGACCCCATACTTTGCCCACAGAGTCATAAAACTTTGCCATACTTCATCATCATTACTGAAGCGCATTTTAAAGTTTTCTTGAATGTTTTTAGATAAGTGCCAGGAGAAAAAATGTCTGGATGACTTAGGGACACTGTGTTTAATAGCACAAGGAAGAGCTTTTTCAAAGTCAGTCACAAAGAATTTGGGAAGACTCTTGGGATAATAGGCCAACTACTTTAATGCACTCAAATCCAAACTGTAGAACTGATGCTGTACCTATTTGTTTTATAGGTACAATCCAACAATGCAATATGATGAAATTTTTTGCAAAGTTTTATAGACTCAGGATGAGCCAAGAAAAGGGCCTCTTAGTGACCCTCTCCACCAAATTTTGACCTTGAAACCCACTGGTATTCCTGGAGCATTTCTAACAGAGCGTCCATAACACCTTTAACATCAATGTCTGCAAGCTTTAACTTCTGCTTAGTGTTATAGATTTATCTATTTTCAATTTATTCTCCACCATCAATCTTTATCAATTTGCTTTCAAGTTGAACCATATTGAGTTCATCTTTCATGCCTTGCTTAAGTAGATCCAAGGCTTTCCCAGAGATTCTCCTCAGTTGAGGATGCACTGAAGGGCTTTCAGATAGTTGATGATTGTGTAGGCCACTTCTAATGGAGAGATACCACATGGGATCTGCTACTTTCCGACTTGCATGGATCAATAATTGAAAACCAAACTTCCTAGTGTGATTTTGCCTTTGGATTTTGTGAAGGCATGACCCTTCATATACCCCAAATCTGTCACATGCTAGATCCACCTATTTTTCTTTCCTTGACTTGGAATTTTTCAATGCATAGCCATGCATGGCTTCCCATTTCTGACAATACATCTTGGCTTCTTTACTACTAGAAAAGGCTCTCACAGGAGGATTGTCAAGCGGTTTTGGAACCCCTTATTTATTTTATTATTTTTCAAGTCAAATATTTCTCAGTCCAATGACATATGAAATGTGACCCACCACTAGTCAATTCCAGTTGTGACAAAACATCATGTTTCAGTTGTGAAGAAACATCTTGTCCCTCAATTTTTACCCTAGATGAGGATGCAATTGGGGCTTCCGATGTTTTATTTTCCGAATCCCTCCCTGAATCCCTAGATTCCACAAAAGCTTTGTTAAGTACACTTTTAATTAAGTTCTTTAATGTAGCCATGTTTAATCTGGGAGGGCTTGGGCTTGCCACTGTTCCAATAAACCAACAAAATTTAATGGTAATTTAGAATTCAATTCAATTTTCAATTCAACAACTCCAAAGGTTTTCTCACTTTTGGTTTGATAAAAATTAATTTATCTAACAGGCATGTGTTGTGTGTGTACGTGGTTTGAGTCAAAAGCTTTTTTTCCAATATGCAGAATTTTTGATTCCCAAGTTTCTTTTGTGGTCCAATAATAGTCCCACATAGTATTCCAGATCCCCAAATTTGGGTTGACAGCACTCAAATGTGGTCCAGGGGTTCCTAGGTGTTGGAATTATGGCAACTAAGTGTCCTCATTCTCCTTTTGATTTAAATATAAAATAAATTATTAAATAAAATACTATAAAAAAAATATAAGACTGTTCTCCGGTATTATGGGCATCATAAAAGTAACTTGTTATGATCAAATTGTCTCTCATGTCTCTAATCAGTTGTCCCTCCTACTGTTGAATATTTCTAGGTTAAGTCATGATTAAGTCTGAAAGAATGCTAGTTCAAGTAGTCTGATTTTCCATTACTGATCAAACTCTTGTAGTCATAGAAACCTGAGTCACTAGTTCTTTTAATGGACTTCTTATCTCTAAGAACCTCCTTTCTTATCTTGATCTTTCTTAATTTTAATGTTTGTTGAATCACTGAATCAGCTTGAATTAACGCCTCAGTTGTATTGTACTTGTCACTCTTCTTTTGATAGCTTTTATTTCCTGGCTTATGGCCTGTTATGTCTCTTCCTTGTTGCATACTGTCTTTCACTGATTATGTGACAGTTCTTTGGTTGCTTCTCATTCATTATTCATTATACTTGTTATTGTTAAAACCACATTTTGATCATGTTGATTATGGCTTGTATTTACTATTTAAATCCTGCCAACTTCAACTGAAATATCATCATCCGTTCTTACTCACCTTGAACTTGAGTGCCCCCCTTGACTCTCTGATCCGCTCCTCTTGGCGACACAAGATTCCTCCTCCTCATCCTCTCACTCAAATCTGACCGGAGCATTCTGCTAAATTTTTAACACTAGGTACCCAAAATGTGCCCTCAAATAGCCCATTTGGGGCTATTTGACCCCAAATGGGCCCGGAAAACACGTGCAACCCCCAAGCACAACTTGCACACCCCAGATGAAAACCTATTTTAGGTTTCAATTGACCAATCACAACTCAAAATGGGTTGTTACTGGGGGATGCGCAAGTCAGAAGCAACTTGGCTTGGGTTTCAAAAAGGCATGAATTGCCATTCACAACCCATGTTGGTTGTGAACGGCAATTTACACCTGTTTTCACTCCTGAAGTTTTAATTTTAACATTGGGCAAGCTAAATTTATTTCACTGAATTCATGATCCCAGGAGATCATATGGATTTAGAATCTGGAAATTGGATTAAGGATACCCATATCCACACCTTTCATCAAGAACAACAATCAAGGTAAAAATCTCATAAATATAGAGGACCAGATCAGCCCTAACTCTTGACATATAAAATTCCAATACCATGATGTTCAAGATCTTGTGGCCAAACATATATTTACATTACACACTTCCCATCCAAGGACATTATTGTGGATACACCAACCAAGCCTTAAGTTTATTTCAAATTAATCAAAGATTGACTTAAAATTCACCTTGTACCTGTTGGAATTGTTCCTTAGTATTGGTTTTCCAAAAACTTTAAAGCAAGTTTTTGTTTGGAGTATCTGCACCAAAAAATTTTACATTGGTTTTTTTCTAAGTTTTTTTCTTATTTAATCCATGAAACACAGATTCACATCCTTTTATTCAAAATATTTATGTTACCAGTTTTTTCTAGTGATAGAATTATTGGCTCTCTTTCTCTTTAACTTGGATTCAACCTTTTATAGTGAAATTTTAACCATGAATACTCCATCCGCAGCCTTTCTTGCCATTTTGAGATTTTTCCATGTTTGAATGGCTACTTCCACTGAAATATTTCCACCTTAACCCTCTTTTATCTATTATTGAGCCTTTGCTCCTCATAAAATAGAAATTTATATCCCCAACTACCTATTTCTTTTTTGATATTATAAGCTTCTAATTTCTCAATATCCAGCCTTTTCAATCAGGGAAATGTTAAATTTGAAACCTCATATTTACAAACATGTGTGAATTGCCTTTCACCACCCATATGAGTTGCAAAGAAAAATTCACAGCCCAGCAAGGAGTCAGAAAATTTTCTCACAACCTGCACATCCCCTGGGGTGTTTTGAATCCCCAATTGCAACCCTTTTCAGGTTTCAATTGGCGAAACAGGGGCAACCCCCACTTTCAACTTTTGCACCCCCTTGGGGTTTTTAATCCCCAATTGCAACCCTTTTCAAGTCACAATTACCCAATTGAAACCTGAAAAGGGTTGCAATTGGGGATTCACAAACCCCAGAGGGAGGAACAAGTTGCAAGTGGGGCTTGCACCTGTTTTCCACACCCATTTGGGGAAGAATAGCCCCAAATGGGCCATTTTAGGGGGAAATTGGGGTACATAGGCACCTGTGGACCACATTTGAGTGCCTTCAACCAAAATTTGGGGGTTTGGCATAGTATGTGTGACTATTATTGGACCACAAAAAGAAACTTGGGTATCAAAAGCTCTCCCTATTATAAAAAAAAGTCTTGTAACAAACTTTGTACACACACAAAACACACCTTTTGGACAAATTTATTTTTCTCAAACCAAAAGTGAGCAAACGTTTTGATTTTTTGGATTGAAAATTTAATTGAATACTAAATTTCTGTTGAATATTTTTGGTTTATGGGGACAGTGGAAAGCCCAAGCCCTCCCAGATCAAACATGGCTACGTTGAAGGAATTAATTGAGAGTGTGGTTAAAGAAGCTTTGGTGGAATCTAGGGATTTGGGTAGGGAGTTGGAAAAGAAGACATTGGAAGCCCCAATTGCATCCTCACCTAGGGTTAAAATTGAGGAAAAAGATGTTTCTTCACAACTGAAATTGACAAAGGGTGGTGGGTCACATTTCATATGACATTTGACCAAGAAGAATTTGGCTTGATCAATACTAACATAACCATTGAAGTTGGAAAGTGTTTGGCTAATAAAACCAGATAGATTTCAATCATCAATAAGAAAAAAGAAACAGAAAGATGAAGGAAGAATAAAGAATGAAATGATAAAGAAAGACAGCTATGAACCTAATAAAACCAGGTTACGAGTGAGGTCAGACAACACGTATGGGAAGAATGAATGAATAAGGGTGAAACTGATTAGAGGTATTGATTTATCTTGAGGTCTAGCGCAGGGCTGACAGGATTGCTAAGTTTGAATGGTCAATGAAGATTGGAAGTTGAAGTAGCTTGTCTTGAAGTATGGCTGGAGATTTGGTCAGATTGATGAGCTGGAATATAATGAGCAAGTGAAATGAGCAGCGTACCAGATCCTAGTCCCCTGGATGCCGGTGGTGCAATCTCATGGTTTCACAAGGAGAAGGGGCACCCAGGATCTAGGATCAGTGAGCAAGATAAGTTTGGGGCTGATATTGAAGTTGAAGTTTCCACACTTGAGCAACTTGTCAGGTTGTGCAGGTGCCAAATCAAGTGTGAGGTTGAGTAGCTAGTAGTGCGCAGCTTCTGAGATTGAGTTGACACAATAGAAGGAAGAAGAAAAAGTAGAAAGAACTAATAAGAAGAGATCAAGATAAACCCTGATGTAGTGGAATTGGAGTTCCATGTGTTTGGAGTGAAAACCGGAGTGATTTGCCTGATTCAGAGCCAATTTGATGGCACCCTTGTTATCTTCAAAGAAAATTGACAATTTTGATCCACTTTTGGGGAATACTTGATGTATTAGAGAATTTAGCCACAAAATTTCCTTTACAGCATTGGCCATTGCTTTATATTCAGCCTATGTTGTAGACAGAGACAACGTTGGTTGGCGTCTAGATTTCCAGTTAACCAAGTTTCCCATCCATCTGATGGAGATTCCTGAAACCAATCTCCTTGTACTTGGACAGGTTGCCCAATTGGTGTTGGCAAATGCCAAAAGGGTCTGATTGTCTTGTTTGAGGAAGTTTAGCCCCCAGGTGGAGGTATGCTTGAGGTAATTGAGGGTCTTTAGTGCAGCATTGAAGTGGTGGTGAGCTGGTTTATTCAGGAATTTTGCAAGGTAGTTCCCACTGAATTTGATGTCCCGACGAGTGCAGCAACTCAAGTGATTTAACTGCCCTATAATTTTTTGGTAGTTTCAATTTGATTTCTCCAATTCATTGTGTTCTTCATCAGTTGCAGGCAGCAATTTGCGACTGGGTTGGAAAGGGGTGGAATGCGTTTTGAACACCGGGAGATCATAGCTGGAGACAAGGTGTTGGATATAGGTGCTTTGATGTAATTTGATACCTGTCAAGGTAACTTCCACATTCATCCCTAACAGTAGCAAAGCTTGACCAAGATCCTTGATAGTGAATGAAGATCCAAGAGTGTTGATAAATTCTTCCAGTCTTCTGCTGAAAATAGCTATTTCATCTACGTGGACATAGAGCCATGTGTCTTTGTTCCAGAACAAACATTGATCAGCATCACATTTTTTGAATCTGGAATTAAGAAGCCAATCAGTCAGAGTAGTGTACCAGGCAAAAGGCGCCTGCTTGAGTCTATAGAGGGCCTTTAGCAGCCTGAGCGTTTTACCAGGGGAGATGTGAATATTTGTAGGTAGTTTGATGTAAATGGTTCCTTTAATGGGTGCGTTTAAGAATGCAGATTTGACATCAACTTGGTGAAATTTTAAACCTTGAGATGCTGCAAAGGAGATGAGAACCCTTAATGAAGTCTTGTCACCAGTGGGTGAAAAAGTGTTGAGATAGTCACGGCCCCATTGTTGATGGAAGCCCTGAGCACAAAGCCTGGCTTTGAACTCATTGATGCGGTTCTTGGAGTCCTGTTTAGTTCTGAAGACCCACACACAGTTAATGGATACTGATTCAGGGGTTAGGTCAACTTCTTTCCACACATCATATGAGATAAGTTTAATTTCCTCAACACGCATCGCTTCTATCAACTCGTTGCAATATTTTGAGGCCAAGGATTCTTTGAGATTGGCCGGATCCTTGTATTCTGAGCCACAGATGAGATACACTTGAGTTTGACCAATGGAGGAGTCATCACGACAAGGAGTTGGAAGTATGTTGTTGGGGGTTACTTGATCATAAGAAGGAACAGCCGGTGTTGGAGAGAAACTGATGGATGTGATAGAAGAGTCAGGATCAGAATGATTGGAGGGAGAGGAGGAGGTGTCAACTGCAGCTTTATCAGGGATGGAAAGGAAAACAGGCCCGGAGTTGATATCATGAGACACAGAAGGTGATAAGGAAATGGAAGGAAAGATGGTTTTGCAGAAAACAACATTTGCTGATATAAACATTTTTAATGTCACAGGATCTAAGCATCTGTACAACAAAAAGTTGTTTACATACCCCAGAAATATGCATTTCTTGCTAGTGGGAGCCAGTTTTGATTCACAAAGTTGTTTAGGGATTAAGGAGTAGCCAAGACATCCAAATGGTTTGAGGCAATTTAAGTTGAAGTCTTTATTGAACCAGAGTTTGTAGGGAATATTGTTTGATTGCGTACAAGACGGCAGGAGATTAAGGAGATGAGTAGCTGTATTAACGGCCTCATCCCAATAATTGAGTGGCAAGCGACTTTGAGATAGTAAGCATTGAGCTTTTTGGAGAATAGAGCGGTTTGTTTGCTTGGCAAGACCATTCTGTTGAGGTGTATAGGCAGGGGCATAGTTCTGAACTATACCTTGAGATGTGCAGTATTCCTTAAGTGTTATAGAAGTGAATTCCCCTCCGTTGTTGGAGATTAGGGTTTTCACTTTCTTCATAGTTTGCCTTTTGGCTGTGGCAATGAAGTTGATCAGTGCCTTCTCAGCTTTTTTTTCAACTTGAGGAAGGATACGGCCTTGAATCCTGTGTGTTGATCTGTAATTGACAGGAAGTACAAATTGCCGCAGCAGGATTGGACAGAAAGAGGACCCACTAGGTCAAAATGCAGAGCTTCTAGCGGATCTTTCACAGCCTTGAAGTGGTGGTTGAATGGGGTGGCTGTACCCTTGCAAGTTTTGCATATTTTGCACATGGCCTTGGTGTCCTTGTCAGGAAGCTTTAAAATCTTCAGAATAGATGGATTGGGGTGCCCCAGCCAATAATGCCAATCAATCATGTTAGAATTGGTTTTCAAGAACATGATGGGGTCCTCCTTGGGTGGCATGAATTTTACTCCACATAGTTTGGTCAGTTTATTGTGAGTGCTACCTATGAAGGAGAAATTATCCAGAGTTATCTCAATTCCTGAGTAACCAACCTTATTGAACACTGCCTTCTTTGACTTCAGCTGTGTGAGGGATATCAATGACCAATTGAGAGATGGGATTAGAAGCACATTTTCCAGGATCATTTCCTTTCCATCGTGATTCTTAATTATTGCACTGCCAACATGAGTGGCTTTGAGACCAGTATTGGGAGCACAAGTGCTGACTTTGACAACAATGGGTTTGGGATTATGGAGGTACTGCAGATCATTGAGAATATGGTGGCTTAATCCTGAGTCTAGAACAGGTAATTGGTTAGATTCTTTGGAGTAGGGATTTGTGAGGTAAAGTTGAGCGTTGAAATGCAACTTGGCGGCTTCAGGTCCAGGCAGTTGATCCTTGGATTTTTGATTGGATGAATTGAGGTGTACGGCTGGCTTGGAGAAACTGTTGTCAGGGCGGAGGTGAGGGTGGAGAAACCAAAACTTGCTTTCAGGGTGATCAGACAGTGGATTGTGATGACCCTTTGAGCATGGATGTTTGGGTTGAGGGCGGTTTTTTGATTTAAAGCCCTTTTTGACAAGAGCCGTTGGTTTGGAAGCTTCTTGATTAATATCCTCTGGGTTCTTACTTTGAGAAGTTTTGAGATGGATGAATTCCCTCAGCTTGTTTAAGGCATTGGTTGGATTTTGTAGGAGCTCATTGTTCAAGAGTATTGTATCAATGATGTGGTAAAAGTTGCTTGGGAGTTTTGCCAATATTGTGTAGCTTAGGATGTCAGGTGTAACCTTGAGCTTAACAACCAATAATTCATTCATTGTTTTTTGGCATTCTTGGATTTATACTGACAGATCACCTTTGTATTGAGATTGGATGAAGTTGAGCCAGATACAGCCTAAATTATTGGTGGATTTGGATGCATATATTGTTCCAGAAGACTGTTCCAGATTGCGTGAGGATCACCATTGTTTTATTTGCTAATGACGTCATTGAACACCATTTCCCCTAGGTGTGGAATGATGACATTGGCAGCTTCAAAAAGCTTCCTTTTTCAAGGTGCATTGAGAGGAGAGGGTGGTGGTTTGAGGACATAATTGAGAATACCTTTGCGTTGTAAGTAGCTTCAAATTTGCAGGCTCCATGAAGGAAAGTTCTCATCGGTGAGAAGAGGGATTTTTAATTTTGTTGAAATCAAGGCTTCTTTGTTGTCCGACATGATTATTGTAACCTGGCTGGGACTGTAAATCTTAAGTTAGAAATTGTTTGGCTAATAAAACCAGATAGATTTCAATCATCAATAAGCAAAAAGAAACAGAAAGATGAAGGAAGAATAAAGAATGAAATGATAAAGAAAGACAGCTATGAACCTAATAAAACCAGGTTACGAGTGAGGTCAGACAACACGTATGGGAAGAATGAATGAATAAGGGTGAAACTGATTAGAGGTATTGATTTATCTTGAGGTCTAGCGCAGGGCTGACAGGATTGCTAAGTTTGAATGGTCAATGAAGATTGGAAGTTGAAGTAGCTTGTCTTGAAGTATGGCTGGAGATTTGGTCAGATTGATGAGTTGGAATATAATGAGATAGTGAAATGAGCAGCGTACCAGATCCTAGTCTCCTGGGTGCCGGTGGTGCAATCTCATGGTTGCACAAGGAGAAGGGGCACCCAGGATCTAGGATCAGTGAGCAAGATAAGTTTGGGGCTGATCTTGAAGTTGAAGTTTCCACACTTGAGCAACTTGTCAGGTCATTCGGGTGCTGAATCAAGTGTGAGGTTGAGTAGCTAGTATTGCGCAGCTTCTGAGATTGAGTTGACACAATAGAAGGAAGAAGAACAAGTAGAAAGAACTAATAAGAAGATATCAAGATCAAGACACATTAGAGATCAACAAAAGATAAGTAGATAGCACTTTCTCAGCATCATCAGAAATCTAACATTCCAAAAAAAATGTGGGTTTTGAATATGAAACTAAGGGGTTCCAGAACCACTTGAAACTACTCCTTTGAGAGCCTTTGCTAGTAGGAAAGATGCAGAGATCTATTGTAAAAAATGGGCAGCCATACATGGCTACGCATTGAAAATATTCAAGTCAAAGAGAGACAAATATGTTGATCTAGCATGTGACAGATTTGGTGTATATGAAGGGCTGTAACCCACAAACAGAAAAGGAAGACTCACAAAAGGAAGTTTAGGTGTCAATTAATGATCAGTGCAACTTGGACAGTAGCAGATCCCATTTGGCATCTCTCCATTAGAAATGGCCTAAACAATCATAAACCATTTGAAAACCACTCAGTGCATCCTCAAACAAGGAGAATCTCTGGGAAAGCCTTGCATCTACTTAAGGAATGCATGAAAGATGGGCTGAATATGGTTCATCTTAAAAGGAGATCAATATTGATGGTGGATAATAAATTGACAATAGAACAACGGCCAATGTTTTATTCACAAAATCAGGGTTGAAAATGGGCATCAATGGCCATTCACAACCCATACAGATTGTGAATGGCCAATCACGGCCCAAAAAGTAGCAAGCCAGGTTGCTAGCAACTTGCGCACCCCCTGGGGGGTTGCAAACCCCTGTTTGCAACCCATTTTGCGCCGCAACCCTATTTTGGGTTGGAGGATTTACAACCCTATTTTTGGTTGTCATTGAGGATTTTCAACCCTATTTTGGGTTGCAATTGAGGATTTGTGACCCCTTTGGGGATGCGGGAGTCACAAGCAGGGGTTGTGCGTGTTTTCTTGGCCCATTTGGGCCACTCCCCCCCAAAAAAATGGGCCATTTGAGACGGGATTTGGAGTACCTATGCATTCCTGGACCACATGTGAGTCCTGTCAACCCAAATTTGGGTATCTGGCATACTATGTGGGACTATTGGACCACAAAGAAAGTTGGAAATCAAAAAATCTGCCTATTGGCACAAACTCTTGACACACACCATGTACACACACACCACAGGCCTGTCACACAAATGAATTTTGAGAAAAATTCCCTTTGATTTATTTTGGTTTATGGGAACAGTTGCAAGCCAAAGCCCTTCCAGATTCAACTGGGCTACATTAAGGGACTTAATTAAAAGTGTACTTAACAAATTTTTTGTGGAATCTAGGGATTTGGGTAGGGAGTTGGAAAAGAAAATATTGGAAGCCCCAATTGCATCCTCATCCAGTGTTACAATTGAGGAATATGATGTTTCTTCACATCTGGAAGAAGATTTTCCCTCACAAGTTGAATTGGCTGAAGGTGGTGGGTTCACATTTCATATTTCATTTGACTGAGAAGGTTTTGGCTTGACAAGTACTAATGCAAATAATGGGTGCCAGAACCGCTTGACCCTCCTTCTATGAGAGCCTTTGATACTAGGAAAGAAGCCAAGATTTATTTCCAGAAATGGGCAGCCATGCATGCCTAAGAATTGAAAAATTTCAAGTCAAGGAGAGAAAAATACGTTGATCTAGCTTGTGACATATTTGCGGTTTATGAAGGGCCATGTCTCTCTGAAAGTCAAAGGAAAACTCACACTAGGAATTTAAGGTGTCAATTCATGATCTGTTTAAGTAGGAAAGTAGCATTTCCCATGTGGAATTTCTCCATTAGAAATGGCCTACACAATCATCAACCATCAGAAAGTCCTTCAGTGAATCCTCAACTGAGGATAATATCAGGTCAAGCATTAGATTTACTTGGGGAAGGAATGAAAGATGGGCTAAAAATGCTTCAACTTGAAAGGAAATTGAGCAAGATTGATGGCAGAGAATACATTTACAATAGAACAATCTATAACACTAAGCAAATGTTAAAGCTTGCAGAACTGGATGGGAAAGGTGTTATTTACACTCTATTGGAAATTCTCCAGGAATCACAGTGGTTTACAGGTCAAAATTTGTTGGAGAGGATCACTGAGGGTCCCTTTTCTTGCCGCATCCTGAGTCTATAAAACTTTGAAAAAAATACCATCATATTGCTTGGTTGGGTTATACCTATAAAACAAACAGGTAAAACATCCCTCTATTTCATGTTGTAGGGATGACTTCAAAAAAAAAAACTTTTACAAAGGCTTTTGTTTTTATAATAAAAGAAACATATGAGTTCTACAGTTGGGCTTTGAATTCATTAAAGGAGTTGGCTTATGATCCCCAGAGGCTTCCAAGAGTCCTTGTGACAGACTTTGAAAAAGCTCTGATTTGTGCTATTAAACACAGTTTCCCTGAGTCATCCAGACATTCATGCACCTGGCACTTGTCTAAAAACATCAAAGCAAACTGTAAAGTGCACTTCAGTAATGACAATCAAGGATCAAAAAGTTTCATGACTCTTTGGGCCAAGTATGGGGCCTCTAAAACCAAGGGGGAGGGAGAAGTAAATGATGCAGAACTCAGAGTATGCCAATTTATTTCTTCTTCTATTGATCTCTTCTGGGAGTTCTGACTTTGAAACTTGTATACAGTGTTTCTTCAAAGACTGCAAGGATTTACTGGAGTATAGGTAAAATAATATTTTCCATATAAAATAGAAATTTGTAATGGCTTGGACTTGTGTCTACCCAGACTTTGGAGACAAAAAAATTTCTTGGGTAGAAGGGGCCTATTCTATTTTCAAAAAATTACTTGTGGAATCTTTGGGAAAATTTTGGATGTGTGGGAACACCTTGAAGGAACTATTGAAATTCAAATGCAATCAGTCCATGCAGCACTTAAAAACTCTTGAATAAAGTTGGGAACAGGCCTTCCAACAGAACTATTACCTTTGGTTTTCAAATTGTCAATTGAGGCACTTAAACTCATTGGGGACCAATTTGAGAATTTAAAGCACAATCATGACGGCAAGGGGTGCTCCAAGTCATATTCAAAAACAATGGGCTTGCCTTGTTCCCAATTTTTAGGTGAAATACTAGAATCAAGAGGATTCATTGTGCCTGAGGATGTTCATCCTCACTGGCAGTTAGACTATGACCCTTCCAATGAAGTAAGTGGGGTTTTTTGAAGGGTACAAATCATTTGATTGACAGATTAATTATTTGATTGAAAAATTGATAATTCTTTTGGTTTTGACAGTTTCAAACCAATCCAGGGCTTAATGAAGAATCTCAAATGTTAAACAAGTGGAATTACATGTAAACTGAACAACCTAAAGAAGTTAGGTTGGAGATCTAAGGTAAACACTTGAGAATACAGCTGCTTTGATTGCCAAGCCAAGGCTTGAGCCAAAGTTTTTAAGTTAAAGCTGCGGTTGACCAAGATTGAAAGCAACCTGTTGTGAGCTTTCAAAATTTGAAAATTTTGAAAAAGCAATCAAGAGTGAAAAAAGGGTTAAAAGGGGACCCAAAAGACCAAAGACAGTAAGTCTTTTATTTTGAGTGAGAAATTTTCATTTTTATTTTTTAATGAACTGATGGGAAAATGATTTCTGTAGTGCAAAGATGGCTCTTAACCTGGATCTCATATTTCAGAGGACAAGACTGAAGAAACATTTGAAAGGGGAGCAAAAAGACCAAAGATAGTAAGTCTTTGATTTTGAGAAATGTTCATTTTTATGGTTTAATGAACAAATGGGGTAATTATTTCTGTAGTGCAAGGATGGCTATTCATCTTAATTTCATAGTTCAGTGAAGGAGACTGAAAGTTCTTTGGGTTTGTTGCTTTTGGAATCAGATTCCTTTTCAAAGGATGAAGCATAAGCAATAGAGGAGTCAAACAGAAGCTCATCTTTGGTGAGTGGTGATTCCTTTGATGAGATTATAATTCTGGATAGCTAATTTTTTTTATTTTAGGAAGTGAATTAACTCAATCAAATACCTGAGAAGTTACATAAGTTCTGTCAGCTTGCTACTATGTACAGAGCAACCTGTCCAAGTAACAGAAATATAAAATAAAAACAAGTAAATAAGATTATCAATATAACTTAGAAGGAGTAGTAAACTCCAAATATTATTTCAGAAATAGATTCTTCTGCACAAGCCCTGCGCAAATTCCTGCAAAAACTGCGCTCAAATTCTTGCACATAAGCGCGCAAATTTCCGCAACAACCGCGCGCAACTTCCTGCAAATTCCAGCTCAGAAGGGCGAAACCGCGTGTAAATTTCCGCAGAAACCACGCAGAAATTCCCGCAAATCCTGTGCGCAAATTCCCGCTCAAAAACGCGTGAATACCAGCACAACAGTATCCATACTTCCCCACTTCTGCAACCCTTGCTGACAGTAGTGAAGGAGCCCGCATGCATGGCTCAGAAACTTATTTCCCGCATAAAGAATTCCCTTGCTCAGCCAAGTTTTCCACGCACGCAGCAGATCCTATGCTGCGCGCATCTGAATGGACTGATCCCTGCATAAGGATCAGTTGTGACTAATCTGGCAAACAGGTACTGCTCATAAGATCTACAACCTAGTCAGGATTATCTGGTATATGTAATAAAGTTACATATGAATTAATAATAGTCTAAAAACTTCAAAACTTAAATAAAATTGATAAGAAACTAATTTTAAATTATTTTCAATAATAAATCAAATATTGAGGATTACCATGTAAACCCCTGATCCTGATCTTTGAAGACCCACAAAACACTACAACAAGTGGCTGTAAAAAGTATTAAAAATTACCTAAATGATCAGCAGATGATTTAAATTCAATAAACATCCACATTTTTCTACTTTAAACCAAAATCATCAATACAAATAGAGGATAAGTTCAGAATGATCAAATTACACCATTCACAGATTAACAGATCCTGTGGCTAAAATAGTGCATAAAACAAGCAGATCTGAGGACAGATGATTGAAAGCACAAGGTGAAAGTTCTGAAGCTGCCCTGACTGACTTGCTAGCATCAGCCCATGAGCAGAACCCTCTCTACGTGCCCTGAGAAGCTCATAATCACCCCAAAAGGTATTTATACAGACCTCTTTGGATCTATTATTCCCCATCAGTTTACCAGGAATTATTATTATAAATCAGACACCGTGTCATTGTTAGCCAAGTGCTTATAAATAGATAAGCAAGTGATTCATGACCTAGTCTGTATTATTATTATTTATTTCTCAAAAAACCAATCAACCCATTGAAGTTAGTCAAGCAAATCCACCCCAACTCCTCTGAAACCCTTCCTATCTTTGCAGGATTTTTGTGGTGAAGTACTCTGAGTAAGTTTTTCCCTTGCTGCCTTGGCCATTGTGCTGTTTTGCCCGGCCATATAAGTGGATAAGTCCTTATAAGGCACCCATCATTTATTCCAAGTTTCTTAAACTGCCTAAGGGGGCCCCTTGAAGAGAGGTTGTCTGTCCATAAAGATTCCCAGTAGTATAATACGGTGGCCTCTATTTTTATAAAAAATTGAAAAACCTTTTAACCAAACCAATTAAACCTTGCACCATCTCTTAAAATATTTATTATTTGAGCTTTTTAAGCGTTTATCATTGGAATACTATTATTATTATTATTCCAGTATCTTCTATCACTATCTGTATCCAAATAAAGCACTGCAAGTTTCCTGGTATCAGAGAGCTGACAAGTTCTTGGGTGGGGTTTGGGATCCAGTTGGTGATGTAAATTGTGGATTTAGTGTCATTTCTAAATCAATTGGGTATGATGAGCATGGATGGTTTCAAGTAAGAAAATAAATGCTTGAAACTTTGAGGAAAAATAAGATGTGCTATGCTGAGATCCTTGGTGGAATTAAAGAACTTGAAAATATAGAAAAAAGACTTGATGTTAATGACATCAATGAAAAAATTCCCTCTTCAAAATGGATATCAAAGCTTGAAATGGGTCAAATAATAGAAGATAATTATGGAAGACCAATATGTTTCATTTCATTGGAATCATGTTGTGCTTTTACTCCTATGAAAATGGGTTTAAAAGAACAATCAGATCCTATGTTCATTTGCTTTGTTAACAATAACCATTGGTTCCAGCTTGTTTGCAAGGGAGATGTGATTCCAATCCCTCTCATTGTTCCCAAACCACGTTCCATGATTTCCAAAAAGGCCTCTGGCTGGGTTGATCAACTCAAAGATCAACTTGAGTTGTATTCTACTTTATAGACATCATTTTAATTTGATCATTTGGGTTTGGGTTCTGATGCTGATCTTGTAATTCTATTAATATAAAGGGTTATCACATTTTGAACATCATTATGTTGGGTGTTTTTAGTTGACATCATTATGATGAGTGTTTTGAATGAGCTTTTATTGGTAAGTAAATTCAAATTGTGTTGGGCTGATCCCATCATAAGGAGTATTTTTACTTCTTGTGATGAGACCAGCTTAACACAAGTTTAACTTTTTTTTTTTGGTTTTTTTAGTTTAGGACTTGTCAAGTGACTTGTACTTTTTTTGGTGTTTTTACTTCAGGGCTTGTAAATTGAATTTTCTTTTTTTTTGGTGTTTTTAATTTAGGGCTTTTCAAGTTACTTGTCTCTTGTTTTGGGGGGTTTTACTTCAGGGTGTGTCAAGTTGAACTTGTATTTTTTGGAAATTTTACTTTAGGGCTCCTCCATAAACTCTTTATTTTTATTTATTTTTAATTTATTTTTATTTACTTTAAATTTATTTTAATTTATTTTTATTAACTTTTTTCATTATTTTTATTCATATTTATCAATTTTTATTTAGGCCTTATTTTTATTTATTTATATTTATTTATTTTTTTCCAATTTCTCTTCTTTTTTTTCAATGTCTCTTTTTTTTTTAATTATTTTTTTTGAAAATGGGTTGTGAAACACTCATGACTCCAAATTGGGTCATGAAAGGCTGTTTGCAACTGAGAAGGTTTGCAAGCGGTCATTCACAACTTCAACGGGTTGCAAGTTGCGCCATGCAACCCATTTTACGTTTTGGAGGGGGGTCTCAAGGTTTCAAATTTAACATTTGCCTAGAACAATCTATAACACTAACCAGAAGGAAAATCTTGCAGAACAGGACGGGAAAGGTGTTATGGATGTTCTATTGAAAATGCTCCAGGAATCAAAGTGGGTTTCCAGTTCAAAATTTGGTGGAGAGGGTCACTTAGAGGCCCTTTTCTTGCCTCATCCTTATTCTTTAAAAATTTGCAAAAAATACCATCATATTTCTTTTTTTTATTTTAATTATTAAACAAATAGGTACAACATCTCTCTATTGCATTTTGAAGGAATGAAAGCAAACAGGAAAACTTTTACAAAGTATTTTGTTCTTATAACAAACAAAATGTATGAGTTCTAAAGTTGGGCATTGAATGCATTAAAGGAGTTTGATTATGATCCTGAGAGGCTTCCCAATGTCTTTGTGACAGACCGTGAAAAAGCTCTGATTTGTGCTATAGAAAATAGTTTCCCTGAGTCATTCAGACAGCTGTGCGCCTGGCACTTGTCTTAAAATATTAAAGAAAATTGTCAAGTTTGCTTCAGTAATGAAAATGAAGGATGGAAAAGTTTTATGACTTTATGGGCAAAGTATGGGGCCTCTAAAACCAAGGGGAAGTCAGAAGTCAATGATGCAGAACTCAGAGTAGGCCAATTTATTTCTTCTTCTGTCCATCTCTTCTGGGAATGATTATGTTGAAACTTGTATACAGATAGGTTGGAATCCATTTTTTCCTTTTTATATTCAAATCAATGAAATCTTTGGAAACAAGGCCAATATCACCCCTTTAGCCACTTTTGATGCCCAGAAATCAGATTCAGTTTATGCCAAGGACCTGGCTGTGGATTCTCAGCCTAGCAATGATGATCCCAATGAAACCTATGATTGTCCCAAATCTGATGTGGAGGAGGATATTCCAACAGAACCAGCTCCAATCACTTTTACATCAGCATTGATCAATGATTCAAACACTTCTTTGGATCACTCTCTTCCTGGCGTGGAAGAACTTAACAACTTGGCCAATGAGGAGAAAGTTATTCCTGTATTTCCCCTACCATCAAAATCTGCTCAAGTAAGGAAAAAAGTTATTTTCTCTTCTTTATGGTTAATCCTGACTTATTTAGATTGTAAAAAAACGTGCTCATCCATTACTGAATGGCCAAATACTCCAGCCAATTGGGCCTCCCACATTCCCTTCAAATGAGAGCAATGAAGTTACCACACAAAACTCCTCTGCAAAGGGAAAGCAAAAGGCCTCCAATTCCATCAACCTCAACCCCAATAGCCATCAAAAAAGGAGAAACACTTCAAATTTTTCTGGATTTGATGATATCATGGAGAATAGAGATTCAATTAAGTTAATCAATTGATTCTCCTTGCTTTCAAAATGAAGCTTATTCCTATTCCCCTCAAAAAAAAAGTGAAATCACAAATTGAATCTGAAAAACTTCAGTTTGAAAGGGATAAGTGGGATTTTCAACTGGCTATGGATTGTCAAAAGCAGAAAGATTAAAGTTTAGCTCATCAACAAAAGTTGGACTCTGAGTAGAAAATCAAACAGGCTGAGCTGTAGTTTCAAAAAGAGGAAAAGGAGAAGGATCAAGAGGAATACCAACTCAAAAAGCAGGGGAAAAGGCCAGCCATGGGAAAAAAAGATAGGTTATTGGTAGCCATGGCATGTATTGGTAGCAGTAGAACTGTTGATGAAATAAATTAAATTAATCAATCTCTTGGCTTTCAAAATATTTGCTTTGATAAAAAACTTCAAAATAAAAACAAAAAAAATATTTTCAAAAACAACAATTTTTGATCCTATTGTTAACCCCACCAATGAAAAAATGTTTTTTATTTTTATTTAATTTTTTTTTTATAAAATATATTTGACCACTTTTCAATTCTTTGCTAGTGTTGAGAATGGTATTTTCAATTTGAAAAGACATAGCCATCCTAGTATGGGTGGCAGTCTCTACAGCAAGAAATGTACAGTTCTTTTACTTGTTTGCTGCCCAAATTATCTTTAAAATACCATTTTCTTTGAAATCAATTCCAAATCCCAAGTCAGGAAAGACAAATTAGCCATTTTATGCTTGATATTTGTCATTTTTTTCAATAATTTGTCCATTTAATTTTTTTTTTGGAACCACCAGTAGAGAGGAATAGGATGAGATGTCATCTTTGTCAATGGATGGAGAATTGTAGAAGGAATTTGAAGTGGAGGTGATGTGGGGGGTGCAGTCAAAAGGAGTGAGCCGGGATCCATATTCCAATGAAGAGAAAGAGGTGATATTGTTGTCCAGCATGGTTTCTCAGTTGGAATTGTGTGCCAGTCTGGCTAATTTTATGAAAATTTGTCCTGAATTTTTGATACCTTTTCAGACCTAAGGTTCAAAAATTTAAAATTCTGGGGGGAATATTGAATAGCTGCTTTCTTCAAATAGAGTCCAAAAAGTTCAGAAGGGTTCATCAATTTTTGCAATCCAATTGCCCACATTTTCCCACCCCAAGATCTTGAGGGACCAACTGTGTTGAAAAAAGTTTTTGATTGGTGAAGGAATTTTGTGACCAAGTTGATGTCCTTCTTTTCTTGCTTTGAGAGTTTATTCAATGGGAAAAACTTGATTATTGCAACCAGGGAGTGGCAATTGGAACAATCAAGAACAGCCACTTTTCCGGAGCTGAAGAAATGGAATTGTTCAATCCTCTGTTTGGCTTGTACAAACTCTTCAGGGGAGGGTTTTCAAGTTTCCTTTTTGGAAGAAATAGCAGGTTACAAATTTAAAGTTTGAAGTTTTTGTTGTTACCAAACCACCATTTCATTAAACCCATCTTCATTTACTTCCAAAAATATTTCAGAATCTCTCATTTGAGCCCTCTGCATGCCACCTCTCTTTATGTTTTTCAAACCATCTCCTTCCAGCTTGATCTCTCCCAGGCACCTACTGCACTTGGGGTGAGGATCAAGAAGGAATTGATCAGGTTGTATAAAATTTTGAGTGCAGTTGGAGAATAATTGGCAGTCCAGAGAAGGGGTGGGGTTCAACAGAACAAACGGTTAAAATGGGGTTGCTTGCATGGTATCCAAAAAAACAAAACAAAAAAAACAATCATTAGTAAGTTATAATCAAGGTAGATAATCAACAAAAAAATACCTGTCAAAGCTGGAAGCCAAAAAAAAAGTCAGCTTCATCTGATGAAAATGAAAAGGAGAAGGAGGAGGAAGGGGTATATGACCTGTGATCAATTGAAAATTGATTGAGAAATAAATTGTGAATCAATAGTTTGATTGATGGAAAATCAATTGCTCAATCAATTGAAAATGAATTTCTCAATCAATTGCAAATCAATTGCTCAATCAATTGCAAATCAATTGCTCAATAAATTGAAAACCAGTTGCTCAATCAATTTGCAATTGATTGCTCAATCAATTTGCAATTGATTGCTCAATCAATTTGCAATTGATTGCTCAATCAATTTTCAATTCATTGCTCAATCAATTCCAAATCAATTGCTCAATCAATTTCCAATTGATTGAGCAATTAATTTTCAATCAATTTGTGATCAATTGTGCAATTGATATGTGATCAATCAGGAGGGGAAGGGAGAGGAGGAGGAGGAGGAGGAGGAGGAGGAGGAGGAGGAGGGGAGAGGCTCACCTTGGGGATTGAGCAAGGCAGTCAGGGGGCACCTAAATGTTGATTGATCAAAGGATCAGCAACCAGTGAGGGGCAGGAAGAGGAAGAGGGGGGAGGGGGCTTACCAGGGTTGCCAACCAAAGGAGGAGGGGAGGCAGTGAGTGAGGTGAGGCAAGGTGGTGGTGGTGGGTGAGGAGGTTGTGTTTGGTGAGGTGGTGGTGGTTGGTGAGGTGTTGGTGGTTGGTGAGGTGTTGGTGGTTGGTGAGGTGGTGGTGGTTGGTGAGGTGGAGCTGATGGTGAGGTGGAGGTGATGGGTGAGGTGGTGGTTTTGGGTGAGGATGTTTGGTGAGGAGGAGGAAGGAGTGGACCGGTGAAGGTGGACCAGTGGTTTGGTGGGGTGGGGTGGTTGTTTTGGAAGTTTTGTTTTTTGTTTAAGTCCACCAAAAAAAAAAAAAAAAAAAAAAAAAAAAAAAAAAAAAAAAAAAAAAAAGAGTCAGCCTTGGATTCTTGGTTGAACAACCAAAACCAAAAAAATTCTTTGATGTGATATTTCACCTATTAAAAAACCAAATAAAGTGAGCAAGTGTGAGGGGTAGAATCTGCTCTCTCATGGCCAAAGATGAGGTAGAAGATGAGACTGGGATGACTTGAGGAGGATTGGGAATATCTTCTTCAAATATTTTTTCCCATTCATCTTTGATGTTGGCAAGAAGGTTGTGAAGGATTACACAACTGATAATCCAGTTGATGAGGATCTTCATTTCCTTGGAAATTTGAAGCTGGTTTTTCATCTCCCGTAAGCTGGCCCATCTTCCTTCAGGATTGCTATGGCATGCTCAATCCAAACTTGAGATTGGGGAAAGATTATAGTTGAAATCATTTTTGCCTTGATCATTGGAGGAAACATTTTGGTATGCTGGAACTACATATTTCCTGCTAGAATAGGCTGAATTGGCCAGAAGGTATTGATCTTGGTAAAAGTAGTTCTCTGGTTGTTGGGCAATCGGCATCCAATTGAAAACATTTAAATTGTGACAAGAACCTGGAAGGCCAGCATGGAGGGATATGAAATTCTTGCTTTTATCACAAACCAGTTGTAGTGACACAGATTATCTATAAAAAAATATAAAACATATTTTTTCAGTGTTTTATGAAATTTTTTATCAAAGGCTTTTGAAAAGAAATGAATTGATTGCCTTTTTTTCAAATCAAAATAGTGGTTGCCATCTAGCTTGGATTTTTGACTCAAGGGGATAGTGGTTCCATCAACAAGACCAATGCAACTGTGAAAGCCTTCAGTCTCCATTACTTGAGAAATCTCCTTGCATTCTTCTTTTGTTGGCCAACAAAGGACTGAGCAACAGTAACAAAGGATAGCAATGATGACTCTTTTGGTGTAGAAGTCAATGGTTCCATAACTGAACAAGAGTAGATTTTCTAATTGATGAATTTCTGCTCCATTTCCATTTGATCCCAATCTACAAAGAGAAATGGCCAGTTGGATAGCTGGATTGCGTTGAGGATTCCAAGGATTTTTCTGGAAGATTTGGTGGTCTTCAATCATCTCCAAAAGTTTCATGAATGAAGGCAATAAATTTTGGAAAAGTTGCTGGAAGCTTAAGTTGGGGAGTAGGTGAAGCTTTTGCCTTCCATACATAGGGTTTTAGAGAGTGTGCCTTTGTGGTACCATGTATTGCTTTTCCAATAGATAATTCAAAGCTAAACAAGTTAATTCAAAATTTGATTCTGAATCAGAGTCAAATAATAAAAAAATTCAGTCAGATTTTTTGTGTTTTCAACTTGCTGCTGGGAAGTTTGAGTGGACATGTTGAGAAAGATGGTTATGTGATGGGGGGTGATGAGATGATGATTGGATGTTTGTGATGTGATGGAGATGTGAAGAAATGGAGATGTGAAGTAATGGAGATGAGATGTGTGTGATGTGTATGGATTTTCTGAGGTGGAGGTGTGGATGGGTGTTTTGCATGTGATGGATGGTGGATGGATGATAATGGTGGTTTTGATGTTTTAAACCCGCAATTTTCATGAAACCCGCCATTTTTAAATACATCAGTTAGGGGGTATGTGTATTTCAGAAACCTGCCATTAAAAATGGCGGGTTTGGTCAAAAAATGGTGGGCTTCTAATGGCAGTTTTTCTAACTTTGATACACCCTAATATTCCTATGGACATTATTTAGCAGATGAAATATATCCCAATTACTGGCCAATTTTTTCTAAGTCCTTCAGAACCTCCCAAGATGGTGCAACCTAAAACTTCAACTCACTCCAAGAAGGTGCAAGGAAGGATATTGAATGTGCTTTTGGAGTTCTGCATGCAAGTTTTTCAATTATCAGCAGGCCTAGAAGGTTATGGATGAGGAATAATACTGTCATGATAATGAGGTGCTGTATTATTCTCCACAACATGATTGTAGATTAGAGATTACCATGTGATCCTTTCATGAATTTGAACTCATATTCTCAAACCTCCAATGCTACTATAACATCTGGCACCCATGATCCTCATTTTTTTCATACTTTTCAAATTCATGATCAAAATTCTTTTTCTCTTCATAATTCTATTCTACTTTTTGAGCTTATGAATGATTTGAAGGTATCTAACTGGCTGAAGAGGGGACTCAGTTGAACATTTTATACTTTTTTTCAATTTACACTTTATGCTTGATTTTTTTCTTTTTTTAAAAATTTTTCAATTTACACTTGATGCTTGATTGTTTTCTTTTTTTAAAAATTTCTGAATAGCATTGAAAATTTATTTCTTTTATAATTTTTAGTGGTCAAACTATCAAAAAAGAAAAAAAATTAATCTTGCTTTTGACAACTTAAATTTGTCCTCTATTCCATTTGAGGTTTGACATACTTACACAGATGTGACACCTCCAGAAAAAATTATCAAAGAAAACTTTTAAATTAATTTGAAGAAAACAAAAAAAATGCTCATATGGAATTTTCAAATTGAAATTAATGACGAGAAAATAAGAAAAACTGGTAATATTGAATTTAATGGCCATCAAAACAAGAGAAATCGAGAGAAAGTGCAAGAAAAATGATCACAAAAAGCAGTAAAGACCCATAAGACAGTTTGGAATGGACAAATTCTTAGGGCTCAAGTTGAAGTTGAATTTTCTTCTTCAACATCCTCAGAAATTTCTTACTATCATCATCTGGGCAACTAATTTCAGACTGAAGGATCACCTGTAAATGACCCATGGCTACCTTCACATCAGTCTTATTCACTTAAAGTTCATAAAGCTTTTGCTTTACATCAGTCTTCATGACTTCAAGATCATCAAGTTTTTCTTCAAGTTCAGTCTTATTTACTTGAAGGTTATAAAGCCTTTCCCCAATTGAATTGTTTTGTTCAGAAATTTAATTCTGTCACAATCCAATGTTGTTACTAGTGGCCAGTAACTCAAGTATTTTGGAGAATTCATTAAACTATTTTCAATGGGGTTCCAAAACCATCTGTTTATGTTTGGAATCCTTGACTCCTTCTGGTTGTTGAAAATATTGGTTGGAAGGAGAGGGTGAGGAGGTGTTTGAGTGAAGATTGCTCTGGGAATCACCCATCCACTTTTGATGGTTCCAAAGTATCTTCCATGCTGTTTTGACTTTGAATTTCTGCTCTTTTTTTTTCTGGGCATAGATCACCTTAGCATGTTGCATCCAATCCATTGGCTGGATCCACTTGGTGGAATTTGCTCCATGCCTCTGTAGATGGCCAAAAACTTGAGTGTTGTGGTGTTCAAGTTGGCCCACCTATTCATTGGAAAGAAAAAGAATGGTGTTTTATGTGTGTGGGAAAATGAAGGAGAAAAAATAAACTAGTCCAAATTCAATTGTAATCTTGGTAGTTGGTTTTGCTGTGCAGGTTGAAATTGTCTTCAACATGTTTGAAAAAAGATACTCCAGACTGGTTGATGGTGTATGATAATGATGGAAAATGGTGTGCTTGATGATGATGGTTGATTTGGATGTGGTGGAGTTGCAGAGGGTGTTGTAAATCCTGGAAAGGGTTGGGGTTAGCAACCTCCATAAGGTTTTGCAACTTTGTGAATTTTTGACCAAACTTATGGAGGTTGCTTTCTAGCAATGTCCTATCTAGGGCACAATTGTGGCTTGTGCTTGGTAAACTTAGCTAATGACCAGGATTACCAAGAAAATTGTGGATGCTCTTATAACCTGTGGGTGTTCCCATTGGTTGGGTATCAAGTTTGGATGTGCCAGCCCAGCAGCTATTGGGTAAGCACCAGATTCCCATTACCAACTGGCCTTCCATGGCATACATTCCACCATTTTTTTTTTTTTTTAGTTTTTTTCTTTCTTTTTTGCTTATTCTTAGTTTTTTTTTTGTAGTTTTTTTTTTTAGCATGTGAAATCTGAGTGTCTTCCACAAGGTCACGTGCCCAAACACTCGGTGTATCCGGTGACAAGAATTATTGAGAGCGACGCCCGACCCGAGTCTGGCTCGAGTCATACCGGATGGCTATATGGCAGAACGATACTCGACCCCGACAGGGTCGCGAGTATCGGGTATGGACCGAGCCTTGCCCGTCGGGGTCCAACCCTAGCACCGTTTTGTGGTCGCGCAGAAAAATACGACCCCGTCCGTAGGTGGTTTACCCCGGGCCGACCGATTATCCAGCCCGCGATGCCACCACCTCTTTCCATTCGCATCCTCGGCATCGGCGTCGACATTCTCGATAGCCGTCGTATCCGTCGTCTCCTACTCACGTCAACGCATCGTCATTCAAGGTTAACTTCTCGAATCCTCAGCTCAGCCGAACTTACTTCTCAGGAATTTGAGATAGCCTGTCGATCGCCTGATTTGTCGACACTTGTTCAATTTTTATCGAACAGGTCAGTGTTCTAGTCCCTCTCATCCCCCCTCGTGTTTGCCGGCTTCAACGCGATCGAATCCATGGCTTTATTTCACCACCTCAACTAGAAAATCGTTCGACTTTATGCTGATCAATGACTACACGATTGAACAACGCATTTTGACGGGTCCTGACCACTTGCAATGGGCGCACACAGGTGGACGGCTAAAGAGGCTGCTTATAAGGCATTATATCCCACGTTGAAACCCATGTGGAAACAGCTTAGCGTACTGAAGGATGATGCCGTAGTCCACAAGCCACGCCTGGTCCTGCAAGATGCCGAGGGCCAAGAAGTATCGGGTGTCACTTTACACCTCAGCCTCTCGCATGATGGACACAATACAGTAGCAACCGTGCTCGCATGTACATGTGAGGATTTGTAACAAACGATGACCAAGCAAGCCAAACTCTCTCGAGATCTGTTGGGAAGCCACAGACAGCTTGGTAATTTGAATAGTTAAAAGGGATCCGTTGGTCCGGGTCAATTTTTCGATGTTACAGTAAATCGCCTTTATTCATATCACCTTTACCTTGATCTCTTTTTATAGACCAATAAGACTGATATGTGGTTTTCTTCCTTCTGCCTTCCACCTCACAATGCATGTGACGCGCACCCTATCGAATGTCACTGTTCCAGTCGTCTGTCGGCTGCTTGGCTAACCGTGTTGAATTATTTTACCAAGCCATCTGTGATAAACAAAAGGCACACTTAAGGACGTGAGTAGAGGCCTTCCAATATTCAATATAAATTGATTGTGATGGATCTCAATTATAAAGAAATGGGAGCAATGTACACCTCAAGAGCTGCTAGTATGCTTGCAAGTTAAAGTGCGTTATAACCGCCCTATCATTAGGCAAACTGTGCTTTTGACTTGGTGATAGGTCACTGGATGGCATTGGTGCCCACAAAATATTTTTTATTTTGTGTCAAAAGTAAGTTTTGGTTCATGGAAAGTTTACTATTTTCAAGATGAGTTGGTGTGTTTTTTGAGTCAAAACTCGAGCTGGGTTGAAAACAGGTTCTGGTATGATTGACAAGATGTGTTGGCTAGGCCTTTTAAAATTCTTGTGGATCCAAAAGGGATAAAGCAAAGCAAAACATGATTAATATTTCTGCCCTTAGGTTATCAAAATGTTCTTATAAACACTGATTTATTACGTGGGAGTTAATGGAGAGCCTTGTATCAAGAAAGAACCAAAAGAAAATATCCCAAATTTGCAAAACAAGGATACTAACCAAGCTCAAGGTCTGTGAAACTATGCTACAGAAATCAAAAAAAAATTCCCATGGAGCTTGGTGCTGGGAAGGATTTTTGTTAAAGGAAAAAAATGAATATTGGACAAAGTCCACCAAGATGACCAGGGTTTTGGAAGACAAATCTTTGTAGAAGTAGGCCAGTAAGAAGATATGTTGGTCCAAAAGCAAGAAAAAAACATCTTTGGAAAATAATGGCTGGGAAACCCAAAAGGGGATAATCTTTGTTATGATCTTTTAAAAGAGACATGGGAGATCTAAAAGCCTTCAGATACCAAAACAGAGAGAAAAAGAACAAAATCCCAGAATGGGAATGGGACTTTCAAGAAAAGAATGATACAGGATGTTGGACTCTTTTTGATGTAGTTTCCAAACAAGTGGTATCAAATTGAGGGGAAAAGAATTGAAAATCTCCATAAAATGGGAAGGTCATCATAATACACCAAAAAAAAATCCAACTGAAGATAAATTTGTTTCATTATTGGATGTTTAAAACTGAGCCAAAAAATATATATTTTCAAACAAAATATTTGAAATCAATGAGTCCCAGGATAAAATCACACCTTCAAAATGAATAAACACACCCCCTCTGTCAAGGAAAGGTATGATTTTAACAATTCATCTTCTAAATTCAAGCCTTTTTCAAAGAGAGGCATGATTATAGTAATTTTATTGACTAAAAAAATGCTTTTTGGAATATTTCATCATCCCAGGATGGTGTGTAAGCCTCAAAAAGCTGTACCAATACAAAAAATGTGTGAGTTTATTAAATTAAGGTTCTCCATGCGTTTTCAAGGTTTGAAGGAGTGCTTGGGGTGGTAGAAAATGCTGCTTGTGGACATTTTGGCCCCCCCAAGGCCTCTAAAACATCAATTGAGGCCTTGGGGGCTGAATTAAGGCCCCCAGACCCCCTTTTTGGCCTGTCTGGTCTAAAGGTTTTTGGGGAATTCAATGATGGACATCATGTGAGTTGATGTGACACATAAAAATACAATAAATATGAATTTTTTCAAGGAATCCAAAACTGACCTCAGATGTGAAGAAAAACTTTGTGGAATATGAGAAGGATTCAGAAATTTGACACAAGTTCATTTTATCTAAAAATGGAATATTTATAATGGAATAAAAATAAATCTGCACCAACCAAAAATAAAAAACATAAATGAATGCTACATATACCAAATTTATGAGAATAATTCAAATATTTTGACTGCTTTAAAAATAAATAACATCAATCAAAAAAATGATCATAAAAAATCTGAAAAACCAACTTCTTTGAAGAAAATGCAAGATTTCTGATGAAATGTAACTAAACTTGTACCAAACATGAAAAGAATGTGAAAATTCTGTGTATTTCTGTTTCATGATTTTAATCAAAATATTTTGAATTATTTCCACAAACTCTTCATCAAATACAGAAAGTAAAACATTATATATCAAAAAAAATGCTATGAATAGCATGTGTGATTTCCAGTGGGATGCAAATACTTCATACCAAACATATAAAAATACAGGAAAATGATGAATAGGCCTAATTTAAAAGGGTAATTGAAATATTAGGGTGTATCAGAGTTAAGAAAACCAGCAGTTTTTTAATGGTGGGTTTCAACCCAAATTGGCCATTTCAAACCTGCCATTAAAAATCAAAAAACACACTTATTTCACATCAGATTTTTCAGAGTTACCTGAAAATAAATGGGTTTTTTTCAAATAAATTATTTAAAGGCTTTCACTGCCTCAACCACACATCATTCCATGTCATCAACCCTGGTTTCAATCTCTAACCTCATCATAAAAAATCTACCTCCAACCTCATCCAAAAAAATTGATTCATTGCTCTCATAAATTCATCACTCTAATCTCTTCATTGCTATCTTCATTGCTTCAGCACTCTCATCCCCTCATGAATTCATCAATCTCATTGATTTATTTATCTCATCACTTAATCTCTTCATTGCTCTTACTCTTGCAAAATGGACCCTCAGAAAGCCTCCCCCCACAAGTCCAATCAAAATTCCAATGGGCAAAAGCAAGTATCCCCAAGGAAATCTACATCTAAAAATCCTCCCCCATCAGCTTCCAAAGGATAAAGTCAGTTCAAGAGAGCTGATCACATCATCCTGGTAAAATGGCTTAAAATTCCCTCTAACTATGACACTTGCTTTGGATCCAACAACAATACACAAGTTGGCAAACATCCATCCCCTAAGTTGAATGGTTATTGCCTGATGGCCAATGAACTCAAGAACAAAACAAAAGGTAGGCATGATCTTTTATCCAAACAGATGGGGGAGAAATTCAAGAAATATCAAGCCAAGTACAAAAAGGCCCATGCAATGTCAATCTCCACTGGCTTTGGTATCACCAACTCAAATCAAGCAAAGGGAATCAACTTGGTGGTTGATAAGTTGGACTCCATTTGTCATTTTATATTCATATGGATGAAATATTTGGAAAGAAGGCCAACATCAACCCTTTGGCTCCTTTTAATACCCAGGAATCCAATTCAGTTGATGTTGAAGACTTGGCTGTGGATGCTCATCCTAGCAATGATGATTCCAGAAAAATGTACAAGTGGCCCCAATTGTATGTGAGGAGGATATTCCAACACAACCAGCTCCAATGATATATAAATTGGCATTGATCAATTATTCAACACCATCCTTGGAACCCTCAATTAATTCTTTGAATTTCTCTCTTCCTGGGGTGGAAGAAATTAACACCTTGGCGCATGAGGAGAAAGTTTTTCACTATTTCCATTACAATCAACATCTGTTCAACTAAGTAACTAAGTTCTTTTCCTTTCTGTCTGTTCAACCCTGACTGATTTAGATTGTAAAAAAACAGGCTCATCCTTTTCTCAATTGCCAAACACTCAAGCAAATTGGGCCTCCCACATCCCCTTCAAATGAGAGTGACAAAATTACCACACAAAAATCCTTGGCAAAGGGAAAGCAAAAGGCCTCCAATTTGATCAAAATCAACCCCAATAGCCATCAAAAGAGAAGAAACATGTCCAATCTTTTGATCTTTGAAGGTATAATGGAGAATCAAGTTTCAAGAAAGTGCATTAATTGATTCTCCTTGCTTTCAAAATGAAGCCCATTCCTATACCCCATAAAAAAACAGTGAAATCAAAAATTGAATTGGAAAAACTTCAATTTGAAAAGGAGAAGTGGGATTGTTTACTGGCTATTGATTGTCAAAAGCAGGAAGCTGAGAGTTTGGTTCATAAACAAAAGTTGGATTCTGAGTGGAAAATTAAACAGTCTGAGAAGGAGTTTTAAAAAGAGGAAAAGGAGAAGTATCAACAGGAGTACCAACTGGAAAAGGAGAGGGAAAGACAAGCTTTGAAAAAAAAGATAGGTTATTGGTTTCCATGGCATGTATTGGTAGCAGTAGAATGGTGGAAGAAATAAAGGAAAATAATTGATTGCTTGGATTGTAAATATATTTAAGGAATTATTTTTCTCACACATCCAACCCTTTATTTCATAAATTTTGACGTTGGCCCATGGTCGTGCCCATTTGGTATTTCATGCAAAAATAATTGATTTCATACAACTTTCAAGAATTAATTTGTTTTGAATTATGACTGTGCAGCTGTTTATCAGGGGCTCTTGAACCCCTAACCAAAATCTTGCGTAATTTTGGAGCCATTAGAACCCCTTCAAAAATACAATCAAAAAATGGAAAAATTCCATAAAAACAAATGTTTGCATGGGTTTTTGGATCATCATTTTGGCTATTTTAATTGTTATTCTTTTTTTGGTTATTTCAGCTGCCATAAATTTTAAACAAAATTCATAGATTCTTCAAATATTTTTTTTCATATTTTTTGGATGTATCCTTTCACCTCAAAAAATTCCTTCAAAAAACACAAAAAATCAAAAAAATCAAATTTCTCTTTGGACATTCAAATTCTTTTATCTTCCTTTTTATTTTTTTGCCATTTTTACTTTTTTTTTTGGTGTTTCAAGCTTTGAGAATTGTAAAAAAAACTATTCAAGACCTTTTTAATTTTTTTTTCAGGATTTTTGGATGTCATTTTTGACCTTTAAAAATTCCATCAAAAAACCAAAAAATTTGAAAAATTCACAATCCTTTGAGCCCTTCACATGCATATATTCAATATTACTGAAAAGTGTTTCCTGGAACCACCACTCATCTTGGAGCACCCAAATTATCTTATAAACCACCCCCTTGACCTGTTCCACCCCCCATTACCCCCCACCACACCATCCCACTACCATACCATGCCACACCACACCACACCATACCACGCCATACCATAACACACCATAACACACCACACCACACCACACCACACCACACCACACCACACCACACCATACCATACCACACCACACCACATAAAACAACACCACACCACACCACACCACACCACACCTTTTCACACCACACCACCAACCACTCATCAAAACAACTTAACACTCAAGATACTTCCAAACAACAACATATCTTTTTCCAATGGCTCAAGAAAACATTGAACCAATTTCCAGAAATGTTTCAACTGTTTCACCAGGCCCATCCTCCATTATCTAATCTAATCAAACTAGTGATTCAAATTTTCTTGCTCCTTATTCATCTACTCAAACTCTTGATTCCACTCCTCTGGCCCCTCCTCCTGAGCTATCATATAATCAAAAGGAGAAGCTGGTTGAGGATATGCAATCATGGGCAAAGTCCCATGGATATGCCATATCTAAAAGAGTATTGAATTGCAAGAATAAGGCCTAAATTTACCAATGTGATAAATTTGGGGAATATAAACCCAGCAAAGATACCTCAAAATTAAAAAAATCAAGAAATACCAATTGTCCTTTCAGGTTATCAGGGAATTTTTCAAAAAGATTGGGTGTTTGGGTGGTGAAGGTTATATTTCCAGATCACAACCATCCACTTTCCATTGATCCTTCCAATCATTCCATGCACAGAAGAATCAAAGGGGAGAAAAAGGAGGTGGTTAAAAATTTATTCAAAGCAGGAGTCCCCCCTTTAAAAATTCTCAACTCTCTTATACAAAAATCACCATCACCTATCCATACAAATTTCTCTACAATTTACAACAAAAGATCCCAAATACAAAAAATTCCCTTGATGGAAAAACTCCTGTGGAAGAACTCATACTGGAACTCAGGAATTCTTCTTTTTACTAAAAAATGAACAATGTGGATGGTAAAATTAATTCATTATATATTTGACACCCTGATTCCATGAAACTTCTCAAACTTTTCCCTACTCTCATTATGATGGACTGTACATACAAAACCAACAAATTTGGAATGCCCCTTCTTCACGTTCTTGGGATAAACAATTCTGCTAGAAGCTTCTCAGTTGCATTCTTTTTCTTATCTCAAGAGAAAAAACAGAACTAAAATTGGGCCCTGACTCAACTTCAGGAAATATTTCAAGATAAAGAACATAGTGTGATTGTGACAGACAAGTAACAAGCACTTATCAGCTCAATTGAATCAGTTTCCCCTTCCTCTCACCATCTTCTCTCTTTCTGGCACATTTTCAGGAATATTAAAACTAATTGCAGCAAGCACTTTAATTCTGAAGATGAATGGAAGCTATTCCAGAAACAATGGAATTATTTGGTCCATTCAAAATCTGAATCAATCCATCACAAAAACTTCACAAAACTTTCTCTGGTATGGAATCCTCCCACTTCTGACTACCTTCTTGAAAACTGGATTCCTCTAAAAAGAAAATTTGTCTCCTATTTGGCAAACAAATAATTTCACTTTGGAAACACAAGTAAATCAACAATAGAAGTTTCTCACTCCTACATTAAAATATTCATCAATTATTCTATTGGCTATTTCAGTAATTTAGTTCAAAAAATTTACAGTTCCATCACAATCAAAACCCATGAGAGAGCCATTGAAGCCTCTCAGAAAGAATTCAAGCATCTCATTGGTTTGCCTCACTGTCTGTATCATATTTCTGGAAAGATCAGCCACTTTTCCATCAAAATAATTCATTCATCTCATCAAGTTCCTGATTCTTCCACCAATTGCAACAACTGTGATTACTATTCTTACATGGGTATACCATGTGTTCACAAAGTCAAATTGACCATCAGAAAGGGTGAACTCTTCCAACTTGATGATTTTCATCCTCAATGGCATGTAAAAGCTCCCATCTCATTAATTTTTTCTCTTTTATTTTTTTTTTTGGGATTCAAGCTCAAATGAATAATTTACTGATTGATTTTGATTTTCCTTTCTCCAGTTAACTGTGAAACCTGAATCAACTGATGATTCAGAAAAACTTGAAGTTCCAACCAAAGACAGTAATGAAAACCTATATTTCACTAAACTTTTTGAAGCATTCAGAAAGTTTCCACCTGGAGAACAGCTATATTATCTAGGTGAAAGCATGAAGCTGTACAGTGGAACATATCAACTTACCCTGATTGAAGAGCCAAATTCCACTAAAAGATCCAAAGTTAGAGGAAGACCCAAAGGAGCAGCAAATAAGTTCAAGAAGATCTCTCAGTCCTCAAGCAAAAGAAATCCATCTGGTTTTGAATATTTAGAAGAACCCAAGAGGAGAGGAAGGCCAAAAAAGAAATTCATAGCAAATTCGAAGGTCATTCACCAATTTTTTGGAAAAAAAAATACA
Organism: Puccinia polysora; assembly: GCA_025617555.3. Classification (NCBI taxonomy): domain Eukaryota; kingdom Fungi; phylum Basidiomycota; class Pucciniomycetes; order Pucciniales; family Pucciniaceae; genus Puccinia; species Puccinia polysora. The sequence goes on from CM062627.1 coordinate 33,170,153, forward strand.
GATAAATTCATAATTAATTTTTTCCTTATGTGTTCAGGATTCAAGAAGGTGCAAGGCCATCCAAGGGAAGGGGAAGGGAAAAAAGAAGGATGAATAAGATTAAGAGGTAATTTTATAACTATAATTATTTTTTTTGCAATGGGTTGTTTTTTTTAATGAGTCCTTCTCATTTTTTTAACATAGAGTGAATTGCTGACTGAAGAGGAATATTCAGAAGATGAAGAGGTGCCAGATTTTGATGAAGGGGAAGATTCAGCAGATTAAGAGCTGCCATATGTGGATTTAATTAAGATGGTGAGATTTTATTTAATTTTATTTTTGGCTAATTAGTTGGATATTATTTTTCATAATTTTTTACATTCAAACCTTTATCAGAGGTCTGGAACCATTGTGAATAAGCAAGTTGCTTCTTCTGAATACAATCCTGGGACAAGAATAAAGAGGCTAAAGGTATCCAATGAAGATGGTGATGCTCTTTACCATCCTCCTGGGGGGAAGTTATTAGCAGCCCCAACAATCAGTGAGAAAGTGAGTAAATTTGGTATTTTCTCATTTTTTATTTTTTTCTGATTTCTTTTGGGTTTTTCCTTTAGGTTTCCTGCACATTATCTTATTCTTCTTCTTGAATATTTGATCATGTATCAATTGAAGTAGTGAGTATTATCTTGATTACATATTTTCTGTTATAAAAAATTCTGATTCTTGGTTTTAGTTCCAATAAAAAGATTCCATTACCCCAAAAACAGCCATTCCACATATCTCCCATGTTCAAGATGTCATAGGGGATGGGAACTATGGCTTTAGAGCAGCAGAAATTTTCTTGGGGAGGCTCTTAGAAGACTGGATTGAGACAGGAAAGAAATTGTGAAAGAGTTTGATTGAAACCCAATCTTCAAGGACACAAGATTACTGTGTGATATATGGGGTGAAACTTTCCAAGAAGCAAGAAGGCAACTGAACCACCTTTATGGCCCAACTCCCATAAATATGGATGAAATTTCCATGCCATTGTTTCCTCCTGGCTGAAACATATAAGTGTCCAGTGGTTCTGTTTTTTTCTTTAATGCCTTGCACTTATCTTCCTGTGAATTACCCTCCCACTCCAAATTCCAAAACTTCTCCTATTTGCTTCATTCTTTTAGAAGAATCCAAAAATAAAGTCTCATTCAAGTTTGAGTCTGATCATTGGCTGGATCCCAGATTAGATCCATTTTGGAAAAGCTTTGTGACAAAGGATTCCAAATCTTGGACAGCCATTTTGCAGAGAAATTGGGATCTTGTTAATGAGGTTTTGTTCCCTCCAAAAAAATAAAGTATAAAAATAAAATAACTCATAGTTGAATAAATTTTAATATTTGTATCCAAATTTGTTCTTTATTTTTAATTTTTTGAATGAAGCTTGTAAGATGTATGCAAGAATGCAGAAAAGTATTAATCAACTTTTTTTTTAAAAAAACATTCAAAATTCTGAAAGCTTGAATTACCCAAAGAAAATATTCATAGAGGCCAACAAAAGGATTCATAAATCCAGTGAGAAAAGTGAATTTTTCGAATTTTTTGTTTTTTGATGGAATTTTTAAAGGTCAAAAATCACATCAAAAAATCCTGAAATTTTTTTAAAAAGATCTTGAATATGTTTTTACAATTCTCAAATGTTGAAACACCAAAAAAATAAGACAAAATGGCAAACATAAGGATCCGAAAGTCAAATGAGAAAATTGAATTTTTTGAATTTTTTGCTTTTTTGAAGGAATTTTTTAAGGTAAAATAATGCATCCAAAAACTCTGAAAAAAATATTTCAATTATCTTTTAATGATGTTTTAACTTTATAATAGCTTGAATTACCCAAAAAATTTAAATAAAAAGGAAAATGAAAGGATTCAAATGTCCAAAGAGAAATTTGACTTTTTCAATTTTTTGTGTTTTTTGAAGTAATTTTTTAAGGTGAAAGGATGCATCCAAAAAATATGAAAAAAATATTAGAAAAATCTTTGAATTTTGGTTGAAATTCATGGCGGCTGAAATAACCAAAAAAAAAACAATGAAATCAGCTAAAATGATGATCCAAAAACCCATGCAAAAATTTGTTTTTACGGAATTTTTTCATTTTTTCATTGCATTTTTGAAGGGGTTCTAATGGCTCCAAAATTTCCAAAGATTTTGGTTATGGGTTTCCAATCTGTGCTATGGAGCCGCGCAGTCAGAATTCAAAAAAAATGAATTCTTGAAACTTGCTTGAAATAAAGTATTTTTGTGTGAAATACCAAAGGGGCACAACCGCGCAGCAACATCAAAATGCGTGAAATAAAGGGTTGGATGCGTGAGAAAAATAACTCCCTATATTTAATTTGATCAAAATTTTAAAAATAAAAACAAAAAAAATTGATTACAACAACATTTGAGACTATTTTCAACTCCACCAATAAAGAAACATTTTTCATCTATATTTACATTTTTTTTTCTACAGTATATTTTTCCACTTTTAAAGTCCTTGAAACTGTTCTGAGTATTTTTTTTTTGATTTTCATAGAAATTGCCATCCTTGTCTGAGTGGCAGTCTCCACAGCAGGAAAATTAAAGTGCTTTTACTTATTTTCTGCCAAAATGATTTTAACTACACCTTTTTCTTTGAAATCAATGCCAAAACCCAATTCAGGAAAAACAAATTGGCCATCATATGCTTGGTATTCTTCCTCAATGTCAATAATTCTTACATTCAATTTTTTGGTTGGAATCACCAGTAAAATGGAATAGGAAGAGATGTCCCCTTTGTCAATGTAGGCAGAATTTTAGAAGGAATTGGAAGTGAAGGTGATGTGGGAGGCTCAGTCAAAAGGAGTGAGACGGGATCCAAATTCCCATGAAGAGAAAGAGGGTATTTTTTTCCCAACATTGTTTTACAGTTGGAATCATGTGCCAGTCTGGCAAATTTTTGGAACATTTGGCCTAGAATTTGAGAGACTTTGTTTGACCTAAGGTTCATTAAAACTCTGGAGGGGAAAATGTTACCACAGCTTTCTTCAAATAAATTGAAAATTTTTTATATGGATTCATCAATTTTTGCCATCAAATTGCCCACAATTTTTCAACCCCAAGATCTTGAGGGACCAACAGTGTTGAATTTTTTTTTTGATTGGTGAAGGAAAGTGGTGACTGAGTTGATTTCCTTCTTCTTTTTCTCAGAGAGTTTAATCAAAGGGAAAAACTCAATGATTGCAACAAGAGACATGTGATCACATTCATCAATAAAAATAAATTTCCCAAAGCTGAAGAAATAGAATTGTTTGATCCTCTCTTTGGCTTGTTCAAACTCTTTGGGGAATGGCTTTTGATTAGTGAACATTGCAGAATACAGATCCAAAGGTTGTAGTTTTTTTCCAGAACACACAAACTTTTCATCAATCCCCTCCTCCTCCTCCTCCAAAGAGATTTCAGTATCTCTCTGTTGAGTCCTCTTTTGCCAACAATCCCAATTCTTGCCACCTCTCTGTATGTTTGGAAAATTGTCTCCTCCCAGCTTGTTCCCTCCCATTGACATGCTATAATTGGGGTGAGGATAAAGAAAGGATATGAGTCATTGCGTAACATTTTGATTTTGGTGGGGGAAGAATAGGAGTTCAAGAAAAAGGGGGGATGTGGAAAGAACAAGGGGTTGAATGGTGGTTTGCATTTCATTGAATAAATAAAAAAATAAAAAAACAAGAAAAAAAACATCAGTCATGTGATAAAGAAGGTAGATGATCAACAAAAATATATATATAAAAAAATACTTGTCAATTATCCTACCCCCCCCCCCCAAAAAAAAAGGCCAGTCCAGTTTTTCAAACATAAGCCTCATCAGATTAAGAGGAGGAGGGGGTTGCTGAGAAACAGAGAAGCAAGCAGGGTAGGGGGAAAGTGCAGCTGTTGGTTGGCCAGTTTTTGATTGATTGGCTGATTGACCTTTGCGGAAACAAGGGGGGGGGGGCAGGCATGGCCTTTTGTTGGTTGGTTTTCAATCAATTTGCCAAGCAATGGGACCAGTGAGGAGGGGGGGGGGGGGGGGTGGGGGGGCTGGCTTGGCTGTTGATTGACCAATAGATTGAGGGAGGAGGAGCAGGAGGGGGGGGGCCATTGGTTGGTTGGTTGTCAATTGATTGGCCAATTGATGGGACTTGCAAGGAGGGGGGGGAGCTGGATTGGCTGTAAGTTGGTTGGTTGTCAATCAATTGGACTGGAAAGGAGGGGGGGAAGGCTTTTTTATTGGTTTTTTGGTCATTGATCAATTGGAAGATTGAAGGACTGGACCAGAAAGGAGGGGGAAGGGGAGCTGAGAAATGGAGCAGGGGGGCAGCTGAGGACAAGGAGGGGTGGGGGCCAGGGTCAGTTGTTGGTTGGTTGGTTGTTGATAAATTGGTCATTGATTGACCAATTGATTGAGGGAGGAGGAGGATGGGGGGTACTTACCTGCGGTGGGGACTAAAGGAGGAGGAGGAGGAACATCAGGGTGGAGCTCAGAAAGATTTGAAATTGATCTGTTGAACCCTTAGTTCAAATTTTGGTAAAAACTGAATAACTCAAAACCAGAACTTAAGAATGGTGTCAGAAAAATGAGGAAAAAGGAACAATTTTATAAAGCGCAAGTAACAACACAATACCATACCCAACAAGATTGAAATGAACTGTGACAATAACAATGATGGAGGAAGGGTTTCAAGAATAATCCGGTAAATGAACAATGACACTCTAGTGATAATAAGGAATCCAGGAAAGTAGTGAAACTGTATATACAGGATTAGAAAGGTGTTGAGAAGATTCAGGAGAGCTTAGAGGGTTGCACCAAATTATCCAGGATCCTACGCAATGACCAAACTTCTTCACTTCAATATCAAATCAAGAGCAAGTTTTGATTCTTTGTGAAAACCTTGAGTGATTGTATTTGATGATCAGAGATGAAGGAGTTTGTGAGGAAAAGAAGCCCCCCAGAGACTGACTTGACTCATGGTCTTAAAAGACTGTCCATAGTCTTGAAGATGAATAGGCATATGACCATCAGAACCATCAGATCAGCCCGTGTCTATCAGGCCAGAAATATAGAAATAAAAAAAGGAAATAGAGAGCTAAATAAAGTATTCCCAACAGTATTCCCAACACCCCCCCATGATTCAGTGCAACCCAAGCGCAAGGAATTTTGACGTAAGAAGGTGAAGAGCTTGCTTGTTTGAAGCCTTAGTGAGAGTGTCTGCCACCATTGAGGCAGTAGGGATGAGTGAGACTTGAATGTTCCAAAGGGAGTTTTGATCACAGAGCCACTTCATTTTCATGTTTATTTACTTTGTCTTGGAGTTGGAACCAAAGTGCAGAATTTTATCAACTAACACTTTTTTTTCCTGGGCGCCATCAGTTGGAGAGTTTAGCTTGGCTTTGATGGACAAGAGCATGATGTTTGATTGTTTACCGCTTTTCCAAGCAATTGTTATGGACTTCCAGAAGAAAATATACCCCATTTGTGATTGTCTTGAGTATGGATTGTCTGCCCAACTTGAGTTGGTATAGACACACAGGGAGTCCCCATCTGTACCACTAGTCCAGAAGGTTAGAGAAGAGGTTGAGGTCCCCGCAAGATATTTCCATGCCTGAATCACTTCATTCCAGTGGGAGAGACCCCGATTTTGATTGAATTGGGACAGAATAGATGCTGACGCCGCCAAGTCAGGCCATTTCCATCAAGAAAATTAATTCAGAAAAACGGTATACTTCCTGTAGTTTATGCCAAGCTTGCTAAATTCGGTTTGATTGTCTGTGGAGGCAGGAACAAGCTGAATGCCTGAGGTGAAAGGATTCAGGACAGGTTTGAGATTTCTCAGCTTCAAATCCTCCAGAATGTTTGATACAGGTTTGTTCTGGCTGAGAGTGATTACCCTGTCAGACTGGGAGACTTCCATCCCAAGTAACGGTTCTGGTGAGTGGGCTGAAGAACAAGGAAACTTTAGAAGAACTTCATCTAAAAACCATTCTACCTTGCCAACTACAACCAGGTTTTCCACATGGAAGAAAAGGGAGCATTCACAATTCTTGTGAATGAAAAGACATGGATCAGCGGTGGACAGGTTAAAACCAATGTTCTCCAACCATCCCTTGAGCGTCTTGTACCAATTCAAAGGTGCCTGCCACAAGCCGTAGAGTGACTTTTGGAGCTTGAGAAACTTTGAGGAGCAAAAACTTTCCCTGGGCTTTAGAATGAAGATATCTTCATCTAGAGGGGCAAAGAGAAAAGCGGTTTTTACGTCAAACTGCCGGATCTTGATATTATGGTTGAGGGCGCTCAGCAGCAAGAGCAACAGGCTGGTAAAATTCCCTGTTGGTGCGTACGTATCTGTGAAATCAATCCTGGGAGTGTGAAGATTGCCCATAATGCACAGTCATTATTTTCTTCTTTCTGGTGAGAATCTGGTTGCTGGCTTGACTTTATCAACCCACATGGTCCTGAGATAATGTTTGGGAACCTTTTCAGTGTCCTCCCAGACTTCTTGTGACTCAATTTTGCTAATCTCAGTTGCCCTTTCATCAGACCAGTTGCACTTTTTGTTCTTGTCAATCAATGCTTAAGAGTATTTCTGTAGTCTGATGACAGTAGTTCTTGCTTGTAAGTTGTATCAAGGAGTTTCCACAGCCACTTCAAGTGGTTTGTTGACATTGCTAATAATCTCTGGAACCTGGGGTGCTTTGGAAGCCAAGGCATTGGAAGGGTCTGTAACATTCTCAGAGCTCTCCAACCGGAGTGTAGACCCAATAGCTTCAGCATCATCATTCTCCATGGACTCCCCAGGATCTGAACAGGCAGTCCAGTCATCCACGGCTATGTTGTTATCTATCCTCTTAAGATCACTGTCAAAGTCAAGAAAATTGACATGTTTAGTATCCACGATTTTGTTTTCAGCAGTAAGAACTTTATACAACATCAAGTGATTGTTGTAGACACTTATTCTACCAAAGAGTCCTTGTGGTTAAAGCTTTGAAATGGTTGGTCTGTGCTTAAGGATATACGTGACCAGATTTCCTATTGGACACAGGTAGTCAATATTCATATTTTTTGCCTTGAAGAGATTGTAAGGAGATTTCTTTGATTTTTGCAAAGGGAATTGATTAAGTGCCAATGCGCAGGATTTTATGACTACGTTCCAATGACTTTTGTTAATCTGAGAGTCCCATAGAACCGTTTGTAGGGATTCAAGTAATAGGCAATTGAAATTTTCAGCTAGACTGTTTTGCTGGGGTGAGTATGAGTTGGAGAATGTTTGTTTGATCCCATTTTTCTTACAGTAGTTGGAAAGGGCTAGATTCTAGAATTTGCTTCCACGGTCTGAGTGAAGTGTCATTGCATTTTAGTTTGCTCTTTTTGATTCTAAGTCAATCAGAAACTTTAGAGTGTCAGGAACGTCACTCTTGGATTTGATTGGGATGATGGCAAAGAATCTTGTACAGCTGTCAACAACAGTTAAGAAGTAGGAATCCCCATTGTAGCTCAATGGAGTGATTGGTCCAACCAGATCACAATGAAGCTCCTGAAAGGGCTGTTCAGCACAACTGTGTTTACTTTTGTACAGTCTCTTGGAGATCTTGCTAACTGCACATGCTTTTCAAGTGGATGGTTTGCTTATCATGAGACTCAGTTTTTGTCTGATTCTGCTATAGCTTGCATGCCTGAGGGATTCATGGATTATTTCATCCTGAGTGAGAAATGACAATGATTTTCTATGACTTTCATTTTCAAAATTGAGCACAGGTATTAAGTATTCATAGAAAACCTTCTTAACTCAGTCATTTTTCTGTAGAGAGGCGTCATTTTTTCCAAAATTGATATGAAAACCATCTAGTTCAAGTTTGCGCATTGACAAGAGGTTTTACGTATACTTTGATGAGAACAAGACGTCAGAGAGAGAGATAGTAAGACCTTTTTCATCCCACAGTTTGATTGTTCTCTTTCCTTTGTACATGAGCAAATACTGTCCTGAGCTTGTTGAGATGTGTCTGTTCATTGATTGGTCTAATTGGGAAAAGAATTTTGCATCAGAAAAAATATGTCTTGATAATCTGGAGTCTATCACAAAATTATCAGAGGGAAACAGAGGACTGGTGCCAAATGAGATAACTGAGGCAATATTCCCAGTAACATTGGATGAGTTTTCCTTTTTATTTTTTGTGAAAGATGGTTTGAGATGAGGATAGAGTCTCCAGCATCTACCCTTGGGATGTAGAGCTTTTGGGTTATGCCAGTTTCTGTCACAGGCCTTGACGCTGGAACTGAGAAATGAAACTGAGTTAGGTATTTCCTCCTTTTTTCTTCTCCTGTTCTTTTGTTCAGAAACTTGTTGTTGCTGAACATTCCTCAGTGATCCAAGACCTGATCTGGAGTGATCTTCTTTTCAAGGTGTGTTATTTGCTGTATCATTGTGTCCATGGTCAAAGGTAGTTTCTCCAATAAGAGGTAAGCTATAATGTAGACAGGTAAGTCAATGCCTACTTTGTGCAGATCGGCAATATCCATTTTGGTATCAGTGATAAATCCAGGTATGTTTGACCGGGAGAACAGAGTTTGAAGAAACTCCTTGAAGATTCTGGCCCAATTTGACGTGTGATTTGAAATAAAATATTTGTGGATGTCAGCCCAAATTTGATGAGCATCTTTCTCATTTTTGGGAGTAATGATGTTGGCTTGCACGGTGGTGTCAAGTTTGGAGATTAGGATGGTTCCAATTCTGACATTTTCTGAATTAGACAGCCCTACTGTAGCGCGGTTAGTGCTTTTTCCCTTCCTCATTAATTTTTCCTACAAGTCTTCTTTTAGATCTATCATTTTGATGACTCAATTGTGACATATGGAGAATTTATCCAAGGTAAGAAGCAGTATGGCCTCTAAGGCGTTTTTGAGAATGGTTTCAGTAAGAGAGTTGGTCATTGTTGGTTTTTAACTGGTTGTCCCAATTGAGGAGAGAGGTTTTTGGTTATTTGACTGTTAATTGTTTTGAACCCTTAGTTCAAATTTTGGTAAAAACTGAATAACTCAAAACCAGAACTTAAGAATGGTGTCAGAAAAATGAGGAAAAAGGAACAATTTTATAAAGCGCAAGTAACAACACAATACCATACCCAACAAGATTGAAATGAACTGTGACAATAACAATGATGGAGGAAGGGTTTCAAGAATAATCCGGTAAATGAACAATGACACTCTAGTGATAATAAGGAATCCAGGAAAGTAGTGAAACTGTATAGACAGGATTAGAAAGGTGTTGAGAAGATTCAGGAGAGCTTAGAGGGTTGCACCAAATTATCCAGGATCCTACGCAATGACCAAACTTCTTCACTTCAATATCAAATCAAGAGCAAGTTTTGATTCTTTGTGAAAACCTTGAGTGATTGGATTTGATGATCAGAGATGAAGGAGTTTGTGAGGAAAAGAAGTCCCCCAGAGACTGACTTGACTAAATGGTCTTAAAAGACTGTCCATAGTCTTGCGGATGAATATGCATATGACCATCAGAACCATCAGACCAGCCTGTGTCTATCAGGCCAGAAATATAGAAATAAAAAAAGGAAATGGAGAGCTAAATAAAGTATTCCCAACAGTATTCCCAACATGATCAAGGTGAGAAAGCAGGAGGAAGAGGGTGTGCTTACCTAGGGCCAGGTGGGTAGGGAAGAACAAGCAATTGAGGTGGAGGTGGTGGGTGAGGCGGTTTGGTGAGGAGGAGGAAAGAGTGGACTGTTGAGTGAGTGGGGTGAGGTGAGTTGTTTGGTGATGGGTGAGGTATGAGGTGGAGGTTTTGTTTTGTCTAAGTCCACCCAAAAAAAAAAAAAAAAAAAAAAAAAAAACAAGTCAGCCTAGGATTCTTGAAAAAAATACTGTGATGTGATTTTTTACCTATTTCAAAGCTGAATGTTACTAATCAAATTGAGTGAGTGTGAGGGGTAGAATTGGATTTCTCATGGCAGAAAATGAGGGACAAGATGAGACAGGGATGACTTGAGGAGAATTGGGAATATCTTCTTCAAAAAATTTTACCCATTAATCTTTGATGTTGGCCAGAAGGTTTTGAAGGATTAAACAACTGGAAATCCAGTCAATGAGGATCTTGATGTCTTTGGAACTTGCAAATTTGGATTGGAAATACTGACAAAGATGGTGATGTGATGTGGGGTGTTGAGATGATGATGGGGTGTGTGTGATGTGATGGAGATATGAAGCAATGGAGATGAGATGTGCGTGATGCAATGGAGATGGTATTGGTATGTATTTTCTGAGGTGGATTTGTGGATGGGTGTTTTTCATGTGATGGATGGTGGATGGATGATGGCCCCTAAATTTCAGTCTTGATTTTTGAAATCTGCCATTTTCATGAAACTTGCCATTTTGAAATACATCAGTCAGGGGTATGTGTATTTCAGAAACCTGCCATTAAAAATGGTGTATTTTCTAGCTCTGATACCCCTCATTTTGAGATATTGAAACAAATGATTCATTTATTAGAATAATGATGATTATGAAAAAAAAAATAATCTCTTTGAATAAAAATTATCATTTCTGATGAAATGTACATATGCTTTTACTAAACATTCAAAAAAATACATAAATTATGGGTAAGCCTCATTTACAAGAGGAATTAAAATATCATCAAAAATTAAACCAGAAAATCCATCAAGTGCAAGAATAATAAAATAAATATCAAAATTTGATTTATTTGGTCAAAAATAAATCAATCTTTTGTCTTTTTCTCATACTTGGAAAATTTCTTGTTGAGATTTTGAAAGCTATTTAAATTCTTCTGTTATGAGTGTATACTTGGAATTTTTGAATAATTTTTTGAATTTCTCACAAACCCATCTAGATTTCATCATAATTATTTAATTTTATTCAGAGATGATTTTCTGATGTTTTCTTGATTATCCTTCTAATTGATATATTTTTTGTGGAAAAAATCAAAAATATTTTAATTCTCACCATTGTATATTTTAGTTGATTTTTTTGAAAGTTATTTTTATTTTTTTAACAATATTATTTTAATTCCATTTTGATTTTCAATTTTCATTCCAAGAAATATATTTTTGATATTTATTTAATCATTCTTCAACTTGATGGAGTTTATTTTTTAATTCTTAATGATTTTTAAATTGATCTAATTAAATTGATGTATGCTTCATTTATTTATGTTTTCTTATTTTTGTTACAAATGGATTTAAATTCAATCAGAAATATTAATTTTAATTAAAATAAATCAATTTCTGATTTAATTATTACTATTTATGTTAATTAATGAAGTATTTGTTGCAATATTTCCCAGTATGTGATATTATGCTTTTGAAATAGTTATATGTAGCATTTTCCAATGTATTTTTATGTTGGCATAAGTTATTCACATCTCAATTGATAGATCAATTCCTATTCAGAGGAATAAATTTGGTGTATTCTAGGTTTCTATTTTTGTAATTTATAAATATTTAATTGAAATTTTTCAGAAGATTTTGATTCTCCTCATGAAAGATATATATTCTTGGACTGGGTGCATTTTTTTTCAAGCCTTATTTGATTAGTTTTTTCCCAAGTTTTATCCCCATGTCTTTCCAAGGTTTTTTCCCTAACCTGCCCTGCCATATTATTCCACCCTACCCCCCCAATTTTTTTTTTTTTGGATCTTCTGATTGGTCCCCCCTTCTTTTCAGCCTTAATTCAGACCAATATTCTCCAGTTTTCGATACACTCATCAATCAAATTATTTTCAATCAATCATTTCCAACATAATCACCTTGCCATTATTTTCCCATCAGTAAATCTTACATTCCCATATCTTGCTAATTAACCATCTCTTCAAGTGAATGACTGATTTTTTTATTAAGGGAGGGGTCATTGTTGCATTAGATCTCACCATCAAAAATATATCTATGGCTGAAACTCAGCATATAAACTCACCTCCCATTGGTCATCCATCATTTGGGAGATCTTGCTGGCATTACTCCACTGAAAGAAAGCATCTCAAGCTATCTTAACCAGGCCCATCCAATCTATCAAGCCAACTATTTAATCATTCATGGCAATTTTTTTATCAATTAAATTAATAATTTATTGACTTGAATTGTATTTTGTTATTGCTGAGGTTCTCCTTGCACTGGCTTGTGACCTTAATGCTCCATTGAGCTCATGTTTTTGTATTTTAGTTTAAATTTTATGTTATGTATGGTGTTTTTTTTTTTTGAAGATGAATTTAAATACAATGAAAGTTGAGTTTCAAAGAAAGGATAATCAAAATTATACAGGGCCCAAAATCATAGCCCTTCACATGTCATTACTCCCTAGTAAATTTTAAGGTCCCCCATCTATGCTCAGAACTTTTCTCACCCATTGGAATTCCCATGGTGGGCTCATTCATTTCAAATGGGATGCTCACTGAGGGATAAATAACCTTTTAGTATTGAAGGAGGGAAAAATTATGATTGGTAAGTTGAATTTTCCTTTTCAATCAATCAATAAATTTCTTGCAAAAAATTTTCATATCTAAGATGATAATCAAAAAGGGACGCAGTCACACCAATAATCAAATTCATTGATTAAAGATACTCAAGAGATAGATGTTTGAATGATTTCATAAGAATCAATAGGAGGGACCCCTACTTCTGAAAAACCTCATATCTATTTTTGAATTAAATTTCCCATATTTTAGGGATGAAATAATGTGAGATTTTAAAATAAAAGGTTGGAACTAGGCTCATTCACCATTACAAAAATTTTCAAACATTCTCATTCCTTAGTAATCCACAATTTTCTGGCTCTCAAATGGTTCTTTGTGAAATTCTGTTCTGATTTATGATTTTTCATAGTTCTTTTTTGAGGCTGTGGATTTACAACCCCCCCAAACCCCACCCCCCAATATAAAAAAAAACCAAAAAGCAGTCAGTCACTTGAAGAGATGGTTCATTATAAAGACCTGGAAATGGAAGACTCACCAATGGGAAATAATTTTGAGGTGATCATTTTGGAAATTCTTGATTGATAATCCATTGATGGATGGTTGGATGGAACAATGGGGTATATTGGTCTGAATGGAGGCTGAAAAAAAGGATCCAATTGAGGATCCAAAAAAGAATTATTGGGGGGCAGGGGGTGGAAATCTGGGAGGGCAGATGTGGAAAAAATCTGTGGCAAGACCCAGGTATAAAAAATGGTCAAAAACTGATCAAATAATGATAAAAATAAAAGGATTTGCGCCCAGTTCAAGACTAAATACAAATAAAATATGTTGCATTTTTTATAGGGTAATGTTAAATTCATGGCTCATTGAGCCGTGTACAACCCCCCACAGCTCAAAGAGCTTCACGGCCCACCCAGCTGGTTCCAACCGCATGTTGGATTCCACACGACTACATTCAAGTTGTGTGGAGTTGTACATGGCTAAAATGAAGTTGTGTGCCATCCAACATGCCACCAGACCGCGGTGAGCCAAAAAAAAAAAGGAATGAAAGGGAAATAACATAAACCATGAATCAAATAAACCTTCCAAAAAAACAGAAATCAACGAGAAAATCAAAGAAATCAAAAATGTTGATTTTTTGGTTAAAAAAAAAAACTGGGATTACCCAATGGAATAGCCCTAAAGTAAAAAGGGCCAAAAAAACACAAGTAACTGGACTAGCCCTAAACTAAAAAAACAAAAAAAAATACAAGTAACATGACAAGCCCTAAATTAAAAACACCAAAAAAAAGACTACTAACTTGACAAGCCCTAAAGTAAAAACACCAAAAAAAAACAAGTAAATTGACAAGCCCTAAATTAAAAACACCAAAAAAAATCAAGCAACTTGAAAAGCCCTAAATTAAAAAAAAAAAAACCAGTTCAACTTGGGCAAATCTGATCCCATCATAAGGGGTAAAATACTCCTTATGATGGAATCAGCGCAACACAAGCTGATCTGACTTACTGTTAAACTCTCATTCAGAACACTCAATATAATCATGTTAACTCAAAACACTCAAAATAATGATGTTCAAAATTTGATAACCCTTTATATTAATAGAACTTGTTAGCTGAATTAGAATTACAATTTATATGAAACCCAATGATGAAATGAAGTCAAAGTATATAATCTCTATAATCTAGAATACATTTGCAGTTGATCTTTGAGATGATCAACCCAACCAAAGGCTTTTTTAGAAATCAAGGAACGCAGTTTTTCTACAATGGGCGGGATTGGAATCATTTCTCCCTCAAGTACTAATAGAACCCAGTGGTTATTTTTTAAAAAGGAAACAAACATTGGAGTTTATTGATCAGTAACACCATTTTTCATTGGAGTAGAAGTATCACATGACTCCAATAAAATGAAAAATATAGGTATGGAATATGTGTCTGCTATGATTTGATCCACATCTAATTTAGCCAGCCATTTTGGGGAGGGAATCTTTTCATTGATGTCTTTAACATCAAGTCTTTGTTTAATCTTTTAAACCCCCTATGCACCACCAAGCATCTTGATTTAGCATGCTTTCTGTTTCTCCAATGTTTTTATCATTTGTTGTCTCACTTTAAACCATCCATGTTCTTCATAACCAACAGATTTAGCAATGAATCTAAATCTGCAATTCCCATCTCCAATCAGATCCCAAACCTCACCCAAGAGCTTATGGAATTTCTTGGGTATTTGATTGAGGTATTTCACATTTGGTTCCTATCATGAAAGCTAAGTTAGTATTCATTTCTTTAATCAGATCAATTAAATGAATACTCACCAAAGATGAGCTTCTGGTTGAGCTTTGCTGCATGTTGTCTTCCTCTGCAGAGGATTCTGATTCCAAATTAAGTGATCCCAATTCACTTTCAGCCTCTTCCTCTGAGCTATGAAATTCAGATTCAGATTCTCCCAACTTTGACTAAGAACTCATCATTATTTAGTAACTAAGTTCATTAAACCAAAAAAATGAACATATCCCAAAAGAAAAGACTTACAATGTTTTGTCTTTTCTTATTTGGAGCCCTTCTAGTTCTTTTTTCACCCTTGAGTTTTTTTTCAACAAGCTCAAACCAAGATAGTTCTTGCCGCGTATCTGTCAATTTAGGCCAGCCCCTACTTGATTGTAAGACCTTAGGTTCAAGTATTGGCTTTGATCAATATTTTTTAATCTTCTGAATGATAAACTTCAATAGGCCGCTTTGCTCATGATCTCTAGATTCCAAAATCATTGAATTCACTTTTTCGCCTAACTGAGGAATGCTTAGCATTTAATCAAAATTGCACTTGAAAAATTCAAAAGGATCAACCATTGGTGAATTAGGAATCATTAATCAAAAAGCATTAATCACATAGTGATTTGAAAAATCCAACTTAAGCCAACTTACAGAACTAGAACTGCAAGGGTCATAGTCCAACCTTCACTGAGGATGAACATCTTTGGGCACCATGGATCCTCTGAATGCTAGAAGGTCACCTATTTGGTGGGAACAGGGAAAACCCATAGTCTTGGAGTATGACTTGGTGCACACTTTGCCATCATTATCACTTTTGAAATTCTCAAATTGTTCCCTAATAAGCTGAATTGCCTCTGAAAAAACAATTTGTAACACAATGGTAACAGTTCAGGTGGAAGAACTGTCCCTAAATTAATTTGGGAGCTATAAAGTGACGCATGAACCAATTTAATTTAATATGAAACTGTTCTGTCAAGGCTTTTCCAAGTATCCAACATGTTTCCCAAAGAGTTTGCAATGAATTGTTTGAGAGTTGCATGGGCCCCTTCAACCCAAGATGTTGTTTTGTTTTTAAAATCTGTTTTTATACAAGTCCACACTGTTAAAAATGTCTCTTTCATATGGAAAATGTTATTTTCCATATACTTGAGTACATCCTCATATTCTTTCAAGAAACACTATACTAGTCAAAAGGTCAGAACCCAAAACTAGGAAGAATAAGAAGCAGTGATTTGGACCTACTCTGAGTTCTGCATCATTGACCTCTGCCTCCTCCTTGGTCTTTAAGGCCCCATACTTTTCCCACAGAGTCATAAAGCTTTCCCATCCTTCAACATCATTAACAAAGCACACTTTACAGTTTGCTTGTATTTTTTTAGAAAAGTGCAAAGTGCAACATTGTCTTGATGACTCAGGGAAACTAGATTTAATAGCACAAATCAGAGCTTTTTCACAGTCCTTCACAAAGACTTTTGGAAGTCTTTCAGGATAATAAGCCAACTCCTTTAATGAATTTACAGACCAACTGTAGAACTCAAACATTTCTTTTGTTATAAAAACAAGATCTTTTGTGAAAGTTTTCCAATTGGCTGTAATTCCTACAACATGCAATAGCGGGGTTTTATAATTATTTGTCTTATAAGTACAATCCAACATAGTAATTTGATTGAATTGTTTTGAAAGATTTACTGCCTCAGGATGTGCTAATTGCAGGGCCTCCAAGTGAACCTCTCCACTGAACTTTGACTGGTGAATCCAACTTGTTTCTTCCAGCTTTTCATAGAGTACCTCCATAAACCTTTTTCCCTTGAGTTCTGCAAGCGTTACCTTCTGCTTAGTGTTAAAGATTGTTTGGTCATCAACAAAACCCCCTCCATCAATCTTTCTCAATTTCCTCTTAAGCTGCAACGTATTGAGCCCATCATTCATGCCTTCTATCAGATTTTCTGAGGCCACCCCCAAGATTCTGCTCAGTTCAGGATGCACAGAGGGATGTTCAGATGATTGAGGGTTATGTTGGGTTTCTTTGTAGGAGAGTTGACACAAGGGGTCTGCCTTTTTGCAACTTGCATGGATTAAAAACTTTCACCCAACCTTCCGTGTGTGAGTTTGTCTAGAATGTTTGGTAAGAAGTTTACCCAAATAGGAACCATGGAAATCACATTCCAAATCCACATATTTATCTTTCTTTGAGTTAAAAACTGTCAAATAGTAACCATGATTCATAGCCCATGTTTGAAAATAGTTTTGGGCCTCTTCCCTGGTAGGAAAGGTTCTCACAGGAGGTGGTTCAAGTGGATCTAGTAAAAATTCATTTGTTAAGTCATAGTTTCAGTTACATGCACCCCATTAGTTTCAATGAAATTAAATGCAGAAAAGACCTCAGTAACATAAAATTTTACTCGTGACCAGAGGTTGCATCCCACTGTGAATCATCTTGTTCCTCAATTGTCACCCTTGATGAGGATGCAATCGGGGCTTCCAATGTTTCATTACCCAAATCCTTTTTTTCTTTTTCCAAAGCTTTGTTGATGGCACTATCAATGTAGAACTTCCACACAGCCATGTCAGAAGAAGGAGGGCTTGCCACTGTTTCCATGCAAAAAAATGCAATGGTATACTTCAGTATTCAATCCAACTTTTAATTGAACAAACAAAGTTTGCTCACTTTTGAGTTGAGAAAGAATTGTTTGCAGATTTTTATATGATTTAAATTTTCACTTTACTTTCACTTTGGTTTCACTTTAAAGTCACTTTGGAATCACTAGATGTGGAACAACAGTCCCACAAAGTATGTGTTGATCCCAAATTTGGGTTGAGGGAACCCAAGTGTGATCCAGGGGGTGACCAAAATTCTGACACAACTTACAGGGGGTTGCGCACCCCCAAAAAGGCAGTTTTCAGCTGTGTACGGGGGTACATGGCTCCAAATTGCTGTGTTTGGGGGGTAAACGGCTCCTACACAACCCCCCAGGGGTCACGAGTGCTTGGAACGGCCCTTTGTAGTTGTCTATGGGCCCCCACAGCTCATTTGAGTCGTGTAGGGCCCTACACAAATCCCACACAACTGGAGTATTGAATTTAACATTACCCATATTTTTTTCTTAATTTTTGAAGCACTATTTGTGCCCTAAAAAACAAATCCAAAATTGAGGGCAACAAACCTGCCTCTGGGCTGGGGTCCGCTTTTTTGAGCCCTCCATGCATAAAAACCTAACCATTCCTATTCAATATGAGTTTAAAATTTTTCCAGGCCATTTTGGAGCGCCCTCATCCTCCCATCATCCATAAAAGAAACCTCCTCCACCCACCCACCCCCACCCATCACCCCCCATCACCACACCACACCATACCACTCCACTCCCCCCATTACCACACCACACCACACCATACCACACAACACAACAGAACACAACACAACACAACACAACACAACACAACACAACACAACACAACACAACACAACACAACACAACACAACACAACAAAACACAACACAACACAACACAACACAACACAACACAACACAACACAACACAACACAACACAACACAACACAACACAACACAACACAACACAACACAACACAACACAACACAACACAACACAACACAACACAACACAACACAACACAACACAACACAACACAACACAACACAACACAAGACAACACAACACAACACAACACAACACAACACAACACAACACAACACAACACAACACAACACAACACAAAACAACACAACACAACACAACACAAAACAACACAACACAACACAACACAACACACTCCAAACCTAAAACTACCAAATCAAACCTCCTGAACCAAAAACTCATCTCACTCCATGTCTGATGAATCCTGAATTTCTTAACAAGAATAAAACCAGCAACTACATACAGGGTAGTTAGAGATCTAGTATATAAAACTGATAATGAAGAAATAGTTCATACCCAGCTACTATGACATCAAGGTATGAATACTATCTGAAAAACTGAAATGGTGAAAAGATGACTGTGCTAGACTACCTCCTCTGATGATGCCGGGATACCTCTGAAGTTGAATATGACAAGGAGTTAAAAGATGAAGAATTTGAGTAGAGCTTTTTGTTAAAAAAAGGGATTGCACCAAATTAATTAAAGCTCCACACAAATGGGCAGTTCTTCTTGGAAGCGCTGGATTGTTGACAAGTATTGATTTCATTGGATTGTTTAGATTCAAGCAAGTTGAAGTATTGAGTGCTTCAGAATTAAAAAGAAGAAATTCAATGTGTTCCTCCTCTCAGGTTCCTTTGGACTCCAGACTAAATACCCCTTGTCCTGCACAATGCAGGTGAAGAATACTGAATAGGTATTTTGAATACAGGCAAGCCCCACGCATCTGGCAGAGCGCGCGTTTGGTGTATTGAGGAAACTTAAGGAAATAAGAATGAAGAATGAGAAACGTGAAATGGGAAAAATAAAGAATAAGAAATTTAAAATAATGGAAGGAAATGAAGTAATCTGTCAACATCATGTCAACAATTTCTACTCAAAATCTTTCTGAATCATCAACTCAAATCTCAAATTACTTTCTAAACAAAACATCCCTTTTCAAAATTTCTCAAAAAACATCCACCCACTTTTCAGAACTGTCTCACCTATCCCATCCTCCATCACCTCATCTAATCAAATTAGTGTTTCTACTCCTCTGGCCCTTTTCTCATCTACTCAATCTAATGATACCACTCCTCTGGCCCCTCCTCCTGCACTATCATATAATCAAAAGGAGGAGTTAGTTGATGCTATCCAATCATGGCCAAAGTCCCATGGATATTCCATTTCTACTAGAGTATCAAACTTGAAGAAACATACCTACACATATCAATGTGATAAATATGGAGAATATAAACCCAGTAAAGATCCCGAAAAATTGCAAAAAACAAGAAAGACCAATTGCCCTTTTAGATTATCTGGAAATTTCTCCAAAAGATTAGGTCTCTGGCAGGTTAAATTTATATGTCCAGACCACAACCATGCCCCCTCAAATGATCCTTCTACTCATCCAATCCATAGAAGAATTCATGCCAAGCAACAGGAGACTGTAGAAAACTTAACCAAGGCTGTTGTTCCCCCAGTAAAAATATTAAATTCTCTTATAAAAAACGCCTCAACTCCAGTTCATAAAAACATCAGCACTATTTATAATAAAAGATCTCAAATCCAAAAAAAATTATCTTGATGGAAAAAACCCAATCAAAGCTTTAATACTGGAACTTCAAAATTCTTCTTTTTGCAAAGAATCAACAATAGTGATGGACACATCAATTCTTTATTCATTTCAAATCCTGATTCCATAAAACTTCTAAAAACATTTCCTACTCTTCTCATGATGGACTGCACATATAAAACAAATCAATTTGGGATGTCTCTTCTTCATATTGTTGGGTTAAACAATTCTTCAAGAACTTTCTCAGTTTCTTTCTGTTTTTTATCCCAATAAAGATAACTATGAATGGGCCCTCAATAAACTTCAGGAAATATTAGAACATCAAGAACCCAGGGTAATTGTGACAGATAAAGAACAAGCTTTAATTAGTGTCATAGAAAAATTTTTCCCATCTTCTCATCACCTTCTCTTTCTCTGGCATATTTTCAAAAATATTCAAACCCACTGCAGGAAGCATTTCAAGTCTGAAGATGAATGGAAGCTATTTCAGAAACACTGGCACCAATTGGTCAACTCCAAATCTGAATCTATTTATAAGGACCATTTCATCAAACTTAGTCTAGTCTGAAATGCTCCCACATCAGACTACCTCCTTGAAAACTGGGTCCCACTCAAAAATCTTTTTCTCTTGCTTGGCCAAAAAATGCTCTCATTTTGGAAATACAAGAACATCAAGAATAGAAGGCCTTCATTCTTACATCAAATGCTTCATCACTTCCTCTACTGGCTCCTTTTCCAATGTTGTTGATAAGATATATAATTCTATTACCATCCAAATTCATGAAAGAGATCTTGAAGCCTGCCAGCAATATTTCAAGCAGCTCATTGTTTTAACTCACTGTGTGGAGCATCTTTCTGGAAAGACCAGCAATTTTTCCCTAAAGACCATTCACTCATTCAATCAAGTCTCTCATTCTTCAACCACTTGCATCAACTGTGATTACTCTCCTTATATGGGTATAAAATGTGTTCACAAAGTCAAACCAACTATCTTCAAGGGTGAAATTTTCCAAATTGAGGATTTCCATCCTCAATGGCATGTCAAACCCCCCTTTTCAGTAAGTTTTTTTTTTCTTTATACAAGTTAAAATGAATAATATTCTGATTAATTTCTAACTTTCTCTCTGCAGTTAACTTCCAGCCCAGACTCAACTGAAGGATCACCCAGCCTTGAAAAGCCCTCAATATCAACCAATGAGAATAGATATTGTACTTAATTCTTTGAAGAATTCCAAAAATTACATTATTATCCGGGTGAAACACAGAAGCTTTACACTGGAAAGTATCAAATTGCTCTGATTCAAGAGCCCAATTTTACTCAAAGATCCAAAATAAGATGAAGACCAAAAGGAGCAGCAAATAATTTCAAGAAGATCTCTCAATCCTGAAGTTAAAGGGATCCATCTGGCTTTGAATATTTAGAAGCACAATAGAGGAGAGGAAGGCCAAGGAGGGAATTTTCAGCAAATTCAGTGGTCAGTAATTAATAACTCTTTGAAAAAGAAAAGAAAAATTAACTCATTTTTTTATGTAATCATTCAGGTTTTGAGAAAGGGAAAGTCAAAAAAGGAAAAAGGGAAGGTAAAGAAGAAGGAGGAATCAGATGAAGAGGTAAATTTTTAGTTATAAATCATCATCTCAATATCAACTGAATATTTCTTTTTTTCAACATAGGTGGATCTTGTGACAGAAGAAGATACTTCAGAATATGAGGAGCTCCCAGATTTGGATTTTATGAAGACAGTGAGATTACATTTGCTTTTTTTATTGAGTGAATTTTTATTAATTCTCCCATTTAATCTTTTTTTAGAGGTCTGGAACTGTTTTCACTAAAAGGGCTCCTTCCCCTGATTCAAATCCTGAGACTAGAATCAAGAGACAAAAGGACAAAATTCAAGATGATGAAGCCCCTTACCATCCACCTGGAAAGAATGTTTTTGCTAAAACAGCAACAACAATAAGTGAGAAAGTGAGTGAATTTGATAATACCTGATTTTTCAGTTTTTCTGATTTTTTTGGAATTTTTTATAGTTTTCCTGCACATTATCATATTCTTCTTCTGGAATCTTTGAGCAAGTTTCAATTGAACAAGTGAGTGGAATTTTTCCTAAATATTTAATTTTGGAATCAATTCTTATTTTTTCTTTTAGTTCCAATACAAAGACTTCATTTCCCCAGCAACAACTGTTGCTCATATATACCAATTTCAAGATGTTCTGGGAGATGGTAACTGTGGTTTCAGAGCAGGAGCTGTTGGTTTTGGAAGTAAATCTTAAGACTGGATTGAAATCAGGAAAGAAATTACAAAGAGCTGGACACCTACCCAATCTTCCAGGATTCAAAATCAATGCATGAAATCTGGGGTGAAACCTTTCAAGAGGCAAGGAGGCAACCAAACCACCTCTCTGGACCAGCTCCAATAAACATATGTATGAAGTTCCCATGCCATGGCTTTCTTCTTGCTGAAATGTGGATGAAGTTCCCATGCCATGGATTTCTTCTTGCTGAAACTTATAAGTGTCCAGTGGTTCTTTTTTCTTCTTTAATTCCTTGCACTTATCTTCCTCTGAATTCCCCTCCCACTCCAAATTCCAAATCATCTCCTATTTTCTTAATTCTTTTAGAAGATTTGAAACATATAGTCTCATTCAAAATCAATTCTGATCATTGGCAAGCCCACAAATTGGATCCACTGTGGAAAATATTTGTGACCAAGGATTCCAAAGCTTGGATGACCATTATTCAGAAGAATTTGGAGCTTGGTGATGAGGTTTTGTTCCCCAGGAGGAAATCCAGCAGAAAAATAAAAACCATAGTAGTGGAATAATATCAACCAAAATTGTTGCTATAATATCTGTAATAAAATTTTTTATTTGTATTTATTAAAACAGAACAAAAATTAGAACCAAAAATGTGGAACACACCTTTTATTTTAAATTATTTTCATTATTCTGAATAATTTGTGGGTTAAAACCTGAAATAAAAGCTCAGCCAAATTTTTCATTCATTTTTTGGATGTTCATCTTAAGTTTTGCAAAAAAAAAATGACAGAAACATTGATTCAAGAAGTGAAGAAAAATCTTGAAAAGGATATGCTATTTTGGAGTGTTTTTATGTTTTATCCAATTTTTGGAGGCCAAGGATACATCCAAAAAATCTCAAAAAACATTTGGAAGCTCTTCAGATGATTGATAAATATTGTGAGAGCTCAAAGTGCCAAAAAAACTTAAGCCAAAAGCCAAAGAAATAGCTCCAAAAATATTTTTTTTATTTTGTTAATTTTTTGACTGGATTTTTGAAGGTGTTTAACTGGTCCCAAAATTAAAAAAGATGAGCCATAAGTGTTTAATAAACCTATCTACAGGCCTGCTGAGTTAGAATTTCAAAAAACAAAGTTCTTGAAATTCCTGTGTAAACAAGGATTTGTCCGTGTATACTGGATGTTGTGGGGACGTAGTACACCTGTGAGTTTAAAGGTAGCACCCGTGAAAAAAATAATTCCCTCTTTATTTTTTTTTTATTTTTTGATTTTTTTCATTTATTTTTATTTATGGGCCCTTTATTTATTTATTTTTTTTATTTTTATTCATTTTTATTTTTTTTCATTTATTTTTATTTATGGGCCCTTTATTTATTTATTTTTTTGTTTTTATTCATTTTTATTTTTTTCATTTATTTTTATTTATGGGCCATTTATTTATTTTTATTCATTTTATTTTAAATTTCTTTTCTTTTTCTTCTTCTTCTTCTTTTTTTTTCTCACCATTTTGGGGTGGTGAATGGCCATTCACAACCCCAAAATGGGCTGTGAGCGGCCATTCATGGTTAAAATAAGTTGTGAGAAGCCATTCACAACTGAAATGGGTTTTGAGTGGCCTTTCACAACTCAAAACCTTTGCAAACTGCACCACACAACCCTTTTTAGGTTTTGAATTTAACATTGCCCTTTCACAATTAGGATTGCACCTCTGGGGAACCAGCCCACCATCTTTGAAATTTTCATGAATTTTTCAAGATTTGCATTGAAATTATCCTTGCACATCTCATCAAAGTTAATCCAATCCCATTTATTTTTATTCTCTTCAATTCTCATTTTTCACATTTTATCCTTTATTTCTCCTATTAGGGCGTATCAATGTTAACTAAACCCGCCATTTTTTAATGGAAGGTTTCAAACCAAATCCGCCATTTCAAACCCGCCATTAAAAATCAAAAAAACCCACTTATTTCACATCAGACGTGTCAAATTTAAAATGAGATAAGTGGTTTTTTTCAAATAAAGTATTCAAAGGCTTCCTCCACCTTTCCATTTCATCCACCCCTGGCTTCCAAACCTCCTTCTACCTCCAACCTCATTGCAAATCTTTTTACCTCCAGCCTCATCATAAAAAGATTCACCACTCTCATCACTTTATCACTCTCATCATCACTCTCATCAATTTATCACCCTCATCACTTGATCACTCACCGCTTCATTGATCTCATTGCTTCATTTCTCTCATTTCTTCATTTATCTCATTGCTTCATTGCTCTCATTGCTTCATCACTCTCATCACTCTACCTCCAACCTCATTCAAAGAATCCAATCATTTTTTTTTATCGCTCTTTTAACTTTATTGCTCTCATCACTTCATATCTCTCATCACTTTATCTTGCTTGTCACTTTATTCCTCTCATCACCTTTTGGCCCTTACTCTTTTCAAATGGACCCTCAGCAAACCTCCCCCTGCAAGTCCACACAAAATTCCAACACATCAAAGCAAACATTGCCAAGGAACTCCACAACAAACAATCCTCCCCCATCAGCTTCCAAGGGCTCAAACAATCCTCCCCAATCAGCTTCAAAGGGCTCAAGTCAGCTCAAGAGAGCTGATCACATCATCCTGGTAAACTGGCTCAAAGTTCCCTCCAACTATGATGCCTGCTTTGGATCCAACAATGAAACACTTGTTGGCTGACCTCCATCCTCTAAGGTCAATGGTTGTCTCCTCATGGCCAATGAACTCAAGAACAAAACAAAAGATATGCTGGATCTGTCATCCAAACAGATGAGGGAGCAATTCAAGAATTATCAAGCCAAGTACAAAAAGGCCCACTCCATGTCAATCTCCACCCGCTTTGGTATCACTGACTCTGACAAAGCCAAGGGAATCAACTTGGTGGTTGATAAGTTGGATTCCATTTGTCCTTTTTATATTAAAATGGATGAAATATTTGGAAAGAAGGCCAACATCACCCCTTTAGCCACTTTTTATTCCCAACAATCCGATTCAGTCCACGCTGAGGACTTGGCTGGGGATGCTCAGCCTAGAAATGGTGATCCTGAAGAAACCTTTTCCTTGGAGTGGCCCACATCTGATTCCAAGGAGGATATTAAATTGCTATCAGCTCCAATCACCTCTACTTCTGCATTGATTGATTTTTCAAACCATACCTTGGACCCCTCCCATCCTTCTGTGGATTGCTCTCTTCCTTGGTTAGCAGATCTCATCAACCTTGCTGATGCAGAAAAAGATACTCCTCAGTCACCATTAACCTCAACATCCATTCAAGTAAGAAACCAAGCTCTTTTCTCTTCTGTCTTGTTAATGCTGACTGATTGAGATTGTAAAAAAAAGGCTCATCCATTCCAGAATGGCCAAAACCTCAAGCCAATGGGGCCTCCCACATTGCCTTTGAACACCAGTGACAACTTTCAGACTCAAACCTCCTCTGCCAAGGGTAAGCAAAAGGCCTCCAATTCCATCAATATCAACCCCAAAAGTCATCAAAAGAGGAGAAACACTTCTGGTTTCCCAGGCTTTGAAGAAATCATGGAGAAGCAAGATTCATGTAAGTCCATTGGTTGAATATCCTTGCTTTCAAAATCATGCTCATTGCTTTTCCCCTGCAAAAAACAGTCAAATCACAAATTGAATCCAAAAAACTTGACTTTGAAAAGCAAAAGTGGGATTGTCAACTGGCCATGGATGTTCAAAAGCAGAAAGCCAAGAGTTTGGCTCATCAAAAAAAATTGGATGCTGAGTGGAAGTCAAAACAGGCTGAGCTAGAGTTTCAAAAAGAGGAAAAGGAGAAGGATCAACAGCAAGCCCAGCTGGAAAAGGAGAGGGAACAACTTGCAACCAAAAAAAAGGATAAGGTATCAGTAGCCTTGGCTTGCATTGGTAGCAGTAAAACAGTAGATGAGATACAGAAGATAACTCAAATTCTGGGCTTGTAAATATATTTGCATGGGTGAAAGAAAAACAAAAAAATTATTTTTGATTAAAACGTTTGAGAGTAATCTTAACCCCACCTACATACAAATCTTTTTTTTTTATTTATATTTTTTTTCTGGAGTGAATTTGGCCATTATTCAAGTCCCTACAAGTGTTTCTAGTTGTTCTATTAATTTGAAGTGACATGGCCATTCTGGTATGGGTTGCTGTGTCCACAGCAGGAAAGGTACAGTGCTTGTACTTATTAGCTGCCCAAACCATTTTGACTATACCTTTTTTCTTGAAATCAATTCCAAAGCCAAGGCCAGGAAAAAAAAATTGGCCATCCAATACTTGATATTTGTCCCTATTTTCAATAAGTTAACCATTTGATTTCTTGGTTGGAACCACAAGTAAAAAGTAGTAGCCAGAGATGTTGCCTTTGTCAATATTAGGAGATTTGTAAAAAGAATTGGAGGTGAAAGTGATGTGTGGGGAGCAATCAAAAGGTTTAGGCTTGGAACCAAATATCAACAAAGAGAAAGAGTGGATTTTGTTGTCCTTCATGGCATCACGGTTTGCTTCAAAGGAAATTTTGGCCAAATTGTGAAACTTTTGTCCTAGAATTTGGGATACTTTTTCAGCCTTAAGTTTGAGGAAAGCATACTCTTGAGGAGAATATCTAATGGATGATTTATTCACATAACATCCAAATAACTCTGAAGGGTGCATCAATTTTTTCCATCCAAATTCCCACATTTTTCCACCCCAAGATCTTGAAGGACCAACCGGGTTGACAAATTGTTTTGACTGGTGAAGGAAAGTTGTCACAAAGTTGATGTCCTTCTTTTCTTGGTTAGAAAGTTTCTCCAATGGGAAAAATTTGATTATTGCAACCAGGGCTTGATGATCAGATCAATCAAGGACAATTACTTTTCCATGGTGGAAGAAATGGAACCGTTTGATTGTTTGTTTTTCTTTCTCAAACTCTTCCCGGGTTGGTTTTTGACTATTCTTTTTCTTTTCCTCAACAATTGAAGGGTACAGATCCAAAGGACACGGTTTCCAACCTGACCAGACCACCTTTTCATCAATACCTTCCTCAGAAACCTCCAAAGATATTTTGGAATCTCTCATTTGATTCCTCTTTTGGTGAGCAGCCCTACTCTTCACACCTCTCTGTATGTTTTTCAAGCCATCTCCTTCCATCTTGTTCCCTCCCAATCTTATACTTACATTGGGGTGAGGAACAGGAATAGATTTGGATGTTTGTGTAACATTTTGAGGGGGTGGGAGAAGACTAGGATGTTCCCCAAAAGCGTTCAAATGGTTTCCAAAAAAAAAATTCAGTCCAATAGACATTGTTGGTGAAACATGATTGAATAAAAAAAAAAGAAAAAAAACCTGGACTTGAACCCGGGGACACCAGAAGCTGAATCCCCCCCCCCCCAAAAAAATTGGCATGAGTGACCCATGCAACACACCAACAAGCAATGTTATCAAAAAAAATAAAAAATAAAAAATAACATACCTTCCATGGCAAAGAACACCAGAAATAATCAAAAAAGACCCTGTTGGCTTGCAGTGCAGTCCAGAGACACCTAAAAAGAAAAAAAAAAAAAAAAAGAGGTGGTCAGAAAAAAAGAACACTCCAAAAAGAGGTGGAGGAGAAGATTGGTTCAATTTATTGCAAAACAATCAATTGATTGCTTGCAAATTGATCAATTGATTGCAAAATGATTGATTGAGCAATTTGGTTTTGATTGGTCAATCAAAACCAAATCAATCAATCAATTGCAAAACAATCAATTGATCAATTTTGTTTTGATTGGTTGATTGATTGATCTGGTTTTGATTGATCAATCAAAACCAAATAAATTGATCAAAACCAGATTGATTGATCAATCAAAACCAAATCAATTGATCAAAACCAGATTGATTGATTGGGTTTTGATTGATTGATTGATTGAAACCAAATCAATCAATCAATCAATAAAAAACAAATCAATCAATCAATCAATCAATCAATCAATCAATCAATCAATCAATCAATCAATCAATCAATCAATCAATCAATCAATCAATCAATCAATCAATCAATCAATCAATCAATCAATCAAAACCAAATCAATCAATCAACCAATCAGGATTTGATTGATCAATTGATTGGAGGGGGTTGGTCAAGCAAGGCAGGAGGAGGAGGAGGAAGGGGGGAGAAAGAGAAGGGAGAGGTGTACCAGATGAGGAGGGGGATGCAAGAGAAGACCTGGGGGGATTTCAAAGGAGAGGTAAGAAATAGTGAGTGCAAAGAAAGAGGGAAGGGGACTCACAGATGTTTTGGGGAGCTTGGTGAGGTTTGTTAGGTTGCTGAGGTGAAGGCGGTCATTTGATGAGGAGGAGGAAGGAAGTTGACCGGTGTGTCAGTGGGGTGAGGTGGAGGGGAGAGGTGGATGGGCTGGCAAGTGGTGGGGTATGAGGTGGAGGTGTTTTTTGAGTTTGTCTAAGTCCACTAAGAAAAAAAAACCAACTCAGCCTGGAAACGTGGGTGAACAACCAAAAAAAACTTACTGTGAAGTTATTTTTCACCTATTTAAAAATCAAAAATTACTCATCAAAGCAAGCAAGGGTGAGAGGAAGAATCCGCTCTCTCATAGAAGAAGATGAGGGACAAGATGAGACAGGGATGACTTGAGGTGGATCAGGAGTATCATCTTCAAATATTTTTTTCCATTCATCTTTGATGTTGGCCAAAAGATTGTGAAGGATTACACAATTGATAATCCAGTTGATGAGGATCTTCATGTCTTTGGGGTTTTGAAGCTGGTTTTGCATTTCCCTTAAGCTGGCCCATCTTCCTTTCAGGAATCCTATGGAATGCTCAATCCAAACCCGTGATTGGGAAAGATGATAGTTGAAATTGGTTTTTCCTTGATTGTTAGATGATACGTTCCGGTATTCTGGAACCACATATTTGCCACTAGCATAAGCTGAAATGGCCAGAAGGTATTGATTGTGGTCAAATTAGTTCTCTGGTTGTTGGGAAATCCACATCCAATTGAACACGTATGAATCATGACAAGAACCTGGAAGGCCAGCATGGAGGGATATGAACTTCTTGTTGTCATTGCAAACAAGTTGTAGGGCCACAGAGTATCTAAACAAAAAAGATGAAACATATTTTTTCAGTGGTGTGATTAAAGGTGTTATCAAAGTCATTGGAAAAGAAATGAATCAGTTGCCTTTTTTTGCAATCAAAATAGTGGTTCCCATCTAGCTTGGGTTTTTGATTCAAGGGGATGGTGGTTCCATCAACAAACCCAACGCAACCAGGAAAGCCTTTGGTCTCTATTACTTGAGATATCTCCTTGCTTTCTTCTTTGGTTGGCCAAGAAAGGACTGAGCAACAGAAAGATAGGATAGAAATCATGAATCTTTTGGTGTATAAGTCAATGCTTCCATAACTGACTGAGAATAGATTTTCCAATTGATGGATTGCTGCTCCATTTCCATTTGATCCCAATCTACAAACAGCAGCAGCAAGTTGGATGGCTGGATTAGGTTGAGGATTCCAAGAATTTTTCTGGAAGATGTGGTGGTCTTCAATCATCTCCAAAAGTTTCATTAATTAAGGCAATAGAGTTTTTAATAGTTGCTGGAAGCTTAAGTTTGGGATGAGATGAAGCTTTTGCCTTTCATACATAGGGTTGTGGAGGGTGTGTATTCTTGGAACCATGTATTGCTTTTCCAACAGAGAATTCAAAGCAAACCAAGTTAATTCCAAATTGGAGTCTGAATCAGAGTCTGAATGGGAGTCTAAAAGTAGCAAAAGTTCAGTCAGCTTTTTTGCATTTTCAAATTTCTGGCGGGAAGTTTGATTGGAAATGTTGAGAAAGATGGTGATTTGATGTGGGGTGATGAGATGATGGGATTTTTGTGAAGATGGAGATGTGAAAATTGATAGAGATGTGAAGCAATGGAGAGGAGATGTGTGTGATGCAATGGAGATCTGACCGGTATGGATTTGCTGATGTGGATGGGTGTTTTAGATGTGATGGATGGTGGATGGATGATGATGCATAAATGGAAGGTTTAATGGCGTGTTTGATTTTTGAAATCCGCCATTTTCATGAAACCTGCCATTTTGAAATACACCAGTTAGGGGGTATGTGTATTTCAGAAACCCACCATTAAAAATGGCGGGTTTATAATGGCAGGTTTTCTAACTTTGATACACCCTATTATCTTCATTTTTTCCAAGAATCCATCCTTTAAGATTTCCTTGCCCCTTTTATTTCAAGCTTGCTTCAAGATTATGTTCCATCCACCTCTCTCTATCTTAAACTCATACAGCTTCTTCCTTCAAACCTTTTTCAAAGGTAAATTTCCCATGTCTCTGGTCAAAAATATTTCATTGGTCTCTTTTGGTGAAAAAACCTTGGCTTTTTCTTAGCTTTCTTCTTCTTGGACTTCCAGTAAAACCCCTCCAGATGAAACTCTTGTTCAATCTTGAGATCTACTCTTTCCCTTCCATCTTAATCCTTTGCATTTCCTTCTATCCCATTTCCTTCTCTGTTTCTTTCTGCTATGTCTTTTTGCCTGGCTTCTTAGCTTGCTTCCACTCTTTAAAATCTACTTTGCACCTCTTCAAAAATATATTCCAGTACTGCATTGCTTCTTGGTCCAACATATGATGGTGGTAGTAGTGGATTAGCTTTCAAATATCTCCAAATCCTTTTAAATACTAGAAGGCCTTTATATGAGTTAAATTTTCTTTCTTTTTTTATCCACTTCTAGTCACTTACTAGTGGTCTTGTCACTGTTGAACTCTATATTGGGAGAAGGCAGTGGTTGATAGTTTACACAACAAATTTTAGAATGAACTAGATATCCACTGGTCAATTCTCCTGGTTCTTTGGGTTCCCTCCTTATTGGTTCTGACAGGGTGAATTTTCATTTCACTTTAAAAATTTTTCACTTCTTGCACTTAAATCAATTACCACAAGCTGCAGTACTCAGAGTAAATTGAATTATTCCTCTTGATACATTTATAAAATTCAAAAGTAGCAGTAGACATAATATAAGTATAATAATAATATATCAAATTAATTAAGTTTATTATATTTATATAATTAGTATTAAAAAGTTACTTGAGAAACTTGAGAAATGAGATAACTTTACTGGAAGCTTGCAGGAGCTTGCAAGTTTTTTACCCAGGAAAATGTAGCGCTAAAAACTCTGCTATTATTGTTTACCATAACTTCAAAATATCCACTTATCCTCAGTTTTATCTAACTCAGTTTAATTTTAGGGAACAAAAGAATGCTAAAAATCAAATTTAATCTGCTAATAATTTTTCAATTAAAAAGGGACCACCTTTTATCTCCATAAATTCAGTCATGACGTAAAATTTCAGTTGAAGTATTCAGCAACATCTACAACTAGTTCCAATTACAATCTTTGATTTGATTTCAACCCTTTCACTTACATCTCCATTCAGCTACAGACCTTTCAAAATACTAGCTACCATTTCCAATCCAATTCCAGTAATTGTTAAATAATCCATTCACACCTTGTTTCTTCAATCATCTACTTAATTGCCAAAACCACCAAGCCTTCCTGTTTCTATGACTCAGTCCAATTTTATCATTTAATTCATCACATTCACAACTCTGCTATTTGCATTTCATTTTTGCATCATTTTCTTCTTTCATTTGTATTTCATCACCTCTTTCTGTCAAGATAGTAACTTGTTTTAGATCATCTCATTTAAAATAATATTTCCATACATTTTCTGCACCCTTGATATTCCTAGCTAAATGGGAAATTTATCAGTTTTCATCTATTCATTCTCATCAAGATCTAGATTAAATTAAAATTCAAAGGAATTTACCTGAAGATGTTTTCCCGAGTTAGTTAATTTCATAAATTATTGCATCATTTCTGATCCAAATTCTTTAAATCAACATTTTTCCCAGTTTAAGTTGAAATATCTCTCACAACTTGCACTTTAATTCAAACATTAATTTCATAATTTGAAGGATATCCTTACTACTTCAAGATTTATTGTAGTTCTGTTCCCTCTCATTTGCACCACACTCACCTAATCTTTGACCCTCCCAGTATGTGGGGTGGGTTTGTGACAGAAAGATCAAAAAAGATTCCCACACCTCACCCAAAATCTATTTGAATTGGTTTGTTTTCATTTACCAAAATTTTATCATATCCACCTCTTTCATCCTCTCCAGTCTGCTTTGGTTTTTTTTCAGTATGCTTTTTTTAAAAATAAAATTCACACGCAAACTGATGAATTTAAATTTTTATTTTTTGATAATTTTCAACTACATCTTTACATGAATATAAAGTTTGTTTTATACTATTAAATGCATACATAAACACATTTAACAATGACAACACATGTGAAAATGACAACAGATTTAATTAGGACAAAAATTTCACTAGTGAAACACTTGTAACATGGGAAAAACATGTAAAAAGGGAAAAAAGTAGCAAGGACAGAAGATTTAACCAAGGACATTACAACAATATGTAATGAATACTAATTCCTCACTTGGTCCAAAATTATTTTTTGAAAATTAAAAACTTATATCAACCCCCTTCCATTCCAGTTTGATGTTTTTCCCCTCCAACCTTTAATTCAAAACACTTGAGTTGATCTTCAACTAGAACTTGAAAAAAGGCTTTTCCTACATTTAGATCCAAAATAAAAATGAGTAACTTCCCAAATTCATCACATACAAGAAGTTAATTCTACCCTTAATTTTGTTTTCCAAATTAACCACACCAATCACATTCCAATTCCCCTATTTAAAATAACCATCACCATCATATGGGAAAAACTTCCTTATTCCTACCCACACCATACCTTCCCAACCATAACCTACACATAAGGCACAATTTTTTTATTTTCATCTCCATACAATACCAGTTCAACACATCATAATTATCCCATTCCTCATCTTTAAAACTTTGCATCTCACCCTTACAACCACACCAATCATCATGGATTTTTGCATTTTGCACATTAAACATCCATATTTATTATATAATCTAACAACTTCAAGTGCACTTCCTCCACATCCTGGCCAAAATATTTATACTACTCCTCATATTTCCAACATTCTTTTTTCTGTGGAAATTAAAAATCATTTTTTTCACACCGATGATTTTTCACACCAATGAGGATCTCAACGTTTTTTTTGAACATTTTGGACTCAATAAATGTCAAAATACTGAAAATTTTTATTAACTAAACTATGAAAATGACCATTTTTCCCCATAATATGCATCATTAATAATGGAAGAATACTTGGCAGAGCAACCACAAGAGACTTTTTTTCAAGTTTACCTTATGAAGCTCACAACATTGGGAAATGATCCAATCATGCTTGAGATTGAATATAAAACTCAAGAAGTGCAAAATGGCCACTCTGTTGCCTTGGCATGTATTGAATGCACTCTTTTTGAACTTTAAACTTTAGGTCCCACCATTTAGGCTGAAATTTCCAAGAAATCCTTTTCCAAAATAAAAAACTCCCTTTGCTGTAGCCATTGGCAGTTTTTAGTACCACAGAAAAGACCACCACATGATTTGCTCCATATTTTCAAGATTTCTGATAGATATAATTGTTCCCATGAGCATAAACTCCTATCCAATATCAGGCTAAGAAACTCCTAATTTTTCCTTAAAATAAATTGGTTCTCACCAAGATACTTGGAATTCCCTCAATATCCAGGAAATGGAAATATACAAATTTAGGTCAAATGGAACTATTCACCACAAAAGTTTTATTCTTAATTGAAATGGTGGAGACCACCCATCATTAACTCAATTGTATATATTTGAAATTCAAAATCACTTCCACACTTGTAAAAGATGGGACCCCAATGTGGCACAGGAATTTTTTATCAGGATTCAAGGAATTCTAAACCAAAATAATGTTTTTAAAAATATGTTTCAAAAAGTTAATCCTCAGTTTGGTATCAAAATCTCCATCAGGATTTCTGATACATATTCATAAAATATAGATCAAATAGTGCACAGCCTACAAACAGGATACCAAATAGCTTCAATATTTCTGGAATTTATGGTATCTCCTGTTTGTTTTCTGATTATTACAGTCAAATTTTTTTGATGGTTTTTTGTCACACACACAGGTAATTATCCTTCTCAATAAACCCCTGGAGATTTTTTTATCAGGAACTCAGATGGCTCCTTAAGGGGAATTATTCATCTCAGATGATTGTATGAACCTCTGCGCTATATTATTTTTAATAATTATGGTTACTATTTTTTTCCAGAATTGAAATAAAAAAAGGAAATAATAGGTTCACTGCCATCAATTATTATTCAATTTTGCACTGGGTTGTTTGTCTTTTCCAACATTATTTTGTTGAAAAATACATAAAAATAGAGAAAAAAATATTATCCTACATTTTTCATCATTGAAACAATCTAATGGTTGAGAATTCTTATGGTTTTGTGGATGGCATCATCAATGGTTTTTATATGGTTCAGGGAACAGGTAAATTTATTTCTCTTCAATTTTTTATTTGAGCTCTATGTCTATCTTCTTTCAAAAATTATGCATAACCTAACAATCCCTTATTCTTATTTTTCTTTTTTATTCTTCCACAATTGTTTATAGGCAGACCAAGGTAAATGAAGGCTCAATATAAAGGTTCTATGTAAATTTTTTAGAATATTGGAAAGCCTGATTTTTTTATAACAGTAACAGGTAACCCATCATGGCCAGAAATTTTAAACAATATTTTCCCAGGTAAAACAGCACAGGATAGGCCAGATATTTTCACACATGATTTTGAAGAACTGAAAATTTATTATTGAAACTAATAAAAGAATTTCTGAGAACACAGGATCATGAATTTTAAAAATGATAGTAGGAAAACAAATTACATGAGTGAATGGAATATGCAAACAATTTCTTACTTGAGGAGGCATAAACTGAGGATTTATTTTTGTTTTTTGAAGTAATTTGAGATTGAAAGTAATTCAGACAGGCGCAGGGACTGAGTAAAATGAAAATTAAATGAGAGACTTTCAATTTTGATAGGGGAATCTTAATGAGGATCTCACACCTGGAAAATATATTTGAAGATTATTTAGGTTGATACCAGGAAGAAACTTTTGGAATCCAAAATGTAGCTGTGCACTGTGGGATTTGAAAACATCAACTCAGAATTCATGAGTGATGCTTTAACTGCTAAGCTAAGTGAAATATTGCCAGCACCTTGCACATGGTGCTGATGGTTTACAAGTTTTGTTGTACCAAATTTTACACCAATGGTTGAGCCAACTTCCATTTTTGCAGGCCAACCAAATGGCAACCTCATTCAAATTCAAAATTTGAAAGGTCACCACAGGCCCTGCTCAAAAAAAACACTAGATTGTTGGATCCTTGTGGGTAGTGCAGATGGGAAATTTTTCCTGTCCACTTGCCAGGGGTTTGCTTGGGTTTATCTGTAAATGACTGATGTTTTTTTTGAAAATGATTTTCAGGATTTCAGTATCAAGAATCATAATCCTTAGGTGGAAGTCTGCATAAGATCAGATTTTACTCCAACAGAAATGTGGATTTCAGAGGTGAATCAAGAGGACTGTTTGAAATATTAAATCAGGGTGAGTTTGTGGAAAATAATGAGATGATGAATAAAATGGAGAATAGAATATTTAATATGACAATTTTCAGTGGATTTAATGCAAGAAAGGAAGTAGGATGATTCACATGAGGTGATTTGGTATATGATGGACAGGAGAGAATGA
This sequence comes from Puccinia polysora, assembly GCA_025617555.3. Taxonomy (NCBI): domain Eukaryota; kingdom Fungi; phylum Basidiomycota; class Pucciniomycetes; order Pucciniales; family Pucciniaceae; genus Puccinia; species Puccinia polysora. Next base: position 33,206,073 of record CM062627.1, read on the forward strand.
TATCAATGGTATGGTTGAGGATGATGGTCATTCTTGGTTGGAGGATGAGATTTAGAATGAAAGATAGAATGGGTATGATTTTGAGGATGATGATAAAATAATGATTATTTTGGAAATTTAGTCAATGCAGGACAAGAGATGCTTCAGGATTGAAGCATTTCCACAGTTTATTGGGTCAAAATCAATCATTTCAACAGATTTCAACTCAAAATTGAAAATGATTCTCCATGAAATATTCAAGGATGCAATCTTTGGAAACAAAATATGACACACTTTTTTCATAGAATTCCAGAAGGTAGGCCTTCAACATGCTCACATCTTGGTGATCCTGCAATTCCCACAAAACCAGGAAATCTGAACACATTGACATGATTTTTTTCACATATTCCTAATGAAAGGTATCAGCCTCATTTATTGCAAGAATTCAAGAAACACATGATAAATGGAATGTGTTGTATTTCCAACCTTGAATGCCCTTTCATGGAAAATGGTACATGCAGAAAGAGATAAATCAAAGCCCTATTCCCTGAAACCATTAAACCTTAGAATTCTTATCTTATCTACCAAAAATTCCAAAATGGAGTTATAATCATGCACCAATACTAAAAAAACCTAAAATTCATAATTCCTGGGTTTTCCCTTACAATAACCAACTCTGGGAAAAATACTAATTTCACATCAATTTATAATTGTTTTCAGGTATCTCAGCTTTCAAATATCTCTAAAAATATGTCCATAAGGGCCATGACTTGTTTACTGTTTGTTTTGGTGAACACTTAGATTGAATGAACTGTTTTGGGGATTAAATATGGTTTTATTCTCCTGGGGCATGCTGGAGAATTTTTTTAAAAAAAATTGCTGCCATCTCACCTGCTTTTATAAAAGAGGAAATTAACCTTCCTGAAGAACAACAATCCATTTTTGGAACTGATGAGTCTCTGGGTGAATTTTTCCAAGATAAAACAAAGCCAAAAAGAACACTCACAGAATACTTCAAAAAGATTTATACTGATCCATTTACAAGGGCCATTAAATACTCTGAATTCCCACTAGCTTTCACCTGGGATCCCCAGAGAAGTTGATGGAGGCAAAGATAGAGATTTTTCTCCATTTGGTGGATTTACACTGTTTATCACAAAGATTCTGAAAGGGGGTTTTTGATAGCCTGAAATAGGAAAATATAATTTATTAATCAAATCTCAGAGAAGCAGCTTTGGAAAAGGGTCTACTTGAAGATGATCATCATTTGGAGACAACAATGGAAGAAGCTGGGGATATCTTTGAAATTCTGATCTTAGGAATTTTTTTGGAATGTTTTTATCACTTGAAGACCTAATTTTCCTATGAAATTTTTCCTTCAATTTTATTTTTTATGATCCAATTAATTCTTGGATCAAATATTAAAGATTTCCCAAAAATTAAATATAAAGATCCGTAACCCCTACAATATTTCAAAATTGTAGCAAAAGTTTTTTAGAAGTTTCATTGATCTTCCAACACTTGACCAATCAGTGGAGGCAACAAGGAACAAATGGAACTGGCTCTTTGAGGAAGAAAAAATTCTGTTCTAAATTAATCAGACTTTCAAAAGATTTCTCTTCTGAATCATATACAGAAAGAAATCTTTGATCTGATAATGAATGTATTCAATGATTCTAAAAACTCTGAGATATTTCTTGATGGGACTTGGGGGTCTCAAAAAACCTTCCTATATAAAGGCTTGCTGTCTTCTATCAGATAACCTGAAATAATAGCTATGGCATGTTCTGGTAGTGGAATAGCTGCCATGAATCTAAAAAATGGAAGGAAAGCTCATCTCAACTTTTGAATTCCCTTGAGGTCAAATCACTCCTCTGTATCAAGAATATCAAATAATTCTAGAAACAGAAAATCTCTCAAAAATTGTTATTTGATAATCTGGATGAAGAAACTATAATCCATAGGTATGCTCTTGAGTTTTTTAGAAGGCTACTTCAAGACTTCAAGGATTCCCACCTACCTTTTGGTGGAAAAGTTATGTTCCTTAGTGTGAAATTTAGTCAAATTTTTCCTTGGGCTCAAAAAATTACATTTCCCAAAATTTTTGATCCAATTTTGGTTTATTCTTCTTTTTGTAGACATTCCAAAGTTTTTCACCTTCTTAAAATATGGGTGCTGAAGGGTATCCTCATTACCAGAATTTTTTCATCAATTTTGGAGATGTTCTGAATTATATGTTGGAGTATAATGTCTTCTGCTGATAGCCTTGATCTCTTCTGTCACAGAATCTTATTACTGCATGTCACCTGGTCCTTTATTAACTTATTAATTCTTTCTTATTGGCTTACTCCATAGTTGATCACATTGTCTTTTGTCCATATAGTTTCTGAAAATGCTTGATTAGTCATCAAGTACTTAGGCCCCCTGTGAGGGTCTCTCTAGTTGTCTATTTAAACTGGTCTTTTCCAGGACCTTGAAATTAACTCATTGACTTTGTTTCTTACAAAATCCGGTCCTCAACTTTCTGAGTTGAGTAAGAGTCCATGATCCAATCATCGACTCCAAAATTATATACAGGGTTCAAACAAAAATTCTGCTTCCTTATCACATTTTTATTCATGGCTATAGTGGAGATCAAGCTTTGGATAAATTAATCAAGAATTATTTTGCAAACTTGGGCCATTGCTACCTTGAAAATAATTATCTAATGGACTTTTTTATTTTATGTTGCAAAATTTCAGATGTCTGAAACATAAATATTTTGATACTGTTTTCTTCTCCTGGAGATGAAAAAATCCAAAACATTAACACTTACTACAGCCATTTCTATTTTGAAGATTACACTCAAAATCTATAACAACAAGAGTTCCTACACATTATTTCTTCCCAACTTTCCCCCTCATATCTTGAATCTGAAATTTGGTTCCCCTATAATTATTTTGAGTAAAATGGACCATACAGTAGGGCATATCATAGTTAGTAAACCTGCCATTAGAAAACTGTCATTTTTTTTGACCAAACACACCATTTTAATGGTGGGTTTGTGAAATACACATAACCCCTAACTTTTGTATTTCAAAATGGTGTGTTTCATGGAAATTGAAGATTTGAAACATAAAATTGGCCATTTATTCATCATCATCATTCATCATCCATTTCATGCAAAACACCCATCCACACCTCCACATCAGTAAATCAAGAGCTTACAATGAGCTTCTTTGACTTGTTCAATCAACCCCAATTTAATTATTCACTCCCACCAGATCATCATCATTGTTGCCATCATCCATCAAGATACTCCTCCTCAAGCCATACATATAAATATCCCATCACTCATCCCTATCAATTTTACCCATCCCCACCTCTCAACCTCCACCCACTCCAACATCACTGTAGACAGAAACTAGAGCACAATGGCCTTCCTCAATCCCATACCATGAGGAACTTTTCCAGATGGCCTACTCATCCTCTTTTAAGCACCATCCACACTCACCCAATCTTGAGCTTAAGTCCCAATCCTCACCCCCCACTGCATTACCCATCCCTAGGACTTTCTCTGCGCCAAACAAGCTTGATGGCTGTCTGAGGCAAAAATCCTAAAAAGGGCTTGAATCAATGAGGATCCCAAGCTCATAAATCAAGATTTTCATTGATACCTTGATCTCATCAAGACTTGTTTGGTTGGTTCTAGTTTTGATGTTCCCAATTCATCACATTGTCTCAATTTCATCAGCCTACAGAATCAGATCAAATCAAATGATAAAGTTATCCCCATCCAAGTCAGCCATCAGACTAAGAGTATCCTACTCCAACACAAAATCTGCTACCTGTCTCTTCTCCCCCCCCCCTGCCCCCCCCCCTCACATCATCCCATCCTTACAAACTGTGTCTCATCTAACTCTTTTATGTCTTCCAATTTGAATTTCTTCCTTCTTCTCATTCTCTAAACCCTCAAGTCCTTACCCACTGCCTTAACACCTCAAGCCAGCAACAAGCAAACATTTTGTCATTTCTTTCTTCTTTAATGCTCTATCCTTTGGTGAATTGACCATTCTAAAATGGAGGATTTATTTATTGATTCAAATCATCCTCAACTGGAATATATATTTTGTATTAGAATTACCTATGTCTCTGATACATATCAATTTTTCCCTTCACATGCTATGGTTACCATTAATATTGATCCTTTCAAGAGGCACTCCAATTCATTCTAAGCTATTTATCAATCTATGTAAATAAACCTTTTTCTTAGAATAAATATGTTGAGAATCACATAGAGATGGATGTCCCTAATCATCACTTAATCTTCTAGGAGATTTAATCTGGACTGTTCCTCCTTTATTGAAGTCAGAAATTTCTCAGTATGCTTCATATCTCTCTACAAAGGGAGGTATGGCCTCCACAACGACAAAAATGGAAAGTTGGAATAGATTGTTACCAAAGCTACCATACTTCTTGAAGCCATTGAATTTTCCATTCAGGACACCATTGAATTACCTTGTTGCCAGATTGATACCATTGATTTCCCTGGTGTCATTTATGTACATACTCAGTTCTTTCTATTATCAATCCTATCAATATTGGAAGAGGATCAAAAAGTACAATGTGGGAAATTTAGAGAACCCTTGATCAAGGTTGAGGTGATTTGTATTGCTTCAAGAGCTTGAACAGTATTTCATTGAGGATATTGCTGGGATTGGAAATCATAAAAAACTAGAGAATGATCATGGTCTCCAAAGAAAGCAACTGACTTGGGTTCTCCATCATGATGATGGATCAAATTTGTTGGAAAGAAGGTTATCATCAAGGCTCACTCAAATTTTTACTTCAGTTGAACCCAAAGAGCCTAACATATTTTTTGGCTTAGTCATGAGAGTGATTTACAATCAAGAGCCAGTTGATGATCTTGCTGGATTTTTAATTCAGAAGAGTACAAAGAATTTATATTAAACAAGAGGGAGTTTTGATTGATCAATTCCAGTGCAGTCTATTTCTTTGACAAGGCCAAGGCTTTAATTGAAAACTGAACCAATGGTTTTATCTGGATTCTATCCAGGATCCTCAACATTTTTTTAGTCTATTTTGATATCAATGAGAAACACACCCCCACAGTCCCCCCTTCAAGTCAGCCTGCATTGACTACAAGCTCCTCATCTCAGAATAATGGTATGAAAGATGACCCCAATCATCCTCATAATACCTTCCTGCCCACACCCATGACAAACCCTGAAAAAACTTCAACCTCTCATCATCAGTGTCCCCCACAATCTACAAATTTTCTCCTACAACCCTCAAAATTTTTTAAAATGAGTTGAATGCCTCTTGATCCTTACCGCAATCAAAGTATGTGGATGGGAGGGAACAAGATGGGAGAAAATGATTTGAAATAAATACAGAGATGTGCCAATAATAGGGCTTGAAACACTCAAAACATTGTGCAATGAATTGAATCCCTCTTGATCCTCACCCCAATCAAAGTATGTGGATGAGAGGGAACAAGATGTAATAAGATGATTTGAGAAACATACAGAGATGTGGCAAGAATAGGGCTTTTCAGAAAAAAAGGGATCAAAAGAGAGATTCTGAAATCCCTTTGAATTAGCAGAGGAAGGGATTGAAAAAAGGGTTGTGTGGTATTGATAAAAACTTAAACCTTTGGATCTGTATTCCAGAATTTGTTCCAAAAATAAAAATAAAAATCAAAAGCCCTCCCCCAGAGAGTTTGAAAAAGCCAAACTGAAGATCAAAAAACTCTATTTCTTCAAAGTAAGTATATTTAAAAGCCCAATAATCAAGTAATCTGCTGTATTTCCTCAGCTGTTCTACTGCTACCAATACATAACATGGTTATGAGAGCAATGAAGTGTTGAGAGTGATGAAGTGAAAAGAGCAATAAATTGATGAGTGTTGAATTTATGAGAGCAATAAAGTGATAAGAGTGATGAAGTGATGACAGCAATAAATTGATGAGATTAATGAAGTGATGAGAGTGATGAAGGGATGAAGCAATTAAGTCATGAGAGCAATAAAGTGATGAGAGAAATAAATTGATGAGAGGGATGAAGTGAGAGAGAAATAAAGTGATGAGAGAAATAAGTGATGAGAGTAATGAATCAGATTTTTCTTATGAGGTTGGAAACCAGGGGTGTATGAAATGGACTGATGTGTGGTTGAGGTTGCAAAACAATTTAAATACTGTATCTGAAAAAACCCATTTATTTTCAGGTAACTCCGAAACATCTGATGTGAAATAGGTGTTTTTTATTTATTTTTAATGGTTTTTTAGAACTTGGGGTATTTTTCTGAAACCCGCCATTAAGAAAATGGTAGATGGGCTAACTCTGATATTCCCTAATTGGGCTTTGAAATGGAAATTGCTTTATTTTTTCAGATTGGGAAGCAATGTTACAGTTTCCAAGATTGCAACTGGTTTTTCAATATGAGGGCTGATTACCATTCCTGGAATCCCCTTTTTACTGAACCTGATGAAAATTGCCTCCCTTTCAAGATTGTGGTGTATCAGAGTTCAAAAATTTTCCATTATAAACCTGTCATTTCTTTTGAAAAACCCACCATTAAAAATGGTGGGTTTCTTGAATAAACACCCCTCAACTGGTGTATTTCCAAATGGCAGATTTGATAGAATTTTTTTTTGAAGAATCAAACCTGAAATTTACGCAAATAATCCATCAAAATGCAACCCAGCCCCCTCCACATCATAATAGAGGGCTTGGGGGCTAAATTTAGGCCTCCAGAACACCTGTTGGGTCTGTCTGGGGTAGTATTTTTTGGAGAATCCAATGATGGACATTGCTTGAGTTAATGTGGCATTTAAAAATTCAATAAGTATTTTTTTGCAAGGAATTTGAATGATAGCCAAGAATTCTTTTTCAAAAAATCACTCAATGTAGGAAAAATGAGAAAAATGGCAAGATGAATTTTTCTTTTTTTTTACAAAATTGAATATCTTGAGTAGAAAATAAATACCTTTGTACTGCAAATAAAAAAACTCAATTATAAATTTAATTATTGCATGATCAAAATACAAATATTTAGAAAATATTAAAAAAATATCAATTACAAAAATAGCAAAAATTTAACAAAAAAAGTTTATTTATTTCAATAATAATTGATTTTTAAAATGAAATTTGAATAAATTTATACCAAGTTAAAAAGACATGTGATGGTGCTAAGAAATGTTATTGGGGTAATTTAAATATTTTGAAATATTACTACAATAAAATCTAATAAAGATAAAAAGAAAAAATTCAACTCTTTGAATAGAATTAATAGGGTGTATCAGAGTTAGCAAACCTGCCATTAGAAACCTGCCATTTTTTTTTACCAAACCTGCCATTTTTAATGGAGGGTTTCTGAAATACACATACCCCCTAACTGGTTTATTTCAAAATGGCAGGTTTCATGAAAATGGCAGATTTCAAACATCAAACCCGCCATTAAACCCGCCATTTATGCATCATCATCCATCCACCATCCATCACATCTAAAACACCCATCCACATCAGCAAATCCATACCAATCCCATCTCCATTGCTTCAGGCACATCTCATCTCCATTGCTTCACATCTCCATCCCTTCACATCTCTATTGATTCACATCTCCATTTCTTCACATCTCTATTGCTTCACATCTCTCATCCCTGTATCATCTTGTCCCTCATCTTCTTCTATGAGAGAGAAGATTTTACCCCTCACCATTTCCCACTTTGATGAGTAAGATTTTGTTTTGAAATAGGTAAAAAATGTTTTTTTTTTGTTTTGGTTGTTCAACCAAGAATCCTAGGCTGACTCACTCTGTGTTTTTTTCTTAGACAAAACTGACCCAAAACCTCATCCCACCACACCACCCACCTCACCCCACCAAACCACTGGTCCACTCTCCTCCTCACCCACCACCTTTGGCACCCCTGGTAAGCTCTCCTCATCCTCCTCCTCCTCCTCCCCATCATCAGAAGCTAACAAATTGTTCCATCCCCCTCCAGGCACCTTCAGGTCCACAGGTAAGCTCCCTCACCCTCCTCCTTGTCCTCCTCTTCCCTCAATCCTAGCTGAATCCTCCCTCTTGCTTGTTCCTTCACCACCACCCCCCCTCCTTGCTGGCTTACCGGCCCCACCACCAACCCCCACCACCTTGCTTGCCGTGGCCACCACTTCCCCCCCTCCTTGCTTGCTGGCACCACCACTTCCCCCCTCCTTGCTCACTGGCCCCACCACCCCCGCTGGCCCCACCTCTGCCCCTGCCTCCTTGCTTGCCCGCCAGCCCCACTCGCCGGCACCACCTTGCCCCCCCCCCCTCTTGATTGCCAGCCCCACTTCTGCCCCCGCTGGCCCTCCCCCCTCCTTGCTTGCCCGCCAGTGCCACCATGGCCCCCCCTCTCAATTGCCGCGCCCCCCCCCCTCAATGCCTGCCCGGCCAATCAACCTCCCCCCCCCCTCCCTGGTTCCCAGGCCCTGCCTACCTGGCCCCAGGCCCAAACCCAACCCAAAGGGTTGGCCCAATTCCCTCACACCCTGGTAAGTTTTTTTTTTCTTTTTTTTTTTTTGGTGCTGATGTGATGTTTTTTTTTCTTTTTTTTTGGGGGGTGCTGATGTGATGTGATGTTTTTTTTTTTTTTTTTTTTTTTTGGTGATCACTTTTCTGGTGAGCTTAGGGTCAAGTCTGGGTTTGGTTTCATTTTTTTTTTGATCCAATCTTGTTTCACAAATGATGTCCATTTTACTGACTTTTTTTTGTTTTTTTTTTTCAATCCCTCAACCGCTATTGGTGAATGTCCAATTCTTCTCCGCCCCCCTCAAAATGTTACACAAACAATCAAATCCTGTCTTTTTCCTCACCCCAATCTAATTATAGGATTTGGGAGGGAACAAGATGGAAGGAGATGTCTTGAAAAACACACAGAGAGGTGGGAAGAGTAGGGCTGCTTTCCAAAACAGGCTTCAATCCCCCTCAAAATGTTACACAAACAATCAAATCCCGTCTGTTTCCTCACCCCAATCTAAGTATAGGATTGGGAGGGAAAAAGATGGAAGGAGATGGCTTGAGAAACACACAGAGAGGTGGGAAGAGTAGGGCTGCTCACCAAAAGAGGATCTCTGAGTATTCCTTTTTACTTGAAGTTCCAACCAGGAAATCAAATCAAAAACTTATTGAAAACAGGGATGAATATCAAGTATCTTATGGCCAATTGGTTTTTCCTTACCTGGGCTTTTGAATTGACTTAAAGCAAAAAGGTTTGGTCAAAATGGTTTGGGCAGACAATAAGTACAAGCACTGTAATTTTCCTGCTGTGGAGACTGCCACTCATACAAGAATGGCAATGTCAATGCAAATAAACAAAACAACTAGAAACACTTGCAGGGACTTGGTGAGTGGGAAAATATACTCCAGGAAAAAAAATATAAATAAAAAGAAGAAATATTTTTTTATTGGTGGGGTTAAAAATAGTCTTAAGCATTGTTGTAATCAAAAATGATTTTTTTTTCTTTTTAAGTTTTTCATCAAAGAAAATATATTTACAAGCCCAGAATTTGAGTAATCTGCTTTAATTCATCTACTGTTCTGCTGCTACCAATGTATGCTGCAGCCATTGACCACTTATCCTTTTTTTTCTGTTGGTAAAATCATTGCTCTCATTTTAAGGGGATGTTGGAGGCCCTATTGGCTTGAGTTTTTGGAAATTCAGGAATGAATGAGCCTGTTTCTTTTGAATCTAAATCAGTCAGGATTAACTGGACAGAAGAGAAAAGAACTTGGTTCCTTACTTGAGCAAATTTTGATGGCAATGGTGATACAGGAATGACGTCCTCCTCATCTGCCAAGTTCTCCAGTTCTTCCACCCCACAAAGAGAGCAATCAAAAGAAGTAAGTGAGGGGTCCAAGGTTGGGTTTGACTCCTCAGATGTGATTGGAGCTGATTGAGTTGGTGATACCAAAGCCAGTGGAGACCAACATGGAGTGGGCCTTTTTGTAATTGGCTTGATAATTCTTGAATCACTCCCTCATCTGTTTGGATTACAGATCCAGCCTTTCTTTTGTTTTATTTTTGAGTTCATTGTCCATCAGGAGATTACCATTGACATTAGAGGATGGAGTTTGGCCAACACATGTTTCATTGTTGGATCCAAAGCAAGCATTGTAGTTGGACGGAATGTTGAGTCAGTTTACCAGGATGATGTGATCAGCTCTCTTGAGCTGACTTGAGCCTTTGGAAGCTGATTGGGGGGGATTGTTGGATTTTGAGTTCCTGGGGGATGTTTGATTTGGTCCATTGGATTGTTTAGTGGAATTTCAGGGGAAGGATTGCTGAGGGGCCATTTAAAAATAGTAGGGGGGATGAAGGGATGAAGGGCTATAAGAGCATTTAAGTGGTGAGAGTGATGATTGGATGAGAGGATGAGAGTGATGAAGCAAAGAGAATAGGAAGAGATGAGAGTGATGAAGTGACAAGAGGGATAAAGCAATGAGAGTGAGGATGTGATGAAAGCAATAAAGTGATGACAGTGATGAATTGATGAGGATAGTGATCCAATGAGAGTTAGCTGGATATGATGAAAGCAATAAACGGATGAGAGCAATGAAGTGATAAGGATAGTGATCCAATGAGAGTTAGCTGGATTTTATGAAAGCAATAAACGGATGAGAGTGATGAACTGATCAGGATAGTAATTGGATGAGAGTTAGCTGGATGTGATGAAAGCAATAAAGTGATGACAGTGATGAAGTGATGAGGATAATGATGAAGAGATGAAGAGTGATGAATCAATTTTTTTCCAATGAGGTTGGAGTTAGAAGGAGGTGGAAAGCCAGGGGTGGATGATGTGGACAGGTGGTGGAAGCCTTTAAATACTTTCATTGAAAAAACTCACTTATTTCCAGGTAACTCTGACATGTCTGATGTGAAATAAGTGGTTTTTTTTTATTTTTAGTGGCGGATTTGGTTTTAAACCTGCCATTAAAAAATGGCGGGTTTGCTTTACTCTGATATGCCCTAATATTTCTGATGGAATGCAAATACCTTTTTGAAAAATATATGAAAAATGTGGGGGGAAAAAATCAATCTACCAACCTTGTCAAATAAATGGAAATATGTTTAAATACATCAAAAGAAACTTCATAAACTACATAAATAAGAATAACAGATACCCAATACTGATTTATTTGAATTAAAATAAATCAATTTTTCTTACTTTTTTCATTCTTAATCAATTTCATGTGGGAGTTTTTGAATTTATTTCAATTTTCTCTAAAAAAAATACATTTAGAATGTTTGAATCAATTTAAAATTTAGTGTAAATACATCATAAATGTCAACTTTCATTGAAAGAAATGGATTTTATAGATTTTCTTTATTATTCTTGTGTTTGATAGATTTTTTTGAAAAACTTTGAAATATTTGAATTCTTCTCATTGAATGGGTGTGCATTTTTTTTCTTTGAAAAATATTCAAAAATAGCATTTAAATTTCATTTTAAATATCAATTTTTATTCAAAGAAACAAATTTATGGTATTTATCTGATTATTCAGGGCTCATTTTCTAAATTTGATACACCTTCAAATTTATAAATTCTTGAATTCAGCCCTAACAATTTGAATTCAAATTAAATATAAAAACTTCAAATTAAAAAAATAATTTAAAATAAAATAAAATTTGAAATAAAATAAAATTTAAAATAAAATAAAATTTAAAATAAAATAAAATTTAAAATAAAATAAAATTTAAAATAAAATAAAATTTAAAATAAAATAAAATTTAAAATGAAATAAAATTTAAAATAAAATAAAATTTAAAATAAAATAAAATTTAAAATAAAATAAAATTTAAAATAAAATAAAATTTAAAATAAAATAAAATTTAAAATAAAATAAAATTTAAAATAAAATAAAATTTAAAATAAAATAAAATTTAAAATAAAATAAAATTTAAAATAAAATTAAATTTAAAATAAAATTAAATTTAAAATAAAATGATATATTCAAGAGATATAAAATGAAAGGGTGATGTTAAATTCACAGCCCCAACCACATGGTAGTTGTGTAGGGCCCTACACAGCTCAAATGAGTCATGGGGGCCCATAGACAACTACAAAGTTCTTTTTCAAACACATGCAACCCCCAGGGGTTGTTTAGGAGCCGTTTAAACCCCAAATCCGGCAATTTCAAGCAGTGTACCCCTGTACACAGCTCAAAATCGCTGTTTTTGGGGGTGCACAACCCCCTGGAAGTTGGGCCAGAATTTTGGGCACCCCCTGGACCACACCTGGGTTCCCTCAATCCAAATTAGGGATCAATGCATACTTTGTGGGACTGTTGTTTCACACATAGAAATTCCAAATTGACTTTGAAGTGAAACCAAAGTGAAAGTAAAGTGAAAATTGAAATCATATAAAAATCTGCAAACAATTCTTTCTCAACTTGAAAGTGAGCAAACTTTGTTTGTCTGATTGAAAGTTGGATTGAATACTGAAGTATACCATTGCATTTTTTTGCATGCGAACAGTTGCAAGCCCTCCTTCTTCTGACATGGCTGCGTGGAAATTCTACATTGATAGTGCCACTAACAAATCTTTGGAAAAAGAAAAACAGGATTTGGGTAATGAAACATTGGAAGCCCCAATTGCATCCTCATAAAGGGTGACAATTGAGGAACAAAATGTTTCACATTAGGATTTGACCTCTGGTTGTAATTAACATTTTATGTTACTGGTCTTTGCCATATTTAATTTGATTGAAACTGATGGAGTGCATGCCATCAATATAACTATGTAAATATGACAGATTGACTTGACCCACCTCCTGTGAGAGCTTTTCCTACTAGGGAAGAGGCAAAAAACTATTTTCAAACATGGGCTATGAAGCTTGGTTACGCTCTGAAAGTTTTTTACTCAAAGATATATAAATATTTGGATTTAGCCTGTGATTGCCATGGTTCCTATGCAGGACAACTTGTTACCAAACGTTCTAGACAAACTCACACAAGGAGGGTTGGATGCAAGTTTTTAATCCATGCAAGTTGCACAAAGGCAGACCCCTTGTGGTGAATCTCCTATAAAGAAATTCAAAATAACCATAAACCATCTGAAAATCCCTCTGTGCATCCTCAACTGAGAAGAATCTCTGGGAAAGCCTTGGATCTACTTAAGGAAGGCATGAAAGATGGGCTCAATATGTTACAACTGAAGAGAAAATTGAGCAAGATTGATTGGCGGGATTATGTTGATGACCAAACAATCTATAACACTAAGCAAAAGGTAACACTTTCAGAATTGAAGGTTAAAAGTGTTATGGAGGTACTCTATGAACAGCTTGAAGAAAAAAGTTGGATTCACTGATCAAAGTTTGGTGGAGAGGGTCACTTGGAGGCCTTGTACTTAGCACATCCTGAGGCAGTAAAGCTTTCAAAACAATTCCATCATATGGCTATTTTGGATTGTACTTATAAGACAAATAATTAAAAAACCTCACTATTGCATGTTGTAGGAATGACAGCCAATTGGAAAACTTTTACAAAAGCCCTTTCTTTTATAACAAAAGGAAAGTTTGAGTTCTACAGTTGGTCTGTAAATGAATTAAAGGAGTTGGATTATGATCCTGAGAGAATTCCAAAAGTCTTTGTGATGGACCATGAAAAAGCTCTGATTTGTGCTATTGAATCTAGTTTTCCTGTGAAACTTGTCTAAAAACATATAAGCAAACTGTAAAGTGCACTTTGTTAATGTTTTTGAAGGATGGAAAACCTTTATGACTCTGTTGGAAAAGTATGGGGCCTCAAAGACCAAGGAGGAGGCAGAGGTCAATGATGCAGAACTCAGAGTAGGTCCAAATCACTGCTTCTTATTCTTCCTACTTTTGGTTTCTGACCTTTTGATTTGTATAGTGTTTCTTGAAAGACCATTAGGATTTACTCGAGTATATGGAAAATAACATTTTCCCTATCAAAGAGACGTTTGTAACAGCATGGACTTGTATAAACCCAGATTTTGCAAACAAAACAACATCTTGGGTTGAGGGGGCCCATCCAACTCTCAAACAATTCCTTGCAAAATCTTTGGGAAACATGTTGGATGTTTGGAAAATCCTTGAAGGAACAGTTTCAAATCAAATTAAATTGTTTCATGTGTCACTTTATAACTCTTGAATTAAGTTAGGGACAGTTCTTGCACCTGAACTGTTAGCATTGGGTTACAAATTGTCTTTAGAGGCAATTCATCTTATTAGGGGAAAATTTGAGAAATTCAAACATGATCATGATGGCAAAGTGTGCACCAAGTCATATTCAAAGACTATGGGCTTGCCCTGTTCCCACCAAATAGGTGACCTTCTAGCATTCAGAGGATCTGTGGTACCCAAAGATGTTCATCCTCAGTGGAGGTTGGACTATGACCCTTGCAGTTCTAGTTCTGTAATTTGGCTTGAGTTGGATTGTTCAAGTTGGATTGTTCAAATCACTATTTGATTAATGCTTTTTGATTAATGAATCCTAATTCAATAATGGTTGATCCTTTTGAATTTTTCAAGTGCAATGTCTATGAAATGCTAAGAATTCCTTAGTTAAGTGAAAAAGTGAATGCAATGATCTTGGAATCTCCAGATCATGAGCAAAGGGGCATATTAAAGTATATCATTTGAAAGATTACAAAATATTGATTGAAGCCACAACTTGAACCTAAATTCTTACATTCAAGTAGGGGCAGGCCAAATCTGAAAAATACGCGGCAGGAACCATCTCTGTTTGAGCATGTTGAAAAACAACTCAAGGGGGGAAAAGGACTAGAAGGGCTCCAAATAAGAAAAGACAAAAGATTGCAAGTCTTTTCTTTTGGGATATGTTCATTTTTTTGTTTTCACAAACTTAGTTACTAACTAATGATGAATTGTAAGTCAAAGTCAGCAGAATCAGAATCTGAATTTCATAGTTTAGAGGAAGAGACTGAAAGTGAATTGGGATCACTTAATTTGGAATCAGAATCCTCTTTGGAGGAAGAGAACATTGTGGTGACCAAATCTGGGCACCCTGGACCAGATGCAGAAAATTAAAAAAAAAAAAAATTTACAATTCTTTTATTTAGGTGTCATTCTAAAAAAAAAAATCAGAATTTTTTTTGTATTGGTATCACTCCTCCAATTTCCTCATCCTGCCAAGAATTCCTCCGTCCCAGTGGTCTAGGACAGGCCTCTCTTGGTCTCATCACCTAGGCATTGCGTTCAATTCCTTCTCTCTTTGTTCCCCCCTTCCTTTTGGTTGAACACGCGGGCCAAGACCCGCTTGGCCCAAACTTCCTCCAAGCTTGTCTCCACAATCCCCTCCAATTCTCATCCCATCCTAACCCATCACCAACTCCCACCATTGATTGTACCCCCTCTCAAGGCTTCCAAGTCATCTTCTGGATCCAACTTGCAATCCCTGCTTTGATCATACCCTCTCCCGGCTCTCCCAATCTCACTCTGCCCCTGATGTCAGACCACAGATTACGCCTCAATCATCATCACATCTTCCCTCTCACCTGTCAATCACCCAAGTCCAAACCATCCATTGCTGCCTCCATCCTCAAACTCTCCAAATCCTTTCGCGTAGACGCCAACTCCTCAACCCCTACCCAGGCTCCCTCACCGTTGTCAAATACGCTATTGTACTAGATTGTCTATCCTTATGGGCCGCAACCGGTCCAGATTGGCCTCTATTGGCCATATTACCCACGCCTTGGTGCCTCAAAAATTCTTTCAGACTACTCTTACCTACCAACCCAACCATCATCTCTCTCATCTCCTTTGGGATATCCTTGACAGTATCCTCCCCCGGCTCCTATCCCGCCAACTTCCACTCGCACCCCCCTTCCATCTTTGGGTGGGGGTGGAAAAGTGCTGTCTACAGCCCGCAAACATCCGCGGGCGGTCTGGTTCATTTTTCTTCCCACCCCTTCTGCCTTTGGGTGAGGGTGTAAAAGTGCCGTCTACTGCCCGCAAACATATGCGGGCGGTCTGGTTCATTTTTTTTCCCACCCCTTCCACCTTTGGGTGAGGGGTGGGTGATCCTTGTGTTGTTGCGGGCGCCCATCCGCGGATGGACGCAAGAGAGGTGAAAGGATGAGAAAAGATCCCACCTCAGTCAAGGAGGCCGGATTTCCACTGGCCTGCGTGATCTATTTTTCTGATCATCTGAAATCAAAAAAAAAAAAAAATCCTCTCTATTTGTAGAATCACTTGTACATAGTCTAACAGGGCCTCCTGCCCATATAAGGAGGGGCTCTCCCCTGCTTTTTGGCATGGAGGGGGGGTATCTTATGGTATCTTAACAGAGAATTATCATCACAATCATCTTGAAATAAATTATCTGTGGGGTCTCATTCCCCTTTATCCAAGAACTGAATTCTGGGTATATCCATGATTGCCCCTTGATCCTTGAGCCTTCATACTCAAATACTGATCCTTGATCTTTATCACCAACCAATAGCCTTGCTGGTTGAAGAAGAATTTGACTGATTGAATTCTTGAGTGTGTTACACCACTCCTGATCCCTTTATCCGACCATACTGGTCCTGATCATCCTTTGATTATCTTTCCGGAACCGGTCACGTTTGACTGAAGAGGTTTTATTAAGCTTAAAACCTGGAGTGTTAAACCTCCCTTTATTTCTTTTTGAAGTTGAATTCCGCCATGCTACTCTTGAGTCTCTTGAGAAGTTTTGGGTTATTCTTGTTTGAATCAGTTATTGTTTTGCTTCTAGAGCTTCATCAAACAATTAGCTTTGTCTTGTGCAGCCACCCACAGTTATCTGGTACCCTTCAAGCGCTTGATTGCGGAGAGTTGGGCAGGTTCATTGAGAATCTGGAGGTTGTTTGGGATTGAGTTGATCTTTCCTAAGCTTCTGCTGACAACCAGAGCTATTAGCTTGTGGGAATTGTTACTTACAATTGCCTTGTCCCGTTGAACTCTGAGCAATCCTTGACTTCTTCTATTCAATTTTTTCCCCGGCATCATCTTACCTCAGATAGTGTTGTTTCCCAGCTACCAACTACTATCATCTTTATCCTTTACTCTTTGAACCCTCATTCACCAGTTTCTGGACTTTGATCTTGGTTACATTTAAATATTTTTGCAACACTCAGGAGGGCAGCCTAAACAGCACCTTTCTCCTCCACATAACTGCCACGGCCTAGCACGGTTGGGAGTCTTACAATGTGCAGCAAAGCTCAACCAGAAGCTCATCTTTGGTGATTATTCATTTAATTGATCTGATTAAAGAAATGTATACTAAGTTAGTTTTCATGATAGGAACAAAATTTGAAATACCTCAATCAAATACCTAAGAAATTCCATAAGTTCTTGGGTGAGGTTTGCAATCCAATTGGAGATGGGAATTGCAGATTTAGAGTAATTTCTAAATCTCTTGGTTATGAAGAACATGGTTGGTTTAAAGTAAGGAAGAAAATGATTGAAACATTAGAGAAACATAAAGCATGCTACATTAAGATGCTTGGTGGTGCAAAGGAGGTTGAAAAGATTAAAAAAAGACTTGATGTTGAAGACATCAATGAAAAGATTCCCTCCTCAAAATGGCTGGCTAAATTAGATATGGTTCAAATTATAGCAGGCACATATTCCAGACCTATATGTTTCATTCCATTGGAGTCATGTGATACTTATACTCCAATTAAAAATGGTGTTACTGATCAATCAGATCAAATTTTCATTTCCTTTGTAAACAATAAACACTGGGTTCTATTAGTACTTGAGGGAGAAATGATTCCAGTCCTGCCCATTGTAGCAGAACCATGTTCCTTGATTTCTAAAAATGCCTCTGGTTGGGTTGATTATCTCCAAGATCAACTGAAAATGTATTCTAGATTATAGAGATTATAGACTTTGAGTTCATTTCATCATTGGTTTTCATATAAATTTAATTCTAATGCAGCTAAAAAGTTCTATTAATATAAAGGGTTATCACATTTTGAACATCATTATGCTGATTTTTTTTGCATTAAAATCATTATATTGAGTGTTTTGAATGATAGTTTAATGGTAATTCAGTTCAACTTGTGGTGGGCTGATTCCATCACAAGCTTAAATTATGTTAAGCTTGGGATGTCATCAGCTTAACACAAGTTGAACTTTTTTTTTTTTGGTGTTTTTAATTTAGGGCTGGTCAAAAGACTTGTATTTTTTTTGGCACTTTTACTTTAGGGCTTGTCAAATTACTTCTTGTATTTTTTGCCTGGTCAAAAGACTGGTATTTCTTTTGGAACTCTTACTTTAGGGCTGGTAAAAAGACTTCTTTAATCTTTGGGCCCTTTTACTTTGGGGCTAGTCAAGTTGAACTTACTTTAGGGCTTGTCAAGTTACTTGTATTTTTCTTGGTGTTTTTACTTTAGGGCTTTTCATGTTGTCTTTTTTTTGGTGTTTTTACTTTAGGGCTTGTCAAGTTACTTGTCTTTTTTTTGGTGTTTTTAGTTTAGGGCTAGTCCATTTACTTGTGTTTTTTGGGGCCTTTTTACTTTAGTGCTAGTCCATTGGATAGTCCCAGTTTTCTTGTTTTTTATATATTTATTTATTTATTTATTTATTTTGTTTAACCAAAAAATCAAAATTTTTTGATTTCTTTGATTTTTTGGTTGATTCCTGTTCTTTGGAAGGTTTGTTTGATTCATGGGTTATGTTAGTGCCCTTTCATTCCTTTTTTTTGTTTTTTTGGCTCGCTGCAGTCTGGTGGCGTGTGGTATTCAACACGCCGGCGGACCAGGCTGGGTCGGCCGCACATCTCTTTGAGCCATGCGTGGTTGTACACGGCTTGTATTGGACCATGTGGCGTGCCACACGGCCCTTTTTGAACCATGTGCAAGGCTCAATGAGCTGTGGATTTAAGATTTCCCAAAATTTGAAATGTAATCATCAAGGAGAAATTTCAAAATCTCAACTAAAGGTCAAATCAAACGTTGTTTTTTCAAAAGAATCTGGAAACTAAAGAATGTATTTCTAATAAGGTGAAATTTAATTAAACATAGAATTATATGAAAACACAAATAAATAAACATTAAAAAATTTGAAAATAAGTCAAAAATTCATTGAGAATGCAAGAACAAAGGACCAAAAAAATCAAGCTGGAATTGAATGATATGAGATAAACTGAGGTAAAAGAAAAAAATATCATAAAAAATATTAAACAAGGAGCATCATAAAAAATAAAACACAGAATGAAGAATATAAATACAAAAGAAAGAATATGTGTAAATGC
Organism: Puccinia polysora; assembly: GCA_025617555.3. NCBI lineage: Eukaryota > Fungi > Basidiomycota > Pucciniomycetes > Pucciniales > Pucciniaceae > Puccinia > Puccinia polysora. The sequence goes on from CM062627.1 coordinate 33,225,299, forward strand.
TAACATAAAGGGCCCTCCACACATGTGGTCCTGTATGGCCCTTGGAGCCTCAAATCTGGATGATTAACAAGAACTTAAGGAATTCAAAAACACAGAGTTTCTGAAATCTCAAATATGTTTAAAACCTGTGGCTTTTATAGTCTCAAAACCACAGATATCTTCTGTTTCCATTTCATTGAAGCCATCAAAACAGTGGTACTTGGCCTGTGAGTTCTCTCTCTGACAGATTTTCAAGGAGGAAAGCCTTTTGGCTTTCACACCCATGTAGATTTGAGGAAGCTTGAATTCAATTGTAAAAAGTATTCATGCCTCTTTTTTCCAATTGAAATAAGGCTGTTACCACGTGAAGAAAGATGCCAAATGTTGAATAATTCCCTCTCTCATTCTATACCTCACTCAGACATAACTCAGATAGGGTCATCAGTCCCCTAACCAAAACCTTAGCGCCAAGGGAAGGCTCCCCCCCTACCACCAGTTTATCAACAACCCAGATACAAGGACAACTTGATCTTTTGGATCTTCTTGATATCTTTTGGCAAACTCTAGTTTCTTTTTCTGCTTTCCTGATATTTCTTTGCTTTTTCTGCCTTCTTCTGTTCTTCTTTTTCTCACTCTACCATCTTTTCATTGTCTCACCATCATGTCAACCTTGCCATCCGTTCTCAACTATCATTAATCCTGTCTGGTAAGACTGTTTGCAAAGTTTTTTCAGTGTCTTTGATTTCTTTCTTCCTGAGCTCATCCTGTCTTATCCTTTTCTCAATATTCATGCCCACCGACTCTTTCAACTCTCAATCCCATTTCTGCCTCTCAAGAACACCTCTACTCAAACCATGACTTTCTCTTTCAAACCTGGATTCTTGATGTCTGTTACCAATCTCTTTTTTTTACTTTTGTCTTTTTTTATTTAGTCAACTTATTGTTCTTTGCAACATAGCCCTCTTAAATTCTTTATTTCTCAATTTACTCTCAATTAAACAACAAAAGACACCACTTTCTTTTCTGAATAGATGAAATATTTCCAAATTTCTCTTGAAAACATTGAAATCAGGTTTTCAAACCTTCCTCCATTGGGAAAAATCAAACAGGTAGAAATTAAGAAAATAAATAATTCAATTTAATTTTTTTTTCTAAATTCATTTCATTTCTCCTTCTCCCTTTTTTTTTTTTTTTGAATTTGAAAGACGGAGGTTTATTAATTTAGAAGGTTTGAGTTCAGGCTGGTTCATTATGTTCCACAAAAATTACATTGAAAAATGGTCTTAAAAATCCCCTCAATGGGGAAAACTTCAAATAAATGAATTCAGACCAAAAAATAATATCATCACCTACTTTCTAGATATATTCCACTTTTTTTATGATTTATAAGTTATGTATTAAGTAGTTTTTAATTTGAATTTTTATTTTGGAATTATGGGTTTCATGGTCCTATGGAGGTGTGCTTATTGATGATTAAGTGTATTGAATACTAGAGGTGTGCTGTTTGATGATTAGGTGTATGGGGTGGTGGTGGTGTGATGATCAGTGATGCGGTCAATTTTTGATACAGTTTTAGGGAGAATGTTTCAAACATGCACCCCATTTGATTTAGCTATTAGGAGAGAATCCAATAACAATTGCACAAATTGTATAGATAGAACATTAGGTTTCCTTGAATTAACCTTGAAGTTAGAATTAATTGATTCAAATTTTTAGATAAATATTTGAAGACAAATGTGAAGTTTGAGAGAAATTTATTGATGAACAAAGAAACTACCGCAAGGCCAATGTTGTACTTGTATTGCAGAAAATTCAAGAAAATATGAAACTAAAAAAATTAGGAAACAATGTTAATGAATTAAAACAAAGCTGGTTTGAAAGAGTCTTGTTAGATAACTAGGTTCAAAGTCTTCATGTTGATTTGAATTAAAGAAAAATTTTGAATTCCAATAAAATGCAATGATTATGCATCAAAGAAGAATGATCCTATAGTTTCAGACAGAATGGTCCCTTAATTCCATAGGTAATTATTGGTGATTGAAAATCACTAAGTGGTTAGCATGATTTATATCCAGTGATAATTTTGACTTCAACATTAGACCCTGAGGAACAAGAGGGAAATTTTGGAAATCTATAAATATACAAAAATTGAAAGACCTCACATGCCCCACCCGGCATTGAGGTCCGTGGGTTAGTATTCATTTGTTAAGGTTGTTGTGTATGCACCTCTTGCATCCAGTTCAGTCCTCTTTTTTTTGGTTTGCTTTTTTTTCAGCTGATTTTTTTTTCCCTGTCTGCTTTTTTTTCAGTCAATTTTTTTTTCTGCCTCCTTTTTTTTCATTCCTCTTTTTTCAAAAGAAAATTTTCACTTCACCTCTTGCATCCAGCTCAGTCCTCTATTTCTTTGGGTTGCTTTTTTTTCAGCTGCCTTTTTTTCAGTCAATTTTTTTTTCTGCCTCCTTTTTTTTTCATTCCGCTTTTTTCAAAAGAAATTCTCACTTCAAGTCTTGCATCCAGCTCAGTCCTCTTTTTCTTTGGGTTGCTTTTTTTCAGCTGCTTTTTTTTCAGTCAATTTTTTTTGTATGTATTTGGGTTTTTGTGATTTATTTAAATATGTAAGTTTTGTGTTTATTCCTTTTTAATACTTTTCAACTACCTCTTTGTATGTATATATTAGGATGCATGTAACAGGGCCAAAAAATGTAACAAGGACAGCAATGTAACAGAGGGCCAATTCATGTAACAGGGCCAAAAAATGTAACAAGGACAGGAATGTAACAGGGCCAACAAATGTGACAAGGACACATGGAATTTAACCAAGGAAATTGACAACACATTTAATGAACACTAATTTCTCAATTGGTCCAAGCTTTTTTTTTGAGCATTGAACATTTAAATAACCAAGGAAAACACATGTAAACAAGGAGAACACATGTAACTAAGGAGAACACATGTAACAAGGACTGTAACAGAGGACATTGAAAACACATGTAGTAAGCACTAATTCCTCACTTGGTTCAAGCTTTTTTGTTGAACATTGAAAATTTAAATTTAGTTGGAACATTGAAAATTTATATAAACCCCCTTCCATCCCACCTGGATTTGATGCACTTCTCCTCAACCCATAAATTAATACACTTCAGTTTTTCTCACATCACATTCTAAATTCATCACATAGAAGAATGTCCTCTTGCCTTTAATTAGTGGTTCCAGATTTGCTACAAGTTTTTTAAAATTGGTGGTCAAAGAAGTTATCCCATATATGGAAAACACCAGAATAAAACTACCATTTCACTAAAAAAGCAATCATACATACTTCCTCATTCATAATTCCTGGGTTGCTCCTTACAATATTTATCTTTAAGAAAAGTACCAATGCCCCAGATGAATCTTAAAATATGTGCAGGTATAGGTTTGATATTCATCTTCCTAACATCAACAGGTTTTTTTGAGCCAGATGAAGCCCTGGATGAAGTTCTTCAAAGATTAACCCAAGTGAAAACTATGCTCACATAATATTTCAAAATAAATCCAATTAATGATTTTGCAAGGAGAATCAAATATTCTGATTTTGAACAACAGTTCACATTTCATTCACTCAGAATAGAATACAGGACTGTCAAGGTGGTTGTTCAATTGGGTGAATTCACGCTGTTCATCCTTCAGATTTAGAAAGGTGGTTTCTCAGTTTGTTATCAAATAACTCTGTTGGTGCTACTGCATTTGACAAGCTAAAGCAAGTAAATAGAATTTTTATCCAACTTTCAGAGAGGCAGATTTGGCCAAGGGCTTACTTGAGTTTAATAATCATTTTTTTAAAAAAAATCAATAAGCCAATGATGATATCTACCCTTTTGAACTAAGGAAGTTGTTCAGAATGTTATTGGGACTTTTTCAGCCAGAAAGTGCACTCTTTGTATGAAATTCTTGCTTCAATTTCACAGTGGACAATTTAATTCACTCTGGGATTACAGATCCAAGAGTTCTCAAAAATGAGATATTAACATCAAACAAAAATATCAAAGCATTCCAAAAAGGATTAATATCTCAAAAAAGCTTCTTTGATAATCTGTGATGAAGCACCAATGACTCATGTGCATGCTCAATTCCTTAGGAAGAGTGATGGCCATTCCATGCGTAACCTTCATTTCTGACCCAGAGGAAAATTTTCTGCCTTTCAAAATGATTTGAAAAAAGCTCCCAGTCAGTTTGTAATTCCCACTGAAAACCAAAAAATCACAAGTTTATACAATTGCAAATTTTGGTCCTTATATTCAAGATCCAGTGCCCACCCATGGGTAGTTATAGTTTGAATTTTCAAGGTGTAGATCCAGAAATTTTACAAAGGAAGTGCTTGCAATCTGGAAACAAGATTTCATTTGAAACTGACAACATTTTATATCATGAGGTTTTGAATGTCATCCATCACTGAAATTAAATACTGAGATTTCAATGATACATGATTTTTTTAATTGCTTATCTATTGAAATACTTGAGAAATTGTTCATTTCATTATTTTTCTTATCCACTCCCCAGATTTACTACATTTAAAGAACATCCCATTTTTTCATATCAAGGTTTTTTATTCAATCCATTTCCCAAATCTGGGGGAAATACACTACAGCCAATTTGTTGAATCCATCCCCTAAATTTCTGATTTGATTAAAATTATTTAAAAAGCACCAAATTTTGGAAATACACTAGGGCCAATTTTTTAATCCATTCCACATATTTCCCACTTGATTAAAATTGTTTAAAAAATTTAAATACCAATCAGTCCCCAAATTTGGGGGCAATACTCTAGTTGATCTTCAAAAATAAATCTTTGGGTTTGAAGTGTGATAGAATAATGGTGTTGCGTTGATTAGATTTGACCAATGGTAGGGTTTGTATGAGCTGATGGAGGTGTGGTGATGGAGAAATCATGTGTTCTGCATTTGGATGTGGGGTGATTCACAAATGCTGAATTTGATATTTGATGGCCACCAATTCTTTGAATTTTGCCATTTTGTAATACACCAGCTAAGGGTAAGTATATCCTAAAAAGCCACCATTCAAAATGATGGGTTTTCAATTGTCAATTTTTCTTCCCCTAATACCCCCCACGTTGAAGATTTCGAAGCACAATCTTTTACTCCGCTTGGACCCTACAGCCAACCCTCTCGGATCACAGGACTTCAAAGTCATAAAGTGATTCCTAGAGCTCCACACCACCAGGCGCAAATATACATCACACCAGTGAGGCGCCTGTCTGTATGCGTAGCCAGTTCAACCTCAACCTTTGAGGCAACTGGCCTTGGGTTCATGAGGATACATATAATGGTTGTACCGCTTGCGGGTATGGGCTCGCTCAGCCGCAGCAGGGTGCATAGATACCCGACCTCATCGACACCTCAGAGAGGTTACTCACTGAAAAGTAATAACAGTCATCTGCTTACTCTTACAATAATCGAGCGGTAGGCTTGTGATTACGATGGGGTTAATGATCAATCCCGGCGCGGAACCGTTGAAAGTCCCATGCCGACGATCGTCATTGCCCCGTCAGCGTTCGCGTGCAGTCGGGGAGATAAATAGGGGAATCAACTGTAGGGCTGAAACAGTGGGGGTGATTGGCAGCTGCAGTCGAGAAAATTTGAAGGATTTGATGAGAGTTGGAATGGTGAGCAAATGAGCCTTGGAATCCATTCGGATGTTATTTTAGTCCTCCTGTTGAACCAACCACCCATGCCTTTCGGCACGGGATTGAAATGGTGTACCACTTACTGTAGCACCCCCCCCCCCCCTTAATACGCTGTGTAGAGGGCATCATTGAGAATGCACTGGAGCTTCTCAGAATGTCTCCTTCGATACTGGTCTAAACCGCCGGTGTCCTCTGTACGTGAATCTCCTTCGATATTGAAATCCTAGGTGTCACACGTGAATTCGAATGACGGCTGGGAGTTTTGATCATCGTGACTGGCTGCGTGTGATGATGGATTGGGGACCACTCCAGAATGACGGTCTAGGTCCGTGGATCCATGGATGTCTTTGATCTCTCCTATGCCTTGATTCACAATCTGCTCCGGGTTGATAATCGGCTTGGAATCTCTTGGGGTACTTTGATCCGCTGTTCTCGGGCCATGGGCCTGGACAAAAAAATACCGACAGAAGCCTTGAGCACATGAATGATATCCGGGTACCCAAGAGGTTGGGGTCGGGTTTGACAACGGCCTATTTCCACCAGCCCAGTTTTGCAAGCTGTATACGTATTTACTTAAATAAATAGGTACATACAGACATCCTTGTGTAGTGTTCCACATCTGTACGCATATTTGATACTTACATGCATACTTACCTTCGAGTGGGTCATGTGGACAGTATGTGTTTGTCTACATAGCGACGAAGACCGAATTTACACGTAAAAGAATGATCCGGGAGTGACATCATACTTAATATTTGTGTACGCATGTAAAAGAGGTGCATGCATCCCGTCAGGGAACTATGAGAGATGGCGGAGCTTGTGCCTGGTCCCCCCTGCTGCGTACAGCCGAGGTCCCGCCAGTCGCCGGGGATTCGTGCGAGACGGCACGGCGACCGGCGCCGCCAGAGCGCTATGTCCGGCGATCGGGTTTACACGAAAACTGTGTGTTGGCCATCGCAGCCGCAGTCGCGGTTATACGCATGGACATATAAGTAGCCATCAGCGATCGCTCGTCTCCGTCGACTCCATCCCTATGCCCATCGCCTTCCTCTAGGATCCAGCCCCTGAGCAGGATTAGCATCTCTCTCATTGCCTCAACCGACTTCTTTCCGTTGAAAGATCCGTCAATATAAACAGTTAGAGCCATTTAAGAAGTACTAAGGTGCACAATCGTTCTCTTGTGCTCTCTCTCTCCCTCAGCGTCCTCCCTTAGCCACTCCTGCTTCTCAACCTTCTTCGCCGGTTGGTGATCCTAACCAGCTTGTTCGGGGAGGCGAGGGGCCGTCCTTAGTCACCCATCTCCCAAGGCTTAGACCATAATTTAAACCGAGTCCCTAGCAGCTCAAGAATTTGAGCACACAACGGTTGACTATCACCGTGTATCATCCCATCCAGTTGACTTGCAACAGTTACTGGTTGCACCTTCTCTGCCCCGAGAAGCCTGTTCTATCATGTTTTGCCTTCTCCAAACGAATCAAACACTGAAACCACATGCTAACCATTTTCCTAACCGTCATTAAACTATCCTCCGCTCTAGTCATTTCGGAAAAATGGCGAATTGCTACTTCGTAAGCTTCCTTCTCATCACAGACGCGAGAGCTCTCATCGTGCTTACTCATCATTCCTCCCCCGACCTATCCCACTGCCCCTACAGGATGTCAGCGCTGACGGCTCGCCTCTCGGTCGTATTGAGTTCAAGGTATTTTTCCTAAGATTTGACGCACATCCCAGATTCAATTGTCTCAAAATAAACTTTTCCTACAACCAGTTGTACGATGATGTGGTTCCCAAGACTGCTCGCAACTTCCGCGAGTTGTGTACCAAACCACAAGGACAAGGTTACAAGGGATCTCTTTTTCATCGTGTTATTCCTGGCTTTATGATTCAGGTGAGTCTTTTTCTGAATTCCCCTTCGATGCCCAGCGTCACTGACGATTGTGCTCCAATCTCTTCTTAGGGTGGTGATTTCACCAAGGGGAATGGTACTGGTGGTGTTTCAATCTACGGTGAAAAGTGAGTGAATTGCGCATGCCCCTCTGTATTGGAGACCTTACCATGTAGCCCACCGGTAATGATCTTACTCGAATGCTTTTTCCAGATTTGCCGACGAGAACTTCAAGCTTAAACACACCAAGCCTGGTCAGTTTGAAGTCTTTCGGCCGTCTCTTCCCCCAGTTGATGGCTAAGTTCGAACTCTTCCGCTCACCAGGGCTTTTATCCATGGCTAACGCCGGCCCGAACACCAACGGCTCCCAGTTTTTTATTACCGTCGCCACCACCTCCTGGGTCAGTCACCTTTTCAATTTGCCCTGAGTATTCAACAAATGATCTGATTCTTGATGTAATTATCACGCTAGCTTGACGGTAAGCACGTTGTTTTTGGCGAAGTTGTTAGAGGTTATGACGACGTTTGCAAAGCCTTGGAGGGCAAAGGGAGCGATAGCGGCAAGACCAGGGGTACTCTTAAGATCGACGATTGCGGTACCCTCTAGGTGCACGGCCATCCCAACTTGATATAGATCGATTTGCTGAATTGCACGAAAAATAAACTTACCCTTTTGAAAACTGAACTCATTGCTACTTTGAAATTCCGTGAAACTTAGTTACAAATTCATACCAGATTTCCGCCCGACTGGATTTGATCGGAACATTTCGCACTTGAGCTGCCATTCTCGGTTCCCAATGCTTGCTTATATTCGAGCCTTGCCTCCCAAAAATATGTCAGGCTTCCCGAGCCCCCAAGAACTTTGCGAGGTTGAACCCTGAGTTGTCATTCATGGTATCGCTCGCGTCTGGTCGGCCGCTCAAGTCTCGCGTGATGTGCCACAAGGGACGCTTGAGAGCCCCCTCCAGGGGGGTTCAGCTGCTCGCCGCGTTGACTGCAGGTTGGGTTGGGCCATAAGGTTGACCGCGCCGTCTTTGCGTGCAGCTTTCTGCTACAAAGCCCCACTCCCGGAAGTAACCGAGGTCTTGTTTTTCTCATGCACGCCTCCAATTAAGGCATAACAGGATTTGCCGTACAGAATGATTGCCATGCACTAAGTAAGACGCGATATTTTTTCGGGGATTTGCCAAATTCGAAGATTGTTTATGGCGTTGAAGTTGACTGAGCTCCCTAGTGATTTATAAACGAAACTGCAATGTTTTATGATTGAGTGGAATTTAGTCATAAAATCCGACATGATCCCTACAACCTGAACTTATTCTCATCATCGCCCTTTTCTGCTTTTTTTTTTTCAACATGCCCCATTCTGAGAGCCTGGAACCGGACTAGAAAAATACCAAACCAACAGGCAGCAACAGACTTTTCTATCAAACATGATGAATCATTGAATAAGCTATGAATTGTTCAGACTCTTTGAGAAACCCTTGACTTGCTAAAAAACCAGCGCCACTTGAAAAAAAGCCAAAATAATGAGGGAAGAAGACATCTTTGTATGGGATGGAAGAGTTGAAGACATTGGTAAGGGGAAAAACAGAGCTAAGGTCGAGGTTGAGAAGACAAACAATGGTTAACCTTAAGTTTTAGTTGCAGTCAATCAACAAGTTTGATGGTACAAGTTTACTTGATGGCTTTCCTGGAAAGATGTATTGATCTGCCTCAAGCTGAGTGCATCAAACAACTAGGAAAGTATTGAGTTTGGAATCCAAACAGACCTCTGAACTAGTGCTTTTCTGAGTGAATTATGAGATGCAATGAGAAGGAAGGTTGGTCTTGAATAGGATTTTGAACCAGAGAGGAGAGCAAAAGAACAGACAATGGGGGGAAGATTGGGAGCTACAATGATAACTTGGACTGGCAGTGGGGGGCTCAGCTGACAAGGGGAAAATGACCATTTAGTGTGACATGTGTATGACATCATTATCTCATGCAACAACAACCAAAACATTGCAACAAAACAAGAAAATAAGAAATATAATAGATTGATAAGAATTTGGGATAAAATACAGATAAGGACAGACAAGATGATAGAGTATAGAAAGATATAACAGAAAAAAGAAATTACAAGATACTTTTTGGTTCTAACAGCCTCCCAAAAAACTCATCAATCAAGGGATATCTATTGATGTCTCACTAGTATGCTCTTGAAAGTGGTTTTTGCTGATTTAGTTAAAGCATCAGCAATCATTTGGTTTGAGATGATTTGCAATAGGCATATTTTCTTGTGAAAAGGTCCTCATAAAGTCCCTTAGCCTTGAGATTGATGAACTTGGTGTTTGAGTTCAATGGAGATCTTTGAATTTTTTTTTTGAGTAATTTTTTGCCTATTAGGTTGCAGTTAGGTTTAATTTTGCACCTCTAGATCTTGTGTAGAAAATTGAAGAGGCAGAAAGATTTATGTTGACTATTTTTCACAGCATTGCATTCTGACTTGATTAAAGAATGAGTTGAACTTTTTTTTTTTTTGAATCCCAAAAAATGAGTTGTGATTTTAGAACACTTATAAAAAAAATCTGGGACTTTTTATGGGTTTTATTTTCAACATGAGAAATATCAAAATTGAAATTAAGATGAAGATATTTGTGTTGATATTTGTGTTTAATTTTAGGTAAATGAGAGTTGTGCTTCTCAAAGCTCAGGTCTCTCTGGATTTTGGTGACTGAATTATTACCAGAAGAAAAATCCAAGATATTCAGAGAGTCTGGTTCAATCAGAAAGTGTTATACTCAACTTGATTTGTAATCATCTGATAATTTTGGACTTGATTTCTTTAGGAAATAGAATCAGCAGAGACTGAGGAAACACAGATAACAATGAGAAACAGGACAATTTCAAAGAATAAGCATGGAATGATAGGAAATGAGAAAAAGAGGATCCTACGCCTGAAGCCAACAGATGGAGTGGAGGTTGGTGGCATAAGATGAGTTAGAGATTTTCAAGGACTTGAGTGCAGGCTGATTGGAGAGATTTATAAAGATTAGTGATTCTATAACAGTCTTGAAATGTCTTTATTTCTTAAAAACATTCAGTAATAGGTCTCAACCAGATAGGCTCCTTTGGTCTATCATGAATCTTTTAGGAGTGGTGATGGATGCAAAAAAAATCATTTCAGGTTTATTTTAAGTTCTAGTGGGGTAAATTTTTTCATGAGCTGCATCATCATTAATTTCTTGCAAACTTGTGTTTGTGAAGGAATTTAATCTGAACTTTTTTTCATTGATGAGATCTTCAGTTGTGATTTTTTTTGAAGTTTGTTGTTTTTATGTCATTTAAATTTTTTGGGATTCCTATTTTATTTATTTAAAATCATTTTTTTGAGTTGTGTTACGTGGATAGTCAAATATGGAAATTTTATTTTTATCATAAACACTTTATGGTAGGGGAATTTTCATTTTTTCAAAAAAAGGAAAAGAAAAACAAAATCTGTGGATTCAATGATGGCTCTTCAAGGGTAATGTATTATGTAGGAAAATATTTCATATTGAATGTTGATAAATATCAAATTAAAACCCTTTTATTTGAATTTAGAACTTTTCTGGGTTAGTTTTTTGACTTGGTTTATTGGTGGAATTGAGGATTATAGGTTTCTGTCTGGAAATTTGGCTTAGTGCATGAAATTTAATGGAGGATTTCAGAATTTTGATTTTGGCAATTTTTTGAGTTCTAGAGTGAAATATAAAAATAATTTTCTCCAGTAGTTCCTTGAAATTTTCACACATTATGCAGTTTTTTTCATGAGGTGAGAAATAATTTTATCTTATTTATATGATCTTTTATTTTTTCAGAAATGATACAGTTCAAAGAAATTTGATCTGATAGAATTATTTTGAAACTATAGCCTTTTTATTTTTTTTGAAAAAAATTACAAATCTACATTTCAGCTTGGGTGAAATTTTTCTATTGCTTCATGTTTCTTCTGAAAGTTCACAGAATGATATTATAGTGATTAACTGATAAAATAGTGCTTGGTTACATTTCCAGTGAGCTCCTTATCCATAATTTCAGTGAATATTAAATTGATGTGACAGTTTATTTCAATTTAGAATGTCTTTGAGTGTTATTAGATTCAATATTCATAATTTCAATGACAAATAAAATACAGGTATCTTTTAATTTATCTTGGAAATTTTTTCATATCATGCCATTCATTATATGCCTCTAATAGAAGATTTTAAACCTGAATTTTTTCTTCTTTTCCATTGATATTTTTATTGGGTAGAAATTAAAATAATCTTCTCCTAATTTGAACCATCCGGAGCTCAACTATTTCATCATAAGCAGATACATTGATCTGGGAATCATAAGATAACCTTTCAATTTTTCACACAAGGTATTCTCAAACAGCTTTATTCATCAAAAATTATTTTAAAACATTTTCATGTAGATAAATGAATGTAAAAATATGAATAATTCTCTGGCTTCAATAATTTCTGGAATTTGATACTCTTTGAGTTAATTTTGATGGTTGAAAATAAATACAGGTGTTTACCTAAATTGTTTCATGATTTGAAATCAACAACCAATTTTTGCTGATATATAATATAAAAATAAATATTGGTATAATCAGATTTATTTTTGGAATTTAAAAGAATGAAATAAAAGAAAAAATTACAATTTTTCCTAGTTCTGAAAGCCATCAGAAATATCTCCATGAATAAGGGAACATAAATTAAAAAACTCCACTAAATATTTCAATTTATCTTTGAAACTTCTTCTGTAATTTGAATAATTGCTCATGAAATTCATAATTTATCCAGAAAAAAACATTCCAGAAAGTTTTGATTTTGATTTTGATTTTGATTTTGAATTTTTTGAAATTATAATAAATTATTTTCATTAATTTCTCAATTCCAAATTGTCTATTATTTTGTTTGATCAAATTCATCTCAAAATATATTTTAATGATTTCATCAAATTCTCATCCATAATTAATAGTATTATCAAAATCATGAAATTGAATCTCAGCATCCCATTGCTTGTTCTAATTAAATCCACTCAAAATCTTTGAAAATGACTTGGACTTCATTTAATAAAAGGGAAATGTTAAATTCATGGCTCATTGAGCAGTGCACACAGTTCAAAAGAGGATGTGTGGCATGCCACACGGCCCAATTGAAGCCATGTAAAACCCTGCATGGCTCAAAGAGTCACGCAGCCAACCCAGCCTGGTCCCCCGGCGTGTTGGATTCCACACAACTACATTCAAGACGTGTGGGGTTGTACATGGCTCAAATGTAGTCGTATGGCATCCCACATGCCACTGGACTGCGGTGAGCCAAAAAAAAAGGAATGAAAGGGAACTAACATAACCCATGCATCAAATAAACCTTCCAAAAAACAGGAATCAACCAAAAAATCAAAGAAATAAAAAAATGTTGATTTTTTGGTTAAAAAAAAACAATAAATAAATAAATAAAAAACAAAAAAACTGGGACTATCCAATGGACTAGCCCTGAAGTAAAAAGACCCCAAAAAAACACAAGTAACTGGACTAGCCCTAAACTAATAACACCAATAAAAAAGAAAAGTAACTTGACAAGCCCTAAAGTAAAAATACCAAAAAAAAGACAAGTAACTTGACAAGCCCTAAAGTAAAAACACCAAAAAAAGACAAGTAACATGACAAGCCCTAAATTAAAAACACCAAAAAAAATGTAAGTAACTTGACAAGCCCTAAAGTAAGTTCAAATTGACTAGCCCTAAAGTAAAAGGGCCAAAAAAATTAAAGAAGTCTTTTGACCAGCCCTGAAGTAAAAGTGCCAAAAAATATAAGTCTTTTGACCAGCCCTAGAGTAAAAACACCAAAAAAAAACAAGTTCAACTTGTGTTAAGCTGATCCCATCCCAAGCTTAACATAAGTTTACCTTGTGACGGAATCAGCCCAACACAAGTTTAACTGAATTACCATTAAACTCTCATTCAAAACACTCAATATAATGATGTTAACTCAAAACACTCAACATAATGATTTTCAAAATGTGATAACCCATTATATTAATAGAACTTGTTAGCTGAATTAGAATTACAATTTATATGAAACACAATGATGAAATGAAGCCAAAGTCTATAATCTCTATAATCTAGAATACATTTGCAGTTGATCCTTGAGATGATCAACCCAACCAGAGGCTTTTTTAGAAATCAAGGAATGTGGTTTTGCTACAATGGGTGGGATTGGAATAATTTCTCACTTAAGTACTAATAGAACCCAGTGGTTATTTTTTACAAAGGAAATGAAAATTGGAACTGATTGATCAGTAACACCATTTTTCATTGGAGTATAAGTATCACAATACTCCAATGAGAAGAAATATATAGGTCTGGAATATGTGTCTGCTATGATTTGACCCATATATAATTTTAGTCAGTCATTTTGAGGGGGGAATATTTTCATTTATGTCTTCAACATCAAGTCTTTTTTTAATCTTTTCAACCTCCTTTGCACCACCAAGCATCTTAATGTAGCATGCTTTATGTTTCTCTAATGTTTCAATCATTTCCTTCCTAACTTTAAACCAACCATGTTCTTTATAACCAAGAGATTTAGCAATCAATCTAAATCTGCAATTCCCATCTCCAATTGGATCCCAAACCTCACCCAAGAACTTATGGAATTTCTTGGGTATTTGATTGAGGTATTTCATGTTTTTTTCTTATCATGAAAACTAACTTAGTATTCATTTCTTTAATCTGATCAATTAAATGAATACTCACAAAAGATGAGCTTCTAGTTGAGCTTTGCTGCACGCTCTCTTCCTCTGAAGAGGATTCTGCTTCCAAACTAAGTGATCCCAATTTGCTTTCAGTCTCTTCCTCTGAACTATGAAATTCAGATTCACATTCTGCCAAATTTGACTAACAATTCATCATTAGTTAGTAACTAAGTTCATTAAAACAAAAGAAAAGACTTCAAATCTTTTTTATTTTCTTGTTTGGAGCCCTTCTAGTGCTTTTTTCCCCCTTGAGTTGTTTTCCAACATGCTCAAACCAAGATGGTTCTTGCGGCTTATCTGTCAATTTTGGCCTTCCCCTACTTGATTGTAAGACTTTAGGTTCAAGTCTTGGCTTTAAATGATGTTTTGTAATCTTCTGAATGATATACTCCAATAGGCCGCTTTGCTCATGATCTGGAGATTACAAGATCATTGCATTCACGTTTTCACATGAATGAGGAATGCTTAGCATTTCTTTGATATCACACTTGAAAAATTCAAAAGGATCAACCATTAGTGAATTAGGAATCATTAATCAAAAAGTGTTAATCACAAAGTGATTTGAACAATCCAACTTAAGCCAACTTACCGAACTAGAACTTCAAGGGTCATAGTCCAACCTCCACTGAGGATGGACATCTTTGGGTACCACAGATCCTCTGAATGCTAGACAATCACCTATTTGGTGGGAACAGGGAAAACCCATAGTGTTAGAATATGACTTGGTGCACACTTTGCCATCATGATCACATTTGAATTTCTTGAATTGTTCCCTAATAAGATGAATTGCCTCTGAAGAAAATTTGTAACCCAATGGTAACAGTTCAGCTGGAAGAACTTTCCCTAAATTAATTTGAGAGTTATAAGGTTACCCATGAACCAATTCAATTTGATTTGAAACTGATCCCTCAAGGCTTTTCCAAACATCCAACAGGTTTCCCAAAGAGTTTGCAAGGAATTGTTTGAGAGTTGCATGGACCCCTTCAACCCAAGATGTTGTTTTGTTTGCAAAATCTGGTTTTATACAATTCCACACTGTTAAAAACTTCTCTTTCATAGGGAAAATGTTATTTCCCATACACTAGAGTACATCCTCATAGTCCTTCAAGAAACACTATACTAGTCAAAAGGTCAGAACCCAAAACTAGGAAGAATAAGAAGCAGTGATTTAAACCTACTCTGAGTTCTGCATCATTGACCTCTGCCTCCTCCTTGTTCTGTGAGGCCCAATACTTTACCCACGGAGTCATAAAGCTTTTCCATCCTTCAATGTCATTAACAAAGCACACTTTACAGTTTGATTGTATGTTTTTAGACAAGTGCCAAGTGAAAAATTGCCTTGATGAATCAGGGAAACTAGATTCAATAGCACAAATCAGAGCTTTTTCATGGTCCGTCACAAAGAATTTTGGAAGTCTCTCAGGATAATAAGCAAACTCCTTTAATGCATTTAAAGAACAACTGTAGAACTCAAACTTTTCTTTTGTTATAAAAACAAGAGCTTTTGTGAAAGTTTTCCAATTGGCTGTCATTCCTACAACCTGCAATAGCGGTGTTTTGTACTTATTTTTCTTATAAGTACAATCTAACATAGCAATATGATGAAATTGTTTTGAAAGCTTCACTGCCTCAGGATGTGCTAGGTACAGGGCCTCCAAGTGACCCTCTCCACCAAACTTTGATCAGTGAATCCAAATTTTTTCTTCAAGCTGTTCATAGAGTACCTCCACAACACTTTTACCCTTTAGTTCTGCAAGCATTACCTTCCACTTAGTGTTATAGATTGTTTGGTCATCAACATAATCCCGCCCATCAATCTTGCCCAATTTTCTGTTAAGTTGTAACATATTGAGCCCATCTTTCATGCATTTGCTTAAGTAGATCCAAGGCTTGCCCAGAGATTCTCCTCAGTTGAGGATGCACAGAGGGATTTTCAGATGGTTGATGGTTATTTTGGGTTTCTTTATAGGAGATTTGCCACAAGGGGTCTGCCTTTGTGCAACTTGCATGGATTAAAAAATTGCATCCAACCTTCCTTGTGTGAGTTTTTCTAGACCATTTGGTAAGACATTTTCCTGAATAGGAACCATGGCAATCACAGGCCAAATCCACATATTTATTTTTCTTTGAGTTAAAAACTGTCAGAGCGTAACCATTCTTCATAGCCCATGTTTGAAAATAGTTTTGCGCCTCTTCCCTAGTAGGAAAAGCTGTCACAGGAGGTGAGTCAGGTGGAATTGTCATAGTTACATAGTTATATTAATGGCATGCACTGCATCAGTTTCAACCAAATTAAATGAGGCAAAGACCAGTAAAATAAAATTTTACTCACAACCAGAGGTCAAATCCCACTGTGAAACATTTTTTTCCTCAATGGTCACCCTTGATGAGGATGCAATTGGGGCTTCCAATGTTTCATTACCCAAATCCTTTTTTTAACTTCTTCCAAAGCTTTGTTGATGGCACTATCAATGTAGAACTTCCACGCAGCCATGTCAAAAGAAGAAGGGCTTGAAACTGCTCCCATGCAAAAAAATGCAATGGTATACTTTGGTATTCAATCCAAATTTCAATTGAACAAACAAAGTTTGCTCACTTTTGAGTTGAGAAAGAATTGTTTGCAGATTTTTATATGATTTCAATTTTCACTTGACTTTCACTTTGGTTTCACTTTAAATTCACTTTGGAATTGCTAGGTGTGGAACAACAGGCCCACAAAGTATGCCTTGATCCCAAACTTGTTTTGAGGGAACCTAAGTGTGGTTCAGGGGGTGCCCAAAATTCTTGGAATCAATAGGTGTGGAACAAAAGTCCCACAAAGTATGCATTGATCCCAAATTTGGTTTGACGGAACCTAAGTGTGGTTCAGGGGGTGCCCAAAATTCTTGGAATCAATAGGTGTGGAACAACAGTCCCACAAAGTATGCATTGATCCCAAATTTGGGTTGATGACACCAAAGTGTGGTCCAGGGGGTGCCCAAAATTCTGGCACATTTTCTGGTGGGTTGTGAACCTCCAAAAACAGTGGTTTTGAGCCGTTTACCCCTGTACACAGCTTCAAATCGCCATGTTTGGGGGGTAAACCGCTCCTACAAAACCCCCGGGGGTTGCGCGTGTTTGGAACGGCCCTTTGTAGTTGTAAATGGGCCCCCACAGCTCATTTGAGCTGCGTGGGGCCCTAAACAACTACCACATGGTTGGAGCTGTGAATTTAACATCACCCTTAATAAAAATACTACTTTTCCCAGTAAAAAATTCCAAAATAAAAGTGGATCAAGTCTGGCAGAATCTTTAAAGGGTATTGTGGCCTTATTTTCTTTACAAAAGGCGTGGTTTTGGTGGAAAATGAAATCATGATTTCAAGCAAATCATTCCTGGGGTGAAAAGGCTGGTGGTTGGCAGGATTGGCCACATGGTATGTCCTCATATCAATCTTGAATCTCAAAAAACAACATCTTCCGAGTAAATTTTTGTTTGAATTTTGTCATTGGAATTAATCACTGTTTATTTAACTTAATACAAATAGCTAAAGTAATCAAGGTTTTTTTTTTGTCAAAGACCACAGTTTCAGCTTGAATTGTTGTGGGGACTTCCTACCCTTGTTGAGTTGACTTGAGCAACTGTCAAGGGGAATTCAATCCCTTGTTTAAAGGCCTTTTCCTGCTGATAACTGGCCTTGAATTAATTGAACAGCAGTCTTGATTGGTTTTTTTTCCCCTTCATCACTTGCAAAATGGACAAGGTTTGTTTTTTCACTGGATTTGTTTACTGTGAAAATTAGTAAATTTTTACAAATAATTTTTCTGCAAATCTCCAATTCACTTTAAGAATAGATTTCACATAGTTTTAATCTTCAAAAGAAAGAGAGGGATTTATTATCTTTAAAATAAAAAGTATTTTACCTTTTAAAATTGTTTCCTCACTTAGTTGATCCCAAATTTTATTCCATTACTTATGTAATTGAGTATTATATTGAAACTTTTCTGAATTTTTCATTCCAGGAGAAAATTATGATGAATTTAAATTTAGTTAAGATTTTAATTTTATTTCAAAATAGGTTGATGATAAATTCACAACTCCCAGTTGTGTGGCAGTTGTGTGAAGCCCTTCACGGCCAAATGGAAGCCTGGGGGCCCATAGAAGCATTCAAAGCGCGCATGCAGGCCAAAAAATGCATCAACACTTTTTGAAAGTGTTGTTTCAAACATGCAAGACCCCCAGGGGATTTTATACCCCCCATAAATGGCATTTATGAGTTGTGTACCCTGGTAAATGGCCATTTTGAGGCGTGTTTGGGGGTATACATTCCCCCTGGGGTTGTGCCAGAAACTTTTAGGACCCCCTGGACCACGTTTGGGTTCCATCAACCCAAGTTTGGGATCAAAACATACTCTATGGGACTGTTGGACCACACCCAGCAATCCCAAAGTGAAACTAAAGTGAATCTAAAGTGAAAAAAAGTGAAAATGCAAACCAAATCATTGAAAAAAAAGTGAAAATGCTAACAAATGTCCCACTAAACTTGATCTTTCTCAACTGAAAAGTGGGAAAAATTTGTAGTTTTTCAATTGAAAGTTGGATTGAACACTGAAGTAACATTGCATTTTTTTCATTATGGGAACAGTGGATAGCCCTGCTTTTTGTGAAATGGCTGTGTTGAAGGACTAAATAAATACTTCTGTCAACAAAGTTGCAGAAAAAAAGGATTTGGTTAATGAATCATTGGAAGCCCCAATTGCATACTCACCTAGGGTGACAATTGAGGAACAAAATGTTTCACAAATTGAAATGAACTCTGGTGGTTGATAGAAATTGAATTGGAAACCAAGACCAAGATAGATTTCACAAAAGGAGAAATGAAAGTAAGGATGAGAATGAACAAGTATGACAAGATTGATGAAAAATAACCAACAGAGGACAGGCTGGCTGAGACAAGCAAGTCTTATAAGAAATGATTGAGAAAAGACTTGATGAGAAGCAGCCAGGAGATGATACGCAAATCCAGCTCAGAAAATCTAGTGTAGGGACAAGTAACTGATAGAATTAAAGTAAGTCCCAGTTTGATTGACAAGTTTCCAGATATTTTTCTTACCAAGATCTGACTGGTTGCTTGTTCATATGAGTTAGGATGTTGAATGAGGTTTGGATTGGGAGATTGTGTTGAGGAGTCCACAAACTTATACGGCAGATTGGTTGGTTGGATTGGTAGAAGTTGATTGTAAGATTGAATTGATTGATGTTGGGTTGGATAGAATGATTGAAGAGAGAAGACTGATTTGTTGAAGAGTCTTGAGTTGGTTTTGTCTCTACGGCGTTGATTGAATTGAGTGGTGGATGAAGTGTTGCAATACGGTGCATGGGATGAGTGAGCCAGAGAGCGCAAACACAGCGCGCAAGACAAAACATGAATGATGCGCATGAAAGCGCTTTGCAGAGAAAACAATGTATTTTGAAGTTTGTATAGAGATAGATGAAGAGAAAGATGAACAAAAATGATCTAAGAGAGATAGAACACATGAGAAAGAATGATATGAAAGTAAACAGAAAAAGAAAGAATTAAGAAGAAAGAAGTCAGAACATCAACACGCCCCCACAACTTGGAGATCAGTGAAAGAGAGAGATGAAGGTATTCACAAGCCTTGTGACTAACATTTTGTTGGCTGCTTTTGTGAGTGCGTTGGCGGTCATTGACTGAGAGACAATCAACTTAACTTTGATCAGATTATCTTTGAAGTCATCTTGAAGACTTTTAACCTTAATATTGATGTGCTTTGCCTTAGAGTTGGAGCCAAATTTTTTGATTTTGTTGTTGAGACCTTTGTTGTCAATAAAGTGAAGAGGACATTTGAAGGAACATCGATAAACATCTTGGATAAGTTGTTGTAGCCATTAACCTTCAAGATGGCAACTGGATAGCGTGACGCATTTGGATTCAGTTGAAGAGTGCGTGATCAATTGTTGACGTCTGCTAGTCCAGTACAATGGAATTCCCTTGAAAGAACAAATAAAACCACTTTGAGACACTCTAGAATCTGGATTTTCAGCCCAAGTGGCGTTTCTGAAGAACACTAGTTGGTCAGATATCAATCATGGCCCAAGCGTCAAGGTCATGTTTTTGGTGTCATTCAGATACCTCCAGACGTGGATCACCTCCTTCCAATGATTGATGCCAGGCTCTTCACAGTGCCTTGCCAGGCAAGAAACAACAAAGCTGATATCAGGCCTGGCAAGCCCAGCTATGAAGTTTAGTTGGCCAATGGGAGACCAATATTTGACGTTTAGGGCTAGAAATTGATCTCAATCTTCTTGAATGGCCTTACCAAGATGGAGGCCAGGAGTGAGAGGAGTCAATACCGGTCTGGTTTGTTGAAGATTAAGTTCAGCAACACCTTTTTCAATGTGTAACAGTAGAGATAGATGGATTAGGCCATCTTTCCTTTCTATCTTCATTCCAAGGAGTGTGTTGGGTTTGTGCGCTGAGTAATGTTTGAATTTGGTGAGAAATTTCACTTTGAACTCATCAACGTTCCCTGCAACTAGAAGGTTGTCAACATGAAAAAAACTACACTGGTTCCGTTGTCTCCAATGTAGAGACAGGGATTTCAAGCTGATTCTTGAAAACCTTGGGCTTTGATCCACTCGCTCAACATCCGGTACCAGTTCCTCAGGGCTTGTTTTAATCCGTACAACAATCTCTTGAGCCTCAAGTACTTGGAGGAACGACCACAGCTGACGGGAGTTTTGATAAATACCTTTTTTTCAAGCTCAGCATGCAGAAAGGCCCCCTTCACGTTGAGTTGAAGCATTTTGAGATTCTTATTGGCCACGTAAGTCAGTACCTCTCTTAAGGAGGCTACCTTCCCAGTGAGTGCGTAAGTCTCCAGATAGTCCAGCCTGTATTGTTGTTTGAAACCTTGTATGCATAGTCTAGTCTTGAGGACAGGTGCTTTGCCATGGGTATTGTGTTTGATCTTGAAGACAGGGACCATATTTAGTGGATTAGTGAAAATTTTCTCATCTACTTCTTCCCACACATCCTGGCCTTCTATTGTTTTGAATTCTTGCAACGCCAATTACCTCCATCCTGGGATGGTCATAGCCTTGGAAAGTGAAGAAGGTATCCTTTCAGACATGAATCCGTAGCAATTGGGTTTGGACAAAGTCTTGCGGTTTCTCAGATTTGGCCTAAGAGTCTCCTCTATGGTCAAGTCCAAGTCCGTCAGGGAGTCAGTGGTGTTGTCATTGGATTCTGTCTTGATCACAGGTAAACTTGTTGAAGGATCTGTACCAGTAGTGTTGAGGGTGGAAGAGTCAGGAGTTTGATTGGCTGTTGAGATCATGATCTGTTTGGTACTGGCAGAGTCATCTAACTTGAGTATCGGTGCAGGCTTGAGACCATTGAACTTAACATGTTTAGTGTTGATTATCCTGCCGGTGGTTGAAAGAATCTTATAAGAAAGCAGAGCAGGATTGAACCCTAGGAGAATCCCAAATGCCCCTTTTTCACTGAGTTTGGAATTTATTCCAGTGTTGTTTAACCTATAGATCAGACTAGAACCAATGGGTTTGACATAATCTTTTGGCAATTGGTTTTGATGCATTATCTTCCAGGGAGAATCTGCACCTTTCTCTTTAGGAATCTGGTTTAGCATTAGACAGCAACTTTTTCCAACCTTGTGCCAGAATAATTTAGGTATGTTTGAGTTGGATAAGGTTGCTCAAGCTGCTTCCATGATGGTCCTATTTGCCCTTTCTACTCAACCCTTGTGTTGTGAATGGTAAGTTTCACTTACAATTTGATTGATATGATGGTTTTTGCAGTAGTTTTGAAGCCTATGATTTATAAATTCCCCTCCTCCATCAGAGAAAATATCCTTGGGATATTGTCCTGATTTTCTGTGTTGATTTTTTATCACAAAGATAAGAGTATCCACGGTGTTGCTTTTGGATTTGAGTGGAAAGCCCGCAATATATCCAGAGTGGGAGTCTATGAGAGTGAGAACGTATCTAAATCTGCCTTTTGAGGTTGGGTTGATAGGACCAATAAGGTCCAAGTGGATTTTTTCAAAGCAGCTATGAGCTTTTTTTTGTTGAAGTTTAAATGGCGCGCGGGTTATCTTTGCTTTGTCACAGCTGAGACATTCAAATGAGTTTTGTTGCAAATCAGTGAGCTTGATGTTGAGAAACTTTTCCATTTGAGACAGACTGGCATGTCCCAGTGTTTGATGAATCACAGAAAGATCTACATTTGAATAATAAGAATTTCTTGCTTTATCCGCCATGTTGATTACAAAGAGATTATCAACAATGGACCTGGAGAGCAGAGTAGAACCTTCAGAGATCAGCTCAAAGAAATGTGGAAATTTGCTCCTGGCAATGCGCAGATTAGCACCTTGACTCATAAGAGCCCCTAGAAAGATAAGATTGACCATTGATTCAGGAATCCAGGCAACATTTGATAGAATTAGGTTGGAATCTTTGGTGAACAGCGCTGCCTTGCCACTTCCATTGATCATGATAGCTGCGTCTCTTTTTCCAGTTTGAATTTTGTTGGTGCCATTGCTTTTTTCAAAGAAGGTGAAGGAATCTTGATCAATTATCATATGGATTGAACAACCAGAATCTAGTATGAAGCATTGTTGATTGATTGGTTCTGTCAAGGCATTTGTACTGAGACCACAGAAGAAACTGTAGAAATGTGCTTTGTCTTTTGGCTTAGGTTTGAATTTCTTGGATCCATGATTCAAAGAGTTGGCAGGTTTGAGTTCAGGAAACTCAAACCAACACAAGCTGGCAGAGCGGGAGGTTACGGCCAGATTGTGTTTTCCATTCTTGCATTGTGGTCCTTGATATAGTGCAACGTTTACCGGTTCAGCACGTTTTCCTTTGGCAATTGACTTGTTTTTATGTTGTATCAGGTGATTAAGCACCAAATCAACCTTCATGTCCGTTGTCAAGTGCATGATTTGAGATTTTATGTGCTGCATCAATGAAAGAAACTTGAAAAGTACAAGATAGGCAATTATATCAGAGGGGAGCTCAATACCAAATTTTGTCATTTTCTTGAGATAAATTTTGATAGTTGTAACAAATGCTTCAATGTTGTTTTCCATCAAGAGATGCAAGAAACCATTGAAAACACGGGCTCTATTAGCTGAATGGGAGGATGCAAAGTGTTCTTGAGTGGATATCCAGATTAGTTTGGCATTGTCCTTGTTTGTATTGTTGATGATATTGTTGTAAGAGTTTGCGTCAAGTTTGGCAAGAATGTGCGCTACAAATTCCTGGTTTGTATCCTCATCCAGACTGGTCAAGTCATTTGCATTCATGAAATTGAATATACCACTTAATTTGAAGAGCTTTTTGAATTTTTTCCTCCACATGCTGTAATTGTCAGCTGTTGAAAAATTGTTGATGGAATTGAGATTGCCAAAAAGAGAGCCAAGACTGAAAACATAAAAATAAAAATAAGAACAGGTTAATCAAGAAAGATTAAAAGAAGAGAATAAACAGAAAGAATAAAAGAAAAAAGAAAAAAAGAAACAAGATTCAAAAATAGAATGAAGTTGTACCACAGTACCAGTGAGGTCAGGTGAGATTCAGGGTGGGCAAGTTTTAAAAGAGTAAAGTAAAAGTAGTAAGGGCGACTGAAGAAGACACGTCAGAGGTTATCTCCTCTTCATTAATTTAAAAGAAAAGAATGAGTAGGTCAATATCTGAGAACAAAGGAAAAAAAAAGAAAGAAAGAAATAGAAAAACAAAAAAATATTGGATGAAAATTGAGAGGGAGTCATACCAAATAACCTTTGGATGGATGAGGTAAAGGAGTTCAATTGAGTTAGTCAGGTCAAGATCAAAGTTAATGAATGAGTATAGGGTGAGGAGGAGTAGAGATTGATTTAAGGGGTCGCCAGAGTTGAGTAAGAGGAAGAGGGATGAAGTGAGGAGGTCTTCTCAAAGAGTGACGAGTAATATTGGAAGAAGGGAAATAGGATGAAGAGGGTGATGTGCCACAGCTGAGAACAATTGGGTGCGGTATTGGTAGCAGGAGATCCGCGCGACATCTGATTGACATGATGAAATGGGCCGGAAGGGTGATACTTCAACACCCCCCATTATTCGGTATGGGGACCTTGAGCAAAAGAATAGAGGAAATTGTTGAGTGAGGCTCTATTGCATGCTTTGGTGAGGCAGTTGGCAGTCATATCTTCGGATTTGACAAGAGTGACGTAAATGGCTTTTTTGCTAAGTAATTCTCTTAATTTTTTTGCTTTTATGTCGAGGTGTTTGGTTTTTGAGTTATGTCCAAAATGTTTGATTTTATCAAGGAGCCCCTTATTATCAATCTTGAAGTCTGTTGGTTCTAGTTTTATTCCCCAAAGTTCTTCAATCAAGAGAGTTGTCCACAAGTTTTCTTGACAGGCATTGGATAGGGCACACAGCTCAGCCTCTGTTGACGAGAGTGTAATGTTTTTTTGGCTTGAACTGCACCATGATAACAAACAATTCTTCCATATACAGAGATATCCACTTCTGGATCTCCTAGAGTGGTGATTGTCCCCCCAAGTTGATTTGCTGCAGTATTGGATGTTTTGATCATTATCATAGTTCGGCTCTATTTTGAAGGACATTTCAATAGAACCCGCAAGATATCTGAATACATGAAGGACTTCTTTCCAATGATTAATACCCGGATCATTATTGAATTGGGGTAAGATTGACACTGCTGGAGAGAGTTCGTGTCTAGTCTGGCATGCTAGGAAATTTAGAATTCCAATGAATGTTCAATAGTTTAGGTTGAGGGCATTGAATTCTGTCTTTTCTTCTTTGTTGGAAGGAGAAAGTTGGACATTCGGAGTAAGTGGAGTGGAGACCGGTCTACAGTTCTTCATATTCAGGAGATCCAGTCCTTTAACGATCAGTTTTTTCTGGTTTAGAGTAATACAATTGTCCAATACAATTATCTCCATTCCGAGGAGAGGATCAGGGTTGTGAGCAGAAGATTTGGGAAAACAAGAAAGAAACAGCTTTTTGAACTCATTGATATTGCCAGCAACCAGAAGATCATCCACATGGAAGAATAAGAAGGTATGTCTGTCTTGGTGAATGAACAGACAGGGGTCAGATTCTGAACTGGAGAAATTAATACTATTGAGCCAGTTGGTCAGAGTATTATACCAATTTGCTGGGGCCTGCTTGAGGCCGTATAAGGATTTCTTCAGATTTAAAAAGGGGGAGGTGCGACTGGAGAATTTTGGGGTCTTAATGAAGATTTCTTCTTGAAGGGGAGCATAGACGAAAGCAGCCTTCAGGTTGAACTTTCTCAGAGGAAGTTTTTTGTCAAGACTGAGAGAAAGAAGAGCAAGGAGCGATGGAAATTTACCCATGGGAGCAAACGTATCAAAGAAATCTACTCCGTAGGTTTGTTGGAATCCTTGTATGCACAGTCAAGCTTTCTTCTTTTCTTCCGACAAGGCTGTTTTAGGTTTAGTTTTCAGAATGAGGGTGGTGTCCAGATAGTTGTTGGGAGTGTTTGGGTAGTCCTCCCAGACATCTTTGGATTCTATAGATTTGAAATCTTCATCAATAGCATCAGAGTACTCTACTGTTATGTCTTTTTCCTTTGTTAAATAAGAGTATTTTGTGGGCTTGACCTTTTCTGACCGATCATGGAGATGGCACCTGGATGTGGCGTTTGCCGGAGAGGAATTGGATTCCTCCGGTTTCTTGGGTGAGTGATCTTCATCTTGTATCTCGAATGAGACAAAGTGATCAGAGTCAAAAGTTTCTTTGTCTGAGCTGGGGTCAGGATTAGAGTTGTAAGTAGAAATGAGCGGAATGGAGTGAGGCTGATCTGAGGTGGGTGGATCTGAGGTAGGATCAGAGTAAGAAGAGATAATAGGATCGTCCCAATGTAGAGAATAGTTGGACTTTTCATCTGCAACGTGTTCTTTAAGACCAATCACTTTGATGTGTTTGGAAGAGATGATCTGTCCTGTAGTCAAAAGAAGTCGATAAGAAAGGAGTTCATCATCATACCCGATCAAAGTTGCAGTTATTCCTTTAGGATCTAGTTTTGATTGATGGTGATGTGGGGATTTCAGGACTACAACTTCAGACCCTATGGGATGAAAGAAATTAAGAGGAACGGTTCTATTTTTAAAAATTTCAAAAGGACTTTTTTTACTTTTATGAGAGGGGAATTGGTTAATTGTTAGAACGCAAGCTTTAAGGACTTCATCCCACAGTTGATTTTTCAGGCCGGAGAATAAGAACTGTCCAAAGACATTCAATAATTGTTCTGTTAAACCTTTTGGCGAGTCCGTTCTGCTCTGGAGTGTATGGATCTGAGTGACGGGCCCTGATGAAATTTTTTTTGCAGAATTCCTTCATAGTTTTATTAATAAATTCAGTCCCCCTGTCAGAGTGGAGAATTGAGGGATAGTACCCAAATCTTTTTTGTTCAATTTCAATAGCACTTTGAAGGAAGTAAGGAACAAGATCCTTGGACTTGATTGGAATGGCGGAACAGTATCTGGAAAAACTATCAACAACTGTCAAGATATAAAAATTTCCATTCAGAGATGTGGGATGAATTGGACCCATTATATCAAGATGAAATTCTTGGAAAGGCTTGTTAGCTCTGGAGTGTTCACTTTTGAAAGATCCTCGCGTGATTTTTCCTAACGCACAACTCTTGCATTCAGAGTTGGGTTTGATGGGAATATTGAGTTTGTTTCTGATTCTGCTGTAGCTCGCGTGGCCAAGAGCTTTATGAATCATTTCGGCGCGAGAGAAGAGAGATGTGGAATGAAAGGGTTTGTTGTTGAGAAGAATAATGGGAATTTTATTTTGATAGAATCCGGAGAATACAGCTTGCTGATTCATTGACACAGTAAATCAATTCTTCTCAAACGGGAACTGATATCCAGCGAGTATTAAACATCTAACAGACAGAAGATTGGTAGAAAGATCAGGAACAAAATAAACATCGTTAATGATGACGGGACCACATTTCCCCATGATCTGAATAGATCCAAATCCTTCAATTGGAAGAGACTCAAGATTTGATCCAGTTTTTACTTTTCCAATTTCTTTGTAGGAGATAGCCACGAAGATTTCAGGATTGGAGACCATGTGAGAGGAACATCCGGAGTCAAACACGATGTGATTTGTGAGAAGAGAGGAGTTATTTGACAAGAAACAACTGACAGATAGGGAGTTTTTATCTTCATATTTCTTTTTGAGGTAGGCGTCTCTGAGTTCTGGATGAAGAGCCCAACAGTTTGCGGGAGAATGAGGGGCGAGGTTGTTGTGTTTTCCTCCCGAAAATCTAGGAAGAGATTCTCGTTCTGTGCAAAGGGCTGTCAGTTGAATTTTTCTGTCCTCTTTATTTCTTCTCTTGTTGGCGGAGATTTGTAGGTGATCAAGGACCAGATCAGGGGTGATGGATGAGGAGTGAGTAATTTGTTCTTTAATAAACTTGAAGCTAGGAGGTAATTTATGGAGGAGCATGTATGCTAGAATGTCAGGAGGAAGGTCAATTCCAACCTTGTAAAGCCGTCAAATACATATTTTGGCCAAGGTGATAAAGGAGGGAATATTGCTTATGTTGAAGGGTAGATTTTGCAGATCATCAAAGACGCGAGCTCGATTGGATGTTTCGGAAGAGGCAAAATGTTTGAGAATGGCCTTCCAGATGAGTTTGGCATTCTTTTTGTTATCAAGGGTGATGATGTTGGCATGGACCGTGGGGTCAAGTTTGGAGATGAGAATCAAGCAAATGTAGATTTCCTCCTTGAAAGAAAGAGAAGAGTCATCTGAAAGAAGAGCCAAACAAGTCCCCTGAATATCAAGCATATTTTTGATACAATTTCGCCACAGGGAGAAGTTATCCATTGTAAGTGTTGGAATAGCTTTGATGGCTGTTTTTAAGATAGTTTGGAGTAAGGGGTCGTTTGGGTTGAGAGAGGTGTCTTGGCTCATTGTACGAGTGAAGGTTGAGTTTTAGTATTTGAAGGAGGTTAGCGCGGTTCAAATGTTAATCGTGTTGAAAAATTGTTGATGGAATTGAGATTGCCAAAAAGAGAGCCAAGACTGAAAAAATAAAAATAAAAATAAGAACAGGTTAATCAAGAAAGATTAAAAGAAGAGAATAAACAGAAAGAATAAAATAAAAAAGAAAAAAAGAAACAAGATTCAAAAATAGAATGAAGTCGTACCACAGTACCAGTGAGGTCAGGTGAGATTCAGAAGTGGGCAAGTTTTAAAAGAGTAAAGTAAAAGTAGTAAGGGTGACTGAAGAAGACACGTCAGAGGTTATCTCCTCTTCATTAATTTAAAAGAAAAGAATGAGTAGGTCAATATCTGAGAAAAAAGGAAAAAAAAAGAAAGAAATAGAAAAACAACGAAATATTGGATGAAACTTGAGAGGGAGTCATACCAAATAACCTTTGGACGGATGAGGTAAAGGAGTTCAATTGAGTTAGTCAGGTCAAGATCAAAGTTAATGAATGAGTATAGGGTGAGGAGGAGTAGAGATTGATTCAAGGGGTCGCCAGAGTTGAGTAAGAGGAAGAGGGATGAAGTGAGGAGGTCTTCTCAAAGAGTGACAAGTAATATTGGAAGAAGGGAAAAAGGATGAAGAGGGTGATGTGCCGCAGCTGAGAACAATTGGGTGCGGTATTGGTAGCAGGAGATCCGCGCGACATCTGATTGACATGATGAAATGGGCCGGAAGGGTGATACTTCAACATCAGCAGTTAGGAGCGGCGTGGATTCAATGAGTGACTTGATAGCTAGAGATTTGTAATTGGTATAGTCCCCTCCTGGTCCTGGCGCGGATGAGGTTCCCAGTTGATTCATTTTTACAATTGGCGCAGGCTTTTAACCATGATAGAAATTGAATTGGAAACCAAGACCAAGATAAATTTCACAAAAGGAGAAATGAAAGTAAGGATGAGAATGAACAAGTATGACAAGATTGATGAAAAATAACCAACAGAGGACAGGCTTGCTGAGATGAGCAAGTCTTATAAGAAATGATTGAGAAAAAACTTGATGAGAAGCAGCCAGGAGATGATATGCAAAGCCAGTTCAGAAAATCTAGTGTAGGGACAAGTAACTGAGAGAATTAAAGTAAGTCCCAGTTTGATTGACAAGTTGCCAGATATTGTTCTTACCAAGATCTGACTGGTTGCTTGTCCATATGAGTTAGGATGTTGAATGAGGTTTGGATTGGGAGATTGTGTTGAGGAGTCCGAAAACTTATATGGCAGATTGGTTGGTTGGATTGGTAGAAGTTGATTCTAAGATTGAATTGATTGATGTTGGGTTGGATAGAATGATTGAAGAGAGAAGACTGATTTGTTGAAGATTCTTGAGTTTGTTTTGTCTCTACGGCGTTGATTGAATTGAGTGGTAGATGAAGTGTTGCAATACGGTGCGTGGGATGAGTGAGCCAGAGAGCGCAAACACAGCGCACAAGAAAAAACATGAATGATGCGCATGAAAGCGCTTTGCAGAGAAAACAATGTATTGTGAAGTTTGTATAGAGATAGATGAAGAGATAGATGAACAAAAATGATCTGAGAGAGATAGAACACATGAGAAAGAATAATATGAACGTAAACAGAAAAAGAAAGAAGTAAGAAGAAAGAAGTCAGAACATCAACAGTGGTGAGTAACATTTTATGTTACTATGGTCTTTGCCTCATTTAATTTGATAGAAACTGATTGGCAGCTGGTAACTATGTAACTATGTAACTATGTAACTATGACCAATCCACTTCACCCACCTTTTGTGAGACATTTTCCTACTAGGGAAGAGGCACAAAAAAATTTTCAAAAATGGGCAATGAAGGATGATTAAGCTTTAACAGTTTTCAACTCAAAGCATGATAAATATGTGTATTTAGACTGTGATAGACATGGTTTGTACTCTGGGTAATTGCTCACCAAATGGTCAAGGAAAACTCACACAAGGAAGGTTGGGTGCAAGTTTTTAATCCATGCAAGTTGCAAAAAGGCAGATCCCTTTTTGCTAATCTCCTACAGAAATGATCAGCATAACCATCAACCATCTTGACACCCCTCAGTGCATCCTCACCTGAGGAGAATCTCTGGGATGGCCTTAGTGAATTTAAAAGAAGGCATGAATGATGGGCTCAATAATATTCTATTGAAAAGAAATTCAAGCAAGATTGATGGCGGCAAATATGTTGATGACCAAACATTCTATAAAACTAAGAGTAAGGTAGCCCATGCAGAACTAAAGGGAAAAAGTGTTATGAAGGTCCTCTTTGAGCAACTGAGTGATTCAGGTTGGTCTCATTGAGAAAAATTCAGTGGAGAGGTTCACTTTGATGCCCTATTTATGGCTCACCCCAATTCATTAAAGCTTTGAAAGCAATCCCATCATATTGCTATGTTGGATTGTACTTATAAAACAAATAATTACAACATCCCCCTATTGCATGTTGTAGGAATTACAGAAAACCAAAGAAATTTCACAAAAGCTCTTGTTTTTATAAGAAGAGAAATTTTTAAGAGCTACAGTTGCTCTGTAAATTCACTAAAGGAGCTGGCTTATGATCCTGAGAGACTTCCCAAAGTATTTGTGATGGAACATGAAAAAGATCTGATTTGTGCTATAGAACAAAGTTTCCCCAAGTCAACAAGACAGTGTTTTCAATGGTACTTGTATAAAAACATACAATCAAACTGTAAAGTGTGCTTTAATAAGGAAATGGAAGGGTGGCAAGGGTTGAAAAGCTTTATGTCTCTGTAGGCTAAGTATGGGGCCTCAAAAACCAAGGAGGAGGCAGAGGTCAATGATGCAGAACTTAGAGTAAGTGCCAAATAACCGCTTCTACTGTTAATATTCCTAGTTTTGGGTTGCTTATATTATGACTTGTATAAAGTGTTTCTTGGCAGACCGTGAGGAGGTGCTTGAGTATATGGATCATAACATCTTCCGTATCAAAGAGAAATTTGTAACGGCTTGGACTTGCAAAAAAATCAACTTTGGAAATAAAACCATTTCTTTGATTGAAGGGCCACATGCTACTCTCAAACAATTCCTTGCAGATTCTTTGGGAAAAATGTTGGATGTTTGGAAAAAAATAGAGGGAACAGTTTCTAATCAAATTAAATCAGCTCAGTCTGCCCTTTACAACCCTCAAATTAAGATAGGAATAGTTATTCCTAATGAACTGTTAAAATTGGGATAAAAGGTGTCTTTAGAGGCAATTAAACTTTTTGTAGAACAATTTGAGAAATTAAAGCGGAACCATGATGGGGAAGTGTGCACCGATTCATACTGCAAGACTATGGGTTTGCCCTGTTCCCACAAAATAGGTGATCAACTAGCGTTCCAAGGAGCTGTTGTGCCTGGGATGTTCATCCTCAGTCAAGGTTGGATTATGACCCTTGCAGTTCTAGTTCTGTAAGTTGGTTTCAGTTGGATTGTTGGTTTGTTGAAATCAATTGGTGATTAATGCTGTGAATGATTCCTACTTAATGAATATTTGATACTTTTGAATTTTGAAAGGTTGATGTTGATGAAAGGCTCAGAAATTTTCAGTTACATGAGAAACTCAATGAAATGATCTTGAAATATCCTTAATAATATAATTGCAGGCTGTTGAAGCACTTGATTCAGGAGACTGAAAATTATCAATAAGAGCCAAGAATTGAAACTAAAGTCTTGCAATCAAGCAGAGGATGTCCAAAATTGATAGATAACCAGATAGATCCTTCTCTATTTGAACAGGTTGAGAGGAAGCTTAAGTGGGAAAAGAGCATTAGAGGGGAACCAAATAAGAAAAGACAAAAGAGTGTAAGTCTTTTCTTTTGTGAAATGTTTGTTTTTGGGTTTAATGAACTGATGATGATATGATATTAATTTTAAGTCAAAGTAAACAGGATCAGAATCTGAATTTCATAGTTCAGAGAAAGGGACTGAAAGCAAATTAAATTCACATCATTTGGATTCCAAATCCTCTTCAGAGGAATAAGACATGCAGGAAGCATCAACCAAAAGCTCATCATAGGTGATTATTTATGTGATTAATTAATGTTATTGGAATTTTGGCTGATTGTGTTTTGATTATAGGAACCAAAAGTAAAATACCTCAATCAAATACCTGAGAAATGAGATAAGTTTTTGGGTGAGGTTTGGGATCCAATTGGTGATGGGAATTGCGGATTTAAATTCATTGCTAAATTGCTTGGGTATGATGAAAACGGTTGGTTAAAAGTGAGAAAGGAAATGATTGAAAAATTGGGGAAACATAAAACATGCTACATTAAGATGCTTGGTGGTGCAAAAGAGGTAGAAAAGATTGAAAAAAGACTTTAAGTTAAAGACATAAATGCAAAGATTCACTCTACAAAATTGCTGGCTAAGGTAGATATGGGTCAAATAATAGCAGACACATATGCCAGACCTATATGTTTCTTTTGATTGGAGTCATGTTGTTCTTATACTCCAATGAAATAAAGAGTTACAGATCAATCAGAGCCCATTTATATTTCTTTTCAACAATGAACTTTACTTATTTTTACTTATTTTTACTTATTTTTACTTATTTTTACTTATTTTTACTTATTTTTACTTATTTTTACTTATTTTTACTTATTTTTACTTATTTTTACTTATTTTTACTTATTTTTACTTATTTTTACTTATTTTTACTTATTTTTACTTATTTTTACTTATTTTTACTTATTTTTACTTATTTTTACTTATTTTTACTTATTTTTACTTATTTTTACTTATTTTTACTTATTTTTACTTATTTTTACTTATTTTTACTTATTTTTACTTATTTTTACTTATTTTTACTTATTTTTACTTATTTTTACTTATTTTTACTTATTTTTACTTATTTTTACTTATTTTTACTTATTTTTACTTATTTTTACTTATTTTTACTTATTTTTACTTATTTTTACTTATTTTTACTTATTTTTACTTATTTTTACTTATTTTTACTTATTTTTACTTATTTTTACTTATTTTTACTTATTTTTACTTATTTTTACTTATTTTTACTTATTTTTACTTATTTTTACTTATTTTTACTTATTTTTACTTATTTTTACTTATTTTTACTTATTTTTACTTATTTTTACTTATTTTTACTTATTTTTACTTATTTTTACTTATTTTTACTTATTTTTACTTATTTTTACTTATTTTTACTTATTTTTACTTATTTTTACTTATTTTTACTTATTTTTACTTATTTTTACTTATTTTTACTTATTTTTACTTATTTTTACTTATTTTTACTTATTTTTACTTATTTTTACTTATTTTTACTTATTTTTACTTATTTTTACTTATTTTTACTTATTTTTACTTATTTTTACTTATTTTTACTTATTTTTACTTATTTTTACTTATTTTTACTTATTTTTACTTATTTTTACTTATTTTTACTTATTTTTACTTATTTTTACTTATTTTTACTTATTTTTACTTATTTTTACTTATTTTTACTTATTTTTACTTATTTTTACTTATTTTTACTTATTTTTACTTATTTTTACTTATTTTTACTTATTTTTACTTATTTTTACTTATTTTTACTTATTTTTACTTATTTTTACTTATTTTTACTTATTTTTACTATTCTTATTCTTATTTTTATTTTTATTTTATTTTTATTTTTATTTTCATTTTATTTTATTTTTTATTCTTGATTTTTCACCAAAAAATCAACATTTTTTGATCTTTTGGTTGATTTCTTTTTTTTTTTCTCTTTGTATTTTTATTTAGTTTAGTTTAGTTAATTTTTTTTTGGCCCACAACAATTGAAGTTGTGTGGCATGGCACACAACTACATTTGAGTTGTGTACAAGCCCACACAACTTGAATGTAGTTGGGTGTTGTGCCACACAACCAGGCCTGTCATTTGGGGGCCACACAACTACACTCAAGTTGTATGGCTGCTACACAACTACAATCAAGTGTGTGGCATGCTACAAAGACCACATGAGTGGTTTTCACAGCTCATTTGTGCCCTCAATTTATCATCACCCCTCTAAATCTTAGGAAGTAAAAGTTTAATGGGATGATGTAAAATCCAATTATACAATAAAGGGAATAAGAGGATCTACAGTGATGATTGGTGATGCCAAAAAAAAGAAATTTGAAAGCTAATAATTTTGAAAGAGTTGCCTGAAATGAAGTAAAAGGAATCTTTCTAAAAGGATTCTTTCTTGATAGATGGGTTGAAAATTAACTCTTTCTTTTGCTTAAGCTCACCCGGTGTAAGACTCCAAACGGTGCTAAGCCGTGGCAGTTCTGTGGAGGGGAAAGGTGCTGTTTAGGCTGCCCTCCTAGGAGTTACAATAATATTTTAATGTAACCGGAATCAAGGTCCAGAACCTTATGGATGAGAAATCAAACTAAGAGAAGAGGATAAGAGTTGTCGGTAGCAATGGAAACAACACTATCTGAGACAAGATGGCGCAGGGAAAGACTTGAACAAATAAGTCAAAGTTTGTTCAGAGTTCAATAGAACAAGGCAGTTGTAAGTAACAACGCCCACAAGCTAATAACTCTGGTCGTCAGCAGCTGATTAGGAAAGATCAACTCAATCCCAACCAACCTCCAGGTTCTCAATGAACCTGCCCAACTCTCCGCAATCAAGCGCTTGAAGGGTACCAGATAACTGTGGGAGGCTGAACAAAACAAAAGCAATTTGTTTATGAAGCTCTAGAAGCAAATCAATAACGAATTTGGGCAAGAATATCCCAACACTTCTCAAGGAACTCAAGAATAGCGTGGCGAAATTCAACTCCAAAGAAGAAGGGAGGTATAACACTCCAGGTTTTAAGCTTAATAAAACCTCTCAGCCAAACGTGGCCGGCTCCGGAAAGACAATCAAGGAGAGATCAAGACCAGTATGGTCGGAAAAAGGGATCAGAGTGGTATAACACACTCAAGAATTCAGGCAGACAGGAATTCTTCTTCAACCAGCAAGGCTATTGGTTGGTGATAAGGATCAAGGTCACAAAGGACAGAGTTTTGAGTATGGAGGCTCAAAGGATCAAGGGGCAATCATAGATATACCCGGATAATTTGCTCAGATAAGTGGGGAAGGATGCCCACGGATAAATTGCTTATGATGATGCGATGATTTGCTAGGATCTGAGGTACTCCGATGATGGAATGATGGCCTATCGTCGAAAAAGCAGGGGAGAGCCCCTCCTTATATGGGCAGGAGGCCCTGTTAGACTATATACAACGGGTTCTACAAATAGAGCGGAAACGGGAAGGCAACCATGCGGTCGCTCGCGCTGGTCAAGGATCTGCCAAATGCTTGCGGGAGCGGTCGGGATGGATTCAGTAGATCATGGATGAGCGTCGCGCGACGGTAGCAAAGAGGAGAGGGGAGGCGCAACGACGAAGATGAAGACACGCAACCAACAAAGATGAGGACATTCTATAACAACGGCGGAGATGAGAAGCAACACGGATAAAGGTTGCGCGACGCGCGACGCGCGCGGATGGAAGGAGCGCGGCGCGGCGCGGCGCGAAGCGGAGCGCGACGCGGAGCGCGACGCGGATAATGGAAGCGCAGCGCGGCGCGGACGCGGCGCGGCGCGAAGCGGAGCGCAACGCGGAGCGCGACGCGGATAAACAATAGTTGGATGAACCTGAGGATAAGTTGTCCAGCCGGGCGATACGTTTGCAACAGTTTATGAATTGAGGTCTTAAGGCGGTCCAGGTGTCCAGGATGGGGCACCACATCTCTCCCCAACTTACAGACTGTCCCTAGTCTGCTCCCGAGTTTGATGCCATAGAAAGAAAGAAAGGAAAGACAGATGATTGAAACCAAAGAATGACCATTTTGATCTTGAGAGTGGTTGAAGAGTTGAGGAAAATATCTTGATTCTTCCAAATGAACCCTAGAAGCGGCAGAAATAGAACAAGGAGGGCGTCCCAGGTGCTCACATATGTGGCATACAGTAGAGTTTTACAACAAAAACGCAGCAAATGACCCTGGTGGTGCACAATTGGGAGGACTTACTTCTGAGATAAGTTGCCCCCACGACAATGGAACTTCTTGACTTGATCAGCAGAGAACCTTCCGGCCAACCGGGTACCATCCAGCTCCTCCAAAACATAAGATCCACCTCTAACTTGATGAACCACTCGATAAGGGCCATTCCAACGATTAGAGAAAAGCTTGCCCCACTGGGTTTCCAAAGATCGATTATAAGCTAAAACTAGGTCACCAGGGTTCAAGGGCTCCCTGATTCGATTAGAGTGCTTGTCCTCCCAATACTGGACGGATTTTGCTCTGGCCTCCATCATCTTTTGATAAGCTTCATCACGAACGTCTTCACTTCGCTCCAGTTGCTTGGATCTAGCCACTAACAGATCAGTGGTTGAGGACACCTCTTCCCAAGAGATACCCAAGAAAGATTCCATTTCCAGATCCAAAGGAAGGACTGCTCTTTGACCAAAGATGATTTCGTAAGGTGAATAGCCAGTAGTCCTTTTGGTTGAGATTCGATCAGAAAAGAGAACAAGGGGAAGGAATTTGCGACAATTCTTGCCACTTTCACCAGCCAGCTTAACAAGTGCAGCCTTCAAAGGGGCATGGCCTCGTTCCACCATGCCTTGTCCTTCAGGATAATAAGGAGTAGTAACTCTATGTTGTCCAGGAAGGGATCGGATCATTTCAGCAAGCTTGCCCCCAAATTCAGAGCCACCATCAGTAGAGTAAGATCGAGCCAGGCCATAACGCATTGTCCAGGTCTCGTAGAGGAAAGCTGCCACTGATTCAGAGCTAAGGTTCTTAAGAAATTTCGCTTCAACCCATCCGGAAAAATCATCCCTAGCCACAATGAGGTACTTAGCACCACCTGCCTTAATATGAACCACATCCATAGCAATCCTTCCAAAGACAGTGGACTCCCCAGTAGGATAACGAATTTCGGCTGGGCGCCTAAGATCACGTTTTTGGCAAACTTCACAACTCTTGCACCATTGGGAGACGGATTTCTTCAAAGATGGCCACCAGAATCGTTCGGATACTCGTCGATAAGTTTCAGTTTCCCCACGATGACCAAGGCCTTCATGGAGACTTTCAAGGATGGAATCTTGTTTAGAGGGAATAGTAACGACAATAAGAGCACAAGGATTGCCCCTCTTCATAAGTCTAGAGCCTTGAACAAAAAAATTAGAAGACTTTCGTTTGAGAGATCGAAATTCCTTAGCAGAGAGATCAGGAGGTTTTTGAAGAGTTGAAAGGTACTGCTCTAATTTAAACCAGAAGCCTTGTTGAAAGCCAGAATAATTTTGTGAAGAAAGAGAGAAGATAGGTCGAATTAAAGGTTCCTCTTCATTGAAATTGGTTCCAACATCAGATTCGTTGTCCCCAAGAGGTCGTCGAGATAAACCGTCAGGCATGGTGAAAGATTTTCCAGGCCTGTGAACAATATCAAAAGAGAAAAGCTGGATAAAGGCCACCCAACGAGTCATAGGAGCATTGGGAAGACTGGGAGCGTTGATCATTTCAATGATGGATCGGGCATCAACTTGCAATTCGAAATGTTGGCCCCAGAGAACGGTTTGAAGTTTCTTCATCATTCGAGCCACACCACAGAGTTCCAGTTTGGGCTGGGAGTATCTGGATTCTACATCTGAAAACAACAAAGATTCATAAAGAACAGGACGGTCCCAACCATTTTCATCTTCCTGAGTAAGGACGGCCCCAACAGATTGATAACTAGAATCAACAGCCAGCTTGATCTTGCCAGCTCCAGGTCCGTAAGAGATCTTTTTCAAAACTATGTCTTCACCAACTATCCTTTTGAGTAGCTGGAAAGCACATTCACAATCTTGGGTCCAAATCCATTCAGCATCTTTTCTGGTTAGACGACGCAAGGGTGCACAGATTTTGGATAAAGATGGGATAAAGATTCTAACATAAGTGACAACACCTAGAAAGCCCCTAACTTCAGTTGGATTGATTGGGGTAGGCCAAGAGATGATCTTGTTGACTTTGGCTGGTGCCATCCTTCTTCCTTCCTTGCAGACCACATGACCAACAATTTCCAGAGCAGGGACACAAGCCGCCAGTTTGGATCCAGAGACAGTAAGGCCGGATTCCTCGATTCGAAACAGAATCCTCTCCAAGGTAGTAGCATATTCCCAGATAAAACGACGAATTCCTGAATGCCAAGGTAAGAGCTCATTATCATAGTCAGATACTGGACCTTTAATTCCGCCATCGTCAATAAAGATACCAGCATGATCAGGGATTTCATCCTGGAGGATCCACATCATCTGAGCCTGATAGACTGCGACCGAGTTGGTGGCTCCTTGAGGCAATCGAGTAAGTTGAAATCGACCAAGAGGAGTGTCAAAAGTAGTGAGAGGACGAGAAATAGGATGTAAGGATCGTTCGTCATAGCCACCCATAATATCCCCTAGACCATAGCAAGCTCTTCCCGCAAAGGATTCAACAAATTCTTCAGTAGCAGGAGGGATACCAGAGTCTTTAATGGTAACTTTATTAAGAGGTTGAAGATCGTGAACTATTCTAAGTTTACCATTACTCTTGAGAACACAGAAGACGGGGCTGGAGTAACTAGAAGTTGACTGTTCATATAGGCCAGTTCGAACTTGTTCCCGGACCAACTTGATGAATTTGTCAACTTTAGCAGCAGGGATAGGGATCTTTTTCTTTTTCCAAGGATCATGTTCAACTACAGGGATGATATAAGGGAGGCCATAGGATTCCCGCAAGAGACCTCTCTCTTCTTCACAGAAAGCAATAGATTTTTCTCTTAGAGATAAGACATTTTTAATTAAATTTAACTCATCAGGAAGAAGCCATCCATCTGGACCAAAGTTGACCACCTTCAGACGTTCTTCAGTGACCCGTCCATTAGGCACAAAGGGACCAGTAAGAGATTGAGGAAGCCCACAGTACGGATCGCGAGATAGAGGAGGACGCATAAGGGGAGGATTGAGGTTGAGAGGCATAGGCTGGTTGACTGGTTGGATCTTTTTAGCAACTGGTTTATACTTAGTGGCAAAAGAGAGAAGTTCTTGTTTCCTCCAAGAGTTGACCAGAGAGACTTGATTACGAAAGCTGATTCCAAGTTCCAACATCTTCCAAGTCCGATGTTCTGCAATATCCTTGAAGGGTGCCTTTTCCATAAAAGGAGAACCAGGAGATAATACGTTGCTCACATGTGTGGCACAAGGTAGAGTTTCGAAAATGATGGTAGAAGATTGCCCTGGCAGCGCACAATTGGGAGGACTTACTTGTACCCCAAATTGCCTCCACTGAAGCCCATATTCCTTCATACCAAAATCGCCAAAAACGGAATCGCAATTAGGATCTAGTTTAGACTCATTGCGGAGATTCGAACCGGAACTGAGAGAAGAGGGATCAGACTTAAAAGTAGAAGGAAAAGAAGACACAACAGATCCAGAAAGAGAAGGAGATGGAGGAGAAATATTTTTGGATTTTTCTATTTTGATATGTTTTTGTTTTTTAATATTCTTGAGCTCAGAAGAGAATGATGAAAGGAATGAAAAATAAGCCTGAGGGAGGTGAGTTGACCCTTGAGTTGCAGTCCGAGGCTGAAAAGAACTACAATCATTAGTAGGATCAACTATTCCCCTAAAAAATGAGAGGAACTAGAGTTATCCTCCTGCTTTCCCTTAAAAGATGATTTGGGAGAATAACCAGGAAAATCTCTTTCCCAACGACCAGAATCCAAAGAGCAAAGAGGGACTTCAATTTTCCTGCCATCAGCATCAGGGAGAAGAATTCTCTCCCCAACTTGATCAGAAAACATCAGGGTTGCACCAAAGTCCATTAAGAAGGGTCGTCCCAAGATCATAGGACTGTCCAAACGAGTAATCCAAAAATGGCAGGTTCCAACAATATTTCGACCAATCCTGACTGGTACATCTTCAGCAATACCAACCAGTTCACAAGCTTGATTTCCTATCCCATACACTGCAGAGTTGAAGCTGACCCTAGGACTAAGTTTGAGCTTGCAGGCCATAGCATCCGAGATTAAGTTAAGCTGAGATCCAGAATCCACAAGAGGAGAAACAGTTTTAGCTGAGTCACCAAGATAACAAGGAAGAAAGCCAAGGGGACAGGAATAAAGATTGGATTCTATAGAAGGACTGGTTCCACCAGAGTCCTCCATTAAAGTGCCAGAGGAGACCTTGAGTTCTTCAGGGCCAATTTCCACACGTCGACGAGAGACCCATTTCTTCATTCCTTCAGCAACAGATGGAGAGATTGATAGAAGTTCAGCCACAGATAGATCAGGAATTTTGAGATCAGAAATTTTCTTTAATACTCCCTCCACAGCATTGGGGTGATCCTTGGAGATGCCTCTTTCGAATCGAACTTTTGGCTGGGTGGGGGGAGGAAGTTCAGGTGACGCAGAATCTAAGATTGGATTAGAAGGTTGAGGTGAGGGAGAAGGATCAGGGTGATCTGGGAACCTTTCCATGAGTGGTTCCTTTTCCACCTCCATGTCTTCTACATCAGAGGAAGGAGGCTCAAGTGTTGATCGACGTTTAACGGGTTTTCGAAGGATCGAAGTTGGCAAGGAAGGAGCCTTATGAGGTTTAGGTTCCTCATGTCGTTTCCTAGCTGGATCGGATTGATAAGTAGTCCCAGCGAGACTAGAGGAAGAAATGGCTGGAGGATACCAAGGTTGGAGGGTACCACAGGATGATCGGAATTCAAAGGAAGCAAGAGATGCTTTCACAGGAGGTGATGGCTGGTAAGAGGCCACCACATGTCGGATAGGACGAGACGAGTCAAAAGGGATTAGGGCACCATTAGGGAGGAAGTAATTGTTCCCCCTCTGCTCTACCAACTTTTCCTTTAAGTCCTTCTGAAGTTCTTGACATCGTCCGGTTCCATGGCCTTCCCTATGACAGTAGTAACAGACCAGAGTTGATTTGGGGACAGAAGAAGGAGTTTTAGGAGTAGCTAGCGAAGAAATCTTTTGATCTATTTTGTTCTCAAAGGCTCTAAGTAACTTGGTGATTTCATCGATAGTAGTAGGTTCTCTATTGGAATTAGGATCTGCTTTAGGCCTACGATCTGCCTCCATTTTAATCATAATATCGTTTGACTCTTTAAAAGAAGGAGCATGGACTGGTTCAGTAGTTCTAGGCTTTTCAAAGGTAAGAGCAGTTTGACCTTTCATGACTTTATCCACAGTACTCCTAAGGGTAAGAAAAACAGGGAGCTTGAATCGATTATCCCTGGTAGTAATCATGGATCCAGATTTGACCAGTTCGTCCTTAATCCTTTCCTGCACAGCCGACGAAAAAGATTGAAAGAACTTTGCTCGAATTTCGTCCACTGTGTCAATGTGATCGTTTCGGATAAGATAGTTTTGAATGGGGTCCCAAGACTTCCTAAAGATCTGATAGTCAGAGGCTGAAGAAATACCACCATTTGAGATCCACTGAGAAACAAGAGCATCCAAATCCTGCAGAGTAAACCTAGCCACATCTATTTTACCCCAGTATGCCAACATAGCCTCCCTGAGAAGCGTCCAGTTGTGGGATTCGAATCCCTCGAAAGACTCAATTACCTCCATAACTTCATCAGAGGAGATAAAGAATCGTAACTGATAAGCCATATCGAATTCACTAGCTCCATCTACTTCAGCAGCCATTTCGTAGGAGTCCATGAATCGCTCGACATTTGTACCGTTGAAGCCTAAGTTCTTGTTCTGGGGTTTGATCTTTACCATCTTAGGTCGAACAGAGGTGGTTGGAGTAGCGGGAGATGCCATATCAAGTAACAGAGTTCCTAGGGGATCCAAAGAGCAGATTTCCAAAGTGGCTCACGAGTGTGGCAAGAGTAGGGTTTTGCCAAAAACGACAAGTATCTTGCCCGAGCGGTGCACAAATTGGGAGGACTTACTTCTAGACCAAGTTTCCTCCACGGATCGGAAAAAAGAACAAACAGGAAAAGAAAAAGAAATTGGATAGGATTTCGGAGTTGATTCTTCAATTGGGACTGTAAATCCCAAGGTTGCTGGTTCGATCCCGGCCCGGGGGACCAAATGTAAGACTCCAAACGGTGCTAAGCCGTGGCAGTTCTGTGGAGGGGAAAGGTGCTGTTTAGGCTGCCCTCCTAGGAGTTACAATAATATTTTAATGTAACCGGAATCAAGGTCCAGAACCTTATGGATGAGAAATCAAACTAAGAGAAGAGGATAAGAGTTGTCGGTAGCAATGGAAACAACACTATCTGAGACAAGATGGCGCAGGGAAAGACTTGAACAAATAAGTCAAAGTTTGTTCAGAGTTCAATAGAACAAGGCAGTTGTAAGTAACAACGCCCACAAGCTAATAACTCTGGTCGTCAGCAGCTGATTAGGAAAGATCAACTCAATCCCAACCAACCTCCAGGTTCTCAATGAACCTGCCCAACTCTCCGCAATCAAGCGCTTGAAGGGTACCAGATAACTGTGGGAGGCTGAACAAAACAAAAGCAATTTGTTTATGAAGCTCTAGAAGCAAATCAATAACGAATTTGGGCAAGAATATCCCAACACTTCTCAAGGAACTCAAGAATAGCGTGGCGAAATTCAACTCCAAAGAAGAAGGGAGGTATAACACTCCAGGTTTTAAGCTTAATAAAACCTCTCAGCCAAACGTGGCCGGCTCCGGAAAGACAATCAAGGAGAGATCAAGACCAGTATGGTCGGAAAAAGGGATCAGAGTGGTATAACACACTCAAGAATTCAGGCAGACAGGAATTCTTCTTCAACCAGCAAGGCTATTGGTTGGTGATAAGGATCAAGGTCACAAAGGACAGAGTTTTGAGTATGGAGGCTCAAAGGATCAAGGGGCAATCATAGATATACCCGGATAATTTGCTCAGATAAGTGGGGAAGGATGCCCACGGATAAATTGCTTATGATGATGCGATGATTTGCTAGGATCTGAGGTACTCCAATGATGGAATGATGGCCTATCGTCAAAAAAGCAGGGGAGAGCCCCTCCTTATATGGGCAGGAGGCCCTGTTAGACTATATACAACGGGTTCTACAAATAGAGCGGAAACAGGAAGGCAACCATGCGGTCGCTCGCGCTGGTCAAGGATCTGCCCAATGCTTGCGGGAGCGGTCGGGATGGATTCAGTAGATCATGGATGAGCGTCGCGCGACGGTAGCAAAGAGGAGAGGGGAGGCGCAACGACGAAGATGAAGACACGCAACCAACAAAGATGAGGACATTCTATAACAACGGCGGAGATGAGAAGCAACACGGATAAAGGTTGCGCGACGCGCGACGCGCGCGGATGGAAGGAGCGCGGCGCGGCGCGGCGCGAAGCGGAGCGCGACGCGGAGCGCGACGCGGATAATGGAAGCGCAGCGCGGCGCGGACGCGGCGTGGCGCGAAGCGGAGCGCAACGCGGAGCGCGACGCGGATAAACAATAGTTGGATGAACCTGAGGATAAGTTGTCCAGCCGGGCGATACGTTTGCAACAGTTTATGAATTGAGGTCTTAAGGCGGTCCAGGTGTCCAGGATGGGGCACCACATCGGGCCTCCATCTTGCGTGCTTCTATTGCACCTGTCACATATGTGTCGCCTTCTTCAACTTTCACAATCTCTCATCAAGGCTTCAAATACTCTACGCGCTCAATCCCTTTGGGTCACTCACAACAATCACCTTCCAGTCTTGAGCTTCATTCCCACCTTCTCCCTTTGTCTATTTATTCTCTCCTCATTCCCTTTATCTTCCCTTTATCTCTATTTATCCTGCTGTTTTATTTCTTCTTGTCTGCTTTCTTCTTCTTCTTTTTCTTCATTCTCTCACTCAACTCAACCTCGACTACTACTGGGTTGTCTTCATATTTGGTGAGAAAGATAGCTTATAAAATTCCTCAATTCTACCGGCTAATCCTTTGTTCTTCAGCTCTGCCTGCCTATGTCTTCCTCTGAATTAGCCTCTCCTGTCCTGCT
The DNA here is from genome assembly GCA_025617555.3 of Puccinia polysora. NCBI lineage: Eukaryota > Fungi > Basidiomycota > Pucciniomycetes > Pucciniales > Pucciniaceae > Puccinia > Puccinia polysora. Next base: position 33,269,616 of record CM062627.1, read on the forward strand.
CTAGTTACTCTCAACTACTCAACTCTACGGTTTGTTCTTTGATCATCATCATCTTCTTGTTTGATTTTCTGCTCTTCACTAATCCTTGTCATATAGTCTGGTTTTTACTTTCTCATCAATCTTGAAATTTCAGCCTTTATTTCTATCACAATTAAAATTCAAATTTGGAAATTGCTCCATTGGAAATAATTTGATCTACCCTTCCAACTCTCAAAAAAAAAACCAGACGCAAGCATGGACCTAATCAATCCTACCATCTTAAAAACAACTCTCAAGGCAATTCCCCTACTTATGGAAGACAAATTCACTATATGGAGAACCCAAATGCATGCTCTGTTCAACCTGGCCAAACTTAAGGACTTGATGACTACGGTGGATGATCTATCTTCTGAAGACAACACTATACTTACCTCTATCATCATTTCTAAACTGTCCCCTTCAGTGCATTCTAATATCATTACTCCGGAAAACAAGGAAAACGTGAAAGCCATCTGGCAAGCTCTTTTGAAGGACTTCATTTCCTCAAAACCAGCCAATCATGCGTGGGTCTACAAAAGCTTTTTGTCAATTACCTTTGACAAGTCAAACGTACAGCTTTTCATCATGGAACTCAAATCTGGTCTAATGCGGCTACTGGAGATAGGAATCAATCTGCCAACTGACATCTTGGCCTATATGATTCTTGATAAGCTTCCTTCCACTCCTGCCATGAAAAGTATTCATTGTTCTATCACTCACTCTGCAGTTGAGTCCAAAATCACTCCTGACACCGTGCTGGATCATCTCAGAATCCACCTGAACAAGCAAAGGATGTCCAAGCAAAATAATGTTGGAAGCTCCTCTCTCTCTCTTTTCAGGGATGCCTCCCAAAAATGCAAGCCTTGTAAACACAATACTCTGGCCAACCATCCCAAGCATTGCTGCTGGATGCTCTATCCTCATCTTTGCCCTCGTCCCTCTGGTCCCTCCAAAAACACTCATGTTAGCTTTCTGTCTAACTCTTGGGATTGCAACTCACTGCTATTTGTTATCAACTCTGGATCCTCTAATCATATGGTGTCTGACAAGAAATTCTTTGACCTCTTAGAACTTGGATGCCAAGGATCAATAAGTACTAGTTGCGGCTCCGACTCACTTATCATCAAAGGATCGGGCCGCATGACTCTCAGGGCTGGATCTAACTCCCTAACTCTCAACAATGCTCTCTATGTCCCTGACACCTCTTCTAATCTTCTATCTCTTCATCATCTTCTTCTTGATGGATTTCAAGTTTGTTTCCTTTTCAAATCAGTCCAAATCACTAAGGATTCTTCTCTTGTGTGCAATGGATTCTATATAAACCACATTCCCTACCTAAGATTACTTCCCCCAGTCCCTGCCTCCTCCTTTCTTTCCAAGGCCAAGCTGCTTCATAAATCCCTAGGCCACGTGAGCTACCACCAAATACGCCACAAAATCAACTTTCCTGTAAAGAAAGAGGTGAACTGCAAAGCTTGCTCTGTAGCAAAAATCACTCAATCCTCCTTCAAAGACCGCCATTCCAGAGCTAGTAGGGTTTTTGAGGAACTTCATTTGGACACCATTGGACCATTACCTTCATCTCAGTCCAATTGCCAATATTTCCTAAAAATTGTGGACTCTCATTCAAGGTTTTGTGCTGCTCTTCTGGTAAAAGGGAAAGATGAAATTGCTGAAGTCCTAATCGGGTGCATTGAAGTTGAAGCCAAGCGTTTTGGCTACTATCCTCACACTCTTCATTCCGACCAAGGTACTGAATTTGTCAATGGGAAGATCTCTGAGTTCTGTAAATCCAACTAAATCAAAAATAGAGTGTCTGACCCTTACACTCCACAGCAGAATGGCCTGGAAGAAAGGTTTAATCGCACTGTTCTGGAGTCTCTCAGAACTATTATTCTGGACTCCAGTTTCTCCTCCTTGCTGTGGCACAAACTCATTTCTGCGTCAACCCTGACCCTTAATCAGATACCTACTTCCAAGAACAAGAAATTGCCTTACAAAATGTTTAAAGGTTGCTCTATTCCTCTTTCTTTTTTTCATCCCATAGGTAATCCGGTCACTTTTCTTTGTCAGCCAAAACTCTCTAACAGCAAGCTAGATCCTCCTGGCGAGGAAGGTAGACTCTTAGGGTACAATCCCAAGCTTCTGTTTTTTTGGATCTTAGTGGATAATGGAAAGATTGTGCACACCAAAAATGTGTTGTTCCTAGAATTCTGCCCCCCTTCTCCTGTCAATTCCTCCACTTCTGAAAAATTTTATCCATCCGCAAAAACTGTCCTTCCTGAATCTAACTTTGGAATCAAACCAAACCTTGACTCTTCCCGCAAAATTACCCCTGAGTCTCTTGACTCCTCTTCAGAAGAACCCCAAGCCCTCTTGCCTACCAAGTCAGTCTTCAATACGGCTCCCATCATTGGCTGTGACAGAGTCCTTAGAGATCAAACTCCCAAAATCCGGCCTGTCAAATACAGCCATCACTCCTGCGCTGATCCCAACTCCATTGTCCTTGCAAAGCGCACCAAAATCTTAAATATAGAGGACCATCAAGTGTGGGATGATTACCATGAAACTCCTGAGAAAGCCCTCAAAACCACTTGGGCTATCAGGGAAAAACAGGCTACCTCCTCTGCTCCCACCAAGACAAAGGCCAGGCTGTGCATTCAAGGATTCCTTCAGGAACCCGGTTTCAACTTTCAAAAGACTTTTGCACCTACTGGGAAGTTTGCATCACTTCTTCTTCTACTTATATTAGCTATGGAAAAAGGTCTACCAGTCAGGCAATTTGATGTTAAAAGTGCTTTTCTATATGCTCCTCTTAAGGAGGACATATTTATTAAAACTCCTGCTGAATCTCATCAATCTGCTCCTTATCTCAAACTAAAGAAGTTGCTCTATGGCCTTTGTCAAGCTCCCCTCAACTGGCATGAAACGCTTACGTCTTGGCTTTTGTCCCTAGGATACCAACAATCAGATTCAGACGCCTGTTTCTTCTATAACAAAATCACTCCCTCATACCTGCACTTCCATGTTGACAAACTAGTAGTTGCAGGTGATGTCAATGCCTTCCAAGTAGCCTTCTTGGAACTTTTTCCAGAATTTGCCACTCACAAACCTGATAATCTCCTGGGAATGGATATCAAGATTGACAAGTCCAAATGCTTCCTAAATCAGTCAAAACTCATCAAGAAAGGCTTGGAAATGCTGCACTTGGCAAAATGCCAATCAGTACTTACTCCCCTGACTCCTAATGTTTCTCTGACTCCTGCTGACAATGAGGATGCTGGAGCTTTTGCTAAACTAAATATCAATTACCAATCCTATACAGGAATGCTGAACTATCTATTTTGCCGTACTTGTCCCAATCTAGCTTCCACTGTGTTGATACTGTCTTGTTTCAATCATTTACCTGGATTGTCTCACTGGAGGGAGGTAATACACTTCTGGAAGTACTTAAAAGTTTCTATAGATCTTTCTCTCACACTGTTCCCGCAAAAAGATCAACCTAACAGACTGGAGTTCTATACCAACGCTACATGGGGAAGCGACTTACACAATAGAACATCTCAGCAAGGCTCAATCTGTTTCTGGAAATGCTCTCCCATTCTATGGAACAGTAAAAAGCAAAAGAACATTACTCTGTCATCAACTGAATCCAAAATGAACGCTCTTTCCAATGGCATTCAAGAAGGTCAATGGCTATGTCACCTGATTGAAGAACTGTGGGAAGTATCTCCTGATCCATCTGCTTATTATATTGACAATAAAGGGCTGCTTGACAAGGTCAAGAACTTTGGATCCAACATGAAAACAAAACACCTCAACATTAAGATGAAATTTATTCAAGAACAGGAAAAACTTAAAAAAATAGATGTCAAACTCATCTCTTCAGCTGAAATGATTGCTGATCCTCTCTCCAAGGCCTCCAATCATTCCTCTCTAGTCAATCTGTTAAAATCCTGCTTCCATTAATTCTTACATGTTAGATTCTAGATTTTTTGCTCACCAAATATCCCGGTGTGTTGAAAATTAACTCTTTCTTTTGCTTAAGCTCATGCGCGCCTCCATCTTGCGCGCTTCTATCGCACCTGTCACATATGTGTTGCCTTCTTCAACTTTCATAATCTCTCATCAAGGCTTCAAATACTCTACGCGCTCAATCCCTTTGGGTCACTCACAACAATCAACTTCCAGTCTTGAGCTTCCTTCCCACCTTCTCCCTTTGTCTATTTATTCTCTCCTCATTCCCTTTATCCTCCCTTTATCTCTATTTCTCCTTCTGTTTTATTTCTTCTTGTCTGCTTTCTTCTTCTTCTTTTTCTTCATTCTCTAACTCAACTCAACCATGACTACTATTGGGGCCTCCTCATATTTGGTAAGAAAGATAACTTATCAACTTCCTCAATTCTACCTGCTAATCCTTTGTTCTTCAGCTCTGCCTGCCTACGTCTTCCTCTGAATTAGCCTCTCCTGTCCTGCTCTAGTTACTCTCAACTACTCAACTCTACGGTTTGTTCTTTGATCATCATCTTCTTCTTGTTTTATTTTCTGCTCTTCACTAATCCTTTTCATATAGTCTGGTTTTTACTTTCTCATCAATCTTGAAATTTCAGCCTTTATTTCTATCAAGATGGGTTGAAATGAAAGAAAAAAAAAATTCAAGTTCAATCAAAGATAATGGCTAATTGTTGAATTCAAAGTTAACTTAGTTTTTGAGAGAATGGTTGGTGATTTAAAATGAATTAATTTAAATATTAGCATGCTTTTGATTTTTTATCAAGATTTCCACGCTAAAGTAATGCCCCAATATAATGGAGATAAAGTTTGAAATTAGATCTCCAAAAAAAACCTTTGCTTCCAAAGTGTCAAATGTTTCAGGATTTAAAACTACAAGCTCATGAAAAAAAATTTGGAGAGTTGCCAATCAATCAATAAACTCAACTAGATTATTAATTTTAAAATAAAGTTTTCATATTTAACACTGGTTAATTAACAATACCCAATTAATCAACTAAAGTTTCTTTAAAATATTAGTTTCTGTATCAATCATATATTTTTGGAAACCAGAAAAATGGAAATATAAAATTGAGAAAAACACCCTCAGTGTCAAATTTTAAAATTGGAATGCTTCTTGCCATCAAAATTTCCTTATTAACCTGATTCTGATTCCCCCTCAAGGCCAGAGAATTTGGTGAGTTTGAATTTTCTTGTTGAAACAAGTAAAAGAATTGGATCACAACTGATAATTATATCAGAGATAAAATTAAATTGAAAAAAATTATGAATAACCTGAATATTCCATTCAAATCAAAATAATAGGGCGTATCAAAGTTAGCAAACCCGCCATTAGAAACCCGCCATTTTTTTTGACAAAACCCGCCATTTTTAATGGCGGGTTTCTGAAATACACATACCCCCTAACTGGTGTATTTCAAAATGGCGTGTTTCATGAAAATGGCGGATTTCAATCATCAAACACGCCATTAAACCTGCCATTTATGCATCATCATCCATCCACCATCCATCACATCAAAAATACCCATCCACATCAGAAAATCCATAATGGTCCCATATCCATCGCATCACACACATCTCTACTGTTTTTCACATACCTTCACATACCCATCTTCACACAAAACCCATCATCATCTCATCACCCCACATCACTCACCACCTTTCTCAACATTTCCAATAAAACATCCCGCCAGCAAGTTGAAAACGCAAAAAAGCTGACTGAACTTTTGCTACTGTTTGACTCCCATTCAGACTCTGATTCAGACTCCAATTTGGAATCAACTTGGTTAGCTTTGAATTCTCTGTTGGAAAAGCAATACATGGTTCAAAGAATACACACTCTCCATAACCCTATGTATGAAAGGCAAAAGCTTCATCTCATCCCTGACTTAAGTCTGATTCAATTTGTGATTTCACTGTTTTTTGGAGGGGAATGGCAATGAGCATGATTTTGAAAGCAAGGATATTGAATCAATCAACTTACATGAATCTCGCTTCTCCATGATTTCTTCAAAGCCCAAAAAACTGGAAGTGTTTCTCCTCTTTTGATGACTTTTGGGGTTGACATTGATGGAATTGGAGGCCTTTTGCTTACCCTTGGCAGAGGGGGGTTGAGTCTGAAAGTCCTCACTAGTATTTGAAGGCAATGTGAAAGGCCCCATTGGCTTGAGTTTTCGGCCAATCAAAAATGGATGAGCCTGTTTTTTTACAATGTAAATCATTCAGGAAAAACCAGACAGAATCAAAAACAATTTAGTTCCTTACTTGAACCAATGTTGATGGCAACGGTGATCCAGGAATAACATCCTCCTCATTGGGCAAGTTCTCCAGTTGTTCTGCCCCAGGAAGAGAGCAATCAAAAGAAGGAAGTGAGGGGTCCAAGGTCGGGATTGACTGATCAATCAATACCAAAGTAGAAGTGATTGGAGCCAATTGTGTTTGAATATCCTCCTCGTCATCAGATGGGGGCCACTCCAAGGCCAAGGTTTCATCAAGGTCCCCGTTGGTAGGCTGAGCATCCCCAGCCAAGTCCTCGGCATCAACGGAATTGGATTGTTGGGCATTGAAAGCAGCTAGGGGGGTGATGTTGGCCTTCTTTCCAAAGATTTCATCCATTTGAATATAAAAAGGACAAATGGAGTCCAACTTATCAACCACCGAGTTGATTCCTTTGGCTTTGTCCAAGTCGGTGATACCAAAGCCAGTGGAGATAGACATGGAGTGGGCCTTTTTGTACTTGGCTCAATAGTTTTTGAACCGCTCCCTCATCTGTTTGGATGACAGATCCAGCCTACCTTTTGTTTTGTTCTTGAGTTCATTGGCCATCAGGAGATAACCATTGACCTTAGAGGATTGAGGTTGGCCAACACGTGTTTCGTTGTCGGATCCAAAGCAGGCATTGTAGTTGGAGGGAATTTTCAGCCAGTTTACCAGGATGATGTGATCAGCTCTCTTGAGCTGACTTGAGCCCTTGGAAGCTGATGGGGGAGGATTGTTTGTTGTGGAGTTCCTTGGCGATGTTCTCTTGGGTGTGTTGGACTTGCGGGGGAGGTTTGCTGAGGGGCCATTTGAAAGAGTAAGGGCTACGCAAGTGATGAGAGCAATAAAGTGATGAGAGTGGTGAAGTTTTGAGAGCAATAAAGTGGATGAGAGTGATCAAGTGATGAGAGCGGTTAAGTGATGAGAGTGATGAAGTTTTGAGAGCGATAAAGTGGATGAGAGTGATCAAGTGATGAGAGCGGTTAAGTGATGAGAGTGATGAAGTTTTCAGAGCGATGAAGTTTTGAGAGCGATGAAGTTTTAAGAGCGATGAAGTGGATGAGAGTGATCAAGTGATGAGAGCGATGTGGTGACCAATCTGGGACACCACGGGAAAAAAAAAAAAAAAAAAATCGGATTTCAGTTGTACCCCTATGGGTACCTTCATTTCCCCCCATCTCTCAACTCCTCCCTGTCCTAGCGGTCTAGGACAGGCCTCTTGCCTGTCTCTCCGCTTTGATCCCCCCCTTCTATGTTCAACTCCACTTGTCGCTCTTGCGGCCCTGGCTTTTGGCGACGCAAGCGATTGTCGAACCACTTACAACGATCTCTACAATCCTTCCCGATCCTCTCATCCAACCGACGCCGTTGCTTGTCCCAACGGTCATTAACCCTCACCCGATCATCATCATCAGAGGCGCTAGAGAGACGACGGATTGCCCGACTGAAAATCGATTGAGCAATCATCGAGACGGATTGACAACGAGTGAGGATGATTCATGCGGTCTTAGTCTTCAACAACAATGGAAAACCAAGGCTGAGCCAGTTTTACTCTCGATCATCCCCACCGGCACCAACACCGGTACCCGGACGGGCGGTACAACGACGATCCTCATCGACGGATGTGGATGCGGACGGGAAGCCATCCAAGCGGGACGCTCAGAAGAGGCCCAGCCAAGCGGAAGGCCCCAACGGCAGGAGATCCCAGGGCAGCCACGACCAATGGATAAGTTCTTGCTCTCCGTCGAACGCCAAGCACAAGTTCCTGCGCACCGTCTATCAGCTCATCGTCCACCACCATCACCATCACTCATCCTCCCCGCCGCCAACGACGATGACGAACGAGTGGTGGTCCGACAAGCAGTAGCACAACAACGGCGATGATGACAAACCTGATTGACTTGAACCCATCAATCCTCACCTCAATTGATCCCAGATTGACTTTGACTTGGACCACCTCCTCCTCCTCAGCTCCTCCCTCGACCCATCATCCTCCTCATCCATCCATTGGGTCGATCATCGACCGTACCTACCCTCTCATCCTTCAACCCTCCTCTACCTCCTCCTCGCCCATCATCCAATCCAACCGAGGACCGCAAGCGACCGGTCGCGGCCGTCGGAACCTTCACCCCGCTGTTGCCGCCGATCGGGCAACGACAGCCGTTGTCGACACCCGCGACTGCTGTCGCAGGTGTCCATCTAGTTCCCCGTGCTCATTCTCGACGCGGGCAACATTTCTTTTTTTTCCCTCTCATGTTATTTTTTTTTTTTTATTATGTTTTCATTTTTCCCGCACCTATTTTGTAGTATCTCTTGTACATATTATACAGGGCCTCATGTCTATAAAAGGAGGGGCTCTCCCCTGCCTTTTGGCCCAGCATGAGAGGATCCTATCATCATCATTCTAGCATCCAATGAGACCATCATCAGAAATAAAACTTATCCGTGGGCATCCTTCCCCACTTATCTGATCAATTTATCCGGGTATATCTATGATTGCCCCTTGATCCTTTGAGCCTCCATACTCAAACTCTGTCCCTTGTGACCTTGATCCTTATCACCAAACAATAGCCTTGCTGGTTGAAGAAGAATTCCTGTCTGTCTGAATTCTTGAGTGTGTTATACCACTCTGATCTCTTTTTCCGACCATACTGGTCTTGATCTCTCCTTGATCATCTTTCTGGAGCCAATCACGTTTGATTGAAGAGGTTTTATTAAGCTTAAAACCTGGAGTGTTATGCCTCCCTTCTTCTTTAAGGTTGAATATTTGCCACGCTATTCTTGAGTCCCTTGAGAAGTGTTGGGATATTCTTGCTCAAAATTCGTTATTGATTTGCTTCTAGAGCTTCATAAACAAATTGCTTTTGTTTTGTTCAGCCTCCCACAGTTATCTGGTACCCTTCAAGCGCTTGATTGCGGAGAGTTGGGCAGGTTCATTGAGAACCTGGAGGTTGGTTGGGATTGAGTTGATCTTTCCTAATCAGCTGCTGACAACCAGAGTTATTAGCTTGTGGGCATTGTTACTTACAACTGCCTTGTTCTATTGAACTCTGAACAAACCTTGACTTATTTGTTCAAGTCTTTACCTGCACCATCTTGCCTCAGATAGTGTTGTTTCCATCGCTACCAACAACTCTTATCCTCTTCCCTTACTTTGATTTCTCATCCATAAGGTTCTGGAACTTGATTCCGGTTACATTTAAATATTATTGTAACTCCTAGGAGGGCAGCCTAAAAAGCACCTTTCCCCTCCACAGAACTGCCATGGCTTAGCACCGTTTGGAGTCTTACATTTGGTCCCCCGGGCCGGGATCGAACCAGCAACCTTGGGATTTACAGTCCCAAGACATTTAAAATCAACCTCGAAATCCGATTTTTTTTTTCCTATTTTTTTCTCTCCTCAAAATCTGATCCGTGGAGGCAACTTAGCCTAGAAGTAAGTCCTCCCAATTTGTGCACCGCTTGCGCAAGATACTTGTTGATTTTTTTTTTGGCAAAACCCTTCTCTTGCCACACTCGTGAGCCACTTTGGAAATCTGCTCTTTGGATCCCCTAGGAACTCTGTTATTCCATATGGCATCTTCCGCTACTCCAACCACCCCTGTCCAACCTAAGATGGTAAAGATCAAACCTCAGAACAAGAACTTAGGCTTCAACGGTACAAATGTCGAGCGATTCTTGGACTCCTACAAAATGGCTGCTGAAGTGGATGGAGCTAGTGAATTTGATATGGCTTATCAGTTGCAATTCTTTATCTCCTCTGATGAAGTTATGGAGGTAATCGAGTCTTTCGAGGGATTTGAATCCCATAACTGGACGCTTCTCAGGAAGGCTATGTTGGCATACTGGGGTAAAATAGATGTGGCTAGGTTCACTCTGCAGGATTTGGATGCTCTGGTTTCTCAGTGAATCTCCAATGGTGGTATTTCTTCAGCCTCTGACTATCAGATTTTTAGGAAGTCTTGGGATCCCATTCAAAACTATCTTATCCAAAACGATCACATTGACACAGTGGACAAAATTCAAGCAAAGTTCTTCCAATCTTTTTTGTTGGCTGTGCAGGAAAGGATTAAAGAAGAACTGGTCAAATCTGGATCCATGATTACCACCAGGGATAATTGATTCAAGCTCCCTGTTTTTCTTACCCTTAGGAGTACTGTGGATAAAGTCATGAAAGGTCAAACTGCTCTTACCTTTGAAAAGCCTAGAACTACTGAACCGGTCCATGCTCCTTCTTTTAAAGAGTCAAACGATATTATGATTAAAATGGAGGCAGATCGTAGGCCTAAAGCAGATCCTAATTCCAATTGAGAACCTACTACTATAGATGAAATCACCAAGTTACTTAGAGCCTTTGAGAACAAAATAGATCAAAAGATTTCCTTGCTAGCTACGCCTAAAACTCCTTCTTCTGTCCCCAAATCAACTCTGGTCTGTTACTACTGTCATAGGGAAGGCCATGGAACCGGACGATGCCAAGAACTTCAGAAGGACCTAAAGGAAAAATTGGTAGAGCAGAGGGGAAACAATTACTTCCTCCCTAATGGTGCCCTAATCCCTTTTGACTCGTCTTGTCCTATCCGACATGTGGTGGCCTCTTACCAGCCATCACCTCCTGTGAAAGCATCTCTTGCTTCCTTTGAATTTCGATCATCCTGTGGTACCCTCCAACCTTGGTATCCTCCAGCTATTTCTTCCTCTAGTCTTGCTGGGACTACTTATCAATCTGATCCAGCCAGGAAACGACATGAGGAACCTAAACCTCATAAGGCTCCTTCCTTACCAACTTCAATCCTTTGAAAACCCGTTAAACGTTGATCATCACTCGAGTCTCCTTCCCCTGATGTAGAAGACATGGAGGTGGAAAAGGAACCACTCATGGAAAGGTTCCCAGATCACCCTGATCCTTATCCCTCACCTCAACCTTCTAATCCTACCTTAGATTCTGCGTCACCTGAACTTCCTCCCCCCACCCAGCCCAAAGTTCGATTTGAAAGGGGCATCTCCAAGGATCACCCCAATGCTGTGGAGGGAGTATTAAAGAAAATTTCTGATCTCAAAATTTCTGATCTATCTGTGGCTGAACTCCTATTGATCTCTCCATCTGTTGCTGAAGGAATGAAGAAATGGGTCTCTCATCGACGTGTGGAAATTGGCCCTGAAGAACTCAAAGTCTCCTCTGGCACTTTAATGGAGGACTCTGGTGGAACCAGTCCTTCTTTAGACTCCAAACTTTATACCTGTCCCCTTGGCTTTCTTCCTTGTTATCTTGGTGACTCAGCTAAAACTGTTTCTCCTCTTGTGGATTCTGGATCTCAGCTTAACTTAATCTCGGATGGTATGGCCTGCAAGCTCAAACTTAGTCCTAGGGTCAGCTTCAACTCTGCAGTGTATGGGATAGGAAATCAAGCTTGTGAACTGGTTGGTATTGCTGAAGATGTACCGGTCAGGATTGGTCAAAATATTGTTGGAAACTGCCACTTTTGGATCACTCGTTTGGACAGTCCTATGATCTTGGGACGACCCTTCTTAATGGACTTTGGTGCAACCCTGATGTTTTCTGATCAAGTTGGGGAGAGACTTCTTCTCCCTGATGCTGATGGAAGGAAAATTGAAGTTCCTCTTTGCTCTTTGGATTCTGGTCGTTGGGAAAGAAATTTTCCTGGTCATTCTCCCAAATCATCTTTTAAGGCGAAGCAGAAGGATAACCCTAGTTCCTCTCATTTTTTAGGGGAATAGTTGATCCTACTAATAGTTGTAGTTCTTTTCAGCCTCAGAATGCAACTCAAGGGTCAACTCCCATCCCTCAGGCTTATTTTTCATTCCTTTCATCATTCCCTTCTGAGCTCAAGAATATTAAAAAACAAAAACATATCAAAATAGAAAAATCCAAAAATATTTCTTCTCCTTCTCCTTCTCTCTCTGGTTCTGTTGTGTCTTCTTTCCCTTCTACTTTTGAGTCTGATCAATCTTCTCTCAGTTCCGGTTTGAATCTCCGCAATGAGTCTAAACTAGATCCTAATTGCAATTCTGTTTTTGGTGGTTTTGGTATGAAGGAATATGGGCTTCAGTGGAGGCAATTTGGGGTACAAGTAAGTCCTCCCAATTGTGCACTTCCAGGGCAATCTTTTACCGTCATTTTTGAAACCCTACCTTGTGCCACACATGTGAGCAACGTATTATCTCCTGGTTCTCCTTTTATGGAAAAGGCACCCTTCAAGGATATTGCAGAACATTGGACTTGGAAGATGTTGGAACTTGGACTCAGCTTTTGTAATCAAGTCTCTATGGTCAACTCTTGGAGGAAACAAGAACTTCTCTCTTTTGCCACTAAGTATAAACCAGTTGCTAAGAAGATCCAACCAGTCAACCAGCCTATGCCTCTCAACCTCAATCCTCCCCTTATGCGTCCTCCTCTATCTCGCGATCCTTACTGTGGTCTTCCTCAATCTCTTACTGGTCCCTTTGTGCCTAATGGACGGGTCACTGAAGAATGCCTGAAGGTGGTCAACTTTGGTCCAGATGGATGGCTTCTTCCTGATGAGTTAAATTTAATCAAAAATGTCTTATCTCTAAGGGAAAAATCTATTTCTTTCTGTGAAGAAGAGAGAGGTCTCTTGCGGGAATCCTATGGCCTCCCTTATATCATCCCTGTAGTTGAACATGATCCTTGGAAAAAGAAAAAGATCCCTATCCCTGCTGCTAAAGTTGACAAATTCATCAAGTTGGTCCGGGAACAAGTTCGAACTGGCCTGTATGAACAGTCAACTTCTAGTTACTCCAGCCCTGTCTTCTGTGTCCTCAAGAGTAATGGTAAACTTAGAATAGTTCATGATCTTCAACCTCTTAATAAAGTTACTATTAAAGACTCTGGTATCCCTCCTGCTACTGAAGAATTTGTTGAATCCTTTGCGGGGAGGGCTTGCTATGGTCTAGGGGATATTATGGGTGGCTATGATCAATGATCCTTACATCCTATTTCTCGTCCTCTCACTACTTTCAATACTCCTCTTGGTCAATTTCAACTTACTCAATTGCCTCAAGGAGCCACCAACTTGGTTGCAGTCTATCAGGCTCAGATGATGTGGATCCTCCAGGATGAAATCCCTGATCATGCTGGTGTCTTTATTGACGATGGAGGAATTAAAGGTCCAGTATCTGACTATGATAATGAGCTCTTACCTTGGCATTCAGGAATTTGTCGTTTTATCTGGGAATATGCTACTACCTTGGAGAGGATTCTGTTTCGAATTGAGGAATCTGGCCTTACTGTCTCTGGATCCAAACTGGCGGCTTGTGTCCCTTCTCTGGAAATTGTTGGTCATGTGGTCTGCAAGGAAGGAAGAAGGATGGCACCAGCCAAAGTCAACAAGATCATCTCTTGGCCTACCCCAAACAATCCAACTGAAGTTAGGGGCTTTCTAGGTGTTGTCACTTATGTTAGAATCTTTATCCCATCTTTATCCAAAATCTGCGCACCCTTGCGTTGTCTAACCAGAAAAGATGCTGAATGGATTTGGACCCAAGAATGTGAATGTGCTTTCCAGCTACTCAAAAGGATAGTTGGTAAAGACATAGTTTTGAAAAAGATCTCTTATGGACCTGGAGCTGGAAAGATCAAGCTGGCTGTCGATTCTAGTTATCAATCTGTTGGGGCCGTCCTTACTCAGGAAGATGAAAATGGTTGGGACCGTCCTGCTCTTTATGAATCTTTGTTGTTTTCCGATGTAGAATCTAGATACTCCCAGCCCAAACTGGAACTCTGTGGTGTGGCTCGAATGATGAAGAAACTTCAAACCGTTCTCTGGGGCCTGCATTTTGAATTGCAAGTTGATGCTTGATCCATCATTGAAATGATCAACGCTCCCAGTCTTCCCAATGCTCCTATGACTTGTTGGGTGGCCTTTATCCAGCTTTTCTCTTTTGATATTGTTCACAGGCCGGGAAAATCTTTCACCATGCCTGACGGTTTATCTCGACAACCTCTTGGGGACAACAAATCTGATTTTGGAACCGATTTCAATGAAGAGGAACCTTTAATCCAACCTATTTTCTCTTTTTATTCTCAAAATTATTCTGGCTTTCAACAAGGCTTCTGGCTTAAATTAGAGCAGTACCTTTCAACTCTTCAAAAACCTCCTGATCTCTCTGCTAAGGAATTTCAATCTCTTAAACAAAAGTCTTCTAATTTTTTTGTTCAAGGTTCTAGACTTATGAAGAGAGGCAATCCTTGTGCTCTTATTGTTGTTACTATTCCCTCTAAACAAGATTCTATCCTTGAAAGTCTCCATGAAGGCCTTGGTCATTGTGGGGAAACTGAAACTTATCAACGACTATCCAAACGGTTCTGGTGGCCATCTTTGAAGAAATTCGTCTCCCAATGGTGCAAGAGTTGTGAAGTTTGTCAAAAACGTGATCTTAGGCGCCCAGCTGAAATTTGTTATCCTACTGGGGAGTCCACTGTCTTTGGAAGGATTGCTATGGATGTGTTTCATATTAAGGCAGGTGGTGCTAAGTACCTCATTTTGGCTAGAGATGATTTTTCCGGATGGGTTGAAGCGAAATTTCTTAAGAACCTTAGCTCTGAATCAGTGGAAGCTTTCCTCTACAAGGCCTGGACAATGCGTTATGGCCTGGCTCGATCTTACTCTACTGATGGTGGCTCTGAATTTGGGGGCAAGCTCGCTGAAATGATCCGATCCCTTCCTGGACAACATAGAGCTACTACTCCTTATTATCCTGAAGGCCAAGGCATGGTGGAACAAGGCAATGCCCCTTTGAAGGCTGCACTTGTTAAACTGGCTGGTGAAAGTGGCAAGAATTGTTGCAAATTCCTTCCTCTTGTTCTCTTTTCTGATTGAATCTCAACCAAAAGGACTACTGGCTACTCACCTTATGAAATCATCTTTGGTCAAACAGCAGTCCTTCCTTTGGATCTGGAAATGGAATCTTTCTTGGGTGTCTCTTGGGAAGAGGTGTCCTCAACTACTGATCTGTTAGTTGCTAGATCCAAGCAACTTGAGCGAAGTGAAGACGTTCGTGATGAAGCTTATCAAAAGATGATGGAGTCCAGAGCAAAATCCGTCCAGTATTGGGAGGACAAGCACTCTAATTGAATCAGGGAGCCCTTGAACCCTGGTGACCTAGTTTTAGCTTATAATAAATCTTTGGAGACCCAGTGGGGCAAGCTTTTCTCTAATTGTTGGAATGGCCCTTATCGAGTGGTTCATCAAGTTAGAGGTGGATCTTATGTTTTGGAGGAGCTGGATGGTACTTGGTTGGCCAGAAGGTTCTCTGCTGATAAATTCAAGAAGTTTCATTGTCGTGGGGGCAACTTATCTCAGAAGTAAGTCCTCCCAATTGTGCACCACCAGGGTCATTTGCTGCGTTTTTGTTGTAAAACTCTACTGTATGCCACATATGTGAGCACCTGGGACGCCCTCCTTGCTATATTACTGCTGCTTATAGGGCTCATTTGGAAGAATCAAGATATTTTCCTCAACTCTTCAATTTCTCTCAAGATCAAGAAATGGCCAATCTTTGCTTCAATTTCTTTGTTCCCTGTTTTTTTTTTTTTAACCCTTCAAATTTTAGATGAAGACTAGGGACAGTCTGTAAGTTGAAGAGAGATGTGGTGACCAATCCGGGACACCACAGGAAAAAAAAAAAAAAAAAATCGGATTTCAGTTGTACCCCTATGGGTACCTTCATTTCCCCCCATCTCTCAACTCCTCCCTGTCCTAGTGGTCCAGGACAGGCCTCTTGCCTGTCTCTCCGCTTCGATCCCCCCCTTCTATGTTCAACTCCACTTGTTGCTCTTGCGGCCCTGGCTTTTGGCGACGCGAGCGATCGTCAAACCACTTACGACGATCTCTCCGATCCTTCCCAATCCTCTCATCCAACCGACGCCGTCGCTTGTCGCGACAGTCGTTAACCCTCACCCAATCATCATCATCATCAGAGGCGCTAGAGAGACGACGGATTGCCCAACTGAAAATCAATTGAGCGATCATCAAGACGGATCAACGACGAGTGAGGATGATTCATGCGGTCTTAGTCTTCAACAACAATGGAAAACCAAGGCTGAGCAAGTTTTACTCTCGATCATCCCCACCGGCACCAACACCGGTACCCGGACGGGCGGTACGACGACAATCCTCATTGAAGGATGTGGATGCGGACGGGAAGCCATCCAAGCGGGACGCTCAGAAGAGGCCCAGCCGAGCGGAAGGCCCCGACGGCAGGAGATCCCAGGGCAGCCACGACCAATGGATAAGTTCTTGCTCTCCGTCAAACGCCAAGCACAAGTTCCTGCGCACCGTCTATCAGATCATCGTCCACCACCATCACCATCACTCATCCTCCCCGCCGCCGCCAACAACAACAACGACAACGACGACGAACAAGTGGTGGTCCGAGGAGCAGTAGCACGACGACGGCGATGATGACGAACCTGATTGACTTGAACCCATCGATCCTCACCTCGATCGATCCCAGATCGACTTCGACTTGGACCACCTCCTCCTCCTCAGCTCCTCCCTCGACCCATCATCCTCCTCATCCATCCATTGGGTCAATCATTGACCGTACCTACCCTCTCATCCTTCAACCCTCCTCTACCTCCTCCTCGCCCATCATCTGATCCGACCGAGGACCGCGAGCGATCGCTCGCGGCTGTTGGAACCTTCACCCCGCTGTCGCCGCCAATTGGGCGACAACAGTTGTTGTTGACACCCGCGACCGCTGTCGCGGGTGTCCATCTAGTTGCCTGCGGTCATTCTCGACGCGGGCGACATTTCTTTTTTTTCCCTCTCATGTTATTTTTATTTTTATTTTTTATTATGTTTTCATTTTTCCCGCACCTATTTTGTAGTATCTCTTGTACATAGTATACAGGGCCTCATGTCTATAAAAGGAGGGGCTCTCCCCTGCCTTTTTGCCCAGCATGAGAGGATCCTATCATCATCATTCTAGCATCCAATGAGACCATCATCAGAAATAAAACTTATCCGTGGGCATCCTTCCCCACTTATCTGAGCAATTTATCCGGGTATATCTATGATTGCCCCTTGATCCTTTGAGCCTCCATACTCAAACTCTGTCCCTTGTGACCTTGATCCTTATCACCAACCAATAGCCTTGCTGGTTGAAGAAGAATTCCTGTCTGTCTGAATTCTTGAGTGTGTTATACCACTCTGATCTCTTTTTCCGACCATACTGGTCTTGATCTCTCCTTGATCATCTTTCTGGAGCCAATCACGTTTGATTGAAGAGGTTTTATTAAGCTTAAAACCTGGAGTGTTATGCCTCCCTTCTTCTTTAAGGTTGAATATTTGCCACGCTATTCTTGAGTCCCTTGAGAAGTGTTGGGATATTCTTGCTCAAAATTCGTTATTGATTTGCTTCTAGAGCTTCATAAACAAATTGCTTTTGTTTTGTTCAGCCTCCCACAGTTATCTGGTACCCTTCAAGCGCTTGATTGCGGAGAGTTGGGCAGGTTCATTGAGAACCTGGAGGTTGGTTGGGATTGAGTTGATCTTTCCTAATCAGCTGCTGACAACCAGAGTTATTAGCTTGTGGGCATTGTTACTTACAACTGCCTTGTTCTATTGAACTCTGAACAAACCTTGACTTATTTGTTCAAGTCTTTACCTGCACCATCTTGCCTCAGATAGTGTTGTTTCCATCGCTACCGACAACTCTTATCCTCTTCCCTTACTTTGATTTCTCATCCATAAGGTTCTGGAACTTGATTCCGGTTACATTTAAATATTATTGTAACTCCTAGGAGGGCAGCCTAAACAGCACCTTTCCCCTCCACAGAACTGCCACGGCTTAGCACCGTTTGGAGTCTTACAGCAATAAAGTGATGAGAGTGGTCAATCAATTTTATGATGAGGGTGGGGGTAAAAAATTTTCCAATGAGGTTGGAGGTAGAAGGAGGTGGGAAGACAGGGGTGTATGACACGGACAGGTGGTGGATGCATTTAAATACTTTATTTGAAAAAACCCACTTATTTCAGGTTAACTTTGACACTTCTGATCTGAAATAGATGGGTTTTTTTGATTTTTAATGGCGGGTTTGAAATGGCGGATTTGGGTTGAAACCCGCCATTAAAAAATGGCGGGTTTGGTTAACTTTGATACCCCCTAATAAGAGAATAAAATATAAGAAAAATAATTTGAAATACCATTAGAATGATGAGTTATAATTTTTGAAAAACTTTCAAAATTATTCAATGAAAATAAATTCACCAACCCCACCATAAATTTGACTAATACCAGTGGAGAAAACCAGTGAAAAAAATGGATACTTTGAAAATTTTAGTAGTGAAGGATAAGCTGGAAATAAGAACTGACATGTCTGATGGAAAATTAGTGGGTTTTTTTGATTTTTAATGGTGTGTTAAAAATTGGGCTATTTTGCTGAAACTCACCATTAAGGAAATGGCAGGTGGGCTAACTTTGATACACCCTCTTTTTATTTTTATTTTGAGGGCATTGTTTTTCTCATGCATCCAACCCTTTATCTCTCACATTTTGACGTTGTTGTGTGGTCGCACCCCCCTGGTATTTCAGGCAAAAAAACTCTATTTCACACATTTTTTAAGAATTCATTTTTTTAAATTCTGACTCCGCACCCCTGTAGCAGGGGCTCTTAGAACCCTAAACAAAATCTTTGGTATTTTTTGAAGCATTAGAACCTCTTCAAAAATTCAATTAAAAAATGAAAAATTTCTGTAAAAACAAATTTTTGCATGGTTCTTTGGATCCTTATTTTGGCTGTTTTAATTGGATTTTTTTTGGTTATTTCATCTGCCAGAAATTCCAAACAGCATTTAAAGAGATTACAAATATTTTTTTCATATTTTTTTTGGATGTATCCTTTCACCTTAAAAAATTCCCTCAAAAAACAAAAAATAAATAAAATCAAATTTCTCTTTGGACATTTGAATCCTTTTATTTTACCTTTTATATCATTTTTTTGGGTGATTCAAGCTATTAAAAAGTTGAAAAAACAGGTAAGGAGCATTGAAATATTTTTTCAGATTTTTTGGATTTATTATCTTACCTTAAAGAATTCCTTTAAAAAAGCAAAGAATTCCAAAAATTCAATTTCCTCATTTGACTTTTGGATCCTTATGTTTGCCATTTTAACTATTATTTTTGATTTTTCAAGCATTGAGAATTGTAAACCAACTATTCAAGATCTTTTTAACATTTATTTCAGAATTGTTTGATGTCATTTTTGATATTAAAAAATTCCATCAAAGAACCAAAAAGTGCAAAAAATTCACTCTTCTTTGAGCCCTTCACATGCATATATTCAATATGACTAAAAATTATTTCATGGGACCACCAACCATCTTGGAGGGCTCCAATAATCTTTTAAACCACCCCCTTGACCTGTTCCAACTTCCCATCACACCCACCACTACCCCACCACAACACTACCCCACCACAAGACTACCCCACCACACCACTACCCCACCACACCACTACCCCACCACACCACTACCCCACCACACCACTACCCCACCACACCACTACCCCACCACACCACTACCCCACCACACCACTACCCCACCACACCACTACCCCACCACACCACTACCCCACCACACCACTACCCCACCACACCACTACCCCACCACACCACTACCCCACCACACCACTACCCCACCACACCACTACCCCACCACACCACTACCCCACCACACCACTACCCCACCACACCACTACCCCACCACACCACACCCCACCACACCACACCCCACCCCACCCCACCCCACCACACCACACCACACCACACCACACCACACCACACCACACCACACCACACCACACCACACCACACCACACCACACCACACCACACCACACCACACCACACCACACCACACCACACCACACCACACCACACCACACCACACCACACCACACCACACCACACCACACCACACCACACCACACCACACCACACCACACCACACCACACCACACCACACCACACCACACCACACCACACCACACCACACCACACCACACCACACCACACCACACCACACCACACCACACCACACCACACCACACCACACCACACCACACCACACCACACCACACCACACCACACCACACCACACCACACCACACCACACCACACCACACCACACCACACCACACCACACCACACCACACCACACCACACCACACCACACCACACCACACCACACCACACCACACCACACCACACCACACCACACCACACCACACCACACCACACCACACCACACCACACCACACCACACCACACCACACCACACCACACCACACCACACCACACCACACCACACCACAGCACACAACACCACACCACACCACACCACACCACACCACACCACAGCACACAACACCACACCACACCACACTACACCACACCACACCACACCACACCACACCACACCACACCACACCACACCACACCACACCACACCACACCACACCACACCACACCACACCACACCACACCACACCACACCACACCACACCACACACCAAGAAAAATCTGGTGGATCTGGGCAGCCAGTGACATCACATCCTTTGGATGAGATGGTTGCATCCAATTGATATCTAGAATGTTTCCATCATTTGGAAACACAGCTTACCCTCATTATATACAATTATTTGCTTCAGAATTTCTCAAATTATTCACATTTATTTCTGATTTCATTCCGTTCTATTTCTTCTTTTGATATCCTAGCTTTCCCCTTCTTTTCTTCTTGTCTTACTTATGATTTCAATTGTTGTTCTCCAAGGTCTCTATTCTACTCCCTCCCAGATTCCATGTAGTTTACAATTTTTTCCTCCCTGTTTTTTCCCTGTTTTTTCCCTGGTTTCTCCCTGATTTCCCACAAATTTCCAATTTTCCACCTATTTGCACAATCCCTCCTAATTTTCTCAAATTAAATAAAAGCATCTTTTGAACAAAATTTATCCTCATCATTTATAAAATTCCTTCTCTCATGAAATTTTTGTTATATCTACAGGTAATGTTTGATAAATTTCATTGGAGTTCACTCCAAAAATAATTCAAAGAAAAAAAATGGAAACAATTCTTGACATTTTGCATATTCCATAATCTTTAAATTTCACTTTCAGGAAGATATAATTTTGTGAAAAGTATTATTCACTTTTGAGAGAGATCTGCAGACTGGCCATAAAAATAATCATAAGAAATCCTTCCTAGTTCAATCCCATGTTTGAATTTTTAAACATTGAGATTCTTCCAATCAACTAAAAAATTCCTGTCAATTTGGAATGGAGTCACTTCCAAGAAGTAACCTGGTATGCTCCCATATGGATCTGCCACACTGAATATTGTTTTTATCTGATGCAAGAAGGAAAATTTACCCAGATTATGGTTTGGTTTTCAACTGAGTGATTTTTTTAAACCACAGTTGGCAGGTGTGCAAAGTTGCATGGCACTTAATCAACCGCCGCTTCTCAGGTGGTCAACCAAGGGGGGTGTGCCATAAAGCTTCCCATGGACGCCTTCAACTGAAGCCTCCAAGACAGCTTTCTTTTTCAGAAGGTTATATTGTTGGCCATAATGGTCATGAGGATTAAAACAGCAGTGAAAGAAATTCTTTTTGATTTGGGTTGAGAAACAACTAAGTCAGGTTGATGATTCAACAAGATTGGGCTCCCTGAATTTTTCCCCATCAACCCATTTTGCCAGGTCATAAACCATAGCTTGTTGCATGAACAGCAGGAGTTGACCACCCAACCAAACTCATTTGATACACCATATATGACACAGTACTGTTTACAGAATTTGATTCTGTTGTTGATAAATCCATTTTATTAAAATTGAGATGATTCTGATAGCTCCACAATGATGAGAGAGTAACAGTGTTTGCTTCATTTTCACTATTTATTTGATTGAAATCTTTCCAATTTGTAGAAGAAATGGAATTCTTGAGATAATTGAGGAATTTTTAATAAGATTCTAGCTTTGCATGGACAGGATTGAGGTTTGAGATTGAATTTGACCTAGTAGATGATTCAAAAATTCTTCAAAGTTGATTTATCTCAGGTGGTGCACTTGGTGAGTTGATCAGGGACTTAAATTTAAAATTCTACCTAATCTTTGAACTATAGTAAGTGGTATTTAATCCAAGTTTAATGTAAATTGCAATCAGCATTATGATATTCTGTATATCTGTAATTGAAAGGAATTCACACACCAAAAACATTTTTGGGGAAAAGAGTTCATTCAAGCGCTCATAAGCCCAGGTAGAACATGTGGGGCCAGGACCCACCTTTGTAAAAGCTCTGGTATATGGGATGCAAGATGATGATTTGGCTTTTGATTTTTCTCCAGAAAGAGCTTCCTACAAACTTGGAAATATTTAATCCAGTGACTGCTGAAATCAGAACCATTTTGGGATCTGGTATTACAACTAGTGGCAAAGTTCAAATAGGTCACTAAATGGAAGGTATTTTCAACAACTGTTCCGGGGAATGGAAATTCTTCAAATTGCATGGCTATGATGAAATTGGGCTGTAGAATTTATAAAGAAGAGACCACTCTTCAGCCTTGAGACTTACATGAATTTATTCTCCAAGGTTTTTTGGTACTCTTGTCCAATCAGATGGGATCAGAGTAATCTTGATAACTTGTTGAAGCTTTTTCAGCAGAAAATAATCAAACTAGAATTTTGATAACATTGGAGGGCTTTGCTGAGGGATATCACTAGTACTTGGATCCAAAAATGAAACAGGTACATCATCTCAATCAGAGAATGAAGAAGATTCCCCCATGAATTCTTCATTAGTTAGAGCCAGAGGTTGTTCTCTCCCTTTGCATTTTGATTTTTTTATATTTTGAATATCTTTCTGGGAGTCTCTTTTCAAGTTACATAATTCTATAGATTCAATTTTTTTTCACTGGGATCTTCATTGCATGAGTCTGGTGCATTTTTCTGTTTATTTTTCCAAGAGGATTCTGGAAGGTTTAATTTTTTAACAGCATGATCTTTCAAGGATCCAAAATCATGTTGTGCATTATGTCAAGGTTGGCCATTTTTTTGGCATCCAAATCAGGGAGTTCTTCCCATATTGAGGAATGGAAAGCATTCTCTTTCAAGAGATGGTATTTGTTTTATTTAGTTGCATTAAGCCATGTATTTACTTGAACTTTGCGCTCTGATAAATTTCTTTGGGCCCAATTGAAAGGATAAATGTCATTTATCCAAGAATATTCAATGGTAAAGAAGTTGCAAAATGTTTTTCCTCAATGACTGGTAAATACTTTTGCTATGAAATTGAGTATAGCAGCTGTGATGGTAAAAACTGAAGGATTATTATAGGTCTTGGAGAAGTTGAAACCATTCCAAAGTTTCTTAAGTTCTCTGACTATGGGGGTGAGTACATGATTCAGTTGAGGACCAGTAGGCTCCTTGGGCCCAGGTATGATTTCTGCCAGATAAATTTTTTCTGATTCCAAACTTATTTCAGGTGGAAGATTCAGGCATACCATGGCAATTTTTCCAAGAGAGGCATGTCAACTAGACTTGCCAAAATCATTAAACCAGTCAACATATAGGGTGAATGCCAAGTTCCCATGCTTTGACAAAAAGGGGAATTTTCATGTGGGCCCTTGAATCTTTGCCAAACAATCCCATCCCAGATATATTTCATTACCTCAGAGGGTTTGTTTTGGAGATGTTTAAGAATTTCTTTCTCAATAACTGGATGGTTCAAAAATATTGCCAGCCATTGTTGGAATGGTTGGTAAATGGAATTTTTTCTTGCAGATAATTCTGACTCTTATAAATTTTTTCTTCCAGGCATGGAGTTAATGGAAGTCTTCATAGATCCTAAGGTGGATGAGCAAGGTGGATCCTGGTAAAATCTTTTTAAATGTTGTGTGTATTTGATATTAGGGTCTGTGACATTTTTTTCTTGGTCAACCAAGTAGAAGCACTCTGGAAAACAGACATATATCTCCAGTGAAGCATCCAGTTTGAGATGCTTGGAGATGGTCAAAATGATGAGGGGAATCTTTGAACTGTTATTGGTCTGATGGTTTTGAAGAATATTTTGAAAAATTGTTTTATTTTGAATTTTGCAAGCACAAAGCAGGAACCTTGATGCCTATGTAATAATTTGATGATTAAAATTCATAATGGCTGTGACCACCATTGGAAGAATTATATGGTGTTAGTTTTGTATCCAGTTTAATAGAACAAAGTATTGAGTGTCAAATATGGGAAAACCAGCTGGAGGTGAAATTGAAGTGATATCAAATGGAGATTGGGCCATGTTTGCTTGTTATTATCTAATGTATATCTGCAGTCTTTTGGTGATTTTTGGGGAATTGCTTGTGGAGCAACTAGTGCTTGTGGAGAAACTTGATTGGAAAAAGAACTTGTGGTGATTTTATGATGCTTAGCATATCCAGAAGGGGTAAATGCTACACATTGCTTTATCCATTTGGGATTCATACAAGTATTTCTGGAGCAGTTTTCACACATGCAAACAATGAGTTGAATATTTTTGGGGGCCATTTTGGTCCAATTTCTTGATGAGTGGAAGAATGGATGATGGAGTAGAAAAGTGTCTCTTTATATGAAAAAATGATGGTGAAATAGGTTGCATTTTATTTTTTTTTCCTCCTCTCAGTGGCTCATGTGGCTTATTCAGATGAAAAAAAAATTGAGTGCTTATCTTGAAACATTCAAACTGATTCCTTGAGAAATGTTTCAGGAACTTGGAATAAATATTTTCTTCACTTATAACAAAAAAATTGATGGCTTATCATGAAGAAGTTGATTCCAAGAAAAGGTTTTGAAACAAACAAGATGATTGATGAATTCTTATTATTACTTTTTGTGTTCCCTACTTATTTTTATTTCATTGTGCAAGGCAATGTTTTTGAAACAGGTTCAACTGAATTCAGTGAGTGAGGAAAAATTTTGGAGTACGTTGAGACTATGATTATTTATAGGCATGTAGGAAAGGGATCATGGCTCATAGTGACCTGTGAAAAGGGAGATATTGTTAGGATAGATGGTTTTACATGGGGCAGATGGAAAGTTAGAAAACAAAAGGTTACAAGGGTGACACAGGTCATAGGACTTTCTCTGTTGAGGTTTTTGCTTGTCTCAAGTGGTCATAGTCTGCTTCCACTCTTGTCTTAGTGATATCATTAGTTTAATTCCCCACAGTGTTCCTGAACTATGCATGACTTCTTTACTCTACTTTGTCAGTTTGGAGCGAATGTGGGTCAGTTCAAACTTTTTTCTGGTTTAGAATTTTCTTTCTAATAATTTGGAGAGGAGCCAGGCTTAATACTGTTCTTTTACCCTTTGATTCTTTCCCCAAATGTATTGGTGTTGAACTGCTTCTTCTAATTATTGCAAAAATGATGAGGAGGTGTAGGGGTGTGTTGTGGATGGGGTAGTTTTTTTTCTGCTTCTTGTTGTTTTTTTTGAACAAGTTCTAAGGAAGTTTTCATTTTACTAATAATAGAGCTTGTGGAAGCTTCAAAAATTAATTATTCTCCAATGGGAAACTCAAATGTTGAAACTCTTTATCTAAATCTAATCAATCCTCAAACACTTCTTGAATAAAAGTGCCAATATCATACTCATACTTATAAAACAAACAATTCAAATCAATTGTCACCAGATCCCCACAAACTCCTTTGAATCAATAAGCCATATTGTGTCCCGATTCTTGTACTGCTCAATTGTTCAAAAATTATTGATCTAACTTGGGTTGATCAACTTCTTTGGAATTATAAGCTTTGATAAACTCATTCACCAAAATCAAATGTTTTTTTGCATATGGTTTTAAGATATGAGCAAAATGAGACAATTTGGTCTTGGTTGGAACGCCAATCCCATCAGGTTAATATCAAATCAACCAAGTCCTTCAATCTAATCCACCATCCAGACAATATAATACTTTTTAATTTCTGCCTTCATCACTTTTGCTAACCAAGCCTTATTCTCATCAACATTAATTGGGTGTAATCTTGAACAAACCTGTAGTGCATAATCTGTCAAGAAGGGTAGTTGAGATTGACAGAGGTAATGGATTGATTGCCACTTTAAATTCATCATCATCATCAGAAATCTTCTTGTTAGTTTCAAAATCCATCTTTCCAACTCATCTAACAAACACACTACAAATCCTAGTAGTAATCATCATGATCATATAATATCAAGATTGAGTCTTAATCACTTCAAGATCTTACCATAATGATTGATCTCAAACAAAAAATGTTCCAAAATCCCTTGAGCCAGTTCCAAGTATCCATTGATCAAAAGTTAAATTTATATAAAGTAACTATTTCCCCCATCAAGGAATATTTGAGTCAAGATTGATTAAGCCAAGGGAAGATATATATATATATATATATATAAGAAATCAAAAGAGGAATCATATAAGAAAATAATGATGAGATTGTAGATCTGATCGTATGAGTTGGTAATCAATCATGGAATCAAGACAATAAGTTAAAAACTTACAAGTCCCACTGAAATGTCATCAGATTGTTGGTTATCCTAAAACCCACAGGAGAAGGTCAAAAATGTTGAAAAATAGAGATCAGTTTGGTTTAAAGTAAACAGATTAGGAGAGAGTAAGTTTGTGGGAAGGGGGGGGGTTTAGGGATGATGACTAGGACTGAAGTTATAGAGTTCATTAAAACTTGCACCTGGTACAAAAAATGGGATCCCATTTCATTGTTTGAGACAATTAGAAGAGTCTCAAGTTTTTTTCATAGTAAGGGCTAAGATCCCAGGACAATTGTTTAATGATCTAACAAATCTAGGGGTGATTCAATAAATTGGTGGTAATTGTTTGAAAATAAACTTCAACTGGGGGTATTTATTCAAAGCCAATGGATAATAATCAAAGATCTAAAATTCATCATGAGATACATAAATCTGTTTAGATTGAGTCAAATAGTGATCCTTTGGATCTAAGAGGATATTTAATAATACATTAATATTGATCCTACAAGTTAAAAATGGCCAAAAGATTGTCTTGCTCATCCTCAAGAGTCAATTGAATGGGTTTTTGGTTAATCTACCTTTGTCAAGAACAATATTTTTTCTACCTTAGAATGAGGCAAGGGCCAAACTGATCAAAAAAAAAGAGGATGGATCCTTTTGCCACTAGGGGGTGTCAGTTTTAGAATGAATTCAGATTAAATTGAAGAAGAAGAAGGATGAATGACAGACTATTGTAAAGGGTTACATATCATGTATTAACCTCAAATCTTGTGAAGTGAATGATAGAAGAGATTAGTTTTTTTTTTTTGATGATGATGATGATGATGATTTCAAGTAAGAAGAGGGAATTGAATGAACTGACTTCAAATTTGTGATGACCGTTAGAGGAGACATTACCAATAGATAAAAGTTTTGGAGCTGAATTGGTGATGGATATTTGATAATCACCATAAGTATCATCTTGTTCAAGTACTAATTGAATGGTCTCTTTGACTGGGATTTAGAATCTCCTAGATTGAATGGGTTGTTTATCATGACTTAATCTACAATTTTGAGTTGGAGGAGGTTAATGGCTTGAATTAGGATCAAAGATAATGGTTTGATGAGGTTGATAATCATGATTAGGTTTGTGGTAAGAAGATGATGTTGAGATTGAGTTTGAGTTTGAGATGGGATGATGGTTGGATTGAGTTGATGATAATTCCAACTATAAGTTCTAGTTGGTTGACATGAGTTATGAGAAGTACCATAGTATTGATTGGCTGGGAGTAAAGTTGAGATGGCGGGTGGTGAAGGATTGGGATTAGTCATGATGATGATGATGACAATGATGATTTTCCAGTTGATGATTAAATTGAATCAAAAATCAAATTGAATCAAATAAAAAGTCAAATAAAATAAAATCTAATCCAAAGAAGAAGTTGAATGTGATCAATTTGAGCAGATGATGATGAGAAGAGGCCTTCCTTAGGAGGGATAAGATGATTATGAAAATCAATCAAACTTTTTTTCAAAGCCTCACAGGTCCTTTGGATTGTTTCATCTGACTTTGAACTGGTCTCAAAGTTGGAGGAACAATGATTACAGTAGTTGAGTTCATCCTACTTGTTGGATTCAAGTTGACCATCATCTTTGAGGAACTCATTGGTTTGGATAGAACCGGGGAGGCAGTTGTAACAGAAAATTTGGTTGTGGCTGAAATAATAGATAATATTGTTTGATAAGAATTCTCCTTTTTCATTGTTTTTGTTGTTGTTGTATCCATAGTGAGTAAGGATGAAGTAGGTTGGGGCAAAGAAGGCACATCAGAGATTGTAGTGGATATTTTGGGTTGATGATAATGGAGTCAATCCAATTTAATGAGAAGAAAAACTATCTGCTGTCATCTTGGGTGATAGAGGATATCCTGAATTATTCTCAGAACTCATGGTTTGAGTAGAAAGTTATGATTCTTGCAATAAACTGGTTGATATTGGATGTCCTACTGGACAGGATTGTGGTGATTGAGGTAGTTGTCCTGGTACTTCATGTCCCACATGTTTTAAATTTTCAGCATGACTTCCAACAGCATCCTTAAAAATGTTCTCTTTTTTCTTTGATGATTCAGCTACAAAAGCACTATGGTGGGCAGCTATCTGGAGATTTAGAAATTCAGCCTATGTTACAAAAAATTAGGGACATAATTGTCACTCAACTGACGTAAACAGATGATCATTTTTTTCATTCAGAGGTGTTAAATTACCCAAGCAGGCAGGGGATGAATCTTATCCAAGAGTTTCCTCAGGAAATTCTTCCAATTCTTGAAGTAAAATTGATTATCCGCCATGGAAAAATTTTTTGGATCCATCTGTGAAAACCAGTTGGAGCACAAATTGGGGTAGGACCTTTCCCTGAT
Organism: Puccinia polysora; assembly: GCA_025617555.3. Taxonomy (NCBI): domain Eukaryota; kingdom Fungi; phylum Basidiomycota; class Pucciniomycetes; order Pucciniales; family Pucciniaceae; genus Puccinia; species Puccinia polysora. Next base: position 33,298,826 of record CM062627.1, read on the forward strand.
CATTGAAAAAACTATTCTTGGGTGATTAATTAATTTTTCCATTGAATTTCATTTCCAGAAAGAAGGAATCAATTTTTTTGTTATATTTTAATAATTACAATTCTCATGATAATTGGAAATAACACTGCTCCAAGGTGATGCCCAGTTTCCAGAAACCGGAAATCACAGGAAGTGTTATTCCCCCATAGAGAATGAAACAACCCATGATGCAAAGTAAAATAAATGTGGTCAAACGTGAAGTTCTGTGTCAATTCCTTTCTTATTCTTCTGTACGGGGAAAAACACTTCACAAAGTTGATTTCTGGTTTCTGCAAATTGGGCATCAACATCCATAAATTTAACTGGGTATACAGAGGGAAAGCATGGGGTGAAGAAGGAAAAAGAAGCAGCATAATGTGGCTTGTAGAAAGTGTGGTTTTGATGTTCTCTAGGGGGGCGTAACATGGCTCCAAGGTGATGCCTGGTTTCCAGAAACTTGACCTCACAGGCAGTGTTATGCCCCCATAGAGAATGAAACACCCCATGATGCAAAGTAAGAGTAATCTGGTCAAATGTGAAGTTCTGTATCAATTCATTGCTTCTTGTGCTTTATGGGGGCATAAAACTGTACAAAGATGATTTCCAGTTTCTGGAAACCAGGCATCAAAATCCATATATTGAACTGGCTATACAGAGTGAAAGCATGAGGAGAAGGAGGAACAAGAAGCAGAATAATGTGGCTTGTAGATAGTCTGGTTTTGATTTTCTCTATGGGGCGAAATATGGCTCCAAAGGGATGCCTGGTTTCGGGAAACCAGACATCACAGGCAGTGTTATTCCCTCCTAGAGCATGAAACACCAAATGATGCAAAGTAAAATAAATCTGGTCAAATGTGAAGTTATGTGTCAATTAATTTCTCATTTTTCTTTCTGGGGGCATAAAACTTCACAAAGATGATGTCTGGTTTCTGGAAACCGAGAATCAAAAACCATAAATTGAACTGGCTATACAGAGGGAAAGGATGGGATGAAGAATTACAAAGAAGCAGCATACTGTGGCTTGTAGAAATTATGTTTTTGTTGTTTGCTAGGGGCGCATAACATGGCTCCAAGGTGATTCCTGGTTTCTGGAAACCGGAAATCACAGGCAGTGTTATTCCCCCGTAGAGCATGAAACACCCCATGATGCAAAGTAAAAGGAATCTGGTCAAATGTTAAGTTCTGTGTCAATTCATTGCTTATTTTTCTTTATGGGGGCATAACACTGCACAAAGATGATGTCCTCTTTCCGGAAAACGGACTTCAAAATCCATAAATTGAACTTGATATACAGAGTGAAAGCATGAGGAGAAGGAGGAACAAGAAGCAGAATAATGTGGCTTGTAGATAGTCTGGCTTGGATTTTCTCTACAGGGGAATAACATGGCTCCAACGTGAAAACTGGTTTCTGGAAACCAGACATCACAGGCAGTGTTATTCCCCCATAGAGCATGAAAAACCCCATGATGAAAAGTAAAAGAAATCTGGTCAAATGTGAAGTTCTGTGTCAATTAATTTCTTATTTTGCTTTAGGGGGGCATAACACTGCACAAAGATGATGTCTGGTTTCCAGAAACCAGGCACCAAAATACATAAATTTAACTGGCTATACAAAGTGAAAGCATGGGGTGAAGAAGGAAAGAAAAGAAGAATAATGTGGCTTGTAGGTAGCCTTGTTTTAATGTTCTCTACAGGGCATAAAATGGCTCCAAAGTGATCCCCCGTTTCTGGAATCTGGAAATAACATGCGGTGCTATGCCCCCATAAAGCATGAATGACCCCATGATGCAAAGTAAAAGAAATCTAGTCAAATTTGAATTTCTGTGTCAATTAATTGCTTATTTTGCTGATGGGGCCCTAAAACTGCACAAATTTGATGTTTGGTTTCTGGAATCTGGGAATCAACATCCATAAATTCAATTGGCAAAGCATGGGATTAAGAAGGAAAAAGAAGCCGCAAAATGATAATTCTAGATAGTTTGGTTTTTATTTGCTCTATGTGGGCTCAACATTGCTCCAAGGGATGCCCAGTTTCTGCAAACTGGGCATCACCCTGAAAGAAATATTGTCAAATCTGGGTTTCTTAAATTTCCTTTCTCATTCTTCTCTACAGGGCATAACACTGTCCAAATTTGAAGCCCAGTTTCCGCAAATATTCCATCAAATCCATAAATTTAAATGGTCATACAGAGTGAAAGCATTTGATGAAGAAGGACAAATAAGCATCACAAGAACACTTGAAGATAGTTTCTTTTTGATGTGGGCTATGCGGGCATAACACTGCTCAAGGGTGAGGTCCAGTTCCCCAAAACCAGGCACCACAGGCAGTATTACGCCCCTGTAGAGGGTGAAACACCAGATGATTCAAATTAAAATAAATCTTGTTTGATCTGGAGTGCTTTAAAAACCCTTGCTTATTTGGCTCTACAGGGGCATAACTTTGCCCAGAGTCAATGCCCAGTTTCTGGAAACCAGGCACCAAAATCCATGAATTTTAAAACTGTCATACAGAGTAAATCTATTTTCTTCTTCTGAGCTTCAGAGCTGAAACCATAATCCTGACTGGTGGAAGTACAGGTGAGGACATGTTGTCTCTGAGTTGGGCATGGGGGAAGGACAGGAAGAGTGGGTATGTTGAGCTTAGGGGTTGAGATTGGTTTTTAAGAGCCACTTGCTCCACTGGCTTGCTTGGGCTGCCTATGAGCTTCCTGTGACTACTTGGGGCGGATCCCAAATCTCTACAATCCACAGCAAACATTATCAGCTTGGATCCAAGTATAGGATGCCATGGTGAACCATGAAGTGCTTGCGCAAAATTCAGGCCGGTCATCATCAGGAAGGCAACACAGCGCGCCCATCCTGGATATAATCCCTGTGTAAAACAACCCTCCAAAAGGAATCCCATCCAATGGAAATAAGAGAAAAATGAAAAATCATCCCAGGGAATAACAATGTGAACCATGAAGTGCTTGCGTGACATTCAGGCCACTTCCTCAACAGAGAAGCAATAAAAGGCGCCTGTTCTGGATAAACTCCCTGCGTAAAATTCTCCTCAGACAGTCATCCCCTGGGAAAGGATAAGAGATGAATAACTGGATTCACTCCCTTGGAACGCAGGATTTACAAGACTAGGAAATCAAAAGTGTGTGAGACCTTTGCCATTTTATAGGGTATTTCAAGCATAAAATTTTATGTAACTATCTCTTTGTATGTTTTAGCTAGCTCACTACACTGATTGTAGTTTTTTCTTTTCTCAATCTGACCTTTATAGGCCCAAAGGTTCACTAGGCACTGTGCAATGGTTCTTGAAGGGTTCAAAATCCAAAGCTCAAGATTGAACTGGGGGGGGGGGTTATGGAAGGACACATGCTGTGAGTCCCAAAGAGGATAGTTTTACTATTAACTGAAGAGCTAGGTTCATTCCACACCAATAAATACCTTTTCAGGGATGGATTACTTTACAAACTACAAGTGTAGTATGTATTTCATCCAGTTACGCTCAGGAGGGACTACACTCTTCTGTGGTTATAGTTGCACTGTGGCCAGTGGAGAGCACTCCCATTTTGTGAGCAGATCTGCAAATGGGACTGCTAGAGACCCATGTGTGGACTGCCTCACATAGTAGCCCGGGCACCAGAATTTGGACTGTCAGAAGCCAACCATGGTCCACCCACATAATAGGGTAGGACCAGGAAGTTGAGCTGGCAGGAATCCAACTGTGGTTCAGGTAACTCACCCCCTCTCCTCCCTGGTGATTACATAAGCACAACTACCCCTGGACCACACTTGACTTCCTGCAATGACTCCTCATCACTTTTCAACACACCTCAGCCTTGAACACACCTCATGTAGCTACACTCCCACTAAAGTGTTTTTCAACACACCTCACCTAGCTAAACTCTCACTAAAGTGTTTTTCAACACACCTCACCCAATTTTCAACACACCCCACCTAGCTACAACCTCACTAAATTGTTTTGAAACACAGATAATTTTAAATTCACAACTCATTTGAGTTGTGTACACAACTCAAATGGGCTGTGTGGCACACTACAAAACCAAATGGGCCATGTGGCATGCTACATGACTCAAATGGGCGGTGTAGCATGCTACATGGCCCATTTGAGTTATGTGGCACTCTAAAAAACTACAATCAAGTTTTGTAGTCTCCACACGACTTGACTGCAGTCGTGTAGCCCCCACATGACAGTTCAGTTTTGTGTGGCACCATGCACAACTACATTCAAGTTGTGTGGGGTTGGACATAAATCAAATCTAGTTGTGTTCCATGCCACACAACTAAAAGAATTTTGGGCGAAAAAAAACTAAAATAAACAAAATAAAATACAAAAAAAAAAAAACAGAAATCAGCCAAAAAATCAAAAAAGGTTGATTTTTTGGTTTAAAAAAAAACAAAAATATAAAATATAAAATAAAATAAAAATAAATTGATTCTTGCAAAACCCCTGGGGTTTTAATACCCTTGTACACAGGTGTAAATGGTTGTGTATGGGGGTGCAAAAATCAAAAATGCCCATTACGGGGGGTATATGCCCCCCCCAGGGGTTGTGCATGTTTGGAACAACCCTTTGGAGTAGTGTATGGGCCCCCGAGCGTTGATTGGGTCATTTGGGGCCCTACAAGACTCCCAAAGGTTGTGTGGGGCGCTAAAAAACTCCCAAAGGTTGTGTGGGGCCCTAAACAACTCCCACACGACTGGGAGTTGTGAATTTATCATCACCCTTTCAACACACCTCACCCAAGTTTGAACAAATATCACCTAGCTACACTCTCACTAAAGTGTTTTTCAACAAATCTCACCCAATTTTGAACAAACCTCACCTAGCTACACTCTCAATAAAGTGTTTTTCAGCACACCTCACCCAATTTTGAACAAACCTCACTCAGCTACATTCTCACTAGAGTGTTTTTCAACACATCTCACCCAATTTCAACATGAACATGGATGAATTGGAGGAAAGGGAAAGCCCAAGCAAGATGGTAGTGTTTTCTTGTTGGAAAAGGCTTCTTGATTTGTAAGACTTCCTCCAGATAAAGTTCAATTTTCAAAAATATGCTTACCATGTTTTTCACAAAATATTCAATTCTCAGCATTCAGATTGCTTTGATTCATAACAAGATCAAATATTTCTGCTTGGATGGAAGCATGATATCTAAAGAGCAAGAAATATTCCTGGAAGATTCTTCCAGCAGTACCTCAAACCAAACACTACTGGCCTCCATCCAAGCTGCAGGGGTGGGTCTCAAAATCACATTGGCAAACATTGTTTTCATCATGGTATTTGGTCCATTCTTTCTGTAAAAAAATTGAAGGTAGCTAATACTCCAACTCCACTAGGAGCCACAATGGAATGCCAAACAACAGGTTCAGGCTTTAGATTGCTTGCATAGATTGCGCCAGACAAAAACAGTGCGTTTTTGTTACATTATTGCTCCAAAAGAAATTGAGGAGAATATTCAAAAGGTAAGATCCCATTTACAAACAATTGTTAAGCATAAATGGTATTTATGTGCTCCTAATGTTGATTCAGGTTCAAAAGAGAAAGAAAAAAAAATAGAAGAGCAAGTAAAATCACTATTATTCAACCAGTCAGGAAATCTCCACTATCAAGCTACATTCTTTGCTTTTTTTCAGATAAACTTTCATCACAACTAAAGATTGGAGAGAGATATTTCAGATAATACAGGAGGAGTAATAATTTTCTTCAACCATTTTTGAAAGATCATTCAAGGAATGAATAAAAAGATGTAAAATAATATTTATAATAATATTTATTTATTATTCAGGCTGCAGGTTTTCCATCATTCTTAATAACCTTAATATATTGTATCTTTAAAGCAGTTCTTGTTGCAGGTTGTAGTGCATTCAGCCAATTTTGATTGTGAAATTTTTGAGATGATTTTTCTGGAATCCTTGGATTGATCTCAACTTGGGTGGAAGATTTCCTATCAACAAAATTTGGCTGCCTTTCTGCCTTACCAATCTGGCTCCAATCAATATTTGATGGTCAATGAATTGTATCAATTGGGAAGCTCTTTCTGAATGCCATTCCAATTGCATCTTCCTGTGAACAGTTATACCATTTTAATTCACCTCTTCTGTATCAGAGTACACTGCAGGATCATTGAACTGTGCTGAAAGTGCCACATAATTTTTTTCATCACACCATTTCTGCCTCCTCTCTGGTAGCTAAAAATTTGAATCATACGTTGTCAGTTCATTTTCCACAAGTGTGAGATTGAATGGCTTATTCTGTTCAATAGTTTGGAAGTATTTTGCTTGGCCTTTCTTTTCATGAAAGCAACCTCTCCACTCCTTTGGATCAATCTCCACTCACCCTTTAAATGGAGAAAGTACTTTTCAAACAGCGCAGACACAATTGCATGGTTGGAATGGTTGGGGGACCATAAAAAATTGTTGGACTCCCCATTATGAAGTGCAACATCCAGTGTACAAAAAAATAAGAAATCAATGACTTGGTTGAATGGATGCTTGTATCCACTCATCCAGTCAAAATTAAACTGAGTCAGACCAAGCTCTCAAAGGGGGGTTTTGGTGAAACTGGTTATGGCCTGGGTGTGGTTTTCAGGTGACGCTGGTGAAGTTGAATTTCTCCAATCAAATTCAATCCCCTTCACATGCTGAACTGCCAAATAACGCTCATCATTGGTTTGTGGTCCCAGTAGTGTGGTGAAATCCTGATTTGTCATTTGAAGCATGAATCTGGCGTGAGTGTGGACCACAGTGCGCATGGTATCAGTCTCTGGTGGGAGTTGTTTGTTCAACTCTTTCTGCCTCTCCTTGTTAGTTTTCCTCTGGGAAAATAGGGAGGCCCCAGCCCTGAGTCCTTCTTGTTGTTCTTGTGAGTCCCTGGTCTTCCACTGGAACAAAGAGGTTCTCAAACCTGTTATTCATATCTATATCTTGTTTAGATAATTTAAATTCTTAAAAAAATTCTTCAGCATTTTCAGGCTCATTTTCTGTTTCCATGGCTAAAGAAATATGAAATTTTCAGTTAACCATCGGATGAAAAATTAAAATAATCCACTCATTTATTTCAATAGTTAACTGAGTATCTTGACCTGATTGCATGACTGGTAAAAATATCCCAAAAAATTAAGTTAGATTATTGAAAAAATATTTGATAAGAGCCACCAACAACCATTCCCACGTTAAGTTCCAGCAGTTTGTTGGTCTGGCAATACAATATAAGTCAAATCCAATGCTCAATTATTAATTTTTTAGTCTTTATTTCACTTGGTTTAACTAACAATTGGAACCAGATGGAAACATTTGTGAAATGTGTTTTGTTTCAGCCAGCCCTGATGGTGGGCTTTGAGGGGCATTAATTGATTGAGGTAGAGGTTAAATTCCATGAATTGGTAAATCTGTGGCTACTGTATTAATCCCTTAATTCACATCCATTGCAGTTGTTGATTTAGGTTTGAGATAAATTGAAGCAGTATTGCATTGTTGGAGGTGTGGATAAGTTGGTTCAGGATTATTCCCCACATGGTTTGAAGGTGAAAAATTCATTCCAGAGGCTTGGGAGGCTTGAGGGTGTAAAATACCTTCAATATTTGGATTTCCCAACACATCTGCATCTCTTTTTGGTTGTTCTTGGGGAAAGAAGGGAAGGCCCTTGTTGATACAAATGGATGATCCTGTAATTCCTCCAGATGTGGTGTAGAAAATATCAAATGAACAGCACTTGAATCAAAGGATGTAGAAGGTTCCCTACTGCAACCTATTGTATTGGGAGAATGGGTCACATTTCAGTCTTTCCCCTGAAGATTGCATGAAAAAAGAAAACCCATGAGAGAAATTTTGAAAACTACTTTATACCCAATACTCATTTTCTCAAATGAATCCAATCATAGAGAGAGAGAAAAGTTTGCATTCTCCGGTATGACACTCTACAAAAAATTCCACATAATATGTCTCAAATAATCTCAATTGAAAGTAGTGATTTCCCTGTGCACATATTCAATCACACAGCAATCAAAGAACATCAATATCCTCCCTATACACCTTTCAAGTTTTAGTTTTGATATCCAAAATACAAGATCATATCATTCTGTTGAAAAATTTACTTCCTCCTACATTACTCTGGGATTCTTTACAAGACCAACAAAGTACCATGGTTGAGAAAGTCAGCACCTGAGCTTTGGAATTGCATGTTTCTTCCTTGTAAAAATGAATCATGTATTTCAAAGAGAATTCCTTTTTGATTGGTGGACCTGCCAAGATTAAAATTCATTATCTGACCTAGAAATATTATTGCACATGAACATGACACTTACCTTTTCCAAGCCATTTAAAATGCATGGTTCAGAGTTTGTGAAAGTCAGAAATTTGGGTTTCATTAATTCCCATGGAAAATTCTTGAAAAATTGCTCAATTCCATTGATTCTATAAAGTTTGAATGAATCTGTCATCATCTAAGATCTATTTAATTTTGGTTTTTCTATCATCAATAGGGTCAAGCTCATCAATTCTTTTGAGCATGCTGAATCTTAGTCTGTCAAAAAAACAACTTGAGAATCACTCCGATTCTTCCTCATATTAAGCTGCTTCTTGCAATTGCTTGGTGGAGTAAATTATTTATTGTGATATAAATAGCTTAGATGTTGTACGTTGGAGGGATGAGGAGGTTTGAGGGAAGTGGAGGAGTCAAAAACATCATCTATTTGTATCCTAAATTCCAGCTGATTTGACAAAAAAAATGGAAAACTGGTGGTGGGTTGCTTGTACAAGGCCCAGAAACATGAAAAATCCCTTTTTAGATCCAAATTATGACAAGGTGAATAAATCTCATGCATCATGCACCCCTACCTAGATAACAATTCATGAAGAACTTCATGAAATTTTTCAAAATTTAATTTATTTTCTTTAGAATACTCCATGTAAAACTATTGAAAATTAATTTATTAATTTCTGAAAGCTGTGAAATTAGGATAACAAACAATGAATTCTCCTGCAATTCAACAAAAATAGCTCAATTCCCAGAAGATATAATTTTCACATGCCATTTTTTCTAGTGGATTTTGTGAACAGTGTCAGCTTGTGATTTCTAGCACTTGAGCAATCCATTTGCCAATATTGCAGAAAAAATAAGACCAAGCAATGATTTCCCTGTGTATCCAAATTTTACTACTTATTTTCACACTTGAGGAAGCTCTTGCATGTTGGATCTAAAATTTGTATGATCCACTGCCATTATTACAAGTTTTTTGGGCTACTGTGAAATTGGTTGTTCATGGAATCAAAGTATATTTTTTGGATTTTATACCATTGTGCCCTCAGTGGATATTTATCTTTTGAGCTGTGGCTGTATGTAGCAGCAGGAGAGTGAGCCTATGCATAGCTGGAACATGGAAGTGCAAATTTATCATATCATTAAATTCTGATTCAGGATGGAAACTGATCATAGCACATTGGTAAAGTATGTCCTTTGAAATTCTGTGACCTATCATCAATCCCCAAGAGTATCACTCCTTTTATGATTATCAGAAATTGTTTAATTTTAAACCTCTCAAAATACTCAAATGGACAAAAAAACGTGAAATAGAGATGTTATATGGTTTTTTGTGACGTAAATGTGAAATTAGGCTTTTCAAAATTTGTATTATGATTTTTTTTTGAAATAAATGCATGGTAATCTCTGAAAATCAAAAAGATTTTAATTAATTAATTTTTGCAAAGCAGTATGCATAAGCTAAAACATGGTTTGGAAAAAGGGTCATGGGAGATAATTTCAGCTTTTCACATTATCCTTATACAAGAAAAATTTCACCTAACCTATTTTTTCTTCAATATTAAATGATTTGTTGCAACCATAAATTTCCTGGTTTCTGGACCGTATTAAATGGTAGGTGATATTTTTTGACAATTTATGAATCAAATAAGAGGAAAAAAGGTGAGTAATTGAAGAAATATTTACTTGGAAGGGATCAAATGGGGTTGAATTATTTGAAAATCATACAGATCTGAAAAAGATCAATCATTAATATGAAGAAAATCAGAAAGAAACCAGGGAGAAATCAAGGGGATTCTTGGGGAAAAATAATGGAAAATCAAAAGACACCTTTGATAAGTCCTGCAGAAATCAATTAGAAACACAGTGAAAAATTCAAAGAGTCAAATGATAATTCATTGGTCACTTTTGGAGAATTTAAGAGGAGACTCAGAAGAAATCTTGGATCAACTTTTTTTCAATCTTTGTGAACTCTACCAAAAATAATACAGATTCAATGTTGATTTTATCTGGAAATTAATTAAAAAATGTGAAGCAATTGGGGACACCATCATGGTGAAGTGACTTCTCTGGTCAGCCAGAGATGCCTGATTTTTCCTGGTGACACCACACCACACCACACCACACCACACTATCTCACACCACACCACACCAAACAAAACTACCAACCATTCATCAAAACAACTCAACAATCCAGATACTTCCAAACAAGAACATCCCTTTTTCCAATGGCTCAAGAAAAAATCCACCCACTTTTCAGAACAGTTTCAATTGTTTCACCGGGCCCATCCTCCATTATCTAATGTAATAAAACTAGTGATTCAAATACTCTCACTCCTTCTTCATATAATCAAACTCTTAATTCCACCCCTCTGGACCCTTCTCCTGCACTATCATATAATCAAAAGGAGGCTCTGGGTGAGGCTATCCAATCATGGGCAAAGTACCTTGAAAATGCCATATCTACCAGAGGATTAAATTGCAAGAATCAGGCCTACACTTATCAATATGATAAATTGGGGGATTATAAACCCAGAAAAGATACCTCCAAATTAAAAAAATCAAGAAAGAACAATTGTCCTTTCAGGTTATCAGGGAATTATTAAAGAAGATTGGGTGTTTGGGTGGTGAAGTTTATATGTCCAGAGCACAACCATCCACCTTCCATTGATCCTTCCACTCATCCCATCCACAGAAGAATCCAAGGGGAGCAAAAGGAGGTGGTTGAAAATTTATCCAAAGCTGGATTTCCCCCTTTAAAGATTCTCAACTCTCTTATACAAAACTCATCATCACCTATCCATACAAATCTCCCTACAATTTACAAGAAAAGATCCAAAATACAAAAAAATGCCCTTGATGGAAAAACTCCTGTGGAACCACTCATACTGAAACTGCAGAATTCTTCTTTTTACTACAAAATGAACAATGTGGACGGTCAAATTAATTCATTATTCATTTCAAACCCTGATTCCATGAAAATTCTCAAATTTTTACCTACTCTCATTATGATTGAATGTACATATAAAACCAAAAAATTTGGAATGCCCCTTCGTCATATTCTTGGGGCAAAAAATTCTGCTAGAAGCTTCTCAGTTGTCTTCTGTTTTTTATCTCACAAGAAAAAACAGAACTAGGATTTGGCCCTGACTCAAATTTAGGAAATCTGTGAAGATAAAGAGCCTAGTGTGATTTTGACAGACACAGAACATGCACTTATTAGCTGAATTGAATGAGTTTTCCCTTCCTCTAATCATCTTCTCTGTGTCTGAAACATTTTCAAGAATATTCCAAATCATTTCAGGAGGAAATTTAAATCCAAAGATGAATAAAATCCATTCCAGAAACAATGGCATCAGTTGGTTTATTCAAAATGCAAATCAAGCTATCAGGAAAACTTCGCAAAACTTTCTCTGGTCTGGAATCCTCCCACTTCTGACTACCTTCTTGAAAACTGGATTCCTCTAAAAAAAGGAAATTTGTCTCCTACTTTGAAAACAACTACTTTTACTTGGGAAAAACAAGTAAATCAAGAATAGAATGTTCTCACTCCTACATTAAAAGATTCATCAATTCTTGTATTGGATCTTTCTGTAATGTAGTTCAAAAAATTTGCAGTTCCATCACATTCCAAACCTATTGGAGAGCCATTGAATCCTCTCAGCAAGAATTCAAGCATCTCATTGGTTTGCATCACCGTGTGGATCATCTTTCTGGAATGGTCAGCCACTTTTCCCTCAAAATCATTCATTCATTTCATCAAGTTACTGATTCTTCCACCGATTGCAACAACTTTGATTAATCTTCTTACATGAGTATACCAGGTATTAACATGGTCAAATTGGCCATCAGAAAGGGTGAAATATTCCAGCTTGATGATTTTCATCCTCAATGGCATGTCAAATATCCCATCTCAGTAAGTTTTTCTTGTGTTTTTGTTTGGGGATTCAAGCTCAAATGAAAAGTTTCCTGATTTGTTTTGATTTTCCTTTCTCCAGTTTACTGTGAACCCTGAATCAACTGAAGACTCAGAAAAACTTGAAGTTCCAACCAAAGACAGTGATGAAAACCTATATTTCACTCAAATATTTGAAGAATTAAGTAAGGCGCCACCTGGAGAACAGCTATATTATCTGATTGAAAGCATGAAACTTTACAGTGGCAGATATCAACTTACCCCAATTGAAGAGCCAAATTCCACTCAAATATCCAAAGTAAGAGGAAGACCCAAAGAAGCAGCAAATAATTTGAAGAAGATCTCTCAGTCCTGAAGCAAAATAGATCAATCTGGTTTTGAATATTTTGAATAACCCAAGAGGAGAGGAAGGCAAAACAAGAAATTCATAGCAAATTCAAAGTTCAGTCACCATTTTTATGGAAAACAAAATACTTCTACTTCCATTTTTTTTTTCTTATGTGTTCAGGTTTCAACAAGGTGCAAGGCCATCCAAGGGAAGGGGAAGGGAAAAATAAAAGAGGAATCAGAGAAAGAGGTAATTTTATAACTATAATTATTTTTTCAGTAATAGTTTTTCTTTTTAATGAGTTCTTGTCATTTTTTTAACATAGAGTGAATTTTGGACTGAAGAGGAATAATCAGAAGATGATTAGGTTTCAGATTTGGATGAAGGGGGAGATTGAGCAGATGAAGAGCTGCCAGATTTGGATTTAATTAAAATGGTTAGATTTCATTTTCATTTTTTTTGGGTAATTGTTGGATATTATTTTTCATTAATTTTTTCATTAAAACATTTATCAGAGGTCTGGAACCATTGTGAATAAGCAGGTTGATTCTCCTGAAAACAATGTTGGAACAAGAATCAAGAGACTAAAGGCATCCAATGAAGATTGTGATGATCCTTACCATCCTCCTGAGAGGAAGGTATTAGCAGCCCCAAAAATCAGTGAGAAAGTTAGTACATTTGGTATTTTATCATTTTTTAATTTTGTCTGATTTCTTTTGGGTTTTTCATCTAGGTTTCCTGAAAGTTATCTTATTCTTCTTCTTGAGTCTTTTACCAAGTATCAATTGAAGAATTGAGTTTTATCTTTAGTCCATATTTGCTGTTATAAAAAATTCTGATTTTTGGTTTTAGTTCCAATAAAAAGATTTCATTTCCCAAAAAATAGCCATTCCACATATCTCACATGTTCAAGATTTAATAGAGGATGAGAACTGTGGCTTTAGATCAGCAGCCATTTGTTTGGGGAGGAAGTCAGAAGACTGGATTAAAGTCAGGAAAGAAATGGTGAAAGAGCTTGAATCAAACCCAATCTTCAAGGACACAACATTTCTGGATGATATCTGGGGTGAAACTTTCCAAGAAGCAAGAAGGCAACTGAACCACCTTTATCGACCAGCTCCCATGAATATGTGGATGAAATTTCCATTCCATGGTTTCCTTCTTCCTGAAACATAAAAGTGTCCAGTGATTATATTTTATTCTTTAATGCCTTGCACTTATTTTCCTCTAAATTCCCCTCCCACTCCAAATTTCCAAATTTCTCCTATTTTCTTCATTATTTTGAAAGAATCCAAACATATAGTCTCATTCAAGTTCAAGTCTGATGATTGGCAAGCTCCCAGGTTAGATCCAATTTGGAAAAGCTTTGCAACAAAGCATTCCAAATCTTGGAAAACCATTGTTCAGAGAAATTTGGATCTTTCAATGAGGTTTTGTTCCCTCCTCAAAAATCAACTAGAAAAAGAAATCCAACAATAGGGCGTATCAAAGTTAGCAAACCCGCCATTAGAAACCCGCCATTTTTTTTGACAAAACCTGCCATTTTTAATGGAGGGTTTCTGAAGTACACATACCCCCTAACTGGTGTATTTCAAAATTGTGTGTTTCATGAAAATGGCGGATTTCAATCATCAAAAACGCCATTAAACCCGCCATTTATGCATCATCATCCATCCATCATCCATCACATCAAAAACACCCATCCACATCATCAAATCCATACCGGTCCCATATCCATCGCATCACACACATCTCTATTGTTTTTCACATACCTTCACATACCCATCTTCACACAAAACCCATCATCATCTCATCAACCCACATCACTCACCACCTTTCTCAACATGTCCAATCAAACATCCCGCCAGCAAGTTGAAAACGCAAAAAAGCTGACTGAACTTTTGCTACTGTTTGAATCCCATTCAGACTCTGATTCAGACTCTGATTTGGAATCAACTTGGTTAGCTTTGAATTCTCTTTTGGCAAAGCAATACATGGTTCCAAGAATACACACTCTCCATAAACCTATGTATGAAAGGCAAAAGCTTTATCTCATCCCTGACTTAAGCTTCCAGCAACTGTTCCGAACTTTGTTGCCTTCTTTCATGAAACTTTTGGCAATGATTGAAGACCACCACATCTTCCAGAACAATTCTCGCAATCCTCAACGCAATCCAGCCATCCAACTTGCCGTTGCTCTTTGTAGATTGGGGTCAAATGGAAATGGAGCAGCAATCCATTGATTGGAAAATCTATTCTCAGTCAGTTATGGAAGCATTGACTTATACACCAAAAGAGTCATAATTGCTATCCTATCTTTCCGTCGCTTGGTCCTTTCATGGCCAACCAAAGAAGAACGCAAGGAGATATCTCAAGTAATGGAGACAGAAGGCTTTACTGGTTGCATTGGTTTTGTTGATGGAACCACCATCCCCTTGAGTCAAAAACCCAACCTAGATGGCAACCACTATTTTGATTGTAAAAAAAGGCAATTGATTCATTTCTTTTCCAATTGCTATGATAAAACTTTGGATCACACACTGACCAAATATGTTCCATCTTTTTGTTTAGATACTCCGTGGCACTACAACTTGTTTGCAATAACAACAAGAAGTTCATCTCCCTCCATGCTGGCCTTCCAGGTTCTTGTCATGATTCATATGTTTTCAATCGGATGCGGATTTCCCAACAACCAGAGATCTACTTTGACCAAGATCAATACCTTCTGGCTGATTTGGCTTATGCTAGTGGGAAATATGTAGTTCCAGCATACCGGAATGTTTCGTCCAATGATCAAGGAAAAACCAATTTTAACTATCATCTTGCCCAATCACAAGTTTGGATTGAGCATGCCATAGGAATTCTGAAAGGAAGATGGGCCAGCTTACGGGAGATGCAAAACCAGCTCCAATGTTCCAAAGATATGAGGTTCCTCATCAACTGGATTATCACTTGTGTAATCCTTCACAACCTTTTGACCGACATCAAAGATGAATGGGACAAAATATTCCAAGATGATATTCCTGATCCGCCTCAAGTCATCCCTGTCTCATCTGGTCCCTCATCTTCTTCTATGAGAGAGCAGATTCTTCCTCTCACCCTTGCTCGCTTTGATGAGTAATTTTTGATTTTGAAATTGGTAAAAATTCCCTTCACCGTATTTTTTTGGTTTTGGTTGTTCACCCAAGATTCATAGGCTGAGTTTTTTTTTTTTTTTTTTTTTTTTTTTTTTTTAGTGGACTTGAATCCAAAAACACCTCCACCTCAAACCCTGCCACTCACCAAATGCTACCCCCCTCCCCCTCACCACTCAACCCCTTCAACCTCACCCCACTCACTCACCGGTCAAACCCTGCCTCCTCCTCAACAAACCACCTCACTCATCACCACCACCTTACTCACCACCACCACCTCATCTCACCTCACTCACTGAATCCCCTCCTCCTAATCCTGGTAAGCCCCGTCCACCCTCTTCCTCTTCCTTCCCCTCACCAGTTGCTGATCCTTTGATCATTCAACCTTTAGTCCCCCCCTGGATCAATTTCTCAATCCATCAAGGTGAGCCCCTCCCCTCCTCCAATTCCTCCTCTCATCAATTGAGCAATCGATGAGCAATTGGCCAATTGATTGGCAATTGATTGGGCAATCGATTGCCAATCAATTCGCAATCAATTGGCCAATTTTTTGGGCCGATCAATGCAGGGTTTTTGTAGGGTACAGGAACTGACTTCCCCATTGTTTTTTCTTTGTTTTTGTTTCTTTTTTTTTAGGTTTTCAAGCTCTGCCAGAAAACATTCTCTCAAGTCTTACGCCAACCAAGCTACGTCCTGGGACAGTCTGGTTTGCCTAGTATGATGCCGGCTGCGGCTCCTCATCATTACCACTCCTTCCCAGATAATTCTATTCTTTTGATATCTATCAATTCCTTCACTGGCTACCGAACTCAAAATGTTATACATCCATTCAAATTTCACCTTGATCCTCACCTTGGGTGCAGCAAGTGCCTGGGAGGGAGAAAGATGGAAGGAGATGGTATGAAAAACATAAAGAGAGGTGGCAAGCAGAGGAATTGTTGATTTTCATCTCTTTTTTATTTTTTTAATCCCACCGTTTGTCGCCAATAATGAGAAGGTTGCTGACATTTTTTTTGTTTTTTTTTATTTTTTTGACCGGTCTTTTCATTTGTCGAACCCCTTTTTTGATATCAATTCCTTCACTGCCTACCAAACTCAAAATGTTATAAATCCATTCAAATTTCACCTTGATCCTCACCTTGGGTGCAGAAAGTGCCTGGGAGGGAGAAAGATGGAAGGAGATGGTATGAAAAACATAAAGAGAGGTGGCAAGCAGAGGAATTGTAGAAAAAGGAGGGCTCAAATGAGGGATTTGGAAATTTCTTTGGAAGTGACTGACAACTTGATCAAGGAAAAGTCTGCCTGGTCTAAACAAAAGCTATGCCCTTTGGATCTGTACCCTGCTATCATGGCTGAAAAGAAAAACAACCCTTGAAAACACACCCAGGAAGAATTTAAGCAAGCAAAACAGATAATTGGGGCTTTCCACTTCTTTCACCATGGAAAAGTTATTGTTCTCGACCAATCTGATCACCATGCTCTGGTTGCCGTCATTGAATTTGTGCCTTTGGATTGACTATCTGAGCAAGATAAGAAAGATATAAACTTTGTTACAACATTCCTTCACTGTTCAAAAAAATTTGTCAACCCAGTTGGTCCCTCAAGATTTTGGGGTGGAAAAATGTGGGCGATTGGTTGGCAAAAATTGATGAACCCTTTGAAGTTATTCAGACGTTATGTGAAGAAATCATCCATTAGATCTTCTCCTCAAGAGTACGCTGTCCTAAACCTGAAGGCCAACAAAGTATCCCAAATTTTAGGGAAAATGTTTTTTAATTTGGCCAAACTTGCCTTTGAATCAAACGGTGATACCATGAAGGACAGCAACATCCCCTCTTTCTCTTTGTTGGAATTTGGTTCCAAGCCTACACCTTTTGATTGCTCCCCACACCTCACTTTCACCTTGGATTCTTTTTACAATTCTCCTCATATTGACAAAGGCGACATCTCTGGCTATTCCTTTTTACTTGTGGTCCCAACCAAAAAATCAAATGGTTGACTTATTGAAGATACGGATGAATATCAAGTTTCGGAAGGTCAATTTGTTTTTCCTGACCTTGGCTTTGGAATTGATTTCAAGCAAAAAGGTATAGTCAAAATGGTTTGGGCGGCTAACAAGTACAAGAACTTTACCTTTCCAGCTGTGGACACAGCAACCCATACCAGAATGGCCATGTCACTCCAAATTAATAAAAAAACTCAGAGCACTTGTAGGGACATGAAAAACGGCCAAATTTACTCTAGAGAAAAAAATATCAATAAAAACAAAAAAGATTTGTATATTGGTGGGGTTAAGAATGCTCTCAAACGTTGTTGTAGTAAAAAATAATTTGTTTTTCTTTCATCCATGCAAATATATTTACAAGCCCAGCATTTGAGTAATCTGCTGTATTTCTTCTACCAATCTACCACTGCCAATGCAAGCCAAAGCTACTGATACCTTATCCTTTTTTTTGTTTTCCAGTTGTTCCCTCTCCTTTTCCAGTTGCACTTGCTGCCAATCCTTCTCCTTTTCCTCTTTTTGAAACTCTAGCTCAGCTTGTTTCAACCTCCACTCAGCATACAATTTTTGTTGATTAGCCAAAGTCTTGGCTTCCTGCTTTTGACCATCCATGGCCAGTTGGCAATCCCACTTTTGCTTTTCAAACTGAAGTTTATCTGATTCAATTTGTGATTTCACTGTTTTTTGGAGGGGAATGGCAATTAGCATGATTTTGAAATCAAGGATATTGAATCAATCAACTTACATGAATCTCGCTTCTCCATGATTTCTTCAAAGCCCGAAAAACTGGAAGTGTTTCTCCTCTTTTGATGACTTTTGGGGTTGACATTGATGGAATTGGAGGCCTTTTGCTTACCCTTGGCAGAGGAGGTTTGAGTCTGAAATTCCTCACTAGTATTTGAAGGCAATGTGGGAGGCCCCATTGGCTTGAGTTTTCGGCCAATCAAAAATGGATGAGCCTGTTTTTTTAAAATTTAAATCAGTCAGGAGCAACCAGACAGAATCAAAAACAATTTAGTTCCTTACTTGAGCAGATGTTGATGGCAACGGTGATCCAGGAATAACATCCTCCTCATTTGGCAAGTTCTCCAGTTGTTCTGCCCCAGGAAGAGAGCAATCAAAAGAAGGAAGTGAGGGGTCCAAGGTCGGGATTGACTGATCAATCAATACCAAAGTAGAAGTTATTGGAGCCGATTGTGTTTGAATATCCTCCTTGTCATCAGATGGGGGCCACTCCAAGGCCAAGGTTTCATCAAGGTCCCCGTTGGTAGGCTGAGCATCCCCAGCCAAGTCCTTGGCATCAACGGAATCAGATTTTTGGGCATCAAAAGCAGCTAGGGGGGTAATGTTGGCCTTCTTTCCAAAGATTTCATCCATTTGAATATAAAAAGGACAAATGGAGTCCAACTTATCAACCACCGAGTTGATTCCTTTGGCTTTGTCCAAGTTGGTGATACCAAAGCCAGTGGAGATAGACATGGAGTGGGCCTTTTTGTACTTGGCTTGATAGTTTTTGAACCGCTCCCTCATCTGTTTGGATGACAGATCCAGCCTACCTTTTGTTTTGTTCTTGATTTCATTGGCCATCAGGAGATAACCATTTACCTTAGAGGATTGAGGTCGGCCAACACGTGTTTTGTTGTTGGATCCAAAGCAGGCATCGTAGTTGGAGGGAATTTTCAGCCAGTTTACCAGGATGATGTGATCAGCTCTCTTGAGCTGGCTTGAGCCCTTGGAAGCTGATGGGGGAGGATTGTTTGTTGTGGAGTTCCTTGGCGATGTTCTCTTGGGTGTGTTGGACTTGTGGGGGGAGGTTTGCTGAGGGGCCATTTGAAAGAGTTTGGGCTACGCAAGTGATGAGAGCCATAAAGTGATGAGAGTGGTGAAGTTTTGAGAGCGATAAAGTGGATGAGAGCGATCAAGTGATGAGAGCGGTTAAGTGATGAGAGTGATGAAGTTTTAAGAGCGATGAAGTGGATGAGAGTGATCAAGTGATGAGAGCAATAAAGTGATGAGAGTGGTCAATCAATTTTATGATGAGGGTGGGGGTAAAAAATTTTCCGATGAGGTCGGAGGTAGAAGGAGGTGGGAAGACAGGGGTGTATGACGCGGACAGGTGGTGGAAGCATTTAAATACTTTATTTGAAAAAACCCACTTATTTCAGGTTAACTTTGACACGTCTGATCTGAAATAAGTGGGTTTTTTTGATTTTTAATGGCGGGTTTGAAATGGCGGATTTGGGTTGAAACCCGCAATTAAAAAATGGCGGGTTTGGTTAACTTTGATACCCCCTAATAGTTGAATGATTTTAATAGGTTTTATCAAAGTTAGCAAAACCTCCATTAGAAACCTGCCATTTTTGTTGACAAAACCCACCATTTTTAATGGTGGGTTTCTGAAATACACATAGCCCCTAACTGTTGTATTTCAAAATCACTTTTTCATGAGAATGGAAGATTTAAAACATCAAACCCGCCATTTATGCACCATAATCCATCTGCCATCCATACCATGCAAAACACCCATCCATACCTCCACCTCAGCAAATCCATACCAATCCCATCTCCATTGCATCACACACATCTCATCCACATTGCTCCATATCTCCACTGCTTCACATCTCCACTGCTTCAGATCTCCATTTCTTCACACAAATCTCATCATCATCTCATCACCCCAGATCACATCACCATCTTTCTCAACATGTCCAATCAAACTTCCCAGCAGCCAGTTGAAAGAAAAAAGCTGACTGAAATTATAACCACTGGTACACTCCCACTGGTTTACTCCATCCTCGTCCTCACCAAAAACCATCAACCACCACCACCCCTCATCCTTTGATTGGCACCCCTGGTAAGCCCCCCCCTTCCTGCCCCTCATTTGTTGCTGATCCCTTGATCATTTAACCTCTAGGACCCCCCAAAAATCCTTGCTCAATCCGCCAGGTAAGCTCCCCTTTCCTCCTCCTCCTCCTCTGCCGCTGCCAGTGGCCTCCTACTCCTCCTCCCCCTCTGCCCCGCTGGAAATAAATTGATTTATTGCCGACGGCCTCCTCCTTCTCCTCCTTTGCCACCGCCCGCAATTGATTGATGGATTGTGGGAAGTGGCCTCCTCCTCCTCCTCTCATGCCCTAGCTGAAAATCAATCAATTGATTGCCAGAAGCCTCCTCCTCCTCCTCCTCCTCTTCCGCCGCCGGAAATTAATCAATCAATTGTGGGCGCAGTGGCCTCCTACTCCTCCTCCTCTGCCGCCACCGGAAATTCATTGATTTCAGCCTCCTCCTCTTCTGCTGCCGCCGGCAGCCTCCTCCTGCTCCTCCTCTTCTTCTGCTGGTGATTGATAAAGCAATCAATTGATTGCAGGCAGCGGCCTCCTCCTCCTTCTCCTCTGCCTCTGCGGGAAATCAGTTGATTGATTTCTGGTGGCCTCCTCCTGCTCCACCTCTGCCGCCGCAAGCAATCAATTTTGGGCAGCAGACTCCTCCTCCTCCTCCTCTGCCCCCGCCAGAAATCAATTTTGGCCTCTCCCTCCTCTGCTTCCGCCAGAAATTGTTTCAGCTTTCTACTATTGCAGAGCAAGCTGCAAAAGTAACAGAAATAACATGAAAATAATAATAATAGAATAAACCTAAGAAGGAGTAGGAAAACCATAAATATTATTGCAAAAATGGATTTTCCACCCAAGATTAGGTAGGGTTACTCACTGAAACCACCCTTGAAATCCAACTCCTTATATTTTTAAACAATTAAGGAAAGAAAGACCAAAATACCACAGCACTACTATTAAACTTTTTGGACAATTAAATATTACACATGTATTGTCACGTATAGATTTCACGCCTAAAATTCAGTCATAATTGAGGTTTTGTGTATATTTTAGGAGTTACAGACGGAAATGTGTTCTGTCACAATTCCCGCATGCAGCCACGGCAGCCAATGCACCCGCACGCGGCTGAGCTACAGCTCTGTCACTCTTTCAAAGTTGTGTATGCAGCCCTGGGCCTCTGACAAGTACGGAGCTGCGGGACTACGGGTTGAAAAAGTGACAGGCAGCCTGAGAAACCTAGGTACCGTGTAAACATGCTAAAACCTACATGGTAAAATTCTACATATGTAATAAATGTTCCTGTGGATAGTAGATAGTCTAAAAATACATAAAATTATATAAAAATACTTAAATAAACTTTATACATATATTTTATTAAATATAATTCAAAGTACCAAAATGTCAAAAACAAGACAATTACCACTTCTAAAAATATATTAAAATACTTTAATATACTATTATGAGAATTTCTAGACATCAAAATTTTGGTGACATACTAAGAAAACTTATGATTTAAAAATATTACATGAATACCCATGAATTACATTTTTAAGTAATTATTTTAGTAAATCAACTGAATTTCGAAAATAAGGAGTAAAATAAATATCATGACTTTACTCCAAACATTTAATACATAATGAGAACTCACCTGACATCGGAATATCCATAGGAATGTCTATTGTAATAATTATTAACTTACTGGGAACATTTACTAAGGATACTTAATTAAATAATAAATAAAAAGGACAGATTAGTGTTATTCACACATCAAAATATCAATTATAAAGTAGAATAATTCCCATACCCTGTGCAGTAAGATGTTACCCTTGTTACAGCACCAAGAACACGTGACAGGATACTAATGGTTACCCTGCTAGCCTCAGTGTCTGTCCCTTTGAGCCCCTGTACCATTCAGAAGGACAATATTGGGACTCCAAAAACTATAAATAAAGAGCTCATTAGAGGATATTGATACCCAGAGACCCAGTTATATTTATATCCAGACACCTTGCCAAGGTAATAAAATACTTATAAGAGATAAGTAACTGATTTATGGATTTAGTCTGATTGATAATATCTGTCCTCAACCCTCTTTTCATCAATTTAAACTGATGAACAACCTTATAACCCAAGTATACAGGTTTAAACCATCAGTGCACATCCCAAACAGATACCCAAAGGATTTAATAATATACCAGTGAGTTTTATTATCCTTTCTCCATCGTGGAAGCTTGGTTACAAAGCCCTGCCACTCCACCATGTATTTTATATACATATTATCTTTGGGAAAAATATCCTTTAAACTAAGGGGCCCAAAGTAACCAGGCCTATGTTTTTTCATACTGAATTCCCTGAAGGGAGGTGTTAAAGATCCCCAATATAATTTTGGCCCCTCTATAAAAATATTTAACAATCAATTTATCTATATTGATCCATAACAATAAACCATAACCAAACCAATTAACCTTGCAATAAGCTTTATCCAAATATTTTCCAGATTATTGCTGCATGTATTAAATAATATATTTATTATTTATTCTATCACCTCTGGTAGCTAAAGGATAGCAAGGGTCTTGGCATCCAGGAGGCTGACAAATTGATTGATTGATTGCCAGGGGTCTCCTCCTGCTCCTCCTCTGCCCCTGCTGGCAATCAATCAATCAATTGTGGGTGGCAGCCTCCTCCTCCTCCTTCTCTGCTGCCGCCAGAAATAAACTGAGCGATTGATTAATTGTAGCTGGCGGCCTCCTACTCCTCTGCCGCCGCCAGGAATTGATTGATTTATTGCCGGTGGCCTCCTCCTGCTCCTCCTCTGCCTCTGCGGGCAATTGATCACAGGTGGCCTCCTCCTCCTCCTCTTCTGCTGCCAGAAATTGCTGGATCAATTGCAAGTGGTGGCCTTCAATGGAAAGATGTGATTTCCTGGGGATGAGACCCAATCCATGATATGACCATCCAAGGTACACTTGTTGGACAGGTAAATTGGCCCATCCCACAATGTCACACTTAGCTTAGTGTTTAAAGCATCACTCATCAATTTTGAGGTCATGGGTTCAAATCCCATAGTGTGCAACACAATTTTGCATTGTAAAACATCCACTACACTCCAAATTTTATAAAAAAAATTGAAAAATTCTTGATCCTCACCCCAAGCAAAGTAATTGCATTTGAGGGAACAATATGGGAGGAGATGACTTGAAAAAAATACAGAGATGTGGAAAAAATTGGGCTTTCAAGCCTCAAAATTTCATGACATGAATTGAATCCCTTCTTGATCCTCATCCCAAGCAAATTAATTGCATGGGAGGGAACAAAATGGGCGGAGGGATTGCAACCCTCAAAATGATATACAATGAATTGAATCACTTCTTGATCCTCACCCCAATTGTAGTATGGTGAATCCAGTGAGTTTGGTTGGGTGGTCAACTCCTGATGGTCATGTGAAAAGCCATGATTGATGGCCAGACCAAATGGGTTGATGAGGAAATAGCCAAGGGTGACCAATATTTTCGGGTCATCAACCCAGCATGGTTGCTGATCAAATCAGGGCAACAAGAATTGGTTTTGCTGCTGTTGTGATCCTCATGACAGTTACAACCAGTAGAATGGCCTCCTTCCAATTCCAAACTCTTGGCGGCTTCAGTTGAAAGCCGCCACAGCCAAATTGATGGCACACCCCCATCAGTTGAACACCTGAAAAGGGGTGGTTGACTAACCTACACACAGCTTTGAGAACCCGCCAACCATGGTTTAAAAAAAAAACCACTGAGTTTTCAACCCAACCAAACTCTGTGGACACACCATATGTGGATGGGAGAAAATGATTTGGGAAACATACAGAGATAGGGAAAGAATAGGTCTTTTCAGAATTGGCTAAAGAGGCAATGTTGGATATTTCTTGAATTGATTCCTCATCTGTTTGGATGGAAGAGACAGCCTAAGGTTTTTTATTCTTTAGTTCATTGGCCATCAGGAGATAACCATTAATATTAGAGGATGGAGTTTGGAAAACTTGTGCTTCATTGTTGCATCCAAAGAAAGCGTCATAGTTGGAGGGAGTTTTGAGTGAGTTTACCTGGATGATGTGATCAGGCTGACTTGAGACTTTGGAAGCTGATGGGGGGGATTGTTGGATTTTGAGTTCCTGGGGGATTTTTGCTTTGATTGAGTGAAATTGCGGGGGGAGTTTTTACAAGGGGCCATTTAAAAAGAGTAAGAGGGATGAAGGGAGGAAGCAATTTGATGAAAGCAGGAATGAAGGGATGAAGTGATGAAGTGATGAAGCAATGATGAAATGAAATTTATGATTTGATAGAAGGAAGGGTGAAGTGATGAAGAGATGAAGCAATGAAGCAATGAGAGAATGGATGTGATGAAAGCAATAAAGTGATGAAGTGATGAAGTGATGGGGAAAAGAGGATAGAAAGAGATGAGAGTGATTAAAATCAATTTTTTCCAATGAATTTGGATGTATATTTTTTTGCATGGGGTTGGAGGTTGAAACCAAAGGTGATGATTTGGAATGAAACACTTTTGAGCTGGTGAAAGCCTTTATATACTTTAACTGAAAAAACCCACTTATTTCATGTTAAATTTGATACATCTAATCTGAAATATGTGGGATTTTTTGGTTTTTAATTGCAGGTTTGAAATGGTGTATTTGGGTTGAAGCCCGCCATTAACACATGGCGTGTTTGCTCAACTTTGATACGCCCTAATATTTGTTCTTTATTTTTAATTTTTTGAATTAAGGCTGTAAGGTGTATGAAAGAATGCACATGATCTTTAAAAACTATTAATGAATTTTCTTTTTGTTGTTCTAAAATTCTGAAAGCATGAATCACCCAGAAAAAAAAATTATAAAGGCCATCAAAAGGATTCAAAAATCCAGTGAAAAGAGTGAATTTTGTGAATTTTTTTTGTTTTTTGATGGAATTTTTAAAGGTCAAATTTGAAATTCAAAAACTCTGAAAAATTATTTAGAAAGCTCATTAATAGTTATTTTAAATTTATAACAGCTTGAAAAACCAAAAAATGTTAGTCAAAATGGCAAACAAAAAGATCCAAAAGTCCAATGAGAAAATTGAATTTTTTGAATTTTCTTACTTTTTTAAAGAAATTTTTAACAGTAAAGCAATACATCCAAATAATCTAAAAAAATATTTCAATTCTCCTTAACTGTTAATCAAATTTTGATAGCTTGAGTAAACCAAAAAAATGAAATAAAAAGGAAAATAATAGGATTAAAATATCCAAAGAGAAATATGATGTTTTTGAACTTTTGTGTTTTTTTGAAGGAATTTTTGAAGGTGAAAGGATAAACCCCAAGAACATGAGAAAAATATTTAGAAGCTCTTTGAATTTTTGCTAAAATTTCTTGCAGATGAAATGACCAAAAAAACGCCACTAAAACAGCCAAAATAAGGATCCCCAAAACCATGCAAAAATTTGTTTTTACAGAATTTTTCCATTCTTTGATTGCATTTTTGAAGGGGTTCTAATGCCTCCAAAAATAAAAAAGATTTTGGTTAGGATTTTAAGAGTCCCTGCTGCCGGGCTGCGGAGTCAGAATTCAAAAAAAATAATTCTTGAAACATGTGTGAAATAAAGTTTTTTTGTGTGAAATATTCAAGGGGGGCAACCGCGCAACAACGTCAATATGCATGAAATAAAGGGTTGGATGCATGATAAAAATAATGTGTTATTTTTATTTTTATTTTTATTTTTATTTTTATTTTTATTTTTATTTTTATTTTTATTTTTATTTTTATTTTTATTTTTATTTTTATTTTTATTTTTATTTTTATTTTTATTTTTATTTTTATTTTTATTTTTATTTTTATTTTTATTTTTATTTTTATTTTTATTTTTATTTTTATTTTTATTTTTATTTTTATTTTTATTTTTATTTTTATTTTTATTTTTATTTTTATTTTTATTTTTATTTTTATTTTTATTTTTATTTTTATTTTTATTTTTATTTTTATTTTTATTTTTATTTTTATTTTTATTTTTATTTTTATTTTTATTTTTATTTTTATTTTTATTTTTATTTTTATTTTTATTTTTATTTTTACTTTTACTTTTATTTTGATTTTGATTTTTATTTTTAGGGTGATGTTAAATTCAGGGCTCCAGTCGTATGGGAGTCGTGTAGGTCGCCTCAACGCGTGGGGGCCCATACACTACTCCATATAATTTATAATTTATAATTTATTATTTTTATTTTTTATTTTTTATTTTTTATTTTTTATTTTTTATTTTTTATTTTTTATTATTTATTTTTTATTATTTATTTTTTATTTTTTATTTTTTATTTTTTATTTTTTATTTTTTATTTTTTATTTTTTATTATTTATTATTTATTATTTATTATTTATTATTTATTATTTATTATTTATTATTTATTATCTATTATTTATTATTTATTATTTATTATTTATTATTTATTATTTATTATTTATTATTTATTATTTATTATTTATTATTTATTATTTATTATTTATTATTTATTATTTATTATTTATTATTTATTATTTATTATTTATTATTTATTATTTATTATTTATTATTTATTATTTATTATTTATTATTTATTATTTATTATTTATTATTTATTATTTATTATTTATTATTTATTATTTATTATTTATTATTTATTATTTATTATTTATTATTTATTATTTATTATTTATTATTTATTATTTATTATTTATTATTTATTATTCATTATTTATTATTTATTATTTATTATTTATTATTTATTATTTATTATTTATTATTTATTATTTATTATTTATTATTTATTATTTATTATTTATTATTTATTATTTATTATTTATTATTTATTATTTATTATTTATTATTTATTATTTATTATTTATTATTTATTATTTATTATTTATTATTTATTATTTATTATTTATTATTTATTATTTATTATTTATTATTTATTATTTATTATTTATTATTTATTATTTATTATTTATTATTTATTATTTATTATTTATTATTTATTATTTATTATTTATTATTTATTATTTATTATTTATTATTTATTATTTATTATTTATTATTTATTATTTATTATTTATTATTTATTATTTATTATTTATTATTTATTATTTATTATTTATTATTTATTATTTATTATTTATTATTTATTATTTATTATTTATTATTTATTATTTATTATTTATTATTTATTATTTATTATTTATTATTTATTATTTATTATTTATTATTTATGATTTATTATTTATTATTTATTATTTATTATTTACTATTTATTATTTATTATTTATTATTTATTATTTATTATTTATTATTTATTATTTATTATTTATTATTTATTATTTATTATTTATTATTTATTATTTATTATTTATTATTTATTATTTATTATTTATTATTTATTATTTATTATTTATTATTTATTATTTATTATTTATTATTTATTATTTATTATTCATTATTTATGATTTAGTGGAGGCTACAAAACTTGATTTTAGTTGTTTAGCGTGCGGTACAACTCAAATGGGACGTGTAGCATGCCACACAGCCCATTTGAGTTGTGTAGCATGCCACACAGCCCATTTGAGCCGTGTAGCATGCCACATGGCCCATTTGAGCCGTGTAGCATGCCACATGGCCCATTTGAGCCGTGCAGCATGCCACATGGCCCATTTGAGCCGTGTAGCATGCCACACAGCCCATTGAGCCGTGTACACAATTCAAACAGCCGTGGACAGAGTCGTGTAAATGGCTCAATGAGCCTTGAATTTAACATTACCCTTATTTTTATTCTTCCCAAAAACTCTACCCATGCACTCATTGGCATTCTAGGTCCCCACTTCATCTTACACACATGGCAATCTTTATTACTTGGATGTTTTCATAAATTTATTTTTGGTAAATTTTATTCTGCAGCCTTGTAGGTGGGTTTATAAAACTCTCAAAAAAAAATCTTTAAAGTTTTTAACACCTTCCGAAATTCATCCAAAAAATCAAGAAAATCAAGAAAAAAAATATTTCACATTGTGTTTTTGGAACCACTCCTTTGCCTTTTGCATTGATTTTTTCAGTGCTTTAAACTCTGAGAAATTTGAAAAATCAATCAAAGAGCTTTGGAATTTATCTTTGTAATTTCTTGGATGTATTCTTGGCCCCCAAAATATTTATCCAAATAAAAAAAAACAAATGAAAAAAAAAATCCTTTTCATTTCTTTGTTTTTTTTTTTTTTTTTTTTTTTCAAAATCAGGCATCAAATTTTCTATAAATGTTTTTTACAGAAGAAGAAAAAATTTTCTCTCAGTGCTTTTAAAGTTTTCAACTCAAAAAATGTTCATCACAGTGAAAATAATTGAAATAAAAGTAGTGGTCCACATTTTTCATTCTACTTTTTGTTATTTTTTGATAAATACAAAGAAAACCTTTTTTAAAAATTTTATTTCACTAGTATTGGTCAATATCATTTGACTACTATTGGTTTGATTTTTCTGCTGATGTTTTTTAGAGGGAAAAAAACCTCATTCCCAAGGTCTAAATTTTTCTGAAGAATCATCTTCCAAGAATTGGAATACTTGGTCAAAAGATTCTCCAAAGTTGATCCAATTTGGGGCCTGGACAGGGATCAGACTCAAAGATGAAGGAAAATGTATTCTTGAATTCTTAAAAAGAATAAGACATATAGGAGAAGATTGGGAACTTGGATTGGCTGAAAAATTAAGAAGAAGAAAAGCTCAAGGCATCAAGGAAGAAAATAAAATAACTGGACACTTATATGTTTCAGCAAAAATAAAGCAATTGCATGGAAATTTCCTCCAAAAACTCATTGGAGCTGGTCTAGAAAAGATGCTGAGTTGAACTGTTTCTTGTTGAAAAATTTAACCACACATTTCATGCATTCATTTTGGGTCCTTGAAGATTGGGTTGGAATCTAGCTCTTTGACCAGTTATTTCCTGGTTTGAGACCAGTCTTCATATTTCCTTGGAAAAAGAACAGCTGCTTCTCTAAATTCATAGTTTCCATCTCTTATGGAAGGTTGAAAATGGGATATAGGTGGAATAGCTGTTGCAGGGTAAATGAATTATTTGTATTGGAACTACAAGAAATAATCAGAATTTTTTATAAAAAAACTTATAAAAAGATAACATTCAATTTTTACATTGAAACCTTTTCAAAAAAATCTCAAAAAAGAATAAGATAATGTAAAGGAAACCTAGAAAAAATTCCAACAAAGATCTGAAAATAATCTACTGCATCCTCCTAAGCCAAAATCCCAGGGAATCTCTCAAACTCTGCTTTTATGCAGATCAATCCCCAATTATGTAAGCACTCATTCCTTCTGACCACTATCAAACCAGACAAAATCCTAGTCAATCTTCCAAGCTTCAAACATTAACTATCTTCATCTCCTGAAAATAAATCTGTTTCATTCTTCTCTTATCTCTTCTTCTGTTTTAATTCCCTTTCTTTGAATGCTGTCCCAAATAATTTTCTCAACTTTCATAAAATAAAACTCAATCATTTCTGAATGCAACTTCAACCCTGTAACTGGTGAGAGCTATTCCAAGTTGAATCAAGAAAGAAAATCCTTTCCTGGTCTTACTGTTCAGCCACCAACCTCTCTTTCCAAGCCTTAAATTCAATACCTCCTTGTTTCTCAGTCTCACCCCCGCTTCCAAATTTATCCCTCTCCACCTTGTTTGTTTTTATTTAATCTTTTTGATTAATTTTTTCCTTCTCAACTCAAAAAAGCCTGTTATAATCGTTCATTCCAGTCTGTTTTTTGTAATCATCATCTCATTCTCAGAAATTGACATGTTTTAAAACCAAATTTCTTCAAAGAACCAACCAAAGAAAGAATGGAATTGGGTCCTTGCTAAACTTCCTCCAAAAATGGATTCCAAAAGGAAATGCTAAATCTGGCTTTGGAGAAAATTCCTCTTCTTTCCCAGGATAACTATGGAATATGGAAAAACAAGATGAAAGAACTGCTGAAGCTTGGGGGATTTCTTTCAACCCTACAATCAGAATCTGATAAAATCACAACTCAAGAAAACAATAAAATCCAACTACTTCTAAATTCAAAAGTTGATTCAGTCATTCACAACAACATGATTAGTGCAGCTAAGATTAACTCAGAAAAATAAATTTGGCTCTAAATCAAGGAAAGTTTTTTATATCAAGAAGAATCAAACCAAGCTACAAAATACAACAACTTCCTCCAAATTACTTTCAAGGAAGAAGATATAGTTGAATTTTTCACAAGAGTCAGAACTACTTCAAGTGAATGATTGAAATTGGTATGAAGCTGCCTCAAGAAACCCTTTCCTACTAATCCTTTCCAAATCCCGTACCTCACTCTGAGATCTGAAGATAAATATAATGTACTCACACAATAAAATAGATTTCATATTTGTGTGTGACCACTTGACTCAGTTCAAAAATGATTTGAAAGCTGAATCCATAGAGGACTCAAACTTCACCTCAACAAGCAATTTATTACTGGTCTCAAACAGAACTATATTAAAGAAACAAAATTGAATTCAATGTGTAGAAGGCTATCAAAACCCCAAAAAATATAAGAATAACTCAGAGAAATACTGTTTCTATCTCCACCCATACAAGACCTTGGAATTGTGGAAAGAAAACCAGGCCAAATGGAAAGAAAAGCAGAGAAACAAAGAAAAACCTTCCCACTACCATGCCTTTGTCACCAAGTGGCTAAAATGAAAAACCATTCCCTCTCAAAACATCCTGTTTAAAGCAGTTAATCAGCCCAAACCTTCAACAACAAGGAAATATTTGTGTATCTAAATCACTTTAAAGGCAAAGATTTTCCAACTGGTAAAGAAGGAGCAATATTAAAAATAAAGGGATTAGGAAAACTAAAATTGAACTGCAAAAAATCAATCCAACACTCTCAGACAATGTCTCTACTTCCCCAATATTTTTATAAAACTTGTAAATCCCAGACTGCTTGTGAAAAAAGGATGCCAACTTCAAGAACATTGGATGCAACAGGTGTGTTCTCTCAATCAAAGCTACTCAAAAAAATATCAATCTAGGATATAAATATATCCCTTGTTCATTCCTCACTTGGAAAATGGAAGAAAATCAAAGCATTGAAAATTGATTTAACAATGGAAGGCAAATTATTTTTTAAATAATGTGCACTCAGAAAAATCACCAAATACACCTTGAAAATCCAATCCACAAATGACCCAAAGACATTTTAAAGGAGAAAAATCAATCCAATAGGTCCAATGAAACCATAATAAAATTGGAATGCAAGATAAATTCTAACCATTGTGGAAAACTTCACAAGCTACATCAGAAGAATTCTCCTAACCAGAAAGAAAAACATGCCCAAAGTTCTCATTGAAGTACTCAAAATACAGAAGAAAAAACTGGGCTATTTCCCCTTGAATTATGATCAAATTCTGGCTAAAAATTCACTAAAAACAATTTAGTTAAATCCTTCAAAGAAAAACTCATCAAAAAACTAATTTCTGACCCAAATCATCCATAACACAAAATAATTAAGGCAAAGAGGTTAAATTTTAACATAGTTAAAAGTTTTAAAATTGACCTGAGCTCATCCAAAACTCACAAGAAGTACTGGCCAGAAATCCTCAAAGGATTATTCCTCAGTCTTAACCAAAAACCCCAAATGGGTGAATATCTCACCATTTGAAATCATACACAAGAACTCCCTTCCCCAATCTCATTTTAAAACTCTGGGAATTTTGATTATGTATCTTTATTAGATGTGGAATAAAAAGAAGAAATTCGATCCAAAAAGAATTGAAGGAAAACTTGTTGACTACAATTGCAACTACAGTTCATACCAGAGTCCCCCAAAAAAAAGCAATTTAATTTCATCAAAAAATGAAAAATTTGACCTAACCTCCCTGGAAAATCTTGGCAGTCTGAAATTGTTGGATCTTGTTTTCACCATCAAAAATCTCAAACCAATTAAAAAAGACCAAGAAAAGAGCAGAAAACTTTTTTTTTCCCTTGAAATTCAACAAATATCAAGAAATTTCTAACAAAATATCTCCATCCAACAATACCTAATCCTCTGAAAATGACAGTTCCTATGAAGATAAATGTAACCATATCAGAAATTAAAAATCTCAAGGTGATGACTCTCACCAAGTGGCAACCACCCCTGTTTTCATTACCCTTGAATAAATCAAATACCTTCTTCTCCTCCCACTTTTGATCTCAGAAATAGCTCTAACCTAAATCCTCATCAACAATAAGGTTTACATCAGTACTGAAAATTCAAAACATCCATCAAGGCTTTCACCTGTGAAGGGTCCAAAAAATGGAAGGAATAAATTACAAAGTAATTGAAACAGTGCAAGGACTTAGGATTATGGGAAGAGTATGAGGTGACTGAGCCTTTCAACCCACTGGAAACCACTTGGTTTCTCATAATAAAATACAAATTCTATGAAAAAATCCTGATTGAAAATGCAAGAATTAGTGTCAACGGCTACAAAAAAATTCATCAAATTAACTACAATGAATCATTTTCTCCAACTGGGAAGATATCCTACCTCAGAGCCATGCTTCAATTTTAAATAAAATAAAAAATTTAAATAAAACAGTTTTAAATTGGATTGGCCTTTCTTCATGATCCAATCAAAAAAGAGGTAATAATAAATAACCCAGATGGTTTCAATAGATATTCAACATATCTTGAACTCAAGAACATTCTCTACAGTCTAAAACAAGTGCCAAGGAACCTGTATTACATGCTTAAAAATTGCACCAAATCAGTAAAAGTTTTAGAATCAGACAGTTACATTTTTCTCCAAACATCTTCTGATAATAAATACTTCATTTTCTTTCACACCAAAACACTAATCCTGGTTGGAGATGGAAATTTTTTTGAGAGGGAATTCAATACAAAATTCAAGAAATCACAATGCTAAAATACAGAAACAATCCTTGGAATGAATTTTGAAAGAAAATCAGACTGAATTATTGGCATTCAGTCCAAAAACATCAAACATCGCCTGGAAGAACTTGGTCTTGCTAAGTACAAACCAGTTCAAACTCCTTTGAATCTCAATCTCCAACTATCAGGGAATCCAATAAAGACTTTTAGATCTTTAAAAGCCTTAAAATCAACTATAGATAAGCCATATGCCTCCTGAAAGACAGTTCCAGGAGGACCAGGCCCAACTTGAAACTATCATTTTACAGCCTGGCCAGATTTCAGACAAAACCAGGACTCACCCACTGGAAAGAACTGAAACAGAAATAGAAATAAATCAAATCTAACTAAGAAATGAAACTCACACTGAAGTACAAAACAAAGATTGAAAATCTCAAATTATTTGGAAATTTTTCCTACAAAGAGGACCCAACCACAAGAAAATCCCAAACTGGATATCTCAGCTTCTCCTGAGGCACCCTGATTTCCTTGGAGAACTTCAAAAAACAAAAAATTACATATTTTTCAATTGAAGCTGAACTCAATCCGCTAATTGAATAACTTTTTAAGGAAAATGGCTCAAAATTCACTCAAAGAATTATTCTCAACACCCATTTCACACACACTTAATTAAATAAAAAACAAGGGACTTGGCAATAAGTTGATAAAATTTGAGTTTAATGAAAATATATTTCATGTAGATATTAAACCAAAGTTCTCATGGAAGAATTTTAACTTGGGAAAATAAAGCTGAGTGAGCTTATTTCCATCAAGAAAATGATCACAGACTCTCAATAAAGCTTCCATTAATACCACCATAAATAATTTTTCCCATATAATCAAACCCTCCTACACTTTTACAGAAACCAAAGTTGGATAACTCTCTCCATTTATGGCGAGTGTAAACAGTATACCACATCTTGCTCATGCCAATCTACCAGGGAAACTCTAAAAATATGATTTCCTGCTGATAAATCCCCAATTAAATAAGAAATTGGTCCTTCTTGTCAATTACCAACCATTTAAAATACTTTAAAAACTTCCACAATTCAACCACTAACCATCTTCATCTCCTCACGCTCAATCTTTCTCATCCTTATCTAATCTCTTCTTCTTTTTTAAACCACTTTATTCCAATAATTTTTCCAATAATCTCCTTGAATTTCATACAATAAAACTCAAAAAAATCTGACTGCACATTTAAAATTGTAACTGGTGAGAGCTATCCCAAATTGAATTGAGAAAGAATTTCCTTTTATCATTGCTTCCATTCAGCTGAAAACCTCTCTTTCCCTTTTGGCCTTCAAATTTCTCAAAAACTGATTAAATTCATAAAAACTATTAATTATGAAAGTTATTTCTTTTCTTCAAAAAATGAATACTGACCATTGAATTTGCTTTAATTTTCTTCCTTGGCCTTCCTCTCCTCTTGGGTTGTTCCAAATATTCAAAAACAGATGGATATTTTTTACTTGAGGTCTGAGAGGCCTTCTTGAGCTCATTGGCTGCTGCTTTCAGTTTCAATCTAAGTTTAAATATTTTAATAAAATTGGGCTCTTGAATATGAAAAAGTTGATACTTCCCACTATAAAGCTTATTCATTTCACCCAGATAATATGGTTGTTCTACAGTTGCAAGCTTGTGGAATCATTTGAATAATTCAGTGGCATATCAATTTTTATTTGTGGTTTTTGATGGAATTTCAAGGGTTTGTAATTCTTCAGTTGAATCAGGGTTGACATTTAAATGGGGAAAGAAAAAAAAAATAAGTCAGAAGAGTATTCATTTTGACTTGGATATAAAAAACTTTCTGAAAAGGAGGGTTTGGAATGCCAATGAGGATGGAAATATTATATTTGGAATATTTAAAAATTGATGATAGCTGATTTGAATTTACAAATACATGGTATAACCAAATAAAAAGATTAATCAAATTTAAATCAGGAAGGGAAAGATTTGGGGAATTTATGGAATGATTGAATAATTTTGAGGGAATAGTGGATGATCTTTTCAGAAAGAAGATCAACACAGTGGGGAAAACCAATGATATGCTTGAAATATTTCTGAGAGGCTTCAATAGATCTTTCATGAGTTTTCATAGTTGTGAAATTGTAAATCTCATGAACCAAAATAGAAAAATAACCAGTTGATTAAATGATGAAGCATTCAATCTAAGAGTTTATTCCTTCTATTCTTGTTGTTCTATTATTTAAAAAGTGATAGTGTTTGCTTGCCAAATAAGAGACAGATTTATTTTTTTTTTGTGATCCAGTTTTCAAGCTGGTATTCATATTTAGGGGTATTAAGGCAAGTATATAGAAAGTTTGCTAAATTTTTCCTGATAAAATGATTCAGATTTTGAATTTAACAACTGGCGCGTTTTTTTCTTGAAAAGCTTTGATTCATCTTTAGATAATAAGTGCTCCCTGAGATGGGTTTGAATATTTTTGAAAATATGACAGAGACACAAAAGATGATGAGAGATGGGGAAAAATTTTCAATGGAATCAATTAATACTTGTTCTTTGTCTGTCACAATAAAAATGGGCTCTTGCTGTTCTAATATTTCATCAACTTGATTGAGGGCACATGTATACTTATCTTTTTTCTCCTGGGATAAAAAAAAGAAACCAACTGATAAAGTTATTGAGCAATTTTGTACCCCAAAAATATGAAGAAGGGGAATTCCAAACTTGTTTTTTGATATTTACATTCCATTGTGAGAAGAGTAGGAAACATTTTGGGAAGTTTGATGGAATCAGGTTTTGAAATAATTAAATAAGTGATGTGGCCATCCATATTTTAAATTCTAAATAAAAAATAAGAATTGCAGAGTTCTGTTCTCCGGGCTTCAATGGGAGATTTTACATCAAGATGAATTTTGTGGATTTGGGATGTTTTATTGTAAATAGTACTGAGGTTGTTATGAAAAGGACATGAGGAGTGGTGTATCAAAGGAGTTAAAATCTTTTAGGGGGAACGAAAGCTTTGTTTATATTGGCTACAGTTTACTCTTGCTTCCCTTGAATTCTTCTAAAAATTGGATAATTTGAAGGTGGATGGTTGTGGTCTGGACATATAACTTAAACCTTCCAGAGACCCAATATTTTGGAAACATTCACAGATAATCTGAAACAGCACTTGGTATTTTTTGTTTTTGGAAACCTCTTGGTATCTTCTCTGGGTTTATCTTCCCTGGATTCATCAAATTGATATTTGTAGGTGTGTTTCTTACAATTGGATACTCTGGTAGATATGGCATATCCATGGGAATGTTCCAATAATTTGATAGAATAAAGTAGCTCCTTCTTTTGATGATATTATGGTTCAGAAATAGGGGACAGAGGGGTCTAATCAGGATTTTGAGTAGATGATGAAAGGGAAAGAGAAATTGAATCAATAGTTTGATTAGATAAGGTAATGGAGGATGGGCCTGGCAAAAAAGTTCTGAAAAGTGGGTGGATTTTTTCTGGAAAAATTGTGAAAATGTATTTTCTTTCTAAAAAATTCAGTGAACAAAGTATTTGATACTTCAAAAAGAGATTTAGAATAAATTGAGTGAAAATTTATTCAGAGACTTTAGATAAGAGGAAATGAGTTTTATGGAAGTATCTATTGAGGTGTATTGATTATATCAAGATTTGAGGTGAAGAGTTGAAACATTTCCAAAGAATTGTTGAGGAGATAAATTTTTGTATTTTTTATGGGAGATTTGAGTAAAGGAGGTTTTATGTGGTAGGTTTGGAGTGGTGAGTTTTTCTTCATTGAGGTGTGGTGATAGATGATGAGTGGAGTAGAGTGGAGTCAAGTGGTTTGGTTTGGTTTGGTGTGGTGTGGTGTGGTGTGGACAGGGCAGTGTGTTGTGGTGATGGGTGGTGATGAGTGGGTGGTGATGAGTGGGTGGAAGAGTTTGATAGGATGATTGATAAGAGGATTGAAGCACTCCAATATGGGCAAAGCTACCTGCAATAAATTCAAAGTAATATTGAATTTATGCATGTCAAAGGGCTCAAAAAAGAGGACCAAAAACCAAAAGGGGTTTATTGCACACATTTTTTGGTTTGGTTTTTGAAACAGAAATGGTGCCTCAAAAATTACCAAAAAATGATTTTTGGAACCCTTCAAAGGTTAAAATTTGAGCTTTAAGTATGGACCAGGGCTATAATAACATCAAAAAGTTTACCAATATAATGCCCATGATTCCAAAAGGCTTCATTTTAGAAAAATAAAAAGCTAAAATGATGCCAAAAGGCGTGAATGGTGTAATATTAGTAATTTTTTTAATATGTAGACATCAACTGGACTCATTTTCAATGATGAAAAAAATGGAAAAGAAATCAATACATATATATATAAATAAATAAGAATAAAAACTGTTGAAATTTGACTCTCACTGCCGCTGATTCCTGTCATCTCACTGCCCATACTTCATATTTGAAGTCTGTCACTTCCTCCTCCTCACAATGCACACTCTTCTATCCCTGCTGTGATCTCCCTTCCTTTCCTGATCAGCTCATTAATCCTCATGTCCCCATTCCTTTTCTTCTCATCTACTTGTTCCTGTTCCTTTCTATTTCATGTTCTTCACTCTTTTCCACTCAACTCTTAACCGGTACTCCTCTCCACTCAAAACTAGTCACCGTTTCTCAACTTGGCATTCAATCTATCCAATCTGCTGCAGCTATCTCAATTATCCTCAACATTTGTTGATAATCTCACTTGTTGCTACCTATCTGAATCGCAGCCGTGTTCTAATTTTGTGAGAAAGAGATCAAAACTCCCATCAATGTCCTGGCTCTCAATCCAAACTGTTGTTGCTATTCTACTCCGCTATCTGACTATCCTTGGGTCCTAAGGCTTCTCTTTCTATCAGTGGTCTTTTTCAGCTCCTCTGCCTATCAATTCATTATCCGGGGTAGGACTCCATATCCCTTGAATCTTCTTTCATTTTTATTGACTTAAATATTCTGTCTT
Organism: Puccinia polysora; assembly: GCA_025617555.3. Taxonomy (NCBI): domain Eukaryota; kingdom Fungi; phylum Basidiomycota; class Pucciniomycetes; order Pucciniales; family Pucciniaceae; genus Puccinia; species Puccinia polysora. Next base: position 33,337,260 of record CM062627.1, read on the forward strand.
TATCAATTATTGAATCCTGTTGTTTTGTCCAGTCTGGTCTTAAGCTTCTTAAAGCAATTTATCAGGTCAAATTCTATCACAATCAACAGTCCAAAGCGATCTTCAATTGCTAACCTCTCAAGACCAGTTCCAGCTCAGCTACAGTGGATGAAATCAATCCAACAATTCTCAAGACCGCCTTAGAAGCTATTCCTGTTCTCACCAAGGAAAACTTCACCATCTGGAAAACCAGGATAAAATCTCTCTTAAATCTTGCTAAACTGAAAGATATAATTGGATCCAATACTGAAGAACTCTCAGAAACTGATAACACCATTCTCACCTTGATTCTAATCTCAAACCTTTCTTCGTCTATTCACACAACCATTGTATTGGCCAGAAAAAAAGAAAGTTCCAAAGAGATATGGCGGGAAATTAACAAACACTTTGTGTCCTCTCAACTGTCCAATTGAGCTCCGGTATACAGCCAATTCACCTCTATTGTGTTTGATGAGAAAAATATACAAGGATTAATTTTGGACATTAAGAATGGAGTCAATAAGATGCACAAAATTGGAATTTTTCTTCCCATTGACATTCTTACCTATATGATCCTTGATAAGCTGCCGGATTTGCTGAAGAAAATCAAGCAATCAATTGCTCACTCAAACTTTCAGTCTGAAATCAACCCCAATGCTGTTCTAGATCATCTTTGCATCCATATGAACAAATTAAGAATGAGCAACTCATCTGCTTCCTTGTCCAATAAGATTGCTTCTCTATTTACTGATTCTTCTGGGAAATGAAAACCAAGGAAACACAACACTCTTGCAAATAATTCTAAGCAAAATTGTTGGATGTTGTATCATCACCTCAGACAAAAGAACAATACCCCTCCTGAATCCAAGACTTATGTCAGCTGTCTCTTCATCTCTAGATGTCAAGATTCCCTCAATTTGGTTCTTGACTCAGGCTCATCCAATCACATGATTTCTGACCCCAATCTGTTTACAAATCTTGACCACTCAGAAAAAGGAATGATTAGTACAACCTGTGGAAGAAACCCACTGGAAGTGAAGGGGAAAGGAGAAGTCAATCTGAAATGCGATTTGGGAGATTTCAAACCACACAAAGCTCTGTTTGTTCCTAATATCTCAATCAACCTAATCTCCCTGAGAAGACTCCTTCTCAATGATTATCTTGTTGATTTCCAGTCCAATGTGTTTCTTCTCTACAAACTTGGAAAACTTGCAATGAAAGGGTATTACATCAACCACATTCCCTGTCTCAGGTTTCATCCTCCAACCTCTTCTAGTTATCAATTGCATTTGTTCTATGCTGAAAACCTTCACAAATCACTAGGGCATGTGAGTTACCATAGACTGAGACATAAGATGAACATTCCTATCAAGAAAACCCAGAACTGTTAATTGTGTGCTGTATCAAAAGTGACCAGAGCTTTTTTTCACTCACAAATTTCATCCACTGACCGCGTCTTTCAAGCACTGCACCTCAATACAATTGGGCCCCTACCCACCTCAAAGAACGGGCACAAGTATCTTGTAACTGTTACCAATGCATTCTCTTGAAATGTGGCTGTTATTCCAGCTACCAGTAAGGAGCTTATTCCCTCATTACTTATTGAAGCCATTGATCTGGAGGCAAAACAATTCAAATACTATCCCTCCATCCTGCACTCCAATCATGGGACTGAATTTGAGAAATCCAAACTAGCTGAATTCTGCAAGAAAAACCTAATTTGTCAACGGTTCTCCAATCAATATACCCCTCAGCTCAATGGACTGGCCAAAAAATTTAATCAAACTATTATAGAGTTGATTCACTCAAACCTGAATGATTCTAATCTTCCCATAGGAATGTGGCATGAAGTGGCTCAGGCTTATTAATCAAATTCCGTCTCATAAAAGCAAAAAATTTCCCTATGAGTTGTTCAAAGGCACTAAGCTTCCTCTCTCTTACTTCCATCCTCTAGGCTCTCCATTCTCCTATCTTATTCTTCCCAAAGCTCCTGGATTGAAACTACTCCCTCCAGGCAAGATTGGTCACCTGATTGGATATAATCCCAATATTAAATCATACAGAATTCTCACATCAACTGGTAAGGTGATAGACTTGAAGCACATTCTTTTCCTGGACATAGAATGCAAGAATGCAAACAATTTGTCCTCTGAAGAATGGATGCCTGAATGCAAAACTCCCAATCTCTCTCAAGAAGAACCTGAGTATCTAGATGAAGGATCTACAGCCTTGCCTACAGATGAAGGATCTACAGACTTGGAACTCTCAGGTTCCCCATTGGATCAGTCTCCTCCTGAGGATCAGTCAATCATCAAACCCTCAGAAAGTTCTTCTGAATCAGCATATGAAGACGCTAGCAAAGGAATTGCTCCCACTCCTGTTCTGAGAGAAAGAACTTTTGCTGTCAAACCAGTCAAATGCAGCTATCTCTCAACAAAACTGGATCCCAACAAGGTCTGAGCTGCCAAACAAGAAGAAATCAACCATATTGAACAACACAAAGTGTGGGAGGACGCCACTGAAACAACAAGTCTTTGGCTCAATACTCTGTGGGTTGATTGCCTCAAACCCGCCACAAATTCCTCTCCGGAACGCCTCAAATCCAGACTGTGTATTCAAGGGTTCAAACAGGAATCCGGGATGGACTACTTTGACACTTTTGCGCCTACTGGAAAATTCCCCTCTCTCCTTCTTCTTCTCACTCTTGCCGCTGAAAAAAATCTTTCTGTTAGACAATTTGATGTCACAAGCGCATTTTTTTTTGCTCCCCTAGAGGAAGATATTTAATTAAAACTCCAAAAGAATCTGATCAAACTAGTCCATTTCTCAAACTCAAGAAGTATTTTTACGGTCTGAAACAAGCTCCAGCTAACTGGAACCGTACACTCACTGAGTGGTTTGAAGAGATTGACTATCAACAGTCTCAGTCAGATGCCTGTGTCTTTATTCATAAAAACCAAGACTCCTATATCTTTTTCCATGTTCATGACTTAGTAGTGGTGGGTAAGACGGAAGCCTTTGAGGAGTTGTTCCTTCATTGCTTCCCTAACTTGTCATCTCATGATCTAGACAAATTATTGGGGATGAAACTAGAATCTGATTGAATCAGCTTTTTTCTATCACAGTCCAATCTCATCAGCAAAGGTATCCAACTGTTGAATCTATCCAAGTGCAGACCAGTTTCTACTCCTCTTACACCCAGTATTCAACTAAATCCTGAGTCTGACAAGGAACTCAAGGAATTTGAGTCTCTAGGAGTCAACTACAGACAATTCACCAGCATTCTCAACTATCTATCTTTTCAATCACATCCTGATTTTGCAGCTGCATCCTCTATTCTATCCAGATTTAACCATTGTCCGGGCATTCATCATTGGAGGGAAGTGATACATTTCTGGAAGTACCTGAAATCAAACATTGATTACAAACTAAGACTCCATCTGCAGCCATCTCAAAATCCTAAAATACAGGTGTACACCAATGCCACATGGGCGGATGATCTTTAAACTAGGTCTTCCCAAAGTGGAATTGTAGCCTTTTGGAAAACTTGCCCAATCTCCTGGACAAGAAACAAGCAGCAAAATATAACCTTATCATCCACTGAATCTGAGCTCAATGCTCTGTCCAATGGCGTTCAAGAAGATTATTGGTTGTCACATCTGATCTCAGAACTATGGAACACAAAATTGTCTCCTTCTCTCTTTCACATTGACAATAAAGGACTAATCAAAAAGATTCAGAATTTTGGATCAAACTCAAAAACCAAGCATCTTGAAATCAAGGTTAAACACATTTGTAAACTTATTATTTCTCTCATCTCATTGTCCAAAATGATAGCGGATGCTCTCACTAAAGCTGCTTTCTCAAAATCCTTGAACCTATTGAATTCCTGTTGTTTCTGTCCTTCTCACTCTTCCTCATCAAATGATCTGGGATGTTGAAATCTCACTCTCACTGCTGCGGATTCCTGTCATCTCACTGCCCATACTTCATATTTGAAGTCTGTCACTTCCTCCTCCTCACAATCCACACTCTTCTATCCCTGCGGTGATCTCCCTTCCTTTCCTGATCAGCTCATTAATCCTCATTTCCCCATTCCTTGTCTTCTCATCTACTTGTTCCTGTTCTTTTCTATTTCCTGTTCTTCACTCTTGTCCACTCAACTCTTAACCAATACTCCTCTCCACTCAAAACTACTCACCAGTTCTTGAATTGGCATTTGAGCTATCCAATCTACTGCGGCTCTCTCAATTATCCTCAACAGTTGTCAATAATCTCACTTGTTGCTACCTATCTGAATTGCGGCCGTGTTCTCATTTGTTGAGAAAGAGATCACAGCTCCCATCAATTTCCTGGCACTCAATCTGAACTGTTGTTGCTAGTCTACTCCGCTATCTGGCTATCCTAGGATCCTAAGGCTTCTCTTTCTATCAGTGGTCTTCTTCAGCTCCTCTGCCTATCATTTCATTATCCAGGGTAGGACTCCATATCCCTTGACTCTTCTTTCATTTTTATTGACTTAACTATTCTGTCTTTATCAATTATTGAATCCTGTTGTTTTTTCCAGTCTGGTCTTAAGCTTCTTAAAGCAATTTATCAGGTCAAATTCCATCAAAAACTAGGTTGAGGAGCGCCACCACCTCAAAAAATTCTGAGTGAGGTTGAAAACTGCAGTATCCCATTTTTTCAAATTTAATTCAAATAAAAAAAATACCAAAAAGAATTTTTTAAAAAATAAGGTGGAGGAATAGCTCACCCAAGTCTGGGTGAGGCTGGAATCCACACAGAACCCAGGATGTTTTTTGAAACTGTGGCAGCATGGCAGGTTTGCAAATGGCTGTAAAAATAACAGACAGAGTGGGGCATTTTTTTGGAAGCCTTGTCAAAACTGCCTGCACTGGGAATTTTCGGTGTGGCCTGCAAAACTGCCTGCACTGGGAATTTTTGGTGCGGCCTTCAATTTTGTGGTTTCAACTTCCAGGCTGCCAGAAGGTCTAGCCCCCCCCTCTCTGGCATGTTCAAAACTGCCTTCACTGGGATTTTTTGGTGTGGCCTTCAAAATTGTGTGGTTTCAACTGCCAGGATGCCAGAAGGTCCAGCCCCCCCTCTCTGGCATGTTCAGGGGGGAAAACATAATTCCCAGCCCATGGAAGGGGAAATCAGGAAACCACACCATGGAATGGGATAAAAAAAACTTCTTGGCTTGTAAAAGCAAGCAAGCAGGCATTTTTATAGTAAAAAAAAAACTATAATCACACCAATGATGCCTTTTGGTAGCATTTTAGGAAAATTGATAAAATCACACCAATTTTGGAAAATTCACATGATTTTAGCAATATTTTTGGCATGATTTTAGCCAGGGCCTTATTAAGGAAAAAATAATAAAATATATCAAATTCTTTTTATTATCCTTCTGGTATTATATTGTGTTAGATCTCACCAAGAGGTTTATTTTCCAGATTCAATTTTCCTTTTAACATGATTTTAATTATTTTTTATAATTTTTTGGAATTTCAAATGATTCATTTTTTTGAGTGAAATGCCATTTTTTGGCCTGCAGAGGTCTACATGCCAAAGAAAAACTTCATATGCCATATTTCAGAATTTGCAACTGTGCACATTAAAAAAATTGGCAGGTGAAACTGCATGCCAACATAATTGGCATGTGGACCTGTGAATGCCAGAAATGGTGTGCCTTGATTAATCTTATAACTTCAAAAATATGCCCGTTAATTTTTTTAACACTTCAATGCATTTGTTGGGTGGAAAAAAAACCAAGGTCCTAAATCTATCCATTAAGGCATAAGTGTATCATTTTTTGGATAAATTTGCACCATCCATGATTTTATTTTGATTTTAGAATCTGAAATGATGAAAGTTATTAATTTGAAAGGCATGAATGAAAAATTTTCCAAAATCATCGTGCATTTCAAAATCAAAAAGTTTAATATCTGGGGCTTAGGGGCTCTGTAGGGGATCTTCTTGGGTATAAAACTTGTGACAAATGGCTTTCTAAAAACACTAATATAGTATCAAAATTGGAAACCCTATCTTTCCCTAATCCAGAATTTTTCAAAATTGGCTGATTCTGTAAAACAGATTGTTTTCTGAGCCTCAAGCTTTTTTAATTCTTTTCTCTTCAATTTGATACCTTTTTGTATGAATGATAGTAATGTTTTTTTTGAGGTAGGGCAAAGCTGATCACAGTTATTTCATTATTATTTTGATTTTTTTTATTATTTTCAGTGCATTCCATATTTATTTAATTCTAATTTTATTCAATTAGCATCTATTTTGATCTATTTATTTTTTTGAAAAAAAAATAATTCTAACCTCATCTTCACCCAAAAATTGTTAATCAGCCACCAACCCCAAAGCATTTTCATAGTTATAAAAATAGGTTTTTACAAAATGGAAGTCCATTTTTGATTGACACAAAAGCATAGGAGATCTTCTTTGAAAATAACCAATCTGATCTCATATTGCAAAAAGGAAAAAAAGTTTTTTTTTTGTGTTGGTTTTGGGCGCTTTGTTTATTTGAATTATATTTTTAATTTCATTTGATGATATCCTTCTATTTTTTTAATTTTCTTAATATTGTTCTCATTTTTCTTCTGTTTTTATTTTTATTTTTTTTGATGAAGTAAAACCATCATGAAAAATCCTAAAATCCAATTCAACCTAGCTTTCAAAACATGAACCAAGGAGTTATACAGAAATATGCTACATGAACTCTAGCCTCCGAACTTGGTAGTGTTTGAAGGTATATGGGAAAAAGGTATGCTGAAGCTGTTTTAGAAGGGTATGCTGGAAAGCGATTTCCGTAGAGTGCTTCAAAGAAATATAGTCTTGTCTTATAGCCCACATTGATCGACTCGGACTAGCACCAACCCCATCAATGCTGCTATTTCAACCTTTTTTCAAAAACACAAAAGTCGTGGGCGATTTAATTGGTAATTTTTTAAGATCTGTTGAAAGTATGTCGAAAAGAACTTACCAGCGGAGCTCCTGGCGCAAACGTGAGAATCAGAGCAGGAGTTCCGTTCTTTCCAGGATAAAGCCACGGGTCCATAAGGTCTTGCTCTATTTGGAAAATATACCCAGGTTAAAAGCTGCTCATTTTATGAAAAGGATGAAAAAAATCACCTTCCAGCCTAGCCACTAATATTTCATGATCACCATTTGAGTCGCATTTGAAAATTTTACCTATTAAAATTAATTCTTTAGCCTCTCATGAATGGGAAAACGTATCAAGGTATCGACATGTGCCTACCTCCTTTATTGAAATAATTCCTTTTGAACACGTAGTAAACCTTTTCACCTAACGCAGTGAAGAAATTGAACTTCCATTTATCGGCCTTGATGCCGCGCGGGTCGATTTTGAATTGGTGACGGTTCCCGCCTCGTTCGATATAGTGTGATTTCTTGCCACACACTTCATCAACCTGTGGACAGATGAGTGATGAGTCTAGTGGGTAGTCTGGCCACTAGTGAAACTCAAGTGATTTGGGATATTAAACTGACTGAGTCGAGGCTAAGTAAGACCTGCCCATGCTGGTTGGTTATCCAAGTGGAGGAGATGCCTTTGCGAGTGTCTCGAATAACATGGTCGAATTGGAAAGCGACAGCGCCGTTGTAATAGTATATTTTCATGAGACCTTGTGAGTAATCTAGCCGATCTTTCATTATAAACACATTTGTGTCGCGGGGCCTTAAGTTGTAACTATGCCGGCGCTCGAGTCGTGAGGCAGAGGTTGAGCTTGCCAAAGCAAAGCCCACAGATAGACCGATGACTGTCGCTAAATTGAAGAAAAGCATTATCAACGGGTACAATCCTTCAGGGAGAAATTTAGGGTACGGATGATGATTCTCGCCCAAATCGCTCTTTTATGCCTGTTGACTGACAGGAGCTGTGTCCTGTTACGGCGAAAGATGCAGATACCACAGGGCAATCCAGCGTGGTCATACCGGACGCGAGACGGCCTCTTTGAATTTCCGATAATTTTCGAGTTTGGAGGCGGTGAAAGGTTATGTGTACATACCTGCACTTATGACGGGAGAAGCACTGCGGATGCCTGGAGGACGTATAGGTTTTCAAAGCTGAGGCTCTGTAAAACCCTCCTGCTTTCCTTGAATCGACATCGACCGAGTACGTTTCGGCAAGAAAAAGAATCATACCTGCTTCTTGAAAGACCGAAGGATTGCTTCGGTCCAGTCATTCATAAGCGCTGATCTATTGCAAAGCCTTCCGATCAGTAGCTTCATTTCCTGTAAAAGCCGAGTCAAGGTTTTAACAAAGGTGGAAAAGTTAGCCAGTCCTTTCAAACGACCTCGAACCAGCGGTAAACCTCGAAGGCGTACACTTTCGTAAACAGGCAAGTGTCTGAATCTATCGTATGACCCGTGCGGAGATGAATTGCGGTTCCTGCGCTGCAAAGAAGCTTTACCGCCCTTCATTCTGTCGAGCTCTACAGAAGGAAATGTCAGCGATGAACTCAACCAGGACACGGTGTCGAAGCCGCAGCCGCGACGGGCAGGCGCCAGCCCTCCCTGCTACTGACAGAGCGACATAAACTGTAGAGAATTATGGCATGTGAATATGCCGACTTGGTAGCCAAGCAGCTAGCATGTTGTTTTCTTTTTGCTCAACACCCAAAATAGTTCATCCCGCTAACTCGTTAGCCGCTCCAAGACTCCCATGACCGAACCCTCTCACTCTTTCTGTATTCATTCCGTATCCTTTGCTTCGCTGTCTTTGTCTCTCTATCTTTTCCCTTATCTATTATTCATCCCTACTCCCCCTATCTTAGCCGTCTCCAATATACTCATCCAGGCTGCCAAAACAACGCGACTCGAGAGCCCTTGCCAATCACCCCGTCGTCAGCTCAACTCTCAGTTATCAGGATGAGCCCAAAGCAGATCAAGTGGAGGCTTGAAATCTATCTCTACTTGATATTCCTGACCTGACCGTTTAGACTGACCACTCACGGGTAGAGAATTCACCTGGTAAATGACCCCATGTCCTACTTAACCTGAATGTGTATTACTAGTGAAGATTTTTCATTTTTGACTCATTTATTTATTCCCGTCTCTTAAGTTTATTGGCTTTCTACTGGTTTTATTCTGCTTCAATAAAGAAGTAATCTATGCTTTCAGATGATAGCAAGTCTCTTCTTGGCAGAAAAACCGAGCAGAAATTTACAGGACCTATGGTACAACATCACATCTACCCAAGACTAAAGAGGCGCTACTATGAGCATCCCAAACTCAAGCAACTCCGAAAAGGAAAATTGCTCTTCCAAGTCAAACTTACCATGTCTCACCCAAAACAAATGATATGAGTCAAAATTCAAATTCCTAAAAATTTTAGTAAGCAAGGATCACAAAGAGCTACTGGATCCTAAATGAACCATCAAGAACATTAAAACCAAACAATATCAAAAGAAAACGGCCCTAGGAACCCATCTGCTCTTCAACTTGGTGGAACATGAAATAAGGGAATAGTTGATGCCCCGTCAAAAGAACTTTCCCCTGACCCTAAAAGCACTTAGAAACTTTTTCAGAACAGAATCTCTAATATTAATAGGAGTCCAAGCAACTCAACTGATTTATCTTGATTATCAGTCAAATTCCTTGATTTGCGAACATATGATCACCTTTTGCAAGCAATATCTTTCACTCAAGGAGACCCTCAAATTGGAAGGAAACTCTGATGACAAGAACAAGATAATGATTCCATCATTTATTTCAGCCATTCTGTTTCTCAAAACATTTTGATTTGATCCAAACAACAACTTCCAAATACAAGAATGTCACAGCCTCAAAGTGTTCCGGTTGAAAAAATTGGAAAATTGAGTAATGGAAAAAGATACATGTTGCAAAAGCAAAAAATGACTCCCTCTATCTTTAAATAACACTGAACCCTGTGACTTCCTTAAAATTCTCAAAACTATTTCCCAAAGCCACCTATAATAAACCACAAAAAACATGAGCCAAATAATCCTAGCACACACCTATGCCAAGTGTCCAATGTCCCCCAAGCTGCTGTACCAAACCAAAACCAAACCCCAAACTATTTTCCATGGGAAAGTCAGCTGAATCAAATAAAAAGTCAAATTAAATCTCTAATATTAATTATCAAAAAATTGAAGTCATCTGGTAATCTTAAATCTATTGAAGATGCAGAAAATGCCAAGTCCAATGGTGATATTATTGATCAAGCAAATGATCCCAGCAATATTGAAAACCCAGGATTTTGTATAAAACATGATGATTTATTCTTTTCTAACCATGGATCTACCTCTGCAACTGAATTTCTTCAATATTTGGGTGTTACCAAGCCTATGGCGCAAAAAAGCTTCCTATAGGATCTGGAGCCATTTGTAAAACCCATGATAAGCTGTGGGAAAAATATGTAATCACCCATCTGAGAGGGCTCCAAAAAGGAAAAATTTACATCCAAACAATCTAATATTCTCCTACCTACCCAAAAAACTGATGTCAGCCTCTCAACTCAAAGATTGCAGCAAAAATACTCCATAGACCTTGGTTGGTACAGCTTAAACTCACAAACTTTATTTATTTATTGTTCAACAGGGTTGGAAAGCTGTAAATGGAAATTTCCAAAATTTAAAAAGGGCCAGTCTAAAATCATGGCAAACCAATTAATCAAATCATGCCAAATAAATTCCTAAAATCACACCAATTTTCAAAATTGGTGTGATTTGAGCAATTAATCTAATAAAATGACACCAAAAGGTGTCATTGGTGTGATTAAAGTGAAGTTTTTTACTATAATCAAGAAAATTGGTATGCTTTCCCACCCCAGGAAGGAATGAAGCCAGTTTAAGGTTTAAAGGAGTTCCTGCAGTGAGAGAACACACCATTTGATGGTTTTTTGGGCCTCTAAAGGCCTGTAAACATAAATTGAGGCGCTGGAGCTCTAAATCAAGGCCTCCAGGGGTAGGGATGTTTTGATGATTCAAATATGGACACCAATTTAGTAAATTTAACAATTAAAAATGCTATAAGTATCAATTTCTTGCAATTAATTCAAATCTGACGTCAGATTTTGGAAAAAACTTGATCCAATGTAAGATAAATAATAAAAATCATAAAAAATCAATTTCCTTGAAAAATTGAGACATATCCAGTGGAATATAAATAAATTTTTACCAAACACAAAAGAAAGAATCTAAAATTCCTGTGAGATTCAAATATCAGAACACATAGATAATAAAAAAAATAAAAAATGCTGTATATAGATATAATATGAGGGGAACACAAATAGGTTGAAATAATGTAACAAAGAATTCATTGAGTAAAATATTAACAATCATGAAATCAAAAATCAAGTTGTTTGATCAAAATTTAAGTCAGCCTCCAGGATGCCAAGACCCTTGCTATACTTTAGCTACCAGAGGTGATAGATTAAATAATAAATATATTATGCAGCAAATATCTGTAGAATACTTTGATTAAGCTTATTGCAAGGTTATATGGTTTGGTTATTGTTTATTGTTTTGAATCAAGATTGATTATTAAATATTTATAGAGGGGCCACAATTATATTGGGGATCTTTAACACCTCTCTTCAGGTATTTCAGTATGAAAACACGTAGTCCTGGTTACTTTGGTTTCTTTAGTTTAAAGATTATCATACCCAAAGATAATATGTATATAAAATACACAATGGAGTGGTAGGGCCTTGTAGCCAAGCTACCACGACAGAGAAAGGATAATAAGACTCACTGGTATATTATTAAATCCTTTGGGTATCTGTTTGGGACGTGTACTGATGGGTTAAACCTGTATACTGGGGTTATAAGGTTGTTCAGCAGTTTCATTTGATAAAAAGAGGTTTGAAGACGGATATTACTGATCAGAAATTGCCATAAATCACTTACTTATCTCTTAGTATTTGATTACCTTGGCACGGCGTCTGGATATGAATATTACTGGGTCTCTGCCCATCAACATCCTCAAAAGATTTCTGTATATAGTTTTTGGAGTCCCAATATGGTCCTTCTGAGGGTTGTAGGTATTTAAAGGGACAGACACTAAGGCTAGCAGGTTAACTGGGGGTAGCCTGTCATGTGTTCATGGTGCTATAGCCCGGGTAGCATCTAATTCCTTAGGGTATGGGAATTATTCTACTTTATAATGGACATTAGGACATGTGAATAACACTAATCCGTCCTATTTATGTATTATTTAATTAATTATCCTTAGTATATGTTCGCAGTAATCTAATAATTATATTATTAGACATCTCTACGGAAATTTTGATGTCAGTTAAGTTCTCATTATGTATTATATAACTGGAGTAAAAGTCATAACGTTGATTTCACTCTTTATTTTTGAGTTCCAGTTGATTTGTTAAGATAATTACTTAAAAATATAAGTCATGAGAATTCATGTAATATTATTACATCATTATCTTCCTTTGTATGTCACAAAGACATTGATGTATAGAAATTCTCATAAATGTATATTGAATTATTTTAATATATTTTTTGAAGTTGTCATTGTCTTATTTTTGACATTCTGGGTACTTTGCATTATATTAAATAAAAAATACGTGTAAGGATTATTTATGTATTTTTATATAATATTATGTATATTTAGACAATCTACTATCCATGGGAACCTTTATTACATAGTAAAAAGTTCCCGTGTATGTTGTAGCTTGTTTATGCGGTACCTGAGCCGCCTGTCACTCTGTCAGCCCGTAGTCCGGCGGCTGCATACTTGTCAGAGGCCCGGGGCTGCGTACACAACCTCGACAGGTTGACACGGCTGTATCTCAGCTGCGCGCGGGTGCTTTGGCTGCCGCGGCTGCGTGCAGGAATTGTGACAAAACACATTTCTGCCCGTAACTCCTAAAATATACACAACACCTCAATTCTGACTGAATTTTAGGTGTGAAACCTATACGTGACAATGTGTGTGAAATATTTAATTGGCGAGAAAGCTCAATACTGGAGCCGTAGTATTTTGGTTCTTTTTTCTTAATTATTTAAAAATATAAGGAGTTGGATTTCAAGGGTGGGGTCAGTGAGTGACCCTACCTAATTTTGGGTGGAGGATCGATTTCTGTAATAATATTTATAGTTTTCCTACTCCTTCTTAGGTTAGTTGTATTATTATTATTTTTATGTTATTTTAGTTACTTTTGCAGCTTGCTCTGCAATAGTAGCAAGCTGACAATTAATATTTTTGATGGAATGTAGATATATTTTAGCAAAAATGAAAAAATATACCAAAGTTCTGCGTGAAACTTTTTAATGAAAGGAATCTAAATATCATAAAAGTTACAAAAGAAACTGAATCAAGTGCAAGAATAATCAAAGAAATATCACAAGTTAATTTTCTTCAATAATCAATTTTTTACATTTTATTTTTTGATTCTTTTAATTGAGGAAACTTTTGTTGAAATATTTGCAATATTTGAATTCTACTTAAGTGATAGATATATATAGGTTCTATGTTTTTTTATGCTTGGTAAAAAGGCATTTACATTCCATCAAAAATCTTGATTTTTCTTTAAAGAAGGATGTTTTGCAAATTTTTATAGTCATTCATGTATTAAATAATATCTTTGTTTAAATATTTCAAAATATTTGAATCACTAGCGTGAAATATTTATATGTAAAATATTTGCATGTTTTCTTATTTTTGGTAAAAAGGAATTTATATTCCACTGGATAAATCATGCTTTGGGAAATAAAATTGATGCTTCATTATTTTTCATAATTTTATTAAATTTTATTTTTGTTTTTTTTTTTTCAAAATCCCATGTCACATTTGAATTACTTGAAAAAAATTGATACTCATAGGATTTTTACTTGTTAAATTTACTCAATTGGTGTCCATATTTGAATCCTACAAAAATCTCTACCCCAGACAGACCCCAAAGGGTTTCTGGATGCCTTGATTTAGCCCTCCAGGGCCTCAATTAATGTTTTCAGGAATTGAGAGGCCCAAAAAATCATCAAATGGTGTGTTATACCACTGCAGACTCTCCTTTAAACCTTAAACAGGCTTCATTACTTCCTGGGGTGGGAAAGCACGCCAATTGGCGTGATTATAGAAAAAATTACCATAATAATGCCAGTTTTGCCCTTTGGAATCAATTTTGAAAAAGAAATTCTACAATCAGGTCAATTTTAAAAATTGGTGGGATTTTAGTGATTTTGCTGAATATGTGGTTCTATTTTCTGCCTAATCTCTCCCAAATACCTAAAATTAGGGCTTTAAAGAATCAAAATTAAACCCCCAGTTCCTCCTTCAGATTTTGCAGTTCTCATTGCCTACAGGAGGTGGGATAAACTCAAAGCAGAAATAAACTTCCAGCTTAACCTGGATAATCAACTCAACCTCTAACCTCCACCCAAAATCACCTCATCAGTCAAGACCAAATGTGGATTCAACAATATAAGCTTAATTCAAATACTTCTCTAGTTAAATTTAACTTTAGCTTATTTTCTCCTTGAGTCTCACCTCTAATATTTCATCACCTCCTCATCTATGTGCCTGGCAGGATTTATTCTAACTGTGATTCATCTACCTCAACCTTGTAAAATAATTTTTTGAAATTCTTTTGGTCATTTCCTTGTGTCTCTCCTCATCTTTTACCATTTTAATCTTTAGCTAATTAGTTCATCATTCTGAAATGGCCAATCTATTCTACACATGATTTTGGTATCTTGATTCTTGATTTCCCATCAATTTCTGCTCTCCATGTATACTAAACTTGTTTCTGTTTTTTAAAGTCCCCATTCTCATTCTGAATCAATCTCATCAATTCAAAATGTTTAAAAGAAAAATTGAAACTAAAATAGAATGGGGAAGTTGTGAATCTATCAACATGGATGTATTTTGGCATGAAATGTTGAAGACAACTCCCATGCTTGCAGAGGAGAAATATGGCATCTGGAAAAAAAAAGCATGCTATCTCAGACATTTGAGGATGCGCAGCAGCAATAAAAAATACCACTTTGGTATTAGAAAAGAACATCAATGAAAAACTCAGACTTCTCATAATATCAAAACTGGATTCCACAACTCAAGAAAATATTGTTACTCTAGAAAACAAGAATTTGGAAAAGTGCCTATGGAAATCAGTCATTGAGAATTATGCTTCATCTCAAACTTCAAAATGAATGTAAGTATTAAAAAGTTTACTATATCTCAATTTCAATTCTGAAGGGATTGAGAATTTCATCATTATGGCAAAAGCCAGCTGGTATAAATTTTAGAATTAGGAGTTCAGCTCCCTGAAAACCTCATCCCTTACCTGCTTCTCCTTAAATTTCCTGAAAAAATGAAGGATTTTAAACAACAAATAATGCAAAAAAATGAGGAACTAAAAATTTTCTTGGTCTTAAACAATTTCCACAACTTAAAACAAATCAAGGGCCTAAAATCCAATAAATAATTCATTTTCTAAGAAAAAACTGGAATTATTTGGCTCAAAGACAAGTCAATTGGGTCACAAATAATTGTCAGAATAAAACACAAAAACTTTTGAATGATCCAAATCCTTTTTCCTTTTGCTCACTTCTGATCTCTTTATGACTTCTCCCTAAGGTGGCAATTGGTATAGATTTCAGAGACCTCACTTGTAACTTATCAAGATCTTTATTCTGCACTAGTGCGTGCTGTCTGCCTTGGCTTCTTTTTAATATTGTTCTCTGTGTCTCTCATTTTTTTTCCTCCTGTTCATATGTATGTCCGCACAACTGTCTTGTTTTTTGCAGCCGCCTGGACTCCTAACTAACAGAAACCGGTGTGGACACTCCAACGCCCAAGCATCTTGGAGTACCTTGCAACAAATGAAAAACTTCATCTGATTCCTCACCTGAAAAACCAAAACTTCAAAACCAACTCCTCAAAGCTTCTATTTGACAATCAATCAGATTGCTCAAGCCTGACCGGTTAAAATTCCTCAGAAGCAAGTTCAACAATTTTAAGGACCCAAGAAATTTCAACTAATCAATCATCAAGAGCTCACCTCCTTTCTATTACAGATATTTCAAGGCGCACAAGGTTCTTTCATCAAACGTCAAGCTGAAGGCGCTATTTTAACCAACTGGAAATCAGTGAATCATTATAATCTCTGAACGTTGAGATGGCCAATTTCTCATTGACTGCCTCTTCCCCTTGTCTAGGAGTTTCTATAATTTCCTTTGATTTATTCAACTCTCTGATAAACCAACTTAGCAAGTGTATCCTCCTTTTAGTTAAATTTCATTTTTTTATTCATGAATACTTTTTAACTCATGTTGACTTCTACCTGAAATTGAATCACATCCTGGTCTTCGTGACCATCCATATTTCACTCAAAAACTAATGAAAGAAGGAAATGCATGGATGGGTACCACAAGCCAAAAAAATAGAATTGATAATCATTAAATAACTGGGGGAAACTTCATCTAAAAAAATCTCCAGACTGGTGGAGGGAATATCAAGCCAAATGGAAAAAAAAGAAGTGTCAAGGCCAAAGATACCAAAAGTAAATCCTTTAGCTCACTTTTTCAAACTTTTGGATTTATGGGTCAACCATGGAAACCCAAAAAACTTTTTTCTTCTTTATAGTAGAGAATTTGTTCATATTATTAATTAAAGCCAGAATTTTTTTCATATGGCCCCATTTTGATCATCAACCTCTTGTTAGCTCCAGGGTAATAAAAATTGTTGAAAGAGGTGTAATTGAATTTGACAAAGAGCCAAGACTGAGAGTGAAATAACAGAGAAATCCACATCAGGGGAATGAATAGAAAGATAAAGAAGAAAAATAAAATGAAGTAAGAAAGTGAGATAATACTTTACACAGGCAGAAAAACTAGAGAGCAAAAATACCATGAGAGATTCGGAAAGTCGTGATAGACAGTTCCACCAAAAAAGAAATAGAGTGAGCAAGGATATACGACAGAGGTTATCTCCTCTAAAAAGGTTTAAAGATGAGAGAGGTCAACTTATGAGGTAACAAGAGAAGCAAGCAGAAAGAAGACAGGAACAGAAGGAGAGAGAACTCAAGTTGATCCATACAAAATAACCATATGACGGATGTGATTTTGGAGTTGATCAATCAATAGTGAGGAGTGAGGAATGTAATTTTACAAAGACTGACGTGACCGGGTGAAGAGAGGGGAGAAGTGTGAAGGATGAGAAAGTGAAAAAAAGAAGAGAAGATTGAAGGAAGAGAATGGAGTGTCCCATTTTTGTCAATGGGGAAAACAGGGACTGTGAGGGATGGCTCAACAGAGAGGTGTCACAGGAAAAACATCCAGTTGACATCATTTTTTGGTGCGGACAAGAAGTGATATTTTCAACAAAAAGCAAGGGTTTCACTATCCTCTGAAAAAATTAATTTTTCAATTTATCCCATAATAAACAAAGGTTATTCAGTATCTTGATAAAAAGAAATTACTATAATATAAAAAACCCATTTCATAAGCCAAATATTTCCTTTTTTTAATAATATTTTCACCCTAGCAAATATGACATAGGAAAATTCAAGGGAAATTAATTGGCAATTTGGTCACTCTCCAATTACTCAATTAAAAAATTTAATTCAAAAACTTCCAAAAGAAAGCAGATCTAAAATTGAATGTGAAAACTGCATAAAGATCAAAATCACAAAATAAACCTACAATCAAAAAGAAACTAAAGCAATTTAATTATTTGAGAGAATAAAATCATATCTTATGGGACCAATTTGACTGCAACACAAAGGATTTCATAGGTTTATCCTAAATCTTTTTGAAAATTCAAGCTGATATTTTCAGATTACCCAATTGCCTGAAAGGATGAAAATCTGGAATTTCTCATTAAATTGATTGGAAAGGAGCAAATAAAACAAGGATATTATAAGTTGGAAGGTTTATCTGAAAGAGGGAAGGGATTTAAAAATTCAAGACTGGTAAACTTCCTGGAAAAGAAACACATTTTCATTTAATCTTGGAATCTTATCACCTGGAAAACAATGGGAGAGCAGAAAAGGCTAGTAAAAAAAATCATAGAATCAGAAATATCAATCATCAAGGATGCAAGAATACCAGTAAAAATATGGCACAAAGTAAAAATTGGTTTCATATAATGCTGAAATAAATTCCAAAAGATTGCAAGATGGAATATAGATGGAAAAGGTTAAGAGGTCTTCAATTCAAAAATTGTTCTGAAAGCCTTGAGGAAATACTTCCATCTATTTGATAACCAGAAATCAGAAGGGACTGAAGTTCAATCATAAAGGAAACAAGTAAATACTTTTAGGATTTAATTTCAAGTTACATCCATATATAATTCTAAAAAAAAAGTGGTTCCTTGATTGTAAAAAAGGACATGAAATTCTTGAAAATGAGTCATCCCAAGGAATTCAATCTTTCCTTTCCCAATGATAATGGAATGGAGATTCCTCAAATAATACAGTTGATCAGGCTGAAGTAAAGCCTACTCCTCCTACTTGGACCTACTATTGAGGTAATTCAAGCTTTTCCTCAGGCTGTGTCACTTTGTGCTCATCTGATGAAGACTCTCCTTCTTCAAATGAGGAAATCAGAATTTCTCCAAGTCAGCAGAAAGGTTCAAGTAGATCCAATCCATCAATCTAAAATTGGTCTAACACCCAAAATTCCTTGGCTCAAGGTAACATAAAATATGTCAATAAATCAAATTTGACTCATAGAGATAGATCCACATTTAATCCTCCACAATGGTACAGGTTGTTCCATTACTGCAAGCCAAGTTTTTATAAAGAAGCCATCCAATGTGAAGAAAATCAAAAGTTGATTGGATAAATGAATTTCAAACTATCTTGCATAGAGTTTCCAGGGGTATGGGAAGAATACAATGTTCCTGATGCAGCAAATTCACTGAAGAAAATGTGGATTTAAAAAATTAAAGAAAATTGACTTTGGGATCCTATAAAATTCAAGGCTTGTTTGTGCATACAGGGATTTTTACAGATTGAAGGACCAGAATAATTTGGAAAATTTTCTCCTAACAGAAAACCCTCAATTCTACAGCTCCTTTTTCTCTAAGCATTAAGCTTGAGTTTTTCCTTTGTAAATTTTGATTTAAAAATTGAATTTTTAGATTCTCCAATTGAAGAGGAAGTCATCATAGAAAAAAAATGCTTAGCTTAAAGAACAAGATATTTAAAACCAAAAAAAAAACTATAAAGAATGAAAAATCTCACAATAACTGGTACCAAAATCTAACAAACTGGTTCAAGTAAGTCAGTTTTGAAGAATCATCCTGAAATTCTTGACTATAACTGTAAAAAGATTTAAATTCAAGACTTTTATTTAATGTTGATGATTTAATTTTTGCAGGTGATGGAAACTTTTTTTGAAAGGATTTCTGAAAATTCATTCTGACTCAAAAGCTCAGTAATCAAATAAAATTCTTGGAATTTAAATTGAATTAATCAAGGATGAAATTCTACTGATATAACCAAATCACATTGGTCAGGGACCAGAAAGATTTGGATTGAATGCATGCAAAGCAACCAGCAATACTCTCACCCAGAATATACAACTCAAAACTGCAGACAACAAAGTACATACATCCTTGAAAAATATCAGAATCAAATATTTCTTGGAAATCGGTATTCTGAATCAAATTGTGTGCTGAAATTTACCAGAGTTCAGTTAAAATTTTTCCAGCCTGGCTTTATTTTAAACAGAAACTGGGATTACTCATTGGAAAAAACTGAAGAAGCCTTGGGAACCTAAAAAAACAAAGTAAATTAAGCTGTGGCCAAAAATTTAAGACTCCAGCAATCCTATGATAGATTATTTTAATTTATCATGCGAAGAACATCTGCATAAAAGAGAATATCAGACAGTATATCTTTGGATGGTCTTTGGAAGAGTTGTATCATGGTACAGATTTAAGCAAAAAAATACAAGTTGGTCCTTGACCAACTATTAACTTGATGACTTCTTAGATGGGAAATGATAAATTCACAACCCCCAGTTGTGTGGGAGTTGTGTAAGGACCTAAAAAGCCCATACAAAACTCCAAAGGGTTGTTCCAAACACGTTCAACCCCTGGGGGGTTGTATACCCACTTTCTAGTATCAAGGAACTCTCCAGTAAACATACAGTACTGAAATCAAATTGCCTTATCCAAGCCAGGGAGGAACTTTTCCTGATAAAAAAATGATCCTGCGTTTACTCTCAAGCCAAGAAGTATATTCAAAGTATTCATACTATGCACTTTAACTAATATCAATACAAGCCAACCCTTGATTTTTTGAAATAAATTACGGAATAAAAACTTACCCTCCCATAAATGACTGTTTGCGTTGGGCAAGTTGTGATTTGAAACAACGGCAATTACATCCTGGGAATCTCTCCAGCCATGGTCATTGTTGGGGTCAAGCCGAAAAGAACTTAAGCTTTGACTCTCAGGCAATTCTACAAATTGAAACAATCCCCAAAGTGGTTGGAAGGTGGATATTTTTTGAGGAGGCACAGAACACAACTAAATTCAAGTTGTTTACAACCCTGCACAAATCAAATGTAGTCGTGTGTGGTGCCACACAAAAAAAACTGTCATGTGGGGAATACAAGACTATAATTCAGTCATGTAGAGACTACACAACTCAATTTTAGTCATGTAGAGTGCCAATTGTGAATTTAACATTACCCTTATTAGATTTATTCCATGAAGCCACTTGGATTAAGGCTCTGGTGAATGAATTTTTTTCTCTGCAAAATTATATTATTCATTTAAAAATAGATCATAGTGGTCTGGAGGATAAAATTAGGAAATTTGGTTCCAGTTATAAAAATTATCATCTTAATCTAAAGAGTAATGGCATGAAAGACAAAATAGATTCCAGAAAAATCCTAATAAGCTTTATCAAATCTTAACCAATACCAGATTATTCTCAGACAAAAGCTTCTTCAAAGAAAATTTTTTATTTAACACTGAGATAATTTACAAATTACTTCTATTAAATTTTGGCTTTTTCTTCCCTCCTCTTGTCTCCCTCTTTTTCTTTTTTCTGTTCTCAATCTGTCCAGGCATGGGGTGTTTCAAATATGTTTTTCTATTTTCTTCCTACTCTCTCCTAACTACAAAGAATAATGGCTGTTAAGACTCCAAATTCAGCGTCAGGTTCCTCCTTCAGATATGAGAATCCTATTTCCCAGGGGAGGTGAGACACAGTAAAAACAGAACTAAAATTTCATCTCAACCTTGAACCTCAACTCATACTCAAACCTAAACCCAACCTCAACTCATAAGTCAACACCAAACTTAGACTAGATACTCTCAGCTTACTTCAAATAATTGTCTCTTTAAATTTAAATTTGGCTTATTTTCTCCTTCATTCTCACTGCTCATATTTCACCTGCTCAAATACTCATCTGTTGTCCTGGTGAGATATCTTGCTCTTCCTGAAACTCATCTACCTCAAAATTGTGAACTGTGGAATGATATTTCAAAAATAATTCAGTAATCTCCTTGTGTAGCTCCCAATCTTTTAATATTTCCATCTTTAGCTACTTCATTCATCATCCTCAAATGACCAATATCTTATCAGCAGTTTTTGTATTTTTTTTTTCAGTCCCAATAACGTTTTGTCATCCTCACAAAATAAACTTGTAACTTTTGTTTTCAGTCCCCATTTGTACAAGTAATCAATATCATCAATCCTAAAAATTTCTTTGGCCTGATTTTATCCTGGCCCTGTACAAAACAAAATATCTGAAATAGGTTACCAGGAAACCAGTAGCAACCAAGTGGAACATATGCCTGGTTCATATTTCCGATGCATACTTGGAAAGATTTTTATCTGCTCACCATTCTAAGCTCAATCCAAAATCAAAATCTAGATTCACCTCATGTTGTAATCATGCATATGAAAAATATAAAACTGCACTCTACTATCCAAATTGAAGTAGGAAAATTCTCCATGCTCACATAAGGATATTTGGATTAAACAAAAAAGAACTGCATATTTTGCAATAAAAAATTGGGATAAAAAGAAAACAGAGAAACTGGGTTCTCTGCATATCAGTGTATGTAAAAAAGAAGATGCAAGTTATTTTACCGCTGGCAAGAAAAAAAAGACTATTGGTCACTGAAAGGAACAAAAATTAAATGGGATAATAAATTCACAAAAAAGCAACAACATGGAAATAAAAATAGATTTTATGCTGAAAGTTATGGGAAAATTGCATGATTTAATTTTGCAGTTTATCATTGGGAATATGGGCAGTAGAAAACCCAGGATAAAAGGTATTCCAGAAAATTTAAGTGAGAAAAAAAGTGGGAACCTTCACCAAGGCAGATTTTTAAGTAAGAAATTAAAGACAAAGAAAAATAGCAGCACACCCTTGAAAGAAAATAAAATTGGTCTAACAGGAAGCCAATGTGCACAGAGATTTTGAGGAATAAATGTAAAATATCACTTGAGCTCTATCTTATTACAAATTTTATCATGTAAAACTTTTATTGATGTTGCTAATTTGGCCTTCATAGGGGGTATTGGTGTATTCCTTGCTTCCCATTGCTAGATTTTTAAGTAACTATTTCAGAAAGAAAATATAAAATTAGATTAATAGAAAAATTTGAGAATATTCTGGCACCTATTCTAAATTTCAGGAATTTTTAACCACACCTCAAAATATTTTAAATTTGTAAGCTGAAGAAATATCCAAACTAAAATCCACTGACCTAACTTGTTTCTAAAGTACATGCTGTCCATGGGAATTCCCAGCAACCTATAACTTCCTCCAAGGACAATTTACAAATAAAAATTAGTCCTTGTAGATGGTTTGAGTATATTTGACCAGAGAATTTTAATTAAAACAAGTAGAAAATCTAAAAAGGATATCATCTTATTTCTAAAAAAAATAAAAAACAGAATTGATTGGTTCCCCAGCTATCTTTGAGTTCAATTTTGGTGCTGAATTCAGCTTTACAACCCTCATCAATGCACTATCAGGAAGGGTAATATCTTAAAATTGGGTACAAGGGAACTTTCCACAAAAAATGGGTTGGATGAAAGTTTAAATCAGAGCATAATAATAAAAAGAAGGAGAATACTGACGCCTCAAACCATCCCCATTAACTATTGGGATCAAGCAAACAAGTGAACACATATTCTCATCAATTTTTTACCCATAAAGCCTCCTTACTAGATAATAATGATGATTATTCAGGTTTCAAATAAATTCCTGATTCAGACAGCTTATTATATGAAAAGAATTATTCTATCAGTTCTGAAGTTCTATTTCATTGTGAAAATAATTGAAAATGTTTGGAAAAATATTTAAAGCTACTTTTTCTGTTATGAAACATTTGTAAAGTTCATTCAGGTTTCTGGTCTCTTTCAAGCAATTGGTCAATGTTAGTTCTGATTTTTACATCTACCAAATAAATTTTCCATAGCACTCACCTGAACCACTTACTAAATAACCTCAAACCCTTCCATGGGTTTTAATAACTGCCATATATATCATCAATGCAGGTTCACATGATTTTTTCAAATAACTGTGAAAAGGTCCACATAAAACATTCTCATAAATTTTTCTTCATTAAAATATCATTTTTTTTTCTCTCACCCCCCAAAAAAACTAAATTTCAACCACCTGTTTTAGTTTAAAATACTGCTTGAGTTGATCAACCCATTTTTCTGCCTTGAAAATAGCAAAAAGGATACAATAAAAGCCATAATGTGTTTTTTAAACAAAGAAAATAAACCACAAAATTGTTAAAAAGGCTGTTGTATTGGTTTCCATATGTAGAAAGGTTTTCAGCTAAAGCATTCCAAAAGGTGGTTATTTCAAAGAAAAAGTGAATATTTCCTATGTGGTCACTTTCAGAGCAGAATTCTCTAAAAGGGAAGCAAAAAAAATAGATTGATTTGGTTTCCAAAAAAAAAACACCCTGCTTCATGAAAAAAAATGGAAAATTGATGCCCCCCCTCAATGAAAGAGTAATGTGTGAATTTGGTGCTTGGTCTGCAAGAAGAAATTTTTCAAGTTTTTTTTTATATAAAAATAATTACTTTTGATGTTTTGGGGATCATCAAAAACTCAATTGGAAATGCTAGAATACTTTCCCAAAAAAATTTTTCAATTATTTTTTCTTATAATGACTTTAGAAATGGCTAAATAATTTTGAAAAAAAAAATATTGTTTAAAGTTCTGATTGTGTTAATCTCATAGAATTTGAGAATTTAGATTTGAAAACTAAGAACAACAAGACTGAAATTTGTGGTCAGAATCAGAGTTGAAAAAAAATCAAGCAGAAAGAGGAACAAAAGTAACCAACAGGCACCATGGACATAAGAGGCTAGACAGTCTGGAGAGATTGAGATGTAGATCCTGGACAGACAAGAAGCAGCAGATTTGGAAAAGAGGAGGAGAAAAGATCTGGTCCAGAAAATTTGTGATCAGGTTGGAGATTGGTTGTAGAGCTGAGATGCAAATCATCTTACCAGGCAGGGAATGGCAGTGAGTACAGTCTGAGGCTTGGTCAAGATATTTGATGGTTGATTGAGCAATATTGTTGAGTTGTGCGGTTGAGTGAGTAAAGTACATAGAAGATTTAGAAAAAAGGAAGAGTGGAGAAGAAGGGAAAATAAGGAGAAAAGAGAAATATAAAAGAGAGGAACCAAATATAAAAGAGAAGAACAATCACAACAAAAAAAGAAAGACCTCCAAAGAAATCAAAAGAGTCCCCGGTAGTTATCTCTCAGGGGTAGCTTTCAGAGACCCCAATAATGGCGCATCCAAGTGCTTAAAGCGCGTGGTAGTTGGGGCAAGAGTGTATTCCCTCTTTGGGGGAGAGGACAAGTGGCATTCCTAACATAATCTTTTGTGAAATTTAGGAAATTTTCCACATAGCTAAACTTCCCAGCTTCAGGATACCAGGTAATTAAAAATAGGTGAAGTGCTTAAGCAGGTTTATGTAAGGGGCTACTGAAGAGTTAATAATTGAATTAATGGAGTAATCAGAAGATTTAATCAGAATATTGAGAAAATATTTAGGGATTTTCTTACAAGAAATACACCCCTTTATTTATTTTTTAACATTACAAAGATCTTTTCCTCTGGTCAAATTTATCCCATGTTCCAGGCTCAAAAATGTTTCAGGGACACTATCTTATATTGAATATCTGAATTTAAATTTTAATTGAGGTTAAATCATGCAATCAATTGAATGAAAACTAGGCTCAAAGAAGGGTTAATGGTTTTTTTCTGAATTTTTATAAACCAATTTAAATTGGCCTTATTCGAGGCTTGTGGGTCAATAAATCCCAATGGGGATAACAAAAATCATTGAAAATTTCTGATGTGAATAAGGAAAATAATTTGATTGATTATTAAATAAAAATTATAAATTCAAATGAGTATTCTTTCCTTGTTTAAGGTCATTATGTTAAATAGATGACCACAATAATTTTCCAAATTTTGGGCAAATTCCACCAACTAATCATAATTTTGAAAATAAATTTTAGGATGGGGCTTCAAATTGATTGTGGGTATAATTGAATGGAATTTATTTCTTTTGGAATAAGCAGAAGGAATTTCCACATCATCCACTTCATTTTCATCTTCCACATACAGGTTATGATACTGGGCGCACTGGGGGAATTCTTCAGTAATTCATGGCTTCTCTACTTCCTTGGAGTAATTTGAGGAGAGGAATATCATATTTCTTGAGTTCCGGTGGGAAAGGTGGGATAAATATCAAAGTGAAGGTGTGGAATGCTCGTAATCTTTTTTGATAGAACAAGGATTATGATTAATATCAGATTGTGGGATATAGTTTTGTGAAGTTTTATTTAATTGAAAGTATTTTTGAGATTTGGATTGAAATTCAATTTTTTGATATTCTTGATGGCCTTTTGGAGGAATAAAAAGCCCAGAACTCAATAAAAAACGCATCAATCTGTCATTATTTCAAGAATTTAAAAAGTAATGAAATATACATTGAGGGCCTATGGGAGGACAGGTGAAATAAAAATGAAATGAAAGAGATGAAATCTTGTTTATTTGTTTATTCATTCATTCATTCATTAATTTATTTATTTATCTATCTATCTATATATATATTTATTTATTTATTTATTTATTTATTTATTTATTTATTTATTTATTTATTTATTTATTTATTTATTTATTTATTTATTTATTTATTTATTTATTTATTTATTTATTTATTTATTTATTTATTTATTTATTTATTTATTTATTTATTTATTTATTTATTTATTTATTTATTTATTTATTTATTTATTTATTTATTTATTTATTTATTTATTTATTTATTTATTTATTTATTTATTTATTTATTTATTTATTTATTTATTTATTTATTTATTTATTTATTTATTTATTTATTTATTTATTTATTTATTTATTTATTTATTTATTTATTTATTTATTTATTTATTTTTTTTTTTATTTATTTATTTTTTTATTTATTTATTTATTTATTTATTTATTTATTTATTTATTTATTTATTTATTTATTTATTTATTTATTTATTTATTTATTTATTTATTTATTTATTTATTTATTTATTTATTTATTTATTTATTTATTTATTTATTTATTTATTTATTTATTTATTTATTTATTTATTTATTTATTTATTTATTTATTTATTTATTTATTTATTTATTTATTTATTTATTTATTTATTTATTTATTTATTTATTTATTTATTTATTTATTTATTTATTTATTTATTTATTTATTTATTTATTTATTTATTTATTTATTTATTTATTTATTTATTTATTTATTTATTTATTTATTTATTTATTTATTTATTTATTTATGTACTTATTTATTTATTTATTTATTTATTCCTTTATTTCTTGATTAATTGATTCATTGATTCATTCATTGATTCATTGATTTATTTATTCATTCATTTTTTAATATAAACAGGATTATAGCAAATATCATATTGTGAGTTATAAATATGACATTGTTGGTGGCCTTGTGAATGTTTTTGAGGTGCTTGAGACTTGTAAATATTCTGAAAAAATATGTATCTTGATATAAAGAAGATTTTGATTATCCCTGGGGATAAAATTCTTGACTTGAAGATATCAAAAAATCTTTTAATAATATTGGAAATTTGATCCATGGGTTAAAAATTTTGGTTGAGATGAATCATGAGAATCTTGATAAATATTGGAAATTTTTTAGTATGAATAATTGGTCAAATTGTAATGACCAGTGGGATGATTATAAAGGGGGAAAGATTTCAAACAACATTAACTATCCTTCATTGAGATAGATATGATTTTTTTCCTGAATCAATTGTAGTATTCATGAAGATTTTCGGGGTTGTCTGTTCTTTAATAAGTTGTTTTTTGAGTATTTGGGTAGATAGAAGGCCTACTGTGAGGTAATAGCTATAAAATAAGGAATTTGAATACAGAAAAATTCATTTCAGAGTCCCTTGTTACCCTTTATAAGGGGTAATCCTTGGGAAAAAACATGAATAATCTTGAGAATCCAGTTAAAAATGAATATTTCTATGAAAATGTATTTAAAATGCTTCAAACAACTGAAAAAAAAATAAATTTTGAAACTTTGGGTCATGAAAACAGTTTTTTTTTTGTAAAATTATCCCATAGTATAAATAAATAAACAAGGTTTTTTGAAAAGATTAAAGTATACAAGAAACAGAAAATAAAAGGAAAAAAATACAGAAATAAAAATAAAGAAAAAAAATAATAAAAGGCATACAGATAGGAGTAAAAAAACTTGGGCACACTCTGATCAACTCCCAGACCACAGCCTCAATTTAGGCCATCAAAATATTTCTTTGCTTTTTTTTTAAAGAAAAATATTTCTATTAAGAAAGGGCATTTTTTTTCAAAAAATGTTTTGGATATATTTTTGGGCTCCAACAATTTGAATCAACAAAAAGTAAAATAAAATAAAAGGACATCCTTTTCATTTTTTTTTTAAAAATCAGCCTTCAAGATTTATTTAAATTATGTTGCAGGCCTTTAGAAAAAATTAAGATGAGTAAATTGAAAATTATGCTGTGTTTTTCTGACCATTTGAACCCCCCCCTAAAAAAAACAGTCACAATGAAGATAAATCAAAAAAAAAAGGGGGGGGCAAATTTTGAATAGATTTTTTTCTTTTTTTCTGAAGAAATTTTTTGAATTTTGAGATATTTAAGGCTTTATGCTTGAAGGTTTCCTTTCAAAGGTTCATGGGAATTTTTTTGGTAATTTTTGGGGAAACCATTTTTCTCAGGAATCAAACCAAAAAAGGAGGGAAATAAACACCTTTTAGGCTGGGTTCTGCTTTTTTGAACCCTCTTTCATAATGCCATATTTTTAAAAAAATATCTCAAATGATTCCCACTTCCCTAATCTCCTTTTGGAGAATTCCAATCCTCTCTTCAATCACCACATCACCTGTCAGCTTCACTCACCTCCAAAAAATCTTCACAACATATTGATTCCACTCACCACACCACGCATCATCACTAACCAAACATCACACTTCAATAAAAACAATTTAAAATTCCAAAAATACAAAATTACCCCTTGTAAATCCAAATGTTCAACCAAAAATCATGAAAATGCACTCCTCAACAATATTTTGTTTGAAGGGGGGTGTTGAATTCACAACCCTGGGTTGAAAACGGGTGTGAAACACAATTTTCCACCCATAAAAGCTGTGAATGCAGGTTCACAACTCAACATGTTGCAAGAAAAGTTGTTTGAAACTTGCCCATTCCGTGGGGGTTGCAAAAAACTAGTTTGAAACTCCACAGGAGATGGGCAAGTGGTAAAGGGGGTTGCACGTGTCATCCCTGCAAAGTTTAGAACTTAAAATGAGGTGCACCTATTGAAGGACTCAAGAGGATGAGGATTGAGGTCTTATAACACCAAGGGAAGCGGATCTAAGAGTCAGACAGGGGGCACTCAGGCTCAAGGTTAGAAAGAACAGATGACAATTCATTGACTTGTAAACAAGCAGCTTAAATAGAATGAATAAATTAAGGCTGACATGTGGTTGAAAAGATGAATGAATCAATAATGAATAGAGTAAGATGAATATGGATATTAGGAATTGAGCCACTGTAGATGAAATATAGAGGATGCACAAGAGTTGATACTGCCGGAACAACATAAAGGCATCACTGGACTAACACACTTAGGGCAATGGCCACTGTAGGTTGTGATAAAAATGACACTGGAAATAAGACTAACTAGCTTATTATAGAGGTCACACTAGACATAACACTTAGAGAATAAGAAAAGAATATAAATCTTAATAAATGGTTGCACTCTAGTATTAGGCAACACAATATAAGACTAGAATTCTAACAGATAGTTTGGCCCATTTGGGGAAAAATAGCCCCAAATGGGCCGTTTCAGGGGGGATTTAGCGGTACACAGGCAGCCCTGGACCAACTTTGAGTGCGGTCAAACCAAATTTTGGGATCTGGAATACCTTGGGGGACTATTATTGGACCACTAAAATAAATTGGGAGCGAATTCTGCCTATTGGAAAAACAAAGTCTTGTCACAAACAGTACACAACACTTTCTCATTGGATAATTTAATTTCTATAAATCCAAAAGTGAGCTGACTTTGCAGTTGTTGCATTGAACATTGCATTGAAAACTCAAGTGCAGTTGATTTTTTTTGGTTTATGGGAACAGTGGCCATCCCAAGCGCCCTTGTTTTCAACAAGGCTTATTTGAAGGATTTAATTGAAAGTTTTGTTAAAAAAGGTGATGCAGAAGCTAGGTATTTGGGTAGGGATTTGGGAGATAAAATATTGAAAGTCCCAATTGCATCCTAATCCAAGTTTTAATTTGAGGAACAAGATTTTTCAAAACAGGAATTGACTGGTGGTGGTGCGCAACATTTAATGTGTCATTTGATTGATTTGGTTTGATGGGAACTAATGAAAATTTTTCAGTGGTAACTATTTAACTATGATGTTCCATAACCCCTTGACCCTCCTCCTGTGAGAGCTTTTCCTAGTAGGAAAGAAGCCAAGAAATATTGTAAGAAATGGGTAGCCATGCATGGCTACTCATTCAAATCATTAAATTCAAAAAGGGATGAACATGTAGACATAGCATGCAACAGATATGGAGTACACACAGGGCCTTTTCTCACCAAATGGAAAATGCAATATTGCACAAGGAAGGTTGTGTTTCAATTCATGATCCATGCAAACTGCACGTTAGCAGATCCCACATGGAACCTCTCCATTAGAAATTACCAACAAAATCATAAAACATATGAAAGCCACTCAGTGAATCCTCAACTGAGGATCATCTCTGGTGTAGCCTAAGATAAGCTTAAGGAAGATATAAAAGATGGGCCAAATACAAATCAAATTAAACAGAAATTGAGTAAGATTTATGGGGGAGAATACATTTAAAATAGAACAATCTATAACACTAAGCACAAGGTAAAAGCAGCAGGAATAAACGGTAAAAGTGTCAAGGACATTCTATGTGAAATTCTCTAAGAAAAGAAGTGGGTATCCAGGTCAAAGTACAGTGGATAGGGTAACTTAGAGACCCTGTTTTTGGCTAATCCTGAGTCTAAAGAACTTTGTAAAAACTTCTGTCATATTTGTTTGTTTGATTGTACTTAAAAAACAAATAGGTACAAAATCCCTCTATTGCATATTGCAGGAATGAAAGCCAACAGGGAAACCTTCACAAAAGCTTTTTTTTTATAACAAAAGAAAAATTTGAGTTCTAAATTTGGGTGTTGAATGAACTAAAAGAGTTGGCTTATGATTCAGAGAGGCTTCCAAAAGGCTTTTTTATGGACCATGAAAAAGCTCTTGATTATAGTTTCCCTGATTCATCCAGAAATTTTTGCTCTCGGTACTTTTCTAAGAATATTCAAGAAAAACGGAAATTTTTCTTCATCAATGGAAATGAAGGCTGGATAATTTATATGTACCCATGGGCAAAGTCTGGGGCCTCTAAAACCAAAGGGGAGGCAAAATTCAATGATGTCAAACTCAAAGTAGGCCAATTTATTGCTTCTTATGTTCAACTCATTTGGGATTTCTTATGTTGAAACTTCTACACAGAATTTATTGAAAGAACATGAGGAGGTGCTTGAATATATGGAAAATAAAATTTTCCCTATCAAAGATAAATTTTCAATGTTGTGGACTTGTGCCAACCCTGAATTTGTACATAAAAAGGTCTTGGGTAGAAGGGGCTCATGCTACCTTCAAAAAATTACTTTTTGGATCTTCAGGGAACATTTTGGATGTGTAGAAAGAAGTGGAAGGAACCATTGATAGCCAAATAAAATCAGTGCATGTTTTTCTTAAAAACTCTTGAATAAAGACATTACATGATCTTCCAAAGGAAGTTCTACCTTTGGGTTAAAAATTTCCAATTGAGGCAATTAAACTCATTGGAGAAAAATCAAAGAAGTTGAAGTTTTGCCATGATGGGATGGTGTGAAAGAAGTCATATTACAAGAAAATTGGCTTTCCCGGTTCTCAAATTGTAGGTGAAATACTAGCATTCAGAGGACCTGTTGTGCCTGAGGATGTTCATCCTCAGTGGAGGTTAGACTATAACCCTTCAAGTCCAGTAATTTTGATTGTGGATTTTTTGAAGGGCTTGAATTATTCCTGAATCAATTGACTAATGAGTGATTTTTTGGCTTTTTGAAAGATTGACATGGATCCAGTGCTTTAATAATCTCAAGTGTTTGACAAGCTCAGTTAAATTCTTATGTGAAAACCTGAAGAAATTAGTGAAAAAATTCAAAGTCTTTGGTCAAGCATGCAAAAACTTTGGTTGCTAAGCCAATGCTTGATCAAAAAGTGTTAGATCCCATAAAAGTTCAATCAAAATTTAAGGACACCTTATTTGAAATTTCAATATTTGAGCATGTGGAAAGGGAACTTACAAAGAAAAGACAGGTTTGAAGGGCACCAAAAAGGCCCAAAATTTTAAGTTTTTTATTTTGTGAAGGTTTTTTTTAGGTTTTAATAAACTGATGGGGAAATTATATTTATAGTTAAAGTAAGGCTCTTCATCTGAATTTCATAGCTCAGAGGAAGAGACTGAGAGTGAATTAGGGTCCCCTCAGTTTGAAAAAGGATTTGGAATCAGAATCCTTTTCCAAAAAATAAGAATAAACTGAAGAGTAAAACAGAATCTCCTGTTTGGTGAGTATCAATTTCTCTAATGAGATTAGGATTTTGGCTAAGTAATTTTTGATTGTAGGAACCAGCAGTGAATTAACTCAATCAAAATACCTGAGAACTTAAATAAGTTCATGGGTGAGTTTTGGGATCCTATTGGCAGTTGAAATTGTGGATTCAGATTCATTGCTAAATAGCTTGAGTTAAATGAAAATGGAGGATTTTAAGTCCAAAGGGAAATGATTAAAAATTGAGGAAAAATAAGGCATGATATGTTAAGATACTTGGGGGTATCAATGAGGTTGAAAAGATTGAAAAAATACTTGATGTTAAAGAAATCAATGAAAAGATCCCCTCTTCAAAATGAAGTTCAAAGTTTGATATTGGAAAAATCATAGCAGGCCATTATGGAAAACCAATTTGTTTCATTTCCTTGGCTTCATGCTTTACTTTTACTCCTATGAAAATTGGTGTAAAAAAACCATCAGATTCCATGTTCATTTGCTTTGTTAACAATGACCACTAGGTTCATTTAATAATTGAGGGAGATATGATACCAATCCCGCCCATTGTATCAAAACCATCTTCTTTGACTTCAAAGAAAGCATCTGGTTGGGTTGATCATCTCAAAGATAAACTGGATTTGTATTCTACTTTATAAGCATCATATAATTTCATCTTTTTGTTTTGTTCCAACATGTACTTCTGATGCTGATCTTGTAATTTGTTAGAATAATTAATCTATTGACTTCAAAGATGGTCCAAAGAAAAACCAGAAGGCTGAAACAAGGTGTTAGAAGCTGAAAAACAACTTAGCAGGATATTTGATGAGAACAACACCCTACCAGGCTTAAGTAAAAATGACTAAAAGTTGGACTTGACACCAGAAACTGTTTGAAGGGTGAAAATAGACAACAAATCCTCCGCACAAACACTCCAAAAAAAAAGACTTGAAAAAAGACAGCTGAGTGAAAGAGTCAAAAGGTTAGTCACAGATCAGGCGTGGGGGCGAGGTACTGGTTGCACCAAATTAGTTGAGTCCTGGAATGAGATCACTTTGAGTATCTTGGTTGACCTTGGTTTTTTGATGTATTGCTTCAGTGATGCCAGTCAAAGGCTGTGTTGGTGATGAGAATGGTTGCCCCCCGCTAGTCGTTTGTTAAATTGTCCTTTTTGAAGAGAGTAGACGCAGGCAGTACAAGATACAAGATGAATATGCAACAGGACCTTGTAGCCGCGCGCGCATGAAGAGATGGAAGCAAATGACACAGTATGATATAATAAAAAGAGTAAAAAGAAAAACAAATAAAAAAATAAAGATAAACATAACAATAAAATAAGAATGAAGTAATGAAAATAAACAATAAGATATAAACGTGAATTGGATCTCAACAACCCCCCATAATTCAGTGCAACCTCCCTTGAAAACATTTGGCCATCAAAAGATCCAGGGCGTGTCTGTTTGAGGCCTTGGAAAGAGTTTCCGCAACCATTGAGTTGGTGGCGATGAGGTCTACACAAATCTTCTTTGCTGATGAATAATTGCGTAGCCATTTCATCTTCATGTCTATATATTTGTTTTTGAGTTTGACCCAAAATTTTGGATTTTGTTGACCAGTCCCTTATTGCCCACATGAAACCTGGAAGGGAGAATAAGAAAATTCTTCCATGGGTCCTGAATGATGGATTTGATCCAGATTTCTTCTTGCGCGCCGTCAGTCAAAGTGTTCAGCTTGGCTTCAGTCAAGGAAAGCATGATATTCCCTTGCTTTCTGCTCTTCCACGCGATAGCAGAGGATTTCCAAAAGATTATATCACCTGGCAGAGATTTCTGGCTGCATGGATTGTTGGCCCAGGTGAAGTTAGTGTAAACTTCCAAAGAGAAAAATTGCTTTGTGTTGGGATGCAGGGTCAGAGCAAAGGAGGAAGTTCCCGCTAGGTATTTCCAGACATGAATCACCTATTTCCAGTGAATTAGACCAGGGCTTTGGTTGAACTGGGACAGAATTGAGGCAGCTGCAGAGATTTCTGGACGGGTTGGACAGGAGAGATAGTTCAGCAACCCAGTGAACTTCCTGAAATTCACCCCAAGTTTTGAAAATTCAAGTTGGTTGATCTGGGAGGCAGGAGAAAGTTGAATTCCTGGTGTAAGAGGGGTTTGAAAAGGTTTAAAGTTTGTCAGATTGAGCTCTTCCAGTGTCTTTTGAATAAGTTTGTTTTGATCAAGAGTTATTGCATTGTTAACCTGAGTGAACTCCATCCCTAGGATTGTATCAGGTTTGTTTGCTGAAGAACCTGGAAATCAATTGAGAAACCTTTCTTTGAACCAGTCCACTTCCCCAGTCAAAATAAAATAATCAACGTGAAAGAATAGGAAGGAGCTCCAAGTTGAGTGAGTGTATAAGCAGGGATCAGCATTGGATTGAGTGTAGCCAATCTACTCTAGCCAAGTAGTCAGAGTCCTGTACCAATTTGATGGAGCCTGACGGAGTCCATAGAGAGATTTTTTTAATTTAAGAAACTTGGATGAGCCCAGGCTCTCTTTTGGTTTGAGAATGAAAATTTTCTCTTCCAGAGGAGCAAACAGAAAAGCTGCCTTAACATCAAATTGCCAAATTTTAAGCTTATGATCCAGCCTGCTTAGAAGAAGAAGTAGTGTTGCAAACTTCCCTTTGGACAAGTATGTATTGCCAAAGTCTAGTCCA
The DNA here is from genome assembly GCA_025617555.3 of Puccinia polysora. Classification (NCBI taxonomy): domain Eukaryota; kingdom Fungi; phylum Basidiomycota; class Pucciniomycetes; order Pucciniales; family Pucciniaceae; genus Puccinia; species Puccinia polysora. The sequence continues at coordinate 33,372,143 of CM062627.1, forward strand.
GGTGTCTGTTGATTTCCCATGATGCAGAGTCAAGACTTTTGTTTTTCTGGTGACAGACTTGTCGCTGGTTTGACTCTTTCTACCCACATCTTCCTGAGGAAGTGATCAGGTTTGATTTCAGTTTCTTCCCAAACATCTTGGGATTGTATCTCTCTGAGCTCAATCCATCTCTCTCTTGAAAAATCAGAGCTGTCTTCCATTGAAACTGAGGCGTAGGATTACTTACGCGGGTTGACCGACGGGTTCCATTTGAACAGGTTGTACCTGGGAAGTTGCAGTGTCGGAGAATCTTCTGAGATTTCAGCAATTTGGTCAGTTTCAACCATTGGAGTAACCTCCTCAGCAGTGTAGTCAACCAGATCATTTGTGGGGTTTACAGGAAGCGGATCAAAATCAAGTACAATAGCTCAATCAGACCGTTCAGGGTCCCACAAACCAGTGTCTGTGCACCAGTCGCCTATTGTTATGGAATTTTAAAATCTTTTTAGGTTGGCCTCAAAATCCAGCAGTGTAATATGCTTAGTGTTGACTATCTTGTTGTCTGCTGTTAAAACCTTATAGGAAAATAAATCTTTGTTGTAACCAATCAGTTTACCAAACAAACCACAAGGTTAAAGTTTAGAGAAGGAAGGCCTTTCTTTAAGTATATAGCTGACAGAATTCCCTATGGGATGAAAATAGTCAATACTTAGGCTTTTTCCTTTCAACATTTCATACGGAGATCTCTTAGACTCGTGTGAGGGAATCTGGTTCAGCGCCAGTGCGCATGATTTGATGATTGTGTTTCAATGACGTTTTTGAAGTTGAGTGTAAAAAAGAACCGTACGGAGGGATTCCAGAATGAGTTGGTTGAAGTGTTCCGCCAGTCCATTTTGTTGTGGATTATATGCATTGGAAAAGGTTTGTTTTATGTTCTTGTTTCTGCATTAATTGGACGGATTGTGATTCCAGAATTCTGTCCCTCTGTCTGAGTGGATAATCATAGGGCAATAATTGAATCTCTTATACTCAACTTCAATGATGAACTTTAGAGTGCTTGCCACCTTTTTTTTGCTTTTGAGCGGAATTATGGTAAAAAAACGGGTACAGCTATTGACTACTGTTAGGAAATAACATTCATTGTTAACACTCAAGGGTTGTATTGGTCCAACTAGATTTCAGTGAAGTTCCTGAAAGAGTCTCTTGCCACATGAGTGTTTATTCTTAAATGGGGTCCATGAAATCTTGCTGATAGCGCAAGCTTTGCAGGTCAACACCTTATTTACTTTTATGCCCAATTTTTGTCAAATTCTCCCATAACTAGTGTGACCAGGGACCTATGGATTAGTTAATCCTGAGTGAAGTGAGTCATTGGAACTGACTTATGATTGGTAACACAAAGAATAGGTATATTTCATTCACATACCCTCACCCTTCTCCAGTCATTTTTCTGGATCACAAAGCTGTCTTGTCCAAAGTCAACAATGAATCCATCTTGTATGAGAGATTGCATAGAAAACAGTTTTGCGGTGGATCTAGTTGAAAACAGAACATCCAAGATCAAGAGTTCCCTGTTTTTGTCATTGAATAGTTTGAAGGTACCCACCCCTTTGTAGCAAAGAGATTTCCTTCCTGAGGTTGTTGAAATTAAGCCCGTCAATGATTGGTCTAGGTGAGAAAAGAAACTGAGATCAGACACAATATTTTTTGATGATCCAGAGTTGACTACAAAACAGTTCAAATTGAAGAGTGGGCTTGTTTGAAACAAGCTGACAAAGGTTCCCTCCATGAACAATTCTGAGCCAGCTTTCTTTTTCTCTGGGAAAGAGGGTCTGAGATGAGGGTAGAGTTTACAGAAACGCCCTTCCGGGTGTTCAGCCTTAGGATTGTGCCACTTTTCATTGCATGGCTTGAAATTGGAAGTAAGAAATGAAACGGGGTTTGTGCTATCTTCTTGTTTATTGGACAGAGCCTCCTTTTTCAGAAACCTGTTATTGTTGAACATGCAAAGATGATTGAGAACTTGATTGGGCATTATTTTCTTATCTGAGTGGGTGATTTGTTGAATGATGGTATCCATAGTCAAAGGTAGGTTTTCCAAGATGAGGTAGGCAATTATGTTGGTGGGTAGATTGATTCCAACCTCATGCAGTTGAGAAATAGCCAATTTGGTGCCAGTGATGAACCCTGGAATATTCAAATGTGAAGAAGGAGTACGCAAAAGCTCCTTTAATATCCTGGAACAATTGGAGGCATTGTTTGAAGCAAAGTATTTCTTGATTTCCACCCAGATTTGATGTGCATCCTTCTCATTCTTGGAATTTATGATATTTTCTTGTAAGTTAGTTTCAAGTTTCAAAGTCAGGATTGTTTGGATTCTTAGATTTTAAACATGGGTCAATCCTATTGGATGTCAATTGGTTTCTCTTTGTTTTTTTGTGAGCTTGTTGTAAAGATCCTCTTGAAGATCCATCATTTTAACTACAAAATTGCGCAATATAGAGAAGTTGTCCAAGGTGAGCAGCAGAATAGCCTCAATTGCCATCTTAAAAATAGTGGCCATAAGGGAGTCCATCATGTTCCCATTCTGGTTGACCTTTATGAAGTTACTTTCAACTGTTAATTGTGTTAGAATAATTAATCTATTAACTTCAAAGATGGTTCAAAGAAAAACCAGAAGGCTGAAACAAGGTGTTAGAAGCTGAACAACAACTCAGCAGGATATTTGATGAGAACAACACCCTACCAGGCTTAAGTAAAAATGACTAAAAGTTGGACTTGACACCAGAGACTGTTTGAAGGGTGAAAATAGACAAAAAATCCTCCGTGCACACACTTCAAGAAAAAAGACTTGACAAAAGACAGCTGTGTGAAAGATTCAAAAGTTTAGTCACATCTCAGGAGTGGGGGCAAGGTACTGGTTGCACCAAATTAGTTGAGTACTGGAATAAGATCCCTTTGAGTATCTTGGTTGACCTTGGTTTTTTGATTTATTGCTTCATTGATGAAAGTCAAAGGCTGTTTTGGTGATGAGAATGGTTGTCCCCTCCTATTTGTTGAATTTTCCTTGTTGAGGAGAGTAGACGCGCGCAGTAAAAGATACAAGATGAATATGCAACAGGACCTTGTAGCCGCGCGCGCTTGAAGAGATGGAAGCAAAGTACACAGTATGATATAATAAAAAGAGTAAAAAGATAAACAAATAAAAAATAAAAATAAAGATAAGAATAAAATAAGAATGAAGTAATGAAAATAAAAAATAAGATATAAACGTGAATTGGATCTCAACATAATTCTATTAATATAAAGGGTTATCAAATTTTGAAAATAATCATGTTGAGTGTTCTGAGTTAACATCATTATGTTGAGTGTTTTGAATGAGATTTTATTAGTAAGTACATTCAAATTGTGTTGGGATGATCCCATCTGAAGGAGTATTTTTACTTATTATGATGTGATCAGCCTAACACCAGTTGAACTTGTTTGTTTTGGCATTTTTAATCAAGGGTTAGTCCATGGAGGTGATTTTATTGTATTTTATTTAAATATTATATTGCTTCAGGGATTTATTTTATGTAAATTGTTCCTTTTAATTTTTGTCTACCCATTTTCATTTTTCCCTTTTTTTTTTGGGAAAAAGTTTTTGATATTCTAGAATTTTTAATTGTTTGTTTTTATTTATGAATAGGGAAATTATTGTGAATTCATGGCCCTGGGGTTCTGAAATTTTCAATTTTTTTTTTCAATTTTTAATTTAATTTTATTTTCTATTTTTTATTTTTGAAATTTTATTTTTTATTTTATTTCATTTTTTTAATTTTTTTTCAATTGTTTTCAAATTCTTCAATTTTTTCTTGTTTCTTTTTTGTTTCTTTTGTTTTTTTTGGGTTTTTTTTGCATTTTTTTGTGTTTTTTGTGTTTTTTGTATTTTGTGTTTTTATTTTTTTGTGTTTTTTTGTGTTTTTGTGTTTTTCTTTTTTTGTGTTTTTTTGTGTTTTTTTGTGTTTTTTTGTGTTTTTTTGTGTTTTTTTGTGTTTTTTTGTGTTTTTTTGTGTTTTTGTGTTTTTATTTTTATTTTTTTGTTTTTGTTTTGTTTTTTGTTTTTGTTTTTTTTGTTTTTTGTTTTTGTTTTTTTTGTGTTTTTTTTTTTGTTTTTGTGTTTTTTTTGTGTTTTTTTGTGTTCAATGTTAAATAAGCAACCCTGGGGTTGAAAATGGGGCGCGAAACGCCGTTTGCGACCCATCTGAGTTGCAAATGGATATATATATTTTTTAAAAACATTTTTCTTTTTTTATCTTATTTCTTTGTTTTATTTTAATCAAAAAATAAAAAATGAAAAAATAAATGAAAAATCAATAAAAAATAAATCAGTCCAATGAATTCAAAGTATGAGTATAAAAAAAATATAAATAAATAAAGTGAAAGAAATAAATAAATAAAAAAATAAATTAATTAATCAAATTCAAAATATAAATATAAAAAATTATATAAATAAATAAATGTAAATAAAATGAAATGAATAAAAAAATTAATAGACATATCAAAAAATAAATTAATTAATTAAATTAAATTAAAAATAAAAATATATAAAAAAAATATATAAATAAAATGAAATAAATAATTAAATCAAAATTGTATTTTTCGCCATCCACTACCCAAAATTGGTTGCGTGGCGCGGTTCACAACCCAGAATCGGTTGCTAATCGCGCCACGCGACCTGCTTTTGGTAGTGAATGGGTGTTGCAAGGTTGCGAATTTAACATTGGCCTTTGTTTTATCTTTTTGTTTAATTTTTTATTTATTCTAATAATTTCCATTTTTTTCCCTCATAGCTCTGCAGGATACAAACAGCTGTGACATGTGCCACAAAACCCATTTAAGGTCATGGATTGGTTGTGCTAGGTCCAACATTTAACACTGCCCTTTTGTAATTCTTGAATTTTTCAACTCAAATCTTCAAAAAATCAATAAAAATCAATAATTATTTACAATCTCTATCAAGTCTCTGAATCCATTTTCCCCTTAATTTTGTTTTTATCTCTTTAAAAATATTCATTTAATCAAAAACTTTTTTCAGAATTTATCAAAAAAAACTCCACACAATCTTCAGGCTGTTTCTACAGCTGCATCCCCTATTTCATCTACAAATCAAACTACTGATTAAAAAAATCTGTCACCTTCTCATGAGCTATCTTGTAAGCAAAATGCAAATATTTTTGGGTCTCTTCAATCATGGATAAATTTGGATTGATATAAAATATCTTCCAAAGCCTTCTGTTCTACAAAAAAAACCACTCATAAAAACGTAATAAATCTGGTTAATATAAACCTAATGATTACCAGAACAATTTGTCAAAAAAATCAAGAAGAATCTATATTTCAGATTTAATTGCAATTTTAAAAAGGAATTTTGTTTTGGAAAAGCTAAAATTTGTTAAAAATATTACTCATTATACTGTATTTCTTTTTTTCAACTCTGTTAGGCTTTTGTCTTTGTGTTCTTATTTGATATTTCTACTGAGTGTGTATTCTTCACCTTCTCCTTTTGTCCTACCCTTCAATGTCTGCTTGTCTTGTACTCTGCGGCCACCCAGACTTTCAATACATCTGCTAATGGTTCAGACACTCTTACTCACAAGATGCGCAGACTTCATTCTGAAACTTTTGAGAGACTAGATTTGAATTACAACCAACAGAGGGACTGAGTAGACTGAGGTCAGACACAGGTTGAGACAAAGAAACAAAACGGAGAGGGAAGAGAAAAATGACAGAGTTGATAGCAATGAGAGGTTACCAATGGGACCGGCAGAGATGCTTTGAGGATTGACACACTTCGGGTTACTTGGCAAGATGATCATAGGAAGGCTGAGAGAGTTGGGATTGGGAAGCTGAGAGACAAATCAGAAAGAGGTTGCAAAGATGACAACGGAGCAACTCTCACCAGTCAGAATTGAGATTGAAGAGATGACTGGAAGTGAGTCAATTGAGGTTGAGCCGACATGTCAATTGAGGCTGAGTTGTTGGTGGTCTTGGTCTGAGAAGCGTGGGCTTGATAGCAGTCGAAGTTGAGACTTGAGGAGGATAGAATGAGAAAAGAAAGAAATAAGAAAGGACAAGGAAAAAGTAGAAGGAAGAGATCAAACTGAAGCCGGGAGGACACCAGGCCAAAGCTGAGCTGAGGTCGAGGTAATGAAGAGGAGGAGCGGGTCCCTGGTTCCCCCAGTTCTGAGTTGTAGGACAGGGCCTCTCCGGTTCTCTCTGAGGCGCCGCGGATTATGTAAGCTGAAGATTGGGCACAAGAGAGAGAGAGAGCCGGGTAGTACTTCAACACATTCAATGAACCCTCATTCTCATTACTTGACCAACAACTCTCAACTCACCGCCATCAAGTAAACCCAGAAGCCAGTTCATCTAATTGTAAGAGTATCAGCTTCAACTCAATCATCATTGGTCACTCACTTTTATTTTGAAAGATTGTTCAAGGCACTCAAGTTTACAATCCTCCCAATAAAAGCTTTCTTTGTTGTCATTCTCAACCGGCTATCATAAATCTCAATTTTTCCATCCTAAACCCCTGCCAGCTGCTTATCTACTTCCTCTTGTTGTCAACTTTTTAGGAGTAATTTTACTTATTATCCTCACAAATATCTTGAATCCATAGTTTAGCCAAGTTTCAATCCAGTTGTTTTATTTTGTTCAATCTTTCTTCTCTTAATTTTCTATTTCATAAAAACTTACTGATTCTTACTTGAAATCATATCACAGTCTGGTCTTGGTGACCACTTCAATCTTCCACACGGTTAATAGCCTTCCGCTTGCAATGGATTGGCCAGGGCCTTCTCAAAGGCCAGGACCAGGGGGGGACACTACAAAATAAAAATCTCTAGCCATCAAGTCACTAATTGAATCAACTCCTCTTCCAAAGGCGGAAAACTAAATTATGTGACAAAAGAAGTTCAGAAAGCTGTCAAATTATCAGGCCTAATCAAGTTTGAATCATCTACGCGCGCACTTATTTTCAACCTAAGAGTGAAGATACTCCAATTGCAGAGACCACATCACTTTATCAACCGTTCCAGATGCAATCTCAAGTTGTTTGCTCACCAGCCTTCTGAAGGAGCTTAGCTACCTCAGTCAAAGACTCAAGATCAAACACCAATATTCAAATTTCTTCTTCTATGAGTTGAACTGGAACAATACGGTGCCGTATATCTCATGTGATAAAAGTTTTCTTATTTCCTTCATTTTCTGTTCATACTCTTCCTTACTAACAAATCTCATACAATACAGTAAGTAACTATAGGATTGTTGAAGGAGGGATTGAGTTGTCTATTCATCTATACTTTATTTTAATTTTACTGTTGCTGGCTATCTGCCAAGCCTTGCTTTTAAGTAAACTCATATTGTTTCATGTCATTCTTTATTTCATTTTTATTCTTATATTCATTGCTGAAATTTATTATTTTAGTTGAATGAAAACTCAATAGATCAACAGTCAAATCACAAAAAGGACTAAAACAAGCAAAAAATTGAATTAAGAAAGCAAGATGGCAGAGATGGCCGAAGACAAATTGTCAAGCCGTAATATCCCAAAATTCAACAATCACAACTTCCCACAATGGTCAATGAGAATGAAGGCTCACCTTTGAGCAAAAGGAATCCTTGATGTGTGCATCTTCCCTCCTCAAGATATCTCCAACCTTACTGGCGCAGCACTCACAAATGCGACTAAAAAGAGGAATGAAGCAATTGACACCCTAATGGAGTATCTAGGAGATGATGCCTTTGATTTAATTATTACTCCTGAAAATGAGGAGAATCCTCACGCCATATGGACCAAGATTGTGGCATGTTATGCCTCACAATTGGTCAACAATAAGTTCCAATTTTGGTTGAAGTTCATGAGGTATGAGTTTAATGGAAATCTAAAGGAATACATCTCAGAATACACCAAAATGCTTAATGAAATAGCCATTGTATAACTTGGGGTTCCCAATGAGGTGCTTTCCTACTCAATACTCACTAAACTCTTGAGGGATCTCTGGAAGGTAGTTGACAAAGTTCTTATGAATGAACACCTGGTTGCTCATCCTGATGCCACATTGGCAAAACTCCAAGAAATGGTGTACTTGGACAATTCAAGGAAAGACTCTAAAAAGCCATACAGTCAAGACAAGATTGACAAGGAAGAAGCAACGGCCTTTTTTAAAAACACTGAAAAGAAAAAAAAGAAAAAGTTTAAAACAACAAGAAAACCTAAGTTGGACTCTGATTGCCAGTGCAAAAATGGTCATCACAATCCAAACACTTGACATCCACAAGATATGTGTCATCAATTGCATCCTGAAATAGCTAATAAAAGAGAAAGAAATAGAGCCCAAGAAAATCAAGCAGAACTAATCAATGATGCATCAGATTTGTCAGAAGTCATGGCTAAAGCATTTTTCAGTTCCACTTATCTTTTTTCCAAAGCACCAGTATTTGAAACTGGCGCGTCTCATCATATGGTGAGCAATCCCAAACTTCTTTTTAATAAAAAGAAAGTCAAAATTCCTGTCGACACTGGAAACAAGGAAAGTTGATTAAAAGATTTTCTCATTGGATCCTCCTACCTTGTCAACATGGCCAGAGAGCAACTTCTCTTGAAGAATTTGCTCTATGTACCTAATCTCAGTCAAACCTTAATATCTAGAGAACAACTCTTCAATGAAAACATTACTATGAAGAAAAAAAACAACAACATACTGATAACCATGAAAGAGGTCTTTTCTATTTCTGCCTTAAATATCAATCATCTACTCATACTCCACAATGTCTCTATCAAAGCAATGCAAGCTCCCAATTATTTGTATTCCACTATAGAACAACCAAACTGGCACAATAGATTGGGACATCCAAGTGAGAGATTTCTAAAGAAGATCTTCCCTAAGGCCAGTAAAACACAATGCAAAATCTGTCTTGAGAGTAAGATGAAGAAGAAATCATTTCAAGGTCAATTTACACCAGTGTCAGAAAGATTGGAGACCATTCACATAGACTTGATGGGAACTTTCCCTGTTAAATCTCTGAGCTGATCTATTTATGTCCTGAAGATAATTGACCAATTTTCTGGCTTTAAAGTAGTAAAATTCCTGAGCTCTAAATCTGATACTCTTCACAATCTGAAAGAATTCCAAAGATGGGCAGAGAAAAAAACTGGACTTAAAATCAAAGCTATTGTATTCAATAATGGTGGTGAGTTCAAAAACTCTGATTTTCAAGCCTGGACCTCAGACCAAGGAATTTCCCATTCATTCTCTCTAGCCTATACTCCAGAAAACAACAGTCTTTCCAAGAGATAAAATCAGATACTTCTGGTAAAGAATAGATGTATGCTCAACCAATCTAAGTTATCTCACTGCTACTGGGCCAAAGCTATACAAACCGCCTGCAATTTGAGCAATATTCTACCTTCAAGTACTCAAAATTTTGAGACTCCCTACTTCAGATGGTTTCAACGCATGCCCAACTTTGACATGCTCAGAACATTTGGATGTGAAGCTTATTGCTTAATTCCAAGTCAAAGACACAATAATAAGCTTAATCCTACTGGTGAGAAATGTATCATCATTGGGTTTCTGAATGACTTCTCAACCTATAAACTAGTGAAATTAAAAACCCAGAAGATTATTGCAAGTTGAAATGTTACATTTTTTGAGCCTAGTTTTCCGGTAATAAAGGCAGAAACAGCATTTGATCCTTTTTCACAAAACAAATAATACAAGGAGTCTCAAGTAAATCAACCCACTTCTGTTGATCCAAAGTCAAATGTCAAGATACCTCCAGATATTGTAAATCAACCATCAAAAAATCCGTCAAAATTAATGAGTGTTGAATTTGAATTTCCAACTAGTAACATTCTTAATTATAATCAAAGATGTATTCCTACAGCTTTGCTGAATGAGATTGGAGAAAAAAAAAAGAGATCCTACAACTTACAAAGAAGCTATGAACAGCATATACAAAGAAGATTGGAAGAAAGAAATAAAGAAAGAACTCGCCAGTTTAAAAAGTATAAATTCTGGTTGCAAAGAAAGAAATCACCAACTTCAAAGCCCTTGAATTGCACCTGGGTCTTCCAAATTAAGCTAGATATTTCAGGTAATTTTCTAGAACAAAAGTTTCAGCTTGCTACTATGTACAGAGCAACCTTTCAAATAGCAACACAAAACTATGAAAAATAAGATTATCTCAATTAACAACATAAGGAGTGAAAAATCCATAAATATTAGTACAGAAATAGATTCCTCACCCAAATTTGGGTAGGCTCAATCACTGAGCCCACCCTTGAATTCCAAGTCCTTACATTTTTCAAATAATTAAAAAGAAAGTATTAAAAATTACAACACCAGTATGACACTTTTTGGCCATATTAATATTTCACACGTGTTGTCACGTATAGGGTTTACACCTAAAATTCACTCAGAATTGAGGTGTTTTGTATATTTTAGGAGTTACACGCGGAAATGTGTTATGTCACAATTCCCGCGCGCAGCCCCACATCATTACATATCCCTACGTACTTTTAGTAGCAGATTCCCGCGTACTAGAGACCCGCGCGCAGCTGATTCTGCCACGCACGCAGCAGATCCTACCCCGCGCGCATCTGTACTAACTGGTCCCCGCGTCTGGATCCGTTGTGACCAATCTGACAACCAGGTACCGCTCAGAAGAGCTAAAACCTAGTTAGAGTTGCCTAGTATATGTAACAAACTGACATATGCATTACTAATGATCTAAAAAGATCAAAACTTGAATAAAATTAATGAAAATTAAGTTTAAAACATTTTTTTAATAATAAATCAAAGATCAAGGATTACCACTTTGTGGTGACCAAATCTGGACACCCTGGAACAGATGCGGAAAATTCAAAATTTTTTATTTAGGTGTCATTCAAAAAAAAAAAAAAAAAAAAAAAAAAAATTGTAATTTTTTTTTTAATATCACTCCTCCAATTTCCTCATCCTGCCAAACATCCCTCTGTCCCAGTGGTCTAGGAAAGGCCTCTCTTGGTCTCATCACCTAGGCATCGCGTTTGATCCCTTCTCTCTTTGTTCCCCCCCTTCCTTTTGGCCCAACGCACGGGCCAAGACACGCTCGGCCCAAGGTCTCATCTCCAAACTACCTCCATGCATCCAACCTCACTCCCCCTCCTTTCCTTCCCTCATCCGCTCCAGTCCCACACATCTTGACCCAATTCCTCTGCTTCCATTCCATCTCCAACCTTGCTCCTCATGGATCATTTGATCCGGATCACCAATCTACCCTTGCAAGTCATCAAACTCATTGCTCTCCATCTTGTCATTGAATCCCCCTTGTGGCCTCCCACAAATCTCTTCAACTTTCTCTTGATTGAAAAACAGATCTACCCACTCCTTGGTCCTCATAAGAACGCCCAACTCTACGCCAACGTCTTCAGGTTCTTGTTTGATGTCAAAGCTCTAGAAAGCCGTCTCCAATCAATCTCCCCCTCATCAGATCCTCCTCTGCCTTTGATCGCTAGCCCCTTCCTATCCAATCAATTCTCATCTACCCACAATCATTTTCATCTTCCACTCTCCCACCCCCTTCCATCTTTGGGTGGGGGTGGGAAAACATTTTCTACCACCTGCGGACATCTGCCGGCGGTCTGGTTCATTTCTTTTCCCCCCCCTTTTGCCTTTGGGTGAGGGGTGGGTGATCCCAGTGTTGTCGCGCGCGCCCATCCGCGGACAGATGCAAGAGATGGTGAAGGGATGAGAAAGATCCCACCCCGGTCAGGGAGGCCGGATTTCCACCAGCCTGCGTGATCAATTTTTCCAATCATCTAAAAAAAAAAAAAAAAAAAATCCGCTCTATTTGTAGAATCAGTTGTACATAGTCCAACAGTGCCTCCTGCCCATATAAGGAGGGGCTCTCCCCTGGCTTTTGGGAGGGGTATCATAGGGGATCCTACCAGGGAGGAACATCATCATTATCACCTTGAAATAAATTATCCGTGGGGTCTCATTCCCCTTTATCTGAGACTAAAATTCAGGTATATCCATCATTGCCCCTTGATCCTTGAGCCTCCATACTAAAACCCTGATCCTTGATCTTTATCACCAACCAATAGCTCTGCTTGTTGAACAATAATTCAACTGATTGAATTATTGAGTGTGTTACACCACTCCTGATCCCTTCATCCAACCATACTGGTCCTGATCATCCTTTGATTATCTTTCTGGAGCCAGTCACGTTTGACTGAAGAGGTTTTATTAAGCTTAAAACCTGGAGTGTTAAACCTCCCTTCATTCCTTTGGAAGTTGAATTTGGCCACGCTACTCTTGAGTCCCTTGAGAAGTGTTGGGTTATCCTTGTTTGAATAAGTCATTGGTTTGCTTCTAGAGCTTCTTCAAACAATTAGCTCTGTCTTGTGCACCCACCCACAGTTATATGGTACCGTTTAAGCGCTTGATTGCAGAGAGTTGGGCAGGCTCATTGAGAACCTGGAGGTTGTTTGGGATTGAGTTGATCTTTCTTAAGCTTCTGCCAACAACCAGAGCTATTAGCTTGTGGACGTTGTCACTTACAATTGCCTTGTGTTGTTGAACTCTGAACAATCCTTGACTTCTTCTATCCAATTTGTCCCCGGCATCATCTTGCCTCTGATAGTGTTGTTTCCCCAGCTACCTACTACTATTATCTTTATCATCTTACATTTGGTCCCTTGTTTACCTGGTTCTGGACTTTGATCTTGGTTACATTTAAATATTTTTGTAACACTCAGGAGGGCAGCCTAAACAGCACCTTTCCCCTCCACAGAACTGCCACAGCCTAGCACCGTTTGGAGTCTTACATTTGGTCCCCCCGGCTTGGATTGAACCAGCAACCTTGGGATTTACAGTCCCAAAAATCATCAACTTTGAAATCCAATCTCTTTATTTTTTTCTGTCATTATCTAGATCCGTGGAGGAAACTTGTTCTAGAAGTAAGTCCTCCCAATTGTGCACCATCTGGGCAAGATACTTGTTGCTTTTTGAGAAACCCTACTCTTGCCACATTTGTGAGCCACTTTGGAAATCTGCTCCTTGGATCTTTTAGGAAACTTTGTCAAAATGGAATCTACCAGTGACTCTTCTACTCGTCCTAACATGGTTACGATCAAGCCCCAGAACAAGAAATTAGTATTCAACGGGACAAATTTGGAATGCTTCTTGGAATTGTACGAGATAGCTTCTCTGGTGGATGGGGCTAGCAAATTTGGTATGGCCTACCAGTTACAATTTTTTATCTCCTCTGATGAAGTTATGGAAATCATTTAGTCCTTTGAAGGTTTTGAACGGCACAACTGGGCCCTGCTGCGGGGAGCAATGTTGGCCTATTGGGGAAAAAAAGATGTATCACAATTTACTTTGGAGGATCTAGATAACCTTGTCTCCCAGTGGATCTCCAATGGTGGTGTGGCTTCAGCTTCCAATTATCAGTTATTTAGGAAATCTTGGGATCCCATCCAATCCTACCTGGTCCAAAACAATCACATTGAAACAGTAGACAAAATTTGAGTCTGATTTTTCCAATCCTTTTCTCTTGGAGTGAAGGAAAGGATCAAGGACAAACTGGTTGAGTCTGGATCCATGATCACTACCAGGGATAATTGATTCAAGCTCCCAGGTTTCCTTATCCTTAGGGGAGTGGTGGATAAACTTATGAAAGGTCAAACAGCCCTCACTTTTGAAAAATCTAAAACCACTGAACCAGTCCATGCCCCCTCTTTCAAAGAGTCAAACGAGATTATGAATAAAATGGAATCTGATCGCAGGCCCAAGAACCCTCAGCCTAACCAAGAAACCAATACAATGGACAAAATCATTAAACTTCTCAAAGCCTTTGAGAACAAAATGGATCGAAAGATTTCCTCCCTTGTTGTTCCTAAACCTTCTAGTTCTGTTCCTAAAAATACTCTAGTCTGCTATTATTGTCACAGGGAAGGCCATGGAACCAGTCAATGTCTTGAAGTCCAAAAGGACAAAGACAAGAAATCGGTAGAGCAGAAAGAGAATAACTTTTTCCTTCCTGATGGTGCCCTAATCCCCTTTGATTTGTCTTGCCCTATTCGTCATGTGGTGGCCTCTTACCAGCCACCCCTTCTATGAAGGCATCCTTGGCTTCTGTGTATTTCCGATCTTCTTGTGGCACTCTTAACGCTGGTATCCCCCAGCTATTTCCTCCTCCTCTCTGGTTGGTACTTACCAATCCAATCCAGCTAGGAAGCAACATGAGGAGCCCAAACCTCATAAAGCTCCTTCCTTGCCAACCTCAATCCTCCAAAAACCACCCAAACAACAATCCTTACCTGAGCCCTCTTCTGATTTAGAAGACATGGAGGTGGAAAAAGAACCACTCATGGAAAGGTCTCAAGATCACCCTGATCCTCATCCCTCATCTATTAAATCTCCTCGATCCCCTGATCCTGTTCCTGCTTCACCCAATCTTCCTCCCTCCACCCAGCCCAAAGTTTGGTTTGAGAGGGGAATTTCCAAAGATCACCCCAATGCTGTGGAAGGGGTATTAAAAAAAATTTCTGATCTTAAAATTCCTGACCTATCTGTGGCTGAACTCCTGTCAATCTCTCTATCTGTTGCTGAAGGAATGAAGAAATGGGTTTCTTTTCAATGTGTGGAAATTGGTCCTGAAGAGCTCAAGGTCTCCTCTGGAACTTTGATGGAGGATTCTGCAGGAACAGATCCCTCTTCTGAGTCTAATATTTACTCTTGTCCTCTTGGTTTTCTTCCGTGTTATCTTGGTGAATCAGTGAAAACAGTCTCACTCCTTTTTGATTCTGGCTCTCAGCTCAACTTGATCTCAGATGCTATGGCATGCAAACTTAAAATCAGCCCTAGGGTCAGCTTCACCTCTTCAGTGTATGGAATAGGAAACAAGTCTTGAAAATTTGTTGGAATTGTTGAAGACTTTCCAGTCCAGATTGGCCAAAACATTGTTGGAACTTTTCATTTCTGGATCACACGCTTGGATGGACCCATGATCTTGGGTCAACCTTTCTTAATCAATTTTGGAGCAACTCTTATGTTTTCCAATCAAGTTGGGGAGAGAATCCTCCTCCCTGATTCTGACGGTAGAAAGATTGAGGTTCCTCTTTGTTCTTTGGATTCTGGTTTATGGGAAAGAGATTTCCCTGTTCATTTTCCTAAGTCATCTCTAAGAGGAAAACAGAAGGATAATTCTAGTCCTTCTCATTTTTTATGGGAGTAGTTGATCCTACTAATAGTTGTGGTTCTTTTCAGCCTCAAACTTCAACTCAAGGGTCAACTCTCATCCCAGAGGCTTATTTCTCTTTCTTTTTAATGTTTTCTTCTGATCTCAAAAATATCAAAAATCAAAAAGAAATCAAAATGGAAAAATCCAAAAATATTTCTTCTTCATCTGTTGTTTCATCTTTTCCTTGTACTCTTATTCCTAATCAACCTTCTCTCAGTTCCAGTTTGAGTCTCCGCAATTAGTCTAAACTAGATCCCGATCTCAATCCTATTTTTGGTGGCTTTGGTAGGGAAGAATATGGGCTTCAGTGGAGGCAAATCGGGGTAGAAGTAAGTCCTCCCAATTTTGCACCACCAGGGTATCCTACTACTATCATTTTCAAAACCCTACCTTGTGCCACACATGTGAGCAATGTATAATCTTCTGGGACTTCTTTTATGGAAAAGGCACCTTTCAAAAATGTTGCAGAACACTGAACTTGGAAGGCGTTAGAAGTTGGTCTCAATCCTTGTAGTCAAATCTCTCTGGTCAACTCTTGGCAAAAACAAGAACTGCTCTCTTTTGCCTCCAAATATAAACCAGTTGCCAGGAAAATCCAACCAGTCAACCAACCAATGCCTCTCAATCTCAACCCTCCTCTTAGGCGTCCCCCTCTATCCCGCAATCCTTACTGTGGTTTACGTGGATCTCTCACTGGTCCATTCATTCCCTCTGGTTGTGTCACTGAAAAACTTCTGAGAGTAGTCAACTTTGGACCAGATGGATGGCTTCTACCTGATGAGTTGTATTTGATCAAAAATGTCTTGACTCTTAGGGAAAAAGCTATTGCTTTCTGTGAAGAAGAGAGAGGTCTCTTGAAAGAGTCCTATGGTCTGCCTTATATCATTCCTGTAGTAGAACATGATCCCTGGAAAAAGAAAAAGATCCCAATCCCTGCTGCCAAAGTCAACAAATTCATCAATTTGGTCCGGGAACAAGTCCAAACCGGTTTATACAAACAATCAACTTCTAGCTATTCCAGCCCTTTTTTCTGTGTCCTTAAAAGTAAGGGTAAACTTAGAATAGTTCATGATCTCCAGCCGCTAAATAAGGTTACTATTAAAGACTCTGATATTCCCCCTGCTACTGAAGAATTTGTTGAATCCTTCTCCAGGAGAGCTTGCTATGTTCTAGGTGACATTATGGGTGGCTATGACAAACAGTCCTTACATCCGATTTCTTGCCCTCTCACTACATTTGATACTCCCCTTGGTCGTTTCCGACTTACTAGATTGCATCAAGGTGCCACCAACTCGTTTGCAGTCTATCAGGCTCAGATGCTTTGGATCCTCCAGGATGAAATTTCTGATCATGCTGGTATCTTTATTGACAATGGCAGAATTAAAGGACCAGTTTCTGATTATAACAATGAGCTCTTACCCTGGCATTCAGGAATCTGCCAATTTATCTGGGAATATGCAACCACTTTGGAATTGATCTTGTTCCAAATTGAAGAATCTGGCCTAACTTTCTCCGGATCCAAATTGGCTGCCTGTGTCCCTGCTCTGGAAATTGTTGGTCATGTGGTCTGCAAGGAAGGAAGAAGGATGGCTTCATCTAAAGTCAACAGAATCCTCTCCTGGCCTACTCCCTTCAATCCAACTGAAGTCAGGGGTTTTCTAGGTGTTGTTACTTATGTTCAAATATTTATCCCATCTCTATCCAAAATCTGTGCTCCTCTACGTTGTCTGACCAGAAAAAATGCTGAGTGGATCTGGAACCAAGATTGTGAACATTCTTTTCAGCTACTTAAAATGATGGTTGTCAAATACATAGTCTTGAAAAAGATTGCTTATGGAACAGGAGCTGGCAAGATCAAATTTTCTGTTGATTCTAGTTATCAATCCGTTGGGGCTGTCCTCACTCAGGAAGATGAAAATGGTTGGGAACGTCCTTCTCTCTATTAATCCTTGTTATTTTCAGATGTAAAATCCAGGTACTCCCAACCAAAACTGGAACTCTGTGGCGTGGCTCAAATGTTGAAGAAACTCCAAACTGTCCTCTGGGGTCAACACTTTGAGTTACAAGTCAACGCACAATCCATCATCCAAATGATCAACGCCCCCAGCCTCCCAAATGCTCCTATGACTTTTTGGGTGGCCTTTATCCAACTTTTCTCTTTTGATATTGTTCATAGGCCTGGAAAATCCTTCACCATGTCTGATGGTTTCTCTTGACGCCCCCTTGGAGATGAAGAATTGGATGTTGGAGTGGACTATGATGAGGAGGAGCCTTTAATTTGTCCAGTCTTCACCTTTTCCTCCCAATATTATTCTGGCTTTCAACAAGGTTTCTGGCTAAAATTAGAGCAGTACCTTTCCACTCTCCAAAGGCCTCCTGATCTCTCTGCTAAATATTTTCAATTACTCAAAAGGAAGTCCTCCAATTTCTTTGTCCAAGGTACTAGGATTATGAAAAGAGGCAATCCTTGCGCTCTTATTGTTGTCAATATCCCCTCTAAACAAGATTCAATCCTCAAAAGTCTCCATGAAGGCCTTGGGCATTGCGGTGAAACCAAGACCTATCGATGTATATCCAAACAATTCTGGTGGCCATCTTTGAAGAAATAAGTCTCTAAATGGTGCAAGATTTGTTAAGTATGTCAGAAAAGTGATCTTAGGCGCCCTGCCAAAATTTGTTATCCCACTGGAGAGTCCACTGTCTTTGGAAGGATTGCTATGGATGTGGTTCACATTAAGGCTGGTGGAGCTAAGTACCTCATTTTGGCTAGAGATGATTTTTCTGGATTGGTTGAAGAAACATTTCTTAAGAACCTCAGCTCTGAATCAGTAGCAGCCTTCCTTTATGAGACTTGGACAATGCGTTATGGCTTGGCTCAATCTTATTCAAATGATGGTGGCTCTGAGTTTGGTGGCAAACTGGCCAAAATGATCCAATCTCTTCCTGTTCAACATAGGGTGACCACTCATTATTATCCTGAAGGACAAGGCATGGTGGAAAGAGGCCATTCCTCTTTGAAGGCTGCTCTTGTTAAGTTTTCTAGTGAAAGTGGAAAGAATTTTTGCAAATTTCTTCCTCTGGTCCTCTTCTCTGATCAAATTTCAACTAAAAAAACTACTGGCTACTCACCTTATGAAATTATCTTTGGACAGAGGGCTGTCCTTCCTCTTTATCTGGAAATGGAATCTTTCTTAGGTATTTCTTGGGAAAAGGTTTCTTCCACCACTGATCTATTAGTTGCCAGATCCAAGCAACTGAAGCAAAGTGAAGATGTTCTTGACAAAGCTTATCAGAAAATGATGGAGTCAAGGGAAAAATCAGTCCAGTATTGGGAGGATAAGCATTTCAATCAAGTGGGGGATCCCTTGAATCCTGGTAATCTAGTTTTAGCTTATAATCAATCCTTGGAAACTCAGTGGGCAAAGATTTTTTCCAATTGCTGGAATGGTACTTATCGAGTGGTCCGTCCAGTCAGAGGTGGATCATATGTTTTGGAAGAACTGGATGGTACTCAGATGGCCAGAAGTTTCTCTGCTGATCAGGTCAAGGAATTTCATTGTTGTGGAAGCAAATTTGATCAGAAGTAAGTCCTCCCAATTGTGCACCACCAGGGTCATCTGCTGTGTTTTGTTGTGAAACTCTACTGTATGCCACATACATGAGCACCTGGGATGCGTTCTTGATTTTATTGCAGTCAACTCTAGGATTTTCTTTGGATGGATCAAGATATTCTTTTCAATCACCCTCAAGATCAAATGGCCATTTGTTGTGTTCAATCATCTTTCCCTTCTTTTTTTATGACATCAAGCTCAGATGCAGACTACGGACAGTCTGTAAGTTGGGGAGAGATGTGGTGACCAAATCTGGACACCCCAGACCAGATGCGGAAAATTCAAAATTTTTTATTTAGGTCTCATTCAAAAAAAAAAAAAAAAAAAAAATCGGAATTTTTTTTGTTTTGTTTTAGTATCACTCCTCCAATTTCCTCATCCTGCCAAACATCCCTCTGTCCCAGTGGTCTAGGACAGGCCTCTCTTGGTCTCATCACCTAGGCATTGCGTTTGATCCCTTCTCTCTTTGTTCCCCCCTTCCTTTTGGCCAAACACGCGGGCCAAGACCCGCTTGGCCCAAGATCTCATCTCCAAACTACCTCCACGCATCCAACCTCACTCCCCCTCCTTTCCTTCCCTCATCCGCTGCAGTCCCACACATCTTGACCCGATTCCTCCACTTCCATTCCATCTCCAACCTTGCTCCTCATGGCTCATTTGATCCAGATCACCAATCTACCCTTGGAAGTCATCAAACTCATTGCTCTCCATCTTGTCATCAAATACCCCTTGTGGCCTCCCACAAATCTCTTCAACTTTCTCTTGCTCAAAAAACAGATCTACCAACTCCTTGGTCCTCATAAGAACGCCCAACTCTACGCCAACGTCTTCAGGTTCTTGTTCAATGTCAAAGCTCTCAAACGCTGTCTCCAATTGATCTCCCCCTCATCAGATCCTCCTGGGCCTTTGATTGCTAGCCCCTCCCTATCCAATCAATCCTCATCTACCCACAATCACGGTCATCTTCCACTCTCCCACCCCCTTCCATCTTTGGGTGGGGGTGGGAAAACGTTTTCTACCGCCCGCGGACATCCACGGGTGGTCTGGTTCATTTCTTTCCCCCCCCTTTTGCCTTTGGGTGAGGGGTGGGTGATCCCGGTGTTGTTGCGCGGCCCGTCTGCGGAAGGATGCAAGAGATGGTGAAGGGATGAGAAAAATCCCACCCCGGTCAGGGAGGCCGGATTTCCACCAGCCTGCGTGATCAAGTTTTCTGATCATCTGAAAAAAAAAATCCGCTCTATTTGTAGAATCAGTTGTACATAGTCCAACAGTGCCTCCTGCCCATATAAGGAGGGGCTCTCCCCTGCTTTTTGGAAGGGGTATCATAGGGGATCCTACCAGGGAGGAACATCATCATTATCACCTTGAAATAAATTATTGGTGGGGTCTCATTCCCCTTTATCTGAGGCTAACATTTGGGTATATCCATGATTGCCCCTTGATCCTTGAGCCTCCATACTCAAACCCTGATCCTTGATCTTTATCACCAACCAATAGCTCTGCTTGTTGAACAATAATTCAACTGATTGAATTCTTGAGTGTGTTACACCACTCCTGATCCCTTCATCCAACCATACTGGTCCTGATCATCCTTTGATTATCTTTCTGGAGCCAGTCACGTTTGACTGAAGAGGTTTTATTAAGCTTAAAACCTGGAGTGTTAAACCTCCCTTCATTCCTTTGGAAGTGGAATTTGGCCACGCTACTCTTGAGTCCTTTGAGAAGTGTTGGGTGATCCTTGTTTGAATCAGTTGTTGTTTTGCTTCTAGAGCTTCTTCAAACAATTAGCTCTGTCTTGTGCAGCCACCCACAGTTATCTGGTACCCTTCAAGCGCTTGATTGCAGAGAGTTGGACAGGTTCATTGAGAACCTGGAGGTTGTTTGGGATTGAGTTGATCTTTCCTAAGCTTCTGATGATAACCAGAGCTATTAGCTTGTGGGCTTTTTCACTTACAATTGCCTAGTCTTGCTGAACTCTGAACAATCCTTGACTTCTTCTATTCAAGTTTTCCCCGGCATCATCTTGCCTCAGATAGTTTTGTTTCCCCAGCTACCACCCACTATAATCTTTATCCTCTTACACTTGGTCACTCGTTTACCAGGTTCTGGACTTTGATCTCCGTTACATTTAAATATTTTTGTAACACTCAGGAGGGCAGCCTAAACAGCACCTTTTCCCTCCACAGAACTGCCACGGCCTAGCACTGTTTGGAGTCTTACAACATAAATCACTGACCCTGATCTTTGAAGACCACAAAACACTACAAAGAGTGTTCACAAAAATTATTAAAAATTATCTACATGATCAGCAGATGATAGAGTATCAGTAAACATCCACATCTTCCTGCTTTAAAGCAATATCAATAGTCCAAATGAAGGATGGGTACAGAATGATCAAATTTACGCCATAACAGATTAACAGATCCTGTGGCTAAAATAGTACACAAATCCAGCAGATCTAAGGACAGCTGATTGACAGCACCAAGTGAACGTGCCAATCTTTCCCTGAATGGCTTTCCAGCCTCAGCCCACGAGCAGAACCCTCTCTACGTGCCCTAAGAAGCCCAAAATAACCCAAAAAGGTATTTATAAAGACCTCTTTGGATCCATTATTCCAATCATCAGTTTACCAGGAATTATTTATTATCAATCAGACACCGTGTCATTGTTGATCAAGTGCTTATATGAAGATAAGCAAGTGATTTATGACTTAGTCTGTAGTAGTATTATTTATCCTTATTGACCAATCAACCCTTGAAGTTTAGTCAAGCAATCTACCCCATCTGCTCTGAAACCCTTCCAATTATTCCAGGATTCTTGTGGTAAAGTGCTCAGAGTGAGTGTTACCCTTCCTGTCTTGGCCACTTGTGCTGTTAAGCCCGGCCATTAGTGGAATAAGTCCTTTCTAAGGCACCCATCTTTATTCCAAGGTTCTTAACCTGCCTAAGGAGGCCCCTTGAAGAGAGGTTGCTAGTCTGTAAAGATCCCCAGTATTATAATAATGTGGCCCCTCTTTTATATTATATTGAAAAAAATTTATTACCAAACCAATTAAACCTTGCAACTGCTCTTATTATATCATTTATTTGAGCTTCTAAGTGTTTATCATTGGAATAATAATAATTATTATTATTCCAGCATTTTTATCACTCTCTGTAGCTAAAGGGCTGCAAGTTTCCTGGTATCAGAGAGCTGACAACTGGGGGTCTGGCTGGGAAATATCCTTAAATAATTAATTTTTAATTATTTATTCCTTGGACCAGTCTATTTATTTTCTCAAAATAAGTTAACATACTTATAACATATATTTTTGATCATTTGTTTCTCTATTGGATCTTAAGACCAACGGAGAATTGATCAATTATTATTTGAACCTTCTTAAAAAGAAAAAAGAAGAAAAAATACGTAAATTTTTCCCTGTTATTATAACTGCTAAGCAACAACAGGAAAAATTGCTTTATTATAAACATCAGGTTATAAAGGACAAAGAACTTGAGCTTGAAAGAATTATCAATTTCAATTCTTTATTAAGGCAACATAAGGAGTGGAAGATTTATCAAAGGAAGCTTTATATATATAAACTAAATGACCCTGAAGATAAATAAAAATCCAAAATTAATAAAAGTGAATATTTTTTTCTAAAAATATCATTTTAACACATAAAAATACAAAAAAAACATTTAACTTATATTTTTTGTTTTTATCCATCTCAGTGGATTTTGTTGTTGGTGATCTCATTGACCAGGACCTCCTAGAGGATGTTCCAGACAGTTTACCCTTGGACTTACCCTTGGATTTATCCCAGGAACTGATTGGAACTCACTCAGACCCCGTTGGAATACCCCCCAACGACAGTTGTGATCCCAACCAAGTGGTGGTACCCTTGAGTTTAACTTTAATTAAGTTAAAATATATATAAAAAATTATTAAAAATATAAAGCACACAAAAAATATCATTTTTATATTTTTAAAGTCTTTTTCAAAAGTTTTGACAGAGACTTAATCATTTTTTTTTTTGGTGATATGTATCAAAATAGGCGCAACACTCGTGCAACAGGTAGAGCCCTGTTTTATGGATCTCTGCCCGGAGGAACCCCTGCGTGCAAGGACTCTAGTTGCGAGAGCAATGAGGGGACTCAAACCCGTGATCATAGCGTCATGCGGGACGACAACAGCAACAACCATGGCCGCCAACTCGACCAACAGTCTGTTGAAGGACCACCTGTTGCCCAACACCTTATCCCAGGAGGGTACAGGTCCTCCTACGCCACCCAAGCTGGACTCAACCAAGGAGGAAAGAGCATGTGAGCTATTAGGAACAATTCAAGTTGGCTCAGACCCAGGAGGATCAACCAGGTATGAGAAAAGCTATTTCTCTGGCAAAGAAATCTCAGATTTCTCTGCAAAGGTTGATCCCAAAGAAAGAAGTAGAAGGCTACGTGCATAACTGGAATCCTTGGGATCAGTTAGCTTCCTTAAAGGGAAAGGACCCCAAAAAGAAGAGTTCCTCAGCCCATCAGAAGTTAAGGAACCCAAAGGATTGGGACAGAATAATATCCCTAGCACAGAAGTGGAAAAAGGTGTACCACAATTAGATTTAGAAGCTCTTAATAGCTTTTATGTAAATTTGTCTCACAATTTTACTATTATTAGCCAATGCTTTGAAAAATTTTATCAACAATTGGACAAATTGAGTTCAAGTATTTTCAGAGTGATTGACACCCAGTCTCAGATTATGAGAATTGATGAGTTGGAAATACAACAAATCAAGGATAGTATAAAAGCTAGTAATTTAGACCTGATGAAACATATTGATGATAACCAATCAATTCTTCAGGAAGATATTCTTGCAACCATAGACCAGCTTAAGGAAGAAGTTAAGAAAAATAATCCTACTCCTTCAGCCCATCTGATTGAAAAAATTGACTTATTAAGCAATAAACTTGATTTGGAGTTAGTTATGATTAAGAATGATCTCAGATATCTTAAGGTCAATTCTACTAACTCTCCGGTCATTGACCTAGAAGAAACTAGACATGCCAGGTTCACCAGTACTCCCAGTGTTCCTCCCAGAACCAGGATAAACAGGAATGAGTCTTTCAGACCCAGTCCTACTCCTGAAATGGAACAGGCTTTGAAGTTACTCCCTCCCATGACTGAATGGCCTAAATTCTCTGGAGAAGGAGAATACAACCATTTCAATTTCATTAAATTTATTGAATATACTCTTTCTTCTTATGAGCTCCCTGATGCAATAGCAGTGGTAAGATTGCCCAGACTATTCAAAGGAGTAGCTCTTGATTGGTTTATCAATAAGAGAGAAGAAGTTGGATCTTTATCATGGAGTTCTTGGAAAGAATTAATTAAAGTACAATTGGGTACCAGGATTTGGAAAAGAAAGATGATGAAAACTTTTGAAACCTCCCAGTTTGATCCATCCAAGGACAAACCTCATAAGTGGTGCTTAGACCAGAAAAAGAGGTTAGACTGTTTCTATCCAGATGCTGATAAAGAAGATTTCAATGAAAGACTCCTCAACTTATGTCTTGGACAAATCAATCACAGTGTAAGGTGCAGGATGCCTATGGATTCAGATCTTTCCACCTTAATAGGTGTATTGGAAGAGACTATTGATATGAATGGTCTTGATAAAAGAATTAATAGACTACCCAGGGAACAAAATAATAGGAACAAGGAAGAATATACTGCCAAAACTAAAGAATCCCCTGCTACTAATCCATCTACCTTGGAAGTCAAGAAGACTCCAGAATCAAAGGAAAAAGTATGTTGGAACTGTAACCAAACAGGACACGTAAAACCTGATTGTCCTCTACCTAGGAAAAGGATTAATCTTATTGAAGGAGAAGAGTATGACAATCCTGACCCTTGTTTTGATGATACTGATGGATCACTCTCTGATTGTGATTTAACAATCACTAACCCCATCAATGTTATAGAAGGTAGTATTGAGTTTTCTCTGGAAATAAATTCGGTCAATGAGGATTCTAACTTACCTCAAAAATGAAATCCCAAAATGAAGATTCACCACATCTCTGAGGCTAAGAACTTGACTCTAAAACCTTCTGCCAGTAAAAGTTACACTTCAGGCAGAACATGCTATGCTACTGGTTTAATTAAAGGTTCCCCTGTTAAGTTACTTCTAGACAGTGGAGCCTTTTGCTCTTGTGTTGGTTCAACTTATCTGGAGAAACAAGATCCAAACTGGAAACTGAACTTACTACCAGTACCTCAGGCTAAGTTCAGCAGTTGTAATTCTGCTCTCAATGCTGTTGGAGTATGGTCTTCTGATATCATACTCCCTCACTCTAAAGGATCACTCAAACTGAAAATTGAATTTTTAGTGCTCCAGAACGGAGTATGTGATTACTTTATCCTTGGAAATGATTCTCTTTGCTTATATGGTATAGATGTATTCCAAAGCAAGGTTAGATACTTCACTATAGGCGGAAACTGGAATAAGAAGTTACAAATATGCCATGTCAATGCTCAAACTTCTGATTCAACTTATGAAAAACACTTAGAAAGTTTCAATCAGGAATACTTATCTCAAGCTTCTTTGAATTCCCTGCTTAATGAAGAACAAAAAAGGGATATCCCACAAGTATGCTTTGAAAATCAGAATGCTTTCTGTACCAAGGATCACCCTATTGGTAACATCAAAGGACATGATATGATCCTAACTCTGACCATTAAGCCTCCTTACCCACCTAACCTCAGGAGACCTGCTTACCCTTCTAGTCCAAAATCTAGAGCTGCTCTGGAAACCCATATTCAAGAGTTAGTTGGCTTACAAGTCTTAAGGAAAGTAGGACACAATGAACAAGTGGATATCACTACCCCAGTAATTATAGCTTGGCACAATGATAAGTCAAGAATGGTTGGAGATTTCAGAATGTTTAACAACTACACCCAAGCTGATCATTATCCAATTCCAAGGATTGACCATGCTCTGCATAACCTGTCCAAAGCTAAGTACATCACTACCATGGACATGCTGAAAGTTTTTCACCAAATACCTATTAGCCCTGAAAGCCGGAAATTCATGAGAATTATCTGTCATTTGGGAATTTATGAGTATCTTAGGATGACTTTTGGTATAAAAAATGCTCCTTCTCATTTTCAAAGGATGATGGATATTGTCCTAGGATTATTCATCAGACAGGGATGGATGATGGTATACATTGATGATGTCATCATTTACTCTGATCATTGGGATACTCACATGGAGAAATTAAGGCTAGTCCTCAAAACGATCTCTGCCGTGGATTAAAAGTATCAATGAAAAAGTGTAACTTTGGCTAAAGGGAACTCAAGGCCTTAGGACAAATTATCTCTGGACTAACCTTAGATGCTGACCAAATCAAGATAGCAGCAGTAATGAATAGGCCTATGCCTCAGAATAAAACTGAACTCCTATCCTTTATCAGCTCCTGCAGCTACTATAGGAAGTACTTACCAAAGTTTGCTCTTCTAACCAAATGTCTGTATGAGATCTGCAACAACACAACTGTGTTTGAAATGACTCATGACAGAGTCAAGAAATATGAGGAACTCAAAATGGCAATGACTTCAGCTCCAGTACTGATCAAGCCAGATTATTTGAAACCTTTCAAACTATACATAGATGCCAGCATGGAAGGGCTAGGAGCTTTTTTACACCAAGAATTCATAGAGGATGACAAACCAGTGGAAAAACCTATACTCTTCATATCCAGACAAATTAAAGAGACTGAGAAAGGTACGGTGTAAGTCAAATGGAATGTCTTGCCTTAGTATGGGCTCTAGAGAAACTCCATTATTACCTAGAAGGCACCAATTTCACTGTGATTACTGACTGAAATGCTGTCAGGACATTGATGAACATGAAGACCCCTAGTAGGCACATGCTAAGATGGCAGATAGCCATACAACAGTAAAGAGGTCAGATGACCATAGTTCATCAAGCTGGGACTAAATACCAGAATGCTGATAGTTTGAGCAGGAATGGGTTACCCAATGAAACAAGTAACCCTGCTTATGATCTAGAGAATAATGATATCTTCCCTATCCTTAACATTAAAAAGTTCAAAATTGAAGCTCCTATAATGGGAATCCACATTTGTGAACTAAATGAATCATTGTTCAACTCAATCAAAGAATCTTAAAGTTCTGGCATGAAAACTCTGATCAATATTATGGAAAAGCACATCTCCACCATCTGAATTGATCAAAATCCTACCTGAACCTCTCTTGAAACCATAAAAAGCCGGAAGGTTCACCATATGGGATGGTCTAGTATACTATAGGCATCAACATTCAAGTTTTATAGTCTTAACTAAGGATTACCATATCAAACATGTTCTGGCTGAGTGCCATGATAACTGCTGTAAACTATGGTGTGAAAAGTCAAGAACAGGTGACAGCTCTTGTGAACAACCTAGTCTCAACGCGGGTCCCCTGAATTTTTCTGTTTCCTCTTTATCTTCTCTTTTGATTCTTTCATTCTCATTCTTGTCTGTTCTTGTCTGTTACTCCTCTCAACCTCCAACACAACTCAAAACTCAACCAACACTTGATCAATCCTCAACACATCTTGAACTCACCTCAATCAAGACTCTCAACTAGATCAACTCCATAAGAATTCAACCGTCTGTCGTAACTGGTAAGATCAGTCAAAGTCCAGCCGATTTGCAAGGAACTTAAACAATTTGAACTTTTCCTTCTTAGCGTCTCCGTGTCTTCCACCACTTCCATCTCTAGCCATAGTTGAGCACCGGCTATTCATATCTTTCTGTGTTGGTGATATTCTTTTCTTATGAGTCTCAGGTACTGTTATTCAAACTCCTGGTCATGTTCATGATTCTCATGTTTTCATTCTCATTGTCTCCCTAGCTGCTGGCCTGAATTTCAAACTCATGACTTAAAAGTAATATGGTTAAAAGGAGTCTCAGATACTGTTATTCAAACTCCTGGTCATGTTCATGATTCTCATTTTTTCATTCTCATTGTCTCCCTAGCTGCTGGCCTGAATTTCAAACTCATGAATTAAAAGTAATATGGTTAAAAGCCAAAATCACCATCACGGCCAGCAAGACAAAGGACTATGGCGTCAGGATTGGGATTCTTGTAGGACTCTTTTTGACAAGCGATGCTCAAAACCGCACTCAAGACTACCCCGCTACTGACCAAAGATAACTATGGAATATGGAAAGACAAGATGATGGCTCTTCTTAAGCTCAGAGAAGTACTGGAAACCCTCAAATCAAAGACTGAAACCCTTGCAAGACAAGACAATGACAAGATCCAGTTTCTCCTTATATCCAAGGTTGACTCTGTGACCCATAATAATGTCATCAGTGCAACCAACATTAATTCAGCTAAAGAAATATGGCAGTCAATCAAAGAAAGATTCTCCTCGTCTCAAGCATCAAATAGAGCACGGATCTTCAACAACTTCTTACACATTACCTCCGAAGGAGACAATATCATGAGCTTTGTCACCAACGTCAAAACATCAATAAAGAATATGATCGACATTGGCATTGATCTACCAAATGACATCTTGGCCTACTTGACAATGTTCAAATTTCCGGCCAACCTGCAGGACCTAAAACGACAGCTCATGCACTCAGACAGAAAAATCTCAGTCAAATTTGTATGTAATCATCTGATTCAGTTCCACAACAAAATTAAAGCAGAACAAACCAAACGAGGAGTAGAACGTACCTCTGAAACAGCGCTGACTACAATGCAAACCAAGACAAAGAATCATCTCGCAAACCAATGTATCAAAGGGTATCACAACCCAAGACAAGACAAAAATCATACGGAAGCAGAATGCTTTCACCTCCATCCAGACAAAGCCCCCAAATGGTGGAGAGAAAACCAAAACAAGTGGAAGGAAAAACAAAAGAAGTCTCAAGAATCCGCCCACTTCCACGCTTTTGTGACAAGATGGATTGATTCTAAGATAGGAGTAGAACAGAACATCATAATCGACAGTGGAGCTACCTCCCACATCTTCAACCAGTCAAAATTTTTCACCATGCTTAAGCCGTACTCCGGGGAATACATTACAACAGGAAAGGTTGGGGCATATCTGCCTATCCAAGGAGTGGGAACTGTTAAATTGGAATGGAAACAACATACAATCACCCTTTCCGACTGTCTATATGTCCCAGAAATAGTTGTCAACCTTGTGAGTCCAGGAAAGCTACTTGAACACGGCTGTATGTTAGAAGCAAAGAAGGGTCATTTCAAAGTAAGAAAGGGTAACAACAAAGTCTGCCGCGGGATGATCATCAATAACCAGTTTGTCCTTGACGTGCCAATCAGAGTGGGAGTAAATGAAGGATGCCTTTTGACACAGGCAGATGGGTCAAGAACACTGAAGGATCTTCACTTAACTTATGGCCATGCTTCTCCTGGACGTCTAGCCAAAATCAAAGGAATTCAGTACAATGTTGCCAGAATGGGTAAGTTTGAATGCAAAGACTGTCTCCTTTGTAAAATCACCAAATCCCCGTTCAAGGCCACCTCTACTTCAGCCACTAAACCCTTCGAAATGCTACATTTAGACCTAATTGGTCCAATTACTCCAGAATCCCATAGACACAAAAAATACGTGCTGACTGTTGTGGATAACCACTCAGGTTATATCTCAAGTATTCCTCTATTCGGAAAGGACGACACCGTCTCTTTAATGATAGAAATCATTGAGAAATGGAAGAACAAATGTGGTCATTATCCATCATTTGTATGTTTGGATGGCGGTACGGAATTCACGAATAATACGCTAGTAAAATATCTCAAGGAGAGATTCATCAACCACCTCATCGCTGAACCGTATCACCCCAAACACAACAGCAGGGCTGAGAGAGGCAATCAAACAGTCGTCAAAAGCGTGAGATCATCACTGAGCTCAGCCAAATTCCCAAAGAAATACTGGTCAGAGGTCCTCAAATCATGCTGCATAAGCCTCAATCAAATCCCAAAGGACAGCTTGGAGTTATCCCCATGGGAACTCATCAAACAAAGCTCCTTTCCACTCAACTACCTACAGCCACTTGGAATCACCGCAATCATACTAAATCAAAAGCTGGTGAAGGGCGAGAAATTCAAACCTAAGGGAATAGAAGGAAGATTGATTGGTTGAAATCCAGAGTTCTTGTCATACCGTGTACTCCTACCCAATGGTCACATCATCCTCTCTAAGCATGACCGGTTTTTGAAACAAACGGTTGAAAACCTTGGAATCACCTCAGACATAGATATTGACTTCAGCCTGACAAAGACCAGCAACCGCAACTCTCAGCCTGAAATACAAGGAGCCTTTACAACTCAAATGAACTATAGAGATCCACCCACCAAGATAAACTCTTCCGATGAAGATCTGACGGCTTCAGATTCTAGTTCAAACTTGGAAGACAGCTCATCATGCCCGTCTTCCCCTCAAATTGTCCCAGGGATCAGCGCAACTAGAGTACCAGAGGAGGCTTCAGAACCTACCACCAGGATTCTCCGTAATCAATCTTCAATCAGACCCCCGCAAAGGTATGGATTCCACCATTACTATGAGCCCAAGACGTTTGATCAAGCAAATGCTTTTGAGGATGGCCCCAAATGGGGAGGAGCAATAAAGAAGGAGATGGATCAGTGCAAGGAACAGGAGTTATGGGAGGACTACAATGGCAACAAGATGTTGAACCCTCTCAACACTACCTGGGTCTTCAAAATCAAGGATAATGCTCACAACGATACCATCATCCACAAAGCCCAAATCTGCGTCAAAGGATTCAATCAAGTCTACGGCCTAGACTTTGATGAAGCCTTTTCTCCAACCGGAAAGATTGCATTGTTAAGAGCAATCTTGCTATAATCACTAAAGCACAAACTCAAGATACGTCAATACAATGTGAAGGCTGCCTTTCTACATGCCCCTATAAATGAAGAGGTCATTATCAAAACGCCACAAGGTTGCAGCCATTCCGGCAAATACCTCAGACTAAAGAAGAGTCTAAATGGACTTAAACAATCCCCAAAAACCTGGTATGAGACTCTCACAGACTGGATCAAATCAGCGGGGTTCAAGGAATCCAACAGCGACCCGTGTTTATATAAATTGGAGGACAATCAGTCATTTCTCTTTTTCCACGTCGATGACCTCATCCTAGTGGGAGACGGCAACAAGTTCAATGAAAAGTTCAACGCCAGATTCAAAAACTCACAGACTCACAAACCTGACACCATTCTGGGCATGAAGTTCAAACGGACACCCACAAGTATCCTGTTAAGCCAACCTAAGCATATCGTACATGGTCTAGAGGAACTAGGGCTGCTCAAATCAAGACCCTGTTCCACTCCATTGACTCCTCACTGTCAACTCAGCAAATCCACTGACGAGGACTTTGACCAATTCAAGAAGCTAAATATAAACTTCAAATCAGCAATAGGATTACTGAACTATATTGCCAGTTGGACTTGACCAGACTTGAGTTACTCCGTGTCCAGTCTGGTCCGCTTTCAAAACAAACCTGGGATGTCACACTGGAAGGAACTCAGACAAACCTGGCAATATCTCAACAGCACCAAAGACCTGAAGCTGACTCTCATATAGGACGGGTCAAGAGAGCCATTAGAATGTTACAGTGACGCTTCCTGGGGTGAGGATCCTACCAGTCGCAAATTGCAATCTGGCTACCTTTGTTTGTCCTTTGGTTCTCCGCTCTCTTGGAACAGTTACAAGCAACGCAACATAACTTACTCTTTGACCGAAGCAAAATTAAATCCCTTGCTTGACTCTTTTCTGGAAGGCAAGTGGCTTCGCCATCTACTGGGCAAAGTCTTTCAAATCAACCTAACTTCCTCTAAACATCACATTGACAACAAAGGACTGGATGATAAATTAAAAATTTGGTTCCAATGCAAAGAATTGAAACATGGACCTCAAGACAAAGGGGCTCAGAGATAAACTTAAAGCCGGCGCACTCACCATCCATCTGATCAGTATGTCTGATATGTTAGCCGACCCTCTCACTAAGGCCGTCAACCTGAGCCAGCTGAAAAAGTTTGTTTCGGCTGTTTTTAATGACAACTTGGACTAATCTCCAGTTAAGGGGAGTGTAAACTATGGTGTGACAAGTCAAGAACAGGTGACAGCTCTTGTGAAAAACCTAGTCTCAACGCGGGTCCCCTGAATTTTTCTGTTTCCTCTTTATCTTCTCTTTTCATTCTTTCATTCTCATTCTTGTCTGTTCTTGTCTGTTACTCCTCTCAACCTCCAACACAACTCAAAACTCAACCAACACTTGATCAATCCTCAACACATCTTGAACTCACCTCAATCAAGACTCTCAACTAGATCAACTCCATAAGAATTCAACCGTCTGTCGTAACTGGTAAGATCAGTCCAAGTCCAGCCAATTTGCAAGGAACTTAAACAATTTGAAATTTTCCTTCTTAGCGTCTCCGTTTCTTCCACCACTTCCATCTCTAGCCATAGTTGAGCACCGGCTATTCATATCTTTCTGTGTTGGTGATATTCTTTTCTTATGAGTCTCAGATACTGTTATTCAAAATCCTGGTCATGTTCATGATTCTCATGTTTTCATTCTCATTGTCTCCCTAGCTGCTGGCCTGAATTTCAAACTCATGACATAAAAGTAATAACTGCTTATCTGGTCATTTATTTTCTGATAGAACCTTAATTAAGGTTAAACAAACTGCTTGGTGGGTTAATTGAATAGACTCCACTATACAGTATGTTACCAGTTGTGAAACTTGTCAGAAGTCCAACAGGACCACTGGGGAACGGTTTGGTCTACTGCAAAAGATTGCTGAACCCAAGAAAAGATGGGAGATCATAAACATGGACTTTTTAACTGGACTACCACCAGGAGGAGACTATTCCTACAACTCAGTATTAGTCATTGTGGATATGTTCTCCAAGAAAGCAAAGTTTCTACCTAATCACAAGGAAGACACTGCTATGGAATTTGCCCTATTATTTTGGAACAGACTCATTGCTGATGTTGTTGTTCCCAAGATTATTATCAGTGACAGAGATCCTAAATTCACCTCTGAGTTCTGGAGAAATCATCATGATATGCTTGGAACCACCTTAGCTTTCTCTACAGCTTATCACCCTCAGACGGATGGCTTAGCTGAAAGAATGATTCAGACCCTGAAAGACATGCTCAGGAGATTCTGTAGCTTTGGACTAGAATAAAATAATTCTGAAGGTTCTTGCCACAATTGGGTTAGCCTTTTACCTGCACTGGAGATGGCCTACAACATTAGCAAGCACTCTACTACTAAGGAAGCACCCTACATACTGGAAAGAGGAGGGATTCCTAGATTACCCAAGGATAACCTTAACCACCAGCTAACAAATATTCACCCTACATCACTTGATTTCAAAAACATGATAGATATAGCTAACCAACATGCTGTTAAGTGTGTCCAGGATGCTGTGGAGTATAACCAGAAAAGGTGGGATAAAACCCATAAGGAACCTGATTTCAAGATTGGTGATCAATTCTTGATCTCTACCACCAACTTTACCAACTTAGCTGGAGATAGAAAGCTTAGACCAGCTTTTGTTGGACCTTTCACCATTAATAAACTTCATGGTAAAAATGCTGTGGAATTAATCCTCAGTGATGAGCTTTCTAGAAAACATCCAGTCTTCCCAGTAAGTCTCATCAAACACTACCACCCAAGGAATGGAGATTGTACTCCTTCACTTGCAATACCTGTTACAGAAGAACCTGAAAAAGACAAAGGAAAAATTAGCAAGTGTTAGAATTTTTGTCTACTGTTAGTGTTGCCTGAATCTTGAGTGCAACCTGTCTTTTAGTCCTTCACCTTGTGCAGTCTCTGATGGACCAGTATTGAATATTTCTTATTCATTTCCATTTATTTTTTCAACCACTTGTCAGCCTCTTTTGTACTTATTCTACTTAAGCCAGC
Organism: Puccinia polysora; assembly: GCA_025617555.3. Classification (NCBI taxonomy): domain Eukaryota; kingdom Fungi; phylum Basidiomycota; class Pucciniomycetes; order Pucciniales; family Pucciniaceae; genus Puccinia; species Puccinia polysora. Next base: position 33,405,979 of record CM062627.1, read on the forward strand.
TGAACCTCAAGTGAATGAACACCCATCTGTTCTTCCCTACACTGAACCAGAGTGCCCCCTTGACTCCCAAGATCCGCTCCTCTTGGCGTCACAAGATCTTTCCTCACCTCCTCTTAAGTGTTTCAACCGGAGCCTCGAACTCAAACTTCAACACGGTTAAAAGCCGAAAGCTCCCCCTGATCAAATTAGTCTGATTCTCTATCTTCATCTTCCTGTCTTGGTTGCCTTCCATATCAACCTACAATCTTAGCAGGTTCCTCAAGATTTGCTACTGAGTGCATCAATGACTTTGATGAATCCTCTGATCCCATCTTCCAGCAATTTTGATTGTATTTGCTCAATTTCTCTTGTTTGATCATTTCCACTCTCTGCCTGAAGGCTCTTGTTTACTTTTCCATCAATCTTGATCAATCCATCAACTGCCTTGATTGGACTGTGACATGTTATTCATCATCCTAATTGCGTCCTTGCCTTTTTATAATCTGCTTGGTCAATCGATGCATCAACAATTTCTTCAGTTGAACTGTCACCTTCCCCTCATTGACCTTGCCTTGCGATCCCGGTCCCGCTGTTATTGTTGTCATTCATTCGGCTTGATTACCTCATCTCAAGCCGTTATCTCATGGTCATCATCCTCTTGCGATCTTGATTGTATTAGCTCGATCGATCTCACTTGATCATCTCTTGCCTCGGCTTCTCCACCTGGTGAATTGCGCTTGCTCCTGGTTGTTTGCTCTTGATCCTCTCAAATTCCTGTTTTTCCGCAATTGCCCGATTACCATTTGGTCCTTCTCCATCTCCTAAACAATTGAGAAACAGCTTCACCATCTTTGCTCAATCATCCTTATTGACCTCGCGCTTGCTCGGTCAACCACCAACTTATTTTGTTGCCTCTTCGCCGCGACTGACTCAAATCATCTATTTCCGGTTTGGTTGCTACCGCTTCAAGTTGCCCGGTTTGGTTGCTACCGCTTAAAGTCGCCCGGTTTGGTCGCTAACGCTTAAAGTTGTCCGGTTCTGCGCTACCTCAAGTCGCATGTCTGGCCAGTTGGTCACCCCTTTGGTCCTCTATTGGTCCTGCTCCCTTGTGAGCTAATCTTATCAATAATTGCTGTTACTATCAGACCGGGGTTCAAAAATTATGATTGGAACATTTGTGCTACTTGTTGATGTAATAGACTCCTTTGTAGTTCAACTGTAGTTCAAAAATCACAAGTTTTCCTTCCTCTCTAATGGAATACACCCTTATTGCAGAGTTCAAACATCTCTCCATTCTATTTTGTAATGTTGGATTTAATAGACATGCAAGAGTCCTGAAGTTCCCACCTCATTATTTTTGTTTAACCTCCCTCAAGCTTCAGTCAAGGGGGTGTGTTAGAATTTTTGTCTACTGTTAGTGTTGCCTGAATCTTGAGTGCAACCTTTCTTGTAGTCCTTCACCTTGTGCGGTCTCTGATGGCCCAGTATTGAATATTTCTTATTCATTTCCAGTTATTTGTTCAACCACTTGTCAGCCTCTTTTGTACTTAGTCTACTTAAGCCAGCTGAACCTCAAGTGAATGAACACCCATCTGTTCTTCCCTACACTGAACCGGAGTGCCCCCTCGACTCCCAAGATCCGCTCCTCTTGGCGTCACAAGATCTTTCCTCACCTCCTCTTAAGTGTTTCAACCTGAGCCTTGAACTCAAACTTCAACAGCAAGATCCTTTAAGATAAAAAAGATAGGATCAATGGAAAAGAAGTCAGACTCTACCTAGTTAGATACAAGGGAGAATTAGCTGATAAAGATGAATGGCTTCCTGAAAATAATATCCCTGACGGACCTATACACCTGAGGAACTACAGAGCCAGCAGGAGGAATTAACCCAATTTTTTTTTTCAGATATAGACATATCTTGGAGTCGGGGAATGTCAGCTTGCTACTATGTACAGAGCAACCTGTCAAATAACAAAACAAAACTATGAAAAATAGGAATATCTCAATTAACAAAATAAGTAGTGAGAAATTAATAAATATTATTAAAGGAATCAATTCCTCACCCAAAATTAGGTAGGGTCACTCACTGACGCCACCCTTGAATTTCAAGTCCTTACATTTTTAAAATAATTAAAAAGAAAAGTATTAAAAATTATGACACCATTATGGCAATTTTTTGCCATTCTACTATTTGACACATGTTTTCACGTATAGCGTTTACACCTAAAATTCACTCAGAATTGAGGTGTTGTGTATATTTTAGGAGTTACACGCAGAAATGTGTTATGTCACAATTCCTGCTGGCAGCCCCGCATCATTACATATCCCTACGTACTTGTAGTAGCAGATTCCCGCGTACTAGAGACCCGCGCGCAGCTTATTCTGCCACGCATGCAGCGGATCCTACCCCGCACGCATCTGTACTAACTGATCCCCGCGTCTGGATCTGTCCTGACTAATCTGACAACCAGGTACTGCTCAGAAGAGCTACAACCTAGTTAGAGTTGCCTAGTATATGTAAAAAACTGACATATGCATTACTAGTTATCTAAAAAGATCACAACTTAAATAAAATTAATGAAAATTAAGTTTGAAACATTTTTTTAATAATAAATCAAAGATCAAGGATTACCATGTAAATCACTGACCCTGATCTTTGAAGACCACAAAACACTACAAAGAGTGTTCATAAAAATTATTAAAAACTATCTAAATAATCAGCAGATGATTGAAAATCAGGAAACATTCACATCTGCCCGCTTTGAAGCAATATCAATAGTAAAAATGAAGGATGAGTACAGGATGATCAAATTTACGCCATAACAGATCCTGTGGCTAAAATAATACAGGAATCCAGAAGATCTAAGGACAGCTGATTGAAAGCACCAAGTGGACGTGCCAATCTTGCCCTGACTGGCTTTCCAGCCTCAGCCCACGAGCAGAACCCTCTCTACGTGCCCTAAGAAGCTCAAAATCACCCAAAAAGGTATATATACAGACCTCTTTGGATCCATTATTCCAATCATCAGTTTACCAGAAATTATTTATTATCAATCAGACACCGTGTCATTGTTGATCAAGTGTTTATATGAAGATAAGCAAGTTATTTATGACTTAGTATTTAGTATTACTATTTATCCTTATTAACCAATCAACCCTTGAAGTTTAGTCAAGCAATCTACCCCATCTGCTCTGAAATCCTTCCAATTATTCCAGGATTCTCATGGTAAAGTGCTCAGAGTGAGTGTTACCCTTCCCTTCTTGGCCACTTGTGCTGTTAAGCCCAGACATTAGTGGAATAAGTCCTTTCTAAGGCACCCATCTTTATTCCAAGGTTCTTAAACTGCCTAAGGAGGCCCCTTGAAGAGAGGTTGCTAGTCTGTAAAGATCCCCAGTATTATAATACTGTGGCCCCTCTTTTATGTTATATTGAAAACAATTTATTACCGTACCAATTAAACCTTGCAACTGCTCTTATTATATCATTTATTTGAGCTTCTAAGTGTTTATCATTGGAATAATAATAATTATTATTATTCCAGCATTTTTATCACTCTCTGTAGCTAAAGGACTGCAAGGTTCCTGGTATCAGAGAGCTGACAAAAAGGCTGGACTCTCTGTTCAAGGTTTCAATCAAAAGGAAGGGATCAATTTTTACAGTACCTACGCTCCCACTGGAAAGCTATATTCACTTAGAATGATTATTTCCTTTGCATTAATGCACAATTTAAAATTTTATCAAATTGTTATTAAATTGGCATTTTTAAATGCTCCGCTCAATGAAGATGTGTCAATTTTCTCCCCTGAAGGAACTGATTTTCCAGGAGAAATACTCAAGTTGTAAAAAGCACTTGAAGGTTTGAAACAAGCACCTTTGGCTTGGCATTAAACTCTAACCAAGTATCTCTTTTCCATAGCCTTTAGAAAATGTGATGCAGAACCTAGTCTGCTCTGGAGGAAAGGAACCTACCTCTACATACACATAGATGAAATTGCAAGATTCAGTCTCAAACCTGAAATTTTTGTTGAGGAAATGAAAGAAATATTCAATGTTAAGGACCTAGGTCCAGCCAAACTGCTTCTGGGAACGGAATTCAAACAATCCAAATCCTCAGTTAAATTGTCTCAATGTCATTATGTCAAGCAGATTTTAGAAAGAGCAAGAATCAATCTTTTAACACCCCTCAAAACACCCATCAAACCTAACTTGACACTTACAGCTTCCACTAATGATGAAATTCATGAATTCAACTGTCTAGAAATGAATTATCAAGCAATCATTGGAACAATAAATTATCTGAGTTGCATGAAAAGACCTGAACTTTCATTTGCAGTAGGAGCCTTATCCCAATTCATGAATAATCCAGGAATCAAACACTGGAACGCTTGCCTACATGTTTAACAGTACCTAAAGGGAACTCTTAATCAATCTATTACAATCTACAAAAACAAAGAACCACAATCATTGATTAGCTATTCAGATACGGATTGGGGTAGCTGTGAAAACTCTAGAAGATCAATTTCAGGCTATATTTTGAAGTGGAATGGAAATTTAATTTCTTGGAAATCAAAGAAACAATCAACTGTAGCCTGCTCTTCTGCACAAGCTGAATATCAAGCTCTATCTGACTTGGTCAAAGAAATTATGTGGCTAAAAGCTATTCTTAAACAAACTCTCAATATCATTTTTAAAATTCCAACCAAAATTTTTGAAGACAATCAGAGCGCAATAAATTTAGCTCAAAATACAGCAAATCATTCTAACTTTAGAACCAAGCACATTTCAATTAAATATCACTTTATTAGACAAGAAATCAAGCTCAAACACATCTGTTTAACCTACATCAAAACTGAAAATATGCTTGCGCGCCTTCTTACAAAACCTGTCAGCAATCCAATCTTAATCAGATCTTTGAAGGCCTTAGATTTAATTTTTAATTCCCCCTCTGAAGAACGTAATTATGGGGGAGTGTTAAATTATCAGGCCTAATCAAGTTTGAATCATCTACGCACACACTTATTTTCAAACCAAGAGTGAAGATAATCCAATTCCAGAGACCACATCACTTTATCAACCGTTCCAGATGCAATCTCAAGTTGTTTCCTCACCAGCCTTCTGAAGGAGCTTAGCTACCTCAGTCAAAGACTCAAGATCAAACACCAATATTCAAACTTCATCTTCTACAAGTGGAACTGGAACAATACGGTTCTGTATATCTCATCTGGTAAAAGTTTCCTTATTTCCTTCATGTTCTGTTCATACTCTTCCTTACTAACAAATCTCATACAATACAGTAAGGAACTATAGGATTGTTGAAGGAGGGATTGAGTTGTCTATTCATCTATACTTTATTTTAATTTTACTGTTGCTGGCTATCTGCCAAGCCTTGCTTTTAGGTAAACTCATATTGTGTCATTTCATTCTTGATTTCATTTTTTATTCTAAACTTCATTGCTGAAATTTATTCTTTTAGTTGAATGAAAACTTAACAAAATCTATTCAATCTGCAAGACATTTTTCTCATTATGAGTGATCCTGACCCTTCAAGACGCTTAGAAGAAGATAAAAATCAAGAATTTGTAGCACATATCATTGCCAAGCGTGACTCAAACACCTACAATAGTATCATTGATGATGTCAACAAGGATGATGCAAACCTAATTTGGATGTAAAATCAAGAACACTTTGCTTCATCCCAATCAGCAAACAGGGCAAGATTTTTTAATGGATTCCTACACCTGACTATGAACACCAACATCAATGCGTTTGTGACTTCTATCAAGGTCTATATCTCAAAAAATTGACAGAAGTTGGGATAGAAATACCATCCAACATCTTTCCTTAACTTTTGCTGTTCAAGTTCCCAGATTTGATGCAAAGCATCAAATTTCAGATCATGCACATCACCACCAAAATGAAAATCAAATTTTTACTCCACCACCTGATCCAGCACAAGAACAAAGTGATAGCCCAGGATGACCAAGCTGAACCAGTCAATGTAGCGCTGTATTGTGAAACTAGGTGTGAAAAGGGCAAGCACAATCCCAAATTCACTTTGCACTCTGCCAAATTGTGCTGTTTCCAATTCCCAGAACTTAAACCTCCAAACACAAACAACTGAGGTAAGAAGTCAAAGCCTGCGCAAACCAAAGAAGCGCACTTTCATTTGTTCTTCTGTGGTCTAAACTCCAATGTTAACAACTCACCAACCTGCTTCATTCTGGAATTATGATGCTCTTTACACATGATAACCAACAAGGACCGGTTCAATCATCTTACTTTGAGCAACTGCTCTGGAAGGATTCAAACTGGTAAGCAGGACGCGGCCATAAAAATCAAAGGATTGGGAAAGGTATCACTTGCCACAAAAGATTCCTTCATCACCCTTTTCAATGCTATTTGGGTACCCAAATCTACTGTGAATCTCATATTTCTTTGGGAATTGATGGTGAAAGGAGCTTTGTTGCAATTCAACTCTTTGACCAATCGTACTACATTAGTTGTTGAGCCATGGCAATGTTCTTATATTGGGTACAATTACCAATAACCTGTTTTTAATTGAAATGGTGAAAAATTCAGTCAAATGTCATTTCTCCCACGCAGATCTATCCAAAAATTCATTGCTCACTAGGCCACGACAGCGTTGGGAGAATGGAAAGGTTTCTCAATCAAACAATTCTGTCCAATCTCAAGACAATTTTGAATGTCTAAGTTGTCATAAATCCAAAATTTCTTCCCAGCCGTTCAAGCACCAGCAAAGCATTTTCAACAAATGTTTCAAAAAGATACATCTAGAACTCATGTGTCCTGTCTTGCCAACTTCCAAAGGAGGATTCAGGTACATTTTAAACCTTGTTGACTCATTCTCTGGCTAAATTTCTTTTTTTCCTCTTAGAGCCAAAAGCAACGGGGAAGACTTGATCATTTTTATTATTGAAAATCAACATGGAAAGACCAATCAATATCCCAAAGAGGTATGCTCAGACAGAGGTGGTGAGTTTGTAAAATCCAAGCTGCAATCCTTCTACAAACACCACCAAATCAACCAGATAATAAGCAAAGCTTATCACTTGGAACACAACAGCAGAGTTGACAGCGCAAATCGCATTGTCATGGAATCCGCTCAACAACCATCTCAGATACAGGTTTTCTCAAATCAGTGTGGCACAAAGTAGTGAAAGGATGCTTTCTGATGCTCAATCAAATCCCTAAAATAAAAAGAGACATTTCTACATGGATCAAGATTCACAAAAAGACCTTGAATGATGGCTATCTTAAACCTCTAGGCACCTCACTCACCCACAAGTTAAATCAAACCAAAATTTGCTCCAAGCTCGACAAAAAAGGGGCTCCTGGTATCTTGATTGGGTTCAATAATCAACTCTTATCTTACAAGGTCATCAACTCTTCTGGAAAAATTATCAATTCCAAGCTTGTGATCTTCAACAATCAAAAGCCACCAATGATTTCTGGTATAGACCTGGAGACTGACAATCTGAGGCAAATCCTTGTACAAGATTTTAAACAGCCTGAGTTCAACCAAACCTCCCAGGATATTACAGAGGATTCTTTGGTGGCTGAATCAGAACCAGAATCTGATGAATCCTCTGACAGAAAATTGTGCATTTAAAACCACCTCTTCCCAACGCTTTGAGACCAAAGCAAACTTTCCCAACCCAAGAGATATGGCTTTTTATCTGATAGATTGCCCAAAACTCTCCAAAGGCAATGGAGATTCCCGTGTGGAAAGAATCAGCCCTCAGAAAATTCAACTCAATTGAAGATCAAGGTGTATGGGAAGAAGCAGAAGACAATGAAGTCAACAACCCATTGAACACCTTTCCAGACTTCAAGATCAAGAAAAATGCCCATGGAGAGCCATTTACTTACAAAAAACAACTATGCGTGCAGTGATTCAATCAAAATCACAGCCTAGATTACTTAGAAACCTATGCACCTACTGGCAAGGTGGCCTCCTTGAGAGGTGTTCTCACTTACACTGCTGATAAAAACCTTCAAGTTCTTCAACTCAAAGTTAGAGGTGCATTTCTCCATTCAAGTCTTGAAGAGAATCTGTACATCAAAACCACATATGGCTGCAAAAGAACTTCCAAGTATCTTTTTCTAAAGAAGTCTCTCTATGGTCTGAAACAAGAACCCAGGAATTGGTACCGCATGCTAAGCAACTGGATCAAATCTCAAGGGTTTGAAGAATCCAAAGGTGAGCCGTGCCTGTATATTGGCACTGATAAAACATTGGTAGTATTCTTTGATTTTGAAAACCTCATTGTGGCTGGTTACGTGGCTTGCTTCAAGTATGCTTTTCTCTCAAAAGTTTGAAACTCCTCAGTGCACAAACCCAACACATTCCTTGATATGAAAGTGGAACGTTGTGATTGACTGATTCACCTCTCTCTTCCACTTCACATAGAAAAAGGACAAACAAAACTGAACATGAGTAACTGTCATCCTGTATCTAAACCACTCACTCCGGGACTCCACCTTTGACCAGCAGATGATGAAGATCATAAGAAATTCTTGGAACTCAAAATCAACTATTGGTCACCCATTGGCCAATTGAACTTCATAGCCAGAATTTCCATACCTGAAATCAGCTTTTCTGTTTCCAGCCTTGCTAGATACTGCAATTGGCCTGGTCTAAGTCATTGGAAAAAAGTCCTACACGTATGGGAGTATCTTTCAAGAACTAAAAATCTCACTCCAATCTTAGGTCCACAATATATCTCCAACCAACTGGTATTCTTCAGCAATGCTACTTGGGGGGATGAACCATTTTTGAGAATTTCTCTGAGCTGATTCATCTGATCCTTCAAAGGAAGTCTACTATACTGGACTAGCAGACATCAAAAATGCATCACCCATTCTTCCACTAAATCAGAATATTTGGCCTTGTCAAGTTTCCACCTTGAAGCTTGTTGGCTGAAGACGCTGATTGAAGACATATATCAAGAAAAATTCAGGTGCCCACTACACCTTATTGATAACAAAGTACTTGAAAATAAAATAAAAAAATATGGCTTGAACTCTAAAGTTAAACATATTGATCTAAAAATCAAGAGTCTGAGAAACAATTATGAAAGCGGGCTTATTGATGTTTGACTTATCCCTTTGCTCTCCATGACTGCGGCAATGTCTGCTTGTCTTGTACTCTGCAGCCACCTGGACTCTCAATCCATCTGCTAACATTGCAGAAATTCCTACTCACAAGATGCGCAGACTCCATTCAATGAACCCTCAATCAAATGACTGTGTTCAATCTACAGCAACTCAAATAATTCAACCATCAATCCTAATAATACCAACAACATCTTCAATGTTCATTACTCAACCAACAACTCTCAATTCACCGCCATCAAGTAAACCCAGCAGCCAGTTCATCTAATTGTAAGAGTATCAGCTTCAAATCAATCATCATTGATTGCTCACCTTTTTTTTCAACAGATTGTTCAAGGCACTCAAGTTTACAATCCTCCAAATAAAAGCTTGCTTTGTTGTCATTCTCAAATGGCTATTGTAAATCTCAATAGTGTCCATCCTAAAATCCTTCCAGCTGCTTATCTACTTTCTCTTGTTGTCAACTATCTAGGAGTCATATTATTTACTATACTCACAAATATCTTGACTCCAGATTCTATCCAAGTTTCAATCCAGTTGGTTTATTTTGTTCAATCTTTCTTCTCTTAATTTTCTATTTCATCAAAACTTACTGATTCTTACTTGTAATATTATCACAGTCTGGTATTGGTGACCACTTCAATTTTCCACAAAATTTCATTTCCAGACCACAACCATCCATCTTCCAATGAGGATTAAAATCATCCATAAAGCAGAAGGATAAAAGTGAAGCAAGAAGAGGCAGTAATTAATTTCAAAGAAGCATTTTTTCCCCTTCAAAAATGTTAAATCATATCATCAAAAGCTGCCAATCTCCTTTCAATAAAAACCTCAGAATCATTCAAAGTAAAATATCAAAAATTAAAAAATCAAATCTTTTTTTGAAGTCTCTAATATAAGCCTTGATACTTGAGATTTTTGATTCTTCTATTTTTCACAGAATCGACAATATGGATGAATACATAATTTCTTTATTTTTCTATCAAAATTTCAAACCCCTTTCCTCCTTTTTTCATGATGGGCTGTGCATACAAAAAAAAAACAGGTTTTGAATACCACTTCTTCAAATTTTTGGGTTTGATAATTTTCCAAGAAATGTCTTGATTTTGTTTGGTTTTTGATATCAAGAAAAAAAACTACCAATTGGCCCTCAATCAATCTCAAGACATTTTAGAAGATCAAGAGCCCAGGTTAATTTCAAAATAAAAATAAAAATTATTTATTGGTTCAATTGAAACAGCATTCTCATTTTCTAATCATCTTCTCTGTTCCTTCCATATTATTAAAAACTTCAGAACTCATTTCTGGAAGCATTTTAAATCTGAAGAAGACCTGATCATTTTACAGAAACATTGGATTCAGTTGTTCAATTCAAAATAAGAATAATCTTATCAGAAAGATTTCAACAGAATTAATTTATTCTGGAATGCCCCCAATTATGATAATATATCATAAAAAACTGGACCCCTCCAAAAAAAATAATTTTTCTTTTATTTGGTAACAAACCAAATCAAATTTTAAAACACTCTTACTTCAAAAATAGATTAAATTCATTTTAATATTAAAATATCAATCCCTTTTCCTCATTTTTGGTTTTATAATATATTTCATGAAACATATCATTCCATAACAACAAAAAGCATAAGGGAGATATTCAATCCTCTCAGAAACAATTCAAGCAGCTCCTTAGTTTTTCCTACTTTGTAAATCATTTTTGTGGAAAAATAATTCATGTTTCCCTTTCAATTATTCATTCATTTAATTGGTTATCTGATTCCTCCAACTCTGTTTTGAAAATAATCTTAAATGGGTATAACATGTACCAAAAAATTCAAATAAGCTATCAAAAAGGTTTAAACATATTGGAGTAGCCATTCCCCAGACCTTTTCTTTTCATATCTTTGTTACTTTCTTGTCTCATGTCTCTGTCAATCCTGTTCCAAGTTTCCTCCATCACCATGATCATATCAGCCTACACTCAATGTATGCCTCTCACCTCCAGAAGCGCGGATGTCAATTTCATTATTCAAATTCATTTTCATCTCTACACATGTCACCTGCTCCTGTGAAATCTGATCAGGATAAAACACCTGAGGACAGATTGCGGGTCAGAGAGAAGATTTCTTTCCTCATCCTTCTCTCTGACTTCCAAATCTGAATATCCTCAGGTAAGCGTCTCTTCTGTTTTCTTTTGACTCATTATCTTTCATCATTTGTACTTTCCATATTCATCTTTTCATTCATCTCTGTTTCATTCTTTATTTCATTTCTGAAATCAATTTATCCTTCTCTCTGACTTCCAAATCTGAATATCCTCAGTCTCAACAGGTTATGAGCCCAGAGCGACCAACCGCCAATTAGTTGAAACCACCTCATACAGGAAGGATCCGTCACACATCTCTTGATAAAGTGTGCTCAATAACTAACCACCATGGAGGATACTTCATCCTCTCACCCCGTACTTAAAACACCTTTGATCATCCCACTGAACGCACCAGGATCAGAATCCAACTATCTAGACTGGGCGATGATTCTCAGAATACACTTTTGCGCATCCGGCGTTGCCCATCTGATTGACGTCAAAAAGAATGAAAAATCCAAATTGAATCAAGAAATTTGGTCCAGAGACAACCTGGCCGTATGTTCAGTGATATCACAATCAGTCAACGTCTCAAATTTTCAATACATTCGTAAACACAAAGAAAGTGCACTTGGAATGTGGACTGCTCTAAAAGAAGCCCACCAAGATAACTCCTTGGGCGGAAGAATGTACTGGCTCAGAAAGCTTCTCCTAACCAAGCTCAATGATAAGGACATCCCCACTCATCTAGCCAAAATTGTCTCCTATGGAGAAAAACTATCATCCCTTATCACTCCCAAAAACCCTCTTACAGCCGACAACCTTCAATCGACCGCAATTCTGTTATCCCTTCCCAACAATTGGTTGGCGTGCGTATCCAGCATGATGAACAAAGAGTCGATACCGTCCTCCAAGATCATCACTGCTCTTAAACAAGAACACCTTTGCAGACAAACTAGAAACGATAAAGTTATAGCTAACTCGATAGCCGTAAAACATCCATACCAAAGGGAACAACCAAAAACAAAACCGGATCTCTACCCGATTGTTAAAACATACTACTGCACTAACTGCAAAGTGGAAGGTCATTCCTTCTCAAGGTGTCCAGAAGTCCGCGAAGCACTTGACCAAGCAAGAAAAAACAAAAAAAAGGAAAAGAGACAACCGCAGAGCTCTAAATTGGCAGTCGCGAACCACACCAAGCAAGATCAAGATACTGTCGACGACGACGAGGACTCAGACAATTTCTCTGACTCAGAAATCATCGTACATGCAGGATCAGAAATTGCAAACCTCTTGGTGGTGAACCCAGACTCAGACAAGGACTTCAACATTGACTCAGGATGCTCAATATCCATGACTCCCCACAACAATCAACTCTCAAACAAACGCTCCGACAACACCGTAATAAGACTCGCCAACGGCTCAACCATCACCTCCAAGAAGGTTGGCAAGATACACTTCCCTTCCTTTGATCTGAAATCCTTATACGTCCCACATCTGAGCTCCCCTCTTCTCTCGGTCTCCTCGCTGTGCGACGCTGGATTCGAGGTGATCTTCAGAAAAGATAGATGCGACATACAGACTGCAAACAAGTTGTCACGAGACAATAATACCTTAGTATCAGGATACAGAAAAGGGAAACTTTACTATCTCCCCGAAAAGATTGTGAGCCAAGAAGCAAGCTTCTCAACGACTGCTCAACATTCTTCTGACAACAGTCTGTTTGGATACCACTGCAGACTTTCACACTTGAATCTGAAATCCCTCAAGAAATATCTGAAGGATCACAATCTCTCCCCAGTTCCTTTCAACACACTACAAGTTCAACAATGCAAAACATGCATCAAATCAAAAATGACCAGAACACCCTTTCATTCTTGTCTTAGCTATAGGTCTACCAGACCCAGACAACTGATACACTCTGATGTATGCACTTTCGACACAACTTCGCGCGAGGGATACCAATATTTCATTACCTTTATTGATGACTGCTCCAAGGCCATTTTTGCCTACCCGATGCGCCACAAATCCGACTTGTTCGAGTGCACAAAACTATTCATATCCTTCTTTGAAAACCAGTATAACTCCACGATCTCCTCCCTACAAACCGACAATGGAGGCGAGTACCTAAGCAACCAAATGAACGGCTATCTGTCCAGCAAAGGAATTGAGCACGAGCCAGGTCCACCCCATTCTCCGCAGCTCAACGGAGTAGCCGAACTCTCCAACAGAACTATCAACAACATGGTCCGATGTGCACTCTCTCTATCAAATCTTCCAAAATCTTTCTGGGCGGACGCTCTCCGCCACGTTCTCTTTCCCTTCAACTCCTTTCCTTGTAAAACCCCCTCCGGTCTTGTCTCCCCAAAATTCATCCTAAAAGCTCTCGACGTGGACCCATCCTATCTTCACACTTTCGGTTGTCTTACCTGGTACAAACTCCCAGACGTCACCCAATCAAAACTCTCCGACAAAGCAAAGCCCGCCATCCTGCTCTCCTACCTACAACACGGAAACGGATACCGTCTGATGGACCTCGAATCAAAAGCCATCATCAAGTCTAGAGATGTCCTCTTCAACGACACAACCTTTCCTTACGGTTGTCCTACTAAAGATGCGAGTAACACCCTGCCATCTCCCTCAGTGCCTCTTATCTGGCCCACCCCTTCTGGATGTTCTCCCTTTTTTCTTCCTTCTGCTGTTTTCCCTACTCCCCCTTCTTGTCCTTCCGTTCCTATGCCCCTTTCCAAATTCTCTCCCGCCTTTGTTCCCGCTCCCACTTCTTCCTTTCCTCTCTCCGCTCCTGCTAACCCTCCATCTTCTCCTGTTCCTTCAGAACAACACCCACCCTACCCTCCCGGACGTTGCTACCGCTCCCCAAGTGTTCAGTCTTCCAACTCAGATCTGCCCTCACCTCCTTCGTTCAGTCCACCACCCTCTCTTCCTTCCTCCCCAATCCTTTCCATTCCCTCATTTTCTCCTCCCACACCTCCACAACCATCATCTCCTCCCTGCCGTTCCTCACGTGTTCGTCGTCCACCATCCCGATATGGAACTTTCTCCCGCAAGGCTTTGGTCAAGGATGACCTACCCGCCCCAAAGAGTTGGAAGAAACTTCTTCGGTCGCTGCACTCGCACCGCTGGATCTCCTTGGCTCAGGACTAGATGAACTCCATCCTCGGAATGAAAACCTGGGTCCTTGTTCCCCCTCCCAAGGGAAGAAAGATTATCCGCTCGAAATGGGTTTTCAAAGTCAAGCGTCACGCGGATGGCTCAATCATCAAATTGAAGGCCCGCCTTGTAGCTATGGGCTTTTTCCAAATAAAGGGCCTGGATTTTTCCAAGGTGTTTGCCCCCACGCTTCGTCTCGAAACTCTTTGACTACTCCTCAGTCTGATGGGCTCCAGAGGATGGACAGGCCGTCAGATCAACTTCAAGACAGCTTTTCTGAACGGAGATCTCAACGAACCGGTTTACATGTCACAGCCGCCGGGTTTTGAGGACGCTGCTCACCCAGACTGGGTATGCAAGGTTTCCCGCGCAATCTACAGTCTAAAACAGTCCCCCCAACAGTGGAACATCAAACTCCGGTCGGCACTCACTTCTCTAGGTCTGTCTCAGTCATCGTACGATCCCTCCCTCTTTTTCAAACTTGATGGCGGACATCTTATTGGCGCACTTACCGCTCACGTTGACGATCTTGCCATTGTGGGTACCAGCGCTTTTGTCGCAAAGTTTGTCAAAGACATTGGGCAGATTTTCACCATAGGCTCCAATGACAAGCTTTCCCTTTTTCTATCCCTCTCCATCTCACGGCATCATCCCTCTCGCACCGTATCCATCTCTCAATCTCACTACATAGACTCTCTAGCTGATGAGTTCCTCCAACCCGACTGGAGGCTGGTTTCTTGTCCAACAACAAGCCGCTTCAAACTACTCCGTCGCAAATCACCTGACGAACCAGCCTCCCCTCCGCAGTTCAATTGGCTCATAGGCTCGCTCCTATGGGTGTCTCAATGCAGCCGCCCCGACTTCTCTTTTGCCGTCAACAAACTATCCCAATTTCTGCAAGACCCATCTATGTCGCATTGGGATGCTGCAATACGAGTCCTCTGCTATCTCCGATCCACTCGCTCCCTCAAACTGACGTTAGGTAGCACAACCCTTGATTTGTCAGGGTTCTCAGACTCTGATTGGGCTGAGGATCAAGACAATCGTCAATCGACATCCGGATACATCTTCCGCGTCGGCTCCGGCGCCATCTCCTGGAAATCCAAAAAGCAGCCTACGGTCTTGCTATCCAGAACTGAAGCCGAATACAAGGCAATGTCAGATGCGTGCAAGGAGGGGCTGTGGCTAAGGAACATTATGGGTGAGCTCCACCTTTGCAACAATAACCCAGTCAAGCTTTTTGTTGACAACAAAGGCACCAAGGCTCTTTCAAAAAACCCGGAGCACCATTCTTGTACCAAACACATTGACGCCCGACACCATTTCATTCGTGAGTGCGTTGAGCGTGGCGTCTTCAGGGTTGAACACGTCTCCACAAGCAATATGCTTGCTGACATGCTCACCAAACCGCTCTCCCGAGTTCTCCTACACTCTCATCAACTACATTTTGGTCTTCTGGATTGTGCTCAGCAAGGGGGGGTATTGGAGTAGCCATTCCCCAGAACTTTTCTTTTCATATCTTTGTTACTTTCTCGTCTCATGTCTCTGTCAATCCTGTTCCAAGTTTCCTCCATCACCATGATCATATCAGCCTACACTCAATGTATGCCTCTCACCTCCAGAAGCGCGGATGTCAATTTCATTATTCAAATTCATTTTCATCTCTACACATGTCACCTGCTCCTGTGAAATCTGATCAGGATAAAACACCTGAGGACAGATTGCGGGTCAGAGAGAAGATTTCTTTCCTCATCCTTCTCTCTGACTTCCAAATCTGAATATCCTCAGGTAAGCGTCTCTTCTGTTTTCTTTTGACTCATTATCATTTATCATTTTTACTTTCCATATTCATCTTTTCATTCATCTATGTTTCATTCTTTATTTCATTTCTGAAATCAATTTATCCTTCTCTCTGACTTCCAAATCTGAATATCCTCAGTCTCAACAAAAAATTCAGAATTGAGACTTCCATCCTCAATGGAATTTCAAACCCTCGTTTGGGGCATTTTTTTGCTTCTTTCAATTAAAAATTAATATTTTGCTGATTGATTCATATTTTCTTTATCCATTTAAGTGGTGAATCTCCATCTAATGAAGAATCCTAAACTCTTCAAGCACTTCCAAAATTAAAAAATGAGCATAGATTCCATAAATGGAATGTTTGAATAATTCCTGAAATTGAAACATGATCAAGAACAGTATTATGTTGGTGAATTGAAGAAGCTTTTTGGAGGCAATTACCAAATTTTTCCCATTCAGGAGCCATATTCTGCTCAAATATCAAATTCCAAAGGAATATCAAAAGTAGAAGGCAATAAGCTTAAGAAAATCTCCCAATAATCAATTTAACAAGATGAATCTGTTTTTGAATAAATGAAAGAACCAAAGATGAGAGTAAGGCAAAAAATCAAAATGGTAAGTGAAAGAAGAAGTTATCATAGGAAAAGTTCAATTTATACATATTCAAAGTATTTTCTGCTTATAAAATGATTTATTTAATAAATTAATTAAATTTTATAAAATAGGAAAATTCTGTGACAGAAAAATAACTTTCAGAAAATAAAGAGCTCCAAGTTTTGGATTTTATTAAGAAAGAAAAATTTTATTTATTTATCTTTATTAATTAATATTTTCATTTCATTTTTTTTCAGAGGTCTGAAAAAATTATCAATAAGAGGTTTATTTTGCCTGATTAAATTCTGGGACAAGAGTTTAGAAAATAAAAGAAAGAAAATCAAGATTATGATTCTCCTGACCATCCTCCTGGAAAAAATGTTTATCCACAAACAGTAAAAACTAAAAGTGAGAAAGTGAGTAAATTTCTTAATTCTTTGATTTCTTTATTTTTTCAGTTTTTCCTGATTTTCATCCTTATTGTATTCTTTATTTACTCTAAAGAATTTATTCTGTAAATTTTGGTGGTGTTTTAAAGGAACAAGTGATTAAACTATTTTAAAAATTACTTTTATTCCTGCTTTTGGTTCCAATACAAATACCTCATTCCCCCTGAAAATTCTGTTCCACATATATCCCACTTTCAAGGTGATCAAGGAGATATAAACTGTGCGTTTAGAGCATCATAAATCAGCTTGGGCCAGAAATCTGAATCTTGTAGTTTGATACAGCAGCAAAAAAATGCCTTCAAAAAAAATCTTCAGGGACCCAAAATAATGCATGGGATCTGGGGTGAAGATTTTGAAGAAGCAAAAAGGCAAATCAAAAAACACTCTTTCCCAGCTACAATTTATTTCTGGATTCAATTTCCATTTCATGGTTCAATTTTTTCTGAAAAATTTAAGTTTCCAGGGTTTTTATATTATTTCTCCATTCTTTCCTCTTTTCTTCTTCTCAATTACCCCCCTGAGGCATATTTCCAATATTTTCCTATCAACCTAACTCCTTCAGCAGAATTCCAAAATACAGTTTCATTAAATTTTAATCCTGTGTTTGAGCGATCCCCCAGCTTGGATCCATTGAAATTAAATAGGAATTCCTTGGAAAAATTGTTACATACCAGTGAAATTTCAACTCCAATTTGACCACAATTTAACCATCTCAATATTCCATAAGCAAAATAATAATGAATTTTTCAGAAAATAATCAACCACAACCAAAACCAGATGGAAACCCATGGAAACTTCAAGAAAATCCTTAATCAAAACTGGTCCATTTTTGAACCTCCCATAGACCTATAAACTCATCAAAGGCATAAAATATTTTTTTCACCCATCATAAATTTGGTGAAAGGCAGATATACCTGCAATTTTCATAAACATATGGCCTTCCTCCAGCCATTCCCCTAATATATTAGCAGATCCAAAAAGAAATATTAGGCCACAGAGTTTTTTATTTTTATTTACTCAGAGGGGTATTCAATTCAAAAGAGCCCCCAGCCTTGCTTGTGTTACCTCATAGCTTTAATTCTAAATTCCACCTCCAGGACTTCTGGAAAGCCATTTTATAAATCTTCTTCAAATACAAAAGGATCCTCTTAATTGCAGAATTCCATTAACATTTTACAAATTCTGTGCTGAATGGTAGGCCTCAGAACGTTCAATTTTTCCATCAAAAACACATACTGTCCGGTTGGCCATAGATTTTTTGATTCCCTGCCCCTTTAAATCCTGCTTCATGGGTCACTGGAAGGGCCAGCCTAACCCCGCCCTCTAGCATTTTCAAGGAGGGGGGGGAATATCAGCGGGGCACCATTTTAATTCCAGTAAATTGCATTCAAACTTCATAGTAATTTTCAAAAGCTTTTGGAATGGGAAAAAATGCATTTTGGATTGGGAAAAACCACCAAAAGAAATGAATATAGTAAAAAAAATACTATGTTCTTTCCTTGATGAATATTTTTTTTGGTGGCAAAAAATAAAAAAATTTGTAATTTTAGGATAATAAAATGCTTAGATCATTTGTTTTTTGAAAAAAGGCCCAAGTTAAGTAAATTTTAGTCTATGAATTTGGGTTAGGATTTTTTAGATAAAGAAGGAAAATACTAAGTGATTAAAATGATTCAATTAAAAAAATTGGGTTTTGCATATAACAAGTAAAGATCCAAAAATAGGTCCTGAGAAAATAAAGGGAAACCTCAAATAAGGCAAAAAAAACCAAAATAGAATTTTGATGGATACTGCAAAAAATTGAATGGCAGTCTGAAGGCTAGATGATAAAAATTCAACAAGGATGAGGGGATAATAATAATCAGCCTAAAGCTTGGAAAGAGAGAACAGCTGTCTTTAAAAAGAGTAAATATTGAAAGGCTGGTACATCTCAGAAGATTAAAATAAACATCAACTATCTGAAAACAGTGATGATAAATTCATGGCCCAAATGAGAGGTGTACACAACAAATTTAGGCTGTGTGGCAAACTCCACAGCTCAATTGTAGCCATGCAGCCTCCATAAACCTTGAGTGTAGCTGGGCGGCCCCCACAAAATGGCCCAGGTTGTGTGGCACAACACCCGACTACATTTGAGTTGTGTGGAGCTGTACACAACTCAAATTTAGTTGTTTTCTGTGCCAAATGACTTTAAGTCTTTTGGGCCAAAAAAATAAAAAAATAAAATAAAATAAAAAACAAATAAAAAAGTAAAAAGCTAAAATAAACTAAATAAAAATACAAAAAAAAACAGAAATCAACCAAAATATCAAAAAAATGTTCATTTTTTTGTCAAAAAAAAAAAACAAAAAAATTAAAAATAAAATAAAAATAAGTAAAAATGAAAAAAAAAAACTGAAGACAAGCAAAACACCAATAATTAAATAAACAATGAAAGAGTATATGGAGCAGCCCTACAGTATAAGTTCCAAAAAATAAAAGTTCAACTTGAATAACCCTCAATTAAAAGTTACAAAAAATACAAGGTCAACTTGATTAGCCCTAGAGTAAAAACACCAAAAAAAAGACAAGTAACTTGACAAGCCCTGAAGTAAGTACACCAAAAAAAAAACAAGTACAACTTTTGTTAAGCAGACCTCATCACAAGAAGTAAAAATAATCCTTATGATGGGATCAGCCCAACATGAATTGAACTGACTTAACAATAAAATCTCATTCAAAAAACTCATCATAATGATGTTAACTCAAAAAACTGAACATAATGATGTTCAAAATGTGGCAAAATGTTATATTAATAGAAGTAAAATTTAGGTGCATCAGAATTACAAGTCATACGGAAACCCAATGATGAAAAGGTCTCTATAATTGAAGTCTATAATCTATAATAAACTTGCAGTTTATATTTGAGATGATCAACCCAACTAGAAGCTTTCTTTGAAACAAAAGGAGAGGGTTTTCTAAAATGGGCGGGATATGAATCATTTGTCCCTCAAGTAATAATAGAACCTAGTGATTATTGTTGAAAAAGGAAATATAAATAGGCTCTGATTGATCTGTAACTCATTTTTTCATTGGAGTATAAGAACAAAATGACTCCAATGAAATGAAACATATAGGTCTGGCGTAAGTGTCTGCTATTCTTTGAACCATATCTAACTTAGCAAGCCATTTTGAAGAGGGAATCTTTGCATTGATTTCTTCAACATCAAGTCTTTTTTTAATCTTTTCTACCACTTTTGAACCATCAAGCATCTTAATTTAGCATGATTTATGTTTCTCCAATGTTTCAATCATTTCCTTTCTCACTTTAAACCAAAAACTTTCATCATACCCAAGGGATTCAGCAATGGCTCTAAATTCACAATTCCCATCACCAATTGGATCCCAAATTTCACCCAAAAACGTATGTAATTTCTCAGTTATTTAATTGAGGTATTTCACTTTGGGTTCCTATAATCAAAACTCACTCAGCCTAAATTCCAATAAAATTAATTAATCAAATTAATACTTACAAAAGATGAGCTTCTGGTTGATGCTTCCTGCACGTTTTCTTCCTCTGAAGAGTATTAAGATTCCAAATGAAGTGAAGCTAATTCACTTCCAGTCCCTTACTTTTAACTATGAAATTTTGATTCTGATCCTGCAGACTTTGACTAAAAATTAACATCATATCATCATCATTTCATTAAACCAAAAAATGAAAATTTCACAAAAGAAAAAATTTAAAATAATTTTTCTTTTCTTATTTTGTTCCCCTCTAATTATTTTTTCCCGCTTAAGCTTCTTTTCAACATGTTCAAATCAAGAAGGATCTCTCTGGGTATCCGTAAATTTTGGAGGTCCTCAACTTGATTACAATACTTTTGGTTCAAGTCTTGGCATTGATAAATAATTTGTGGTCTCCTGAATCAAGTGCTTCAAAAGCCCGCAATGATGTTCTTCAGGATATTGCAAGATAATTGCATTGGGCTTCTCATGTAACGGAGAATGGTTGAGCATTTCATCAACATCAACCTTCCAAAATTCAAAAGTACCAAATATTATTAAAGTAGGAATCATCCTTCAAGAAGTGATTTGAACAATCCAACAGTCCAACTTAGACCAACTTACAGAACTAGAACTGCAAGGGTCATAATCCAACATCCACTGAGGATGAAGATCCTGAGGCACAACAGATCCTTGGAACACTATTAGGTCACCTATCTTGTGGGAACAGGGCAAACCCATAGTCTTGAGGTATGGATTGGTGCACAATTCCCCATCATGTGTTGGCTTTAATTTCTTGAATTGTTCCACAAAAAGTTTAATGTCCTCTACAGACAACTTGTATCCCAACTTTAACATTTTAGTGGGAAGAACTATTACTAACTTAATTTGAGAGTTGTAAAGGGCAACCTGAACCTATTTAATTTGATTGGAAACTGTTCCCTCTAGGTTTCTCCAAAAATCCAAAATTTTTCCCAAAGAATTTGAAAGGAATTGTTTGAGAGTAGCATGTTCCCCTTCAACCCAAGATGTGGTTTTATTGCCAAAGTCAGGTTTTTTGCATTTCCAAGCTGCTACAAATTTCTCTTTTATACAGATGATTTTTTGATCCATGTACTCAAGCAAATCCTCACAGTCGGTCAAGAAATACTTTTTAAAAGTCATAATGTAAGCAAACCAAAAATAGGAAGATTGACAGTAGAGGCAGTGATTTTAAACTTTCTCTAAGTTCTGGATCATTGAACTCTGCCTCCTCCTTGGTTTTTGAGGCTCCATACTTAGCCCACAGAGAAATAACGGTTTGCCATCCTTCAATATCATTATTAAAGCGCAATTTACATTTTGCTTGTATGTTTTTATACAAGTGCCACTGACAACACTGTCTTGCTGACTCAGGGAAACTTTGTTTTATACCACAAACCAGAGATTTTTCACGGTCTGTCACAAAGACTTTGGGAAGTCTCTCAGGATCATAAGCCAGCTCCTTTAGTGCATTTACAGACCAACTGTAGAACTCAAACATCAATCTTGTTATAAAAACAAGAGATTTTGTGAAAGTTTTACCGTTGTCTGTAATTCCTACAACATGCAGTAGGGGGATGTTGTACTTATTTGTTTTATAATTACAAGCCAACATAGAAATATGGTTGAATTGCTTGAAAAGCTTTAATAACTTGGGTTGTGCCAAGAATAGGGCCTCCAAGTGACCCTCTCCACTGAACTTTTCTTGATGAACCCAACCCAAATCACCAAGTTTTTCAAAGAAGAACTCCATAAATATTTTCCCCTCGAGTTATGCTAGTGTTACCTTTTGCTTAGTGTTATAGATTGTTTGGTAATCAACATATTACCTGCAATCAATCTTTCTCAATTTTCTTTTCAGTTGGATATTATTGAGCACATCATTCATGCCTCCTTTTAAATTCACTAAGGCCTTCCCAGAGATTTTCCTCAGGTGAGAAGGCACTGAGGGGTGTGGAGATGGTTGATGGTTATGTTGATCAGGTCTGTAAAAGATTTGCCACAAGGGCTTGGCCTTTGTGAAACTTGCACGGATTATAAATTTACACCCAACCTTCCTTTTATGAGTTTGCCTTGACCATTTGGTGAGCGATTGCCCAGAGTAGGAACCATGTTTATCACAGGCTAAATCCACATATTTATCATGCTTTGAGTTGAAAAATCTTAAAGTGTAACCATGCTTCATTGCCCATGTTTGACAATAGTTTTGTGCCTCTTCCCTAGTAGGAAAAGCTCTCACAGGAGGTTGGTGAAGTGGATCTGGCACCGATTAAATGGTTATATTGATGGAATGCAATCCATCACTTTAAATAAAATTAAATAAGGAAAAGACCAGAGTAACATAAAATTTTACTCACCATTGGAGTTCATGTCAATTTTTGAAACATTATGTTCCTCAATTTTCACCCTAGATGAGGATAAAATGGGGGCTTCCAATGATTCATTACCCAAATCCTTCTTTTCTGCAGCTTTTTTCATAGCACTATCAATGTAGTCATTCAATGCAGCCATGTCAAAAAAAGGAGGGCTGGCAACTTTTCCAATAATGCAAAAAAATGAAATGGGACTTCAGTATTCAATCCAACTTTCAACTGAACAACTACAAAGTTTTCTCAATTTTGAGTTTAGAGGGATAAAGTTTTTTGGGATGTTTGTTTTCAGTTTCACTTTAGTTTCAATGATTTGGTTTACAGTTTCACTTTATTTCACTTTAGATTCAATTTAGTTTCACTTGGGGATTGCTAGGTAGAGTCCAAAAGTCCCACATAGTATTCTTTGATCCCAAATTTGGGTTTATGGAACCCAAATGTGGTCCAGGGGGTCCCAAAAATTTTGGAACAACCCCTGGGGGTTGTATACCCCCAAACACCCGCCAAAAAGTCTGTGTACGGGGGTAAACAACCCAAAAATGCCATTTACCCATGGTATAAGGTTGCGCCTATTTGGAACAACACTTTTCATGCGTTCAGATGTGTGTACAGGCCCGCACGCTGTAGTGACCAATCTGGGACACCTGATGTAAAGGGGAATTTGTTTTTGAATATATATATATATCCTTTCATCTGATTATCATCAATATATATATATATTTGGCTATCATCATGGAAACCCTTTTATTTTTCTTTATCCAAACTTCTCATTGTCCTAGCAGTCTAGGTAGGCCTCTTCAGGGGGTTTGAATTCACAGACCTCCGTTCAATCCCTCCTTGTTGCCCTTCTGGCCCAAACTTTTGACCAAGTGCGCGCGCAGACAGCCATCCCACTCCTCATCCTAATCTCCGCCATCCAGCTTTCTATCATGAAATTGGCTTTTAACCTTCATCCATTGGCATCATTGTGGTAATTGGCTTGGCAATGAAGAAAACCACCAATCTATCCACCTCTTCCCACCAACTTTCTCAATCCCATCCTCCTTTTCTCTCAATCCCCAATTAACAAGCCATCAGCCATTGATCCATTCCCTGTTCAAAAAAACATTTGATGATAGCAAGCACCTTGGTTGGCATCACTGAAACCCATCAACTCTTGATCCCCCCTCCTCCATCTGACTGGCCAACAAAAACTGCCAGAATTGCCAACATTCCAAACCCTGTCACCTTGTTACCCTTGGTTAGATCACCTGAGGGACCAGCAAGCCGTTGCTTGCGGCCTTTGGTGCCAATGTCCATCAATCACATCTCTGCCCAATAATCCTCCCATCCACCTCTTCCCACCAACTTGCTTGTGGTGGTTGGTGCCTTTGCCTGCCAGCTTGCAAGCGCACCTCAATCAATGTTCCAAAGGCCTCCAGCTGCCTCCATCCTCATTGGCAAAAAAAAAGACTGCCATCAACGGTTGACGCCATTGCTTGCACCATCACACATCAATCACCAACCCATCCCCATGACTTTCACTCATCCAACTGCCCGCTGTTGTCCTTGACTTCAGGCTGGTTCTCTGGCTTCCTTCTTTTCATATTTTTTTCACATTTCCTGAGCTTCCTGTTGTTATTGTGTGTTATTTTCATTACTATTGTCCCTCATCATTTCATTCTCATCAAAAAAAAACCATTTTTTATTTTTCTGCCCTCATCTTGTGTCATCATCTTGTAAGTAGTACACAGGGCCTCTTGCCCACAACAGGAAGGCTCTCCCCTGCCTTTTTCTGAATCTATCATCTATGAATAATCCATTATATTCAATAAATTAATTTGTGGGGCCCTTCCCCTTTATCTCAACATCCTTATCCTGGTTATATCTTTTGATTGCCCCTTGATCCTTGAGACCCCATACGCAAATATTTGATCTGTCCTTTGGGACCATATCAGTTATGACCAACAAATAGCCTTTCTGGCTGAAGAAGAATTGATTTGATTGAATTTTTGAATGTTTTATACCACTCTTTGATCCATTTTTTGACC
The DNA here is from genome assembly GCA_025617555.3 of Puccinia polysora. Taxonomy (NCBI): domain Eukaryota; kingdom Fungi; phylum Basidiomycota; class Pucciniomycetes; order Pucciniales; family Pucciniaceae; genus Puccinia; species Puccinia polysora. Next base: position 33,431,096 of record CM062627.1, read on the forward strand.
ATAATGATCTGATCATTCTTTTTTATCCTCTTTCTGGAATCAGTAACGTTTGACTGAGAGTTTTCTTTAAGCTTGAAACCTGGAGTGTTAAAGCTCCATTTATTTCTTTAAAGTTGAATTTCACAATGCTATTCTTGATTCCCTTGAGCAGTTTTGGGTTATTATTGTTTGAACATGTTACTGTGTTGCTTCTAGAGCTTCATAAAACAAATTTCCTTGCTTTGTACTGCCACCCACAGTGATCTGGTACCCTTCAAGCGCTTGATTGCGGAGAGCCAGGCAGGTTCATTTAGAACCTGGATGTTGTTTTGCATTGAGTTGATCTTTCCTAACCTTCTGCTGACAACCAGAGTTGTTAGCTTTTGGGCCTTGTTTCTCACAACTGCCTGGTTCTATTGAACTCTGAAAAAACTTTAACTTATTCTGTCCAAGTCTTTTCCCGCACCATCTTGACCCAGAGAGTGTTGTTCCATTGCTACCAAATACTATCAAACTCATCCCTTCTCTTTGATTACTTATTTACAAGGTTCTTGATCTTGATTCTGGTTACATTTAAATATTCTTGTAAACATAAGGAGGGTAGCCTAAAAAAACCTTTCCCCTCCATAGAGCTTCCTGTGGCTCAGAACTGTTTGGCATCTTACATTTGGTACCCAGGGCTTGGGTCAAACCAGCAACCTTGGGATCTACAGTCCCAAAATGTTTGGAATCAACTTCAAAATGCAATCCTTTTTCTTTTCTTTTTTTCTCTGTTTCTCTTTTCTTAGATCTGATCTGTGGAGGCAACTTATCCTAGAAGTACTACCTCCCAATTGTGCACCACCTGTGCAAGATTATTTTTGTTTTTCTTTTGTGAAAACCTACTCTTTCCAAAATTGTGAGCCACTATGTAATCAAGCTCTTTGTATCCTCTAGGAATTTTTTTATTTGAAATGGCATATGCTGGTACTCCCACCACTTCTGTTTGACCTAAGATGGTCAAGATGAAGCCACAGAACAAGAAATTAGGGTTCAATGGGTTCAATGTTTAATGGTCCTTGGATTATTAAAAAATGGCTGCAGAAGTGGATGGTATAAGTGAATACAGTATGGCCTATCACTTACAATTCCTTATCTCCTCTGATGAATTCATGGAATTAATTGAGTATTTTGATGGATTCAAGTCCCATAACTGGACACTTCTAAGGGAATCAATGTTGGGATATTTAAGAAAAATAGATGTAGCTTGATTTAATTTGCAGGAATTGGATGCTCTTGTCTATCTATGGATATTAAATTGTGGTGTCTCTTCAGCCTCTAATTATCATTCTTTTAGGAATCCTTGGGATGTGATCCAAAATTATCTTATCCCAAACAATCACATTGATACATTAAACAAATTTAGAGTGCAATTTTTCCAATATTTTTTGTTAAAAGTGCAGGAAAGGATAAGGGAATAATTGGTCAAGGCTGAATCAATGATCACCACCAGGAATAATAGATCCAAGCTCCCCATTTTCCTTTTCCTTAGGTGTACTGTGGATGAAGTTATGAAATTTCAAACTGATTTAACTTTTGAAAAGCCTAGAACCACTGAATCATTCCATGCTTCTTCTTTCAAAGAGTTAAAAAAAATTATTATTAAGATGGAGGTAGATTTCAGGCCTGAATTGAACCCTCAGGCCAATGGGGAATCTCCCACTATTGATCAAATCACCAAAATAATCCTGGTTTTTGAGAAAAAAATTGATCAAAAGATTTCTTCTCTTGCTACTCCTAAACCCACTAGCTCTGTCCCTAAATCCACTCTGGTCTGCTAATACTGTCATAGGGAAGGTCATGGAAATGGAAAATGTCTTGAACTCCAGAGGGATAAGGAGGGGATGTTGGTGGAGCAGAAGGGGAAAAATTTATTTCTTCCTAATGGTGCTTTGATCCCCTTCAATTCATCTTGCCCTATCCATCATGTGGTGGCCTCTTATGACCCACCACCTCCTATGAAGGAATCTTTTGCTTCTTTTGATTTCAAATATTCCTGTGGTACCCTTCAACCTTGGTATCCTCCAGCCATCTCCTCCTCCAGTATTGTTGGAGCTTATCAATCTGATCCAGCCGGTGAAAGACATGAGGAACCCAAAACTCATAAAGCTCCTTTCTTGTCAACTTCAATTATTTGAAAACTGGTTAAAAATTGATCTTCACCTGAGCCTCCTTCCTCTGATGTAGAAGACATGGAGGTGGAAAAGGAAACACTCATAGAATGTTTTCAAGATCACTCTGGTCCTTCTCCATCATTTATATTGCCTCAAACTTCTGATCCTGTTCCTGCTTCACCTGAGCTTCCTCCCTCCATCTAACCCAAAGGACAACCCCACTTCTGTGGAAGGGGTATTAAATAAAATTTCTGATCTGAAAATTCCTGATCTATCTGTGGCTGAACTACTGTAGATCTGTCCATCTGTTGCTGAAGGAATGAAGAAATGGGTCTCTTGTCCATGTGTGGAGATTGGTCCTGAAAAATTAAAGGTCTCCTCTGGCAATTTGATGGAGGACTCTGGTTGAACAAGTCCATCCTCAGATTCCAAAATTTACTCCTGTCCTCTTGGTTTCCTCCCTTGTTATCTTGGTTATTCAGCTAAAACTGTTTCACTCCTTGTCAACTCTGGTTCTCAGCTCAACTTAATTTTGGATTCTATGGCTTGTAAACTCAAGCTTAGTCCTAGTTTCAGCTTCAATTCTGCATTCTATGGGATAGGTAATCAATCTTGTGAATTGATTGTTATTGCTGAAGATGTCCCAGTTAGGATTGGTCAAAATATTGTTGGAATTTGTCATTTTGGATCACTCATTTGGAAGGTCCTATGATCTTGGGTTGACCATTCTTAATGGATTTTGGTGCTACCCTGATGTTTTCTGATCAAGTTGGGGAGAGAATTCTTCTTGCTGATGCTTATGGTAGAAAGATCAAAGTTCCTCTCTGTTCTTTGTATTCTGAGTTTTGGGAGAGAGATTTCCCTGGTCATCCTCCTAAATTGTCTTTAAAGGGGAAGCAGAAGGATAATTCTAATTCCTCTCATTTTTTATGGGAATAGTTGATCCTACTGAAAGTTTTAGTTATTCTCAGCCTTGAACTTCGACTCAAGGGTCAACTCTCATTCCTGAGGCTTATTTTAATTTTTTTCTCATCATTCTATTTTGATCTGGAAAGAATTACAAGGCAAAAACATATTACAATAAAAAATTCCTAAAATATTTCTTCTCTCTCTGGATCTGTTTTGTCTTCTTCTCCTTGTACTCTTAGGTCTGATCAATCTCCTCTCAGTTCTGGTTTGAATATTGGCCATGAGTATGAACTAGATCATGATCTTGATTCAAGCCTTGGTGGCTTTGGTACGGAGGAATATGGGCTTCAGTGGAGGCAATTTTGGGTGGAAGTAAGTCCTCCCAATTGTGCACTGCTAGGGCAAGCTTCCACCATTGTTTTTGAAAACCTACCTAGTGCCACACATTTGAGCAACATATTATCTCCTGGTTCTCCATTTATGAAAAAGACACCCTTTGAGGATACTGCGGAACATTGGATGTGGAAGATTTTGAAACTTGGTCTCATTTTTTGTGGTCAAGTTTTGCTGGTCAATGCTTTGAGGAAACAAGAAGTTCTCTCTTTTGCTACCAAGCATAATCCAGTTGCAAAAAATTTCCAACCAGTCAATCAGCCTATGCCTCTCAACACCAATTCTCCTATCATGCATCCTCCCCTATCTTGTGATCCTTACTGTGGTTTATCTCAATCTCTCACTGGTCCCTTTGTGCCTAATGTTTGTGTCACTGAAGAACATCTGAAAGTGGTCAACTTTGATCCAGATGGATGGATTCTTCCTGATGATTTGAATTCAATCAAAAATTTCTTATCTCTAAGGGAAAAATCTATTGCTTTCTGTGAAGAAGAGAGAGGTCTCTTGAAAGAATCTCATGTTCACCCTTATATCATCCCTGTAGTTGAACAGGATAATTGGAAAAATAAAAAGATTCCAATCCCTGCAGCTAAATTTAACAAATTTATCAAGTTGGTCTGCAAACAAGTTTGTACTGGTGTATATGAAAAGTAAACTTCCAGTTATTCCAACCCTGTATTCTGTGTCCTCAAGAGAAATGTTAAACTTAGAATAGTTCACGATCTTCAGGCCCTTAAAAAAGTTACTATTAAGGACTCTGGTATTTCTCCTTCCACTGAAGGATTTGTTGAATCTTTCTTGGGGAGAGCTTTCTATTTTTCTAGGGGAAATTATGGGTGGTTGTGACAAACAATCATTACATCATATCTCCCTCCCCCTAACTACTTTAAATACTCCTCTTGTTGATTCCAACTGACTTGTTTGCCTCAGGGTGGAACTAATTTGGTTGCAGTTTATCAAGCTCAGATAATGTGGATCCTCCAGGATGAAATCCCTGATCATGCTGGTATCTGCATTGACAATGGCGGAATTAAAGTTCCAGTTTCTGACTATGATAATGAGCTCTTACCCTGGCATTCAGGACTTTGTCGATTTTTCTGGAAATATGCTAATACTTTGGAAAGTATTCTGTTTCAAATCAAGGATCCTGGCCTTACTGTCTCTGGATCCAAATTGGCTTCTTGTGTCCCTGCTATGGAAATTGTTGGTCATGTGGTATTCAAGGAAGTAAGAAGAATGTCACTAGCCAAAGTTAGCAAGATCATCTCTTGGCCCACTCCAATCAATCATACTGAAGTTAGAGGCTTTCTAGGTGCTGTAACTTATGTTTATCCCATCCTTATCCAAGATATGTGCTCCCTTTCATTGTCTAACCAGGAAAGATAATGAATGCATTTGTACCCAAGATTTCAAACATGCGTTTAAGTTGCTCAAAATGATTGTTGGTAAAGATATAGTTTTGAAAAAGATCTCTTATGGACCTGGAACTGGAAAGGTCAAGCTGGCTGTTGATTCTAGTTATCAATCTGTTGGGGCTGTACTTACGCAGGGAGACAAAAATGGTTGGGACCATCCTAACATTTATGAATCTTTTTAATTTTCAGATGTTGAATCCAGATACTCTCAACCAAAACTGGAACTCTGTGGTGGGTCCCAAAAGATTAAGAATCTCCAAACCATCCTCTGGGGTCAAAATTTCTAATTACAAGTTGATTCTTGATGCATCATTGTAATGATAAATGCTCCCAGCCTTCCTAATGCTCCTATGACTTGTTGGGTGGCCTTTATGAAGCTTTTCTCTTTTTATATTGATCACAGGCCAGGAAAAGCTTTCACAATGCCTGATGGTTTATCTCAACTTCCTCTTGGGGATGAAAAATCTGATGTTGGAGTGAATTTTGATGAAGAAAAAAATTTTATCCATCCTGTCTTCTCCTTCTACTCTCAAGATTATTCTGGCTTTCAGCAAGGTTTCTGGCTTCGATTAGAGCAGTACCTTTTAAATTTTCAATGACCTCCTGATCTTTCTGCTAAAGAATTTTGATCTTTCAAAATAAATTCCTCTAATTTCTTTGTACAAGGCTCTAGGCTTATGAAAAGAGGAAATCCTTGTGCTCTTATTGCCGTTACTATTCCATCTAAACAAGATTCTATCCTTGAAAGTCTCCATGAAGGTCTGGGTCCTTGTGTGGAAACCAAAACTTATCAAAAATTATTGCAACAATTCTGGTGTCCATCTCTGAAGAAATCTGTCTCTCAATGTTGCAAGAATTTTGAATTTTTTAAAAATGGGATCTTAGGCATCCAGCTGAAAGTTGTTATCCTACAGGAGATTCCACTGTCTTTGGGAGGATTGCTATGGATGTGGTTCATATTAAGCCAGGTGGTTCTAAGTACCTCATTGTGGCTAGAGATGATTTTTGCTGAATGTTTTGAAGCCAAATTCCTTAAGAATCTTAACTCTGAATCAGTGGAAGCTTTCTGCTTTGAGACTTGGACAATGCGTTACGGCTTGGCTCAATCTTACTCTACTGATGGTGGCTCTGAATTTGGTGGCAACCATCTGAAATGATTAAATCTCTTCCTGGGAAACGTAGAGTTACTACTCCTTATTATCCTGAAGGCCATGGCATGGTGGAACAAGGCTATGCTCCTTTGAAGGCTGCACTTTTTAAAATGGCTGGTGAAAGTGGCAAGAATTGTTGCAAATTTCTCCCTCTTGTTCTCTTCTCTGATTTAATCTCAATCACACAGAAAACTGGCTACTCAAATTATGAAATCATCTTTGGTCAAAGAGCAGTTCTTCCTTTGGATCTGGAAATGGAATCTTTCTTGGGTATCTCTTTCAAGCAGGTATCCTCAACTACTGATCTATTAGTTGCCAGATCAAAGCAACTGGAGAAAAGTGAAGATGTTTTAAAGCTTATCAGAAGATGATGGAATCAAGATAAAAATTGGTTAAGTATTGGGAAGATAATCACTTCAAGCAAATTAGGGATCCCTTAAACCCTGGTGATCTAGTTTTAGCTAATAATTGATCTTTGGAAACCAAGTGGGGGAAGCTTTTCTTGAACCACTGGAATGGTCCGTATTGGGTGGTTTGTCAATTTATGGGGGGATATTTTGTTTTGAAAGGGCTGCATGGTACTTTTGGGATATGATAAATGCTTTCATGCAGTCTTCAGGGCCTCAGTCCCTGCATTCTTGTAGTTGGTTACTCATTCATCATATGTCCTTACCAAGTGACATTGTCATTGACCTCTACAAGCATATCTTGACCACCAGGAAGCAAGTGTCCTTAGTATAGTTGGTAGTACACTTTCCATGCACATGAGAGACCTGGGTTTAATTACCAGAGGACAAATGTTATTTTCACATTTTTATAGGTACTCAGTTGGCCAGAAGGTCCTTTGCTGATCAAGTTAAGAATTTTCATTGTTGTGGGGGAGCTTATCTCCAAAGTAAGTCCTCCCAATTGTGCACCACCAGGGTCATTTGCTGCGTTTTTATTGTGAAACTCTACTTTATTTCACATACATGGGCACCTGGGATGCCCTCTTTGCTGTATCTCTGCCGCTTCTAGAGCTCTCTGGATGGATCAAGATATTTTTCATCCCTTCAATCACTTTCAAGGTCAAGAAATGGCCTTCCTTCTGTCTCATTTTCTTTGTATTCCTCCTTTTCTTAATATCTTCAAATTTGAGATGCAGACTAGGGAAAGTCTGTAAGTTGGGAGAGATGTGGTGACCAATCCAGGACACGTCATGTAAAGGGGATTTTTTTTCAATTTTTTTATATATATTCTTTCATCTGATTATCATCAAAGTTTATATATATATATATGTATGTATGTATATATATATGTTTTCTGCTATCATTACGGGAACCCTTCTGTTTTTCTTTGTACCAACTTCTCATTGTACTAGCTGTCTAGGTAGGCCTCTCCAGGGGGTTCAAATCCCCAGAACTCTGTTCAATGCCTCCCTGTTGGGCTTGTGGCCCAAACCTTTGGCCAAGTGCGCGGGCAGACAGCCATCCCACTCCCCATCCTCATCATTGCCATCCAGCTTGCAATCATTGGCATTGGCTTGTCAACTTCATCCATTGGCATCATTGTGGTCATTGGCTTGAAAATGAAGAAAACCACCAATCTATTCACCTGTTCCCACCAACTTGCTCAACCCCATCCTCCTTTGCTCTTGATCTCCAACACTAGGCCATCAGCCATTGATCAATTCCCTGTTCCAACAAACATTCGACGCTAGCAAGCGCCTTGATTGGCATTGCTGAAACACATCAACTCTTGATCCCCCCTCTTTCATCTGACGAGACAACAAAGACCACCAACATTGCCAAAATTCTCAACCCTGTCACCTTGCTACCCTTGGTTTGATCACCTGAGGTACCAGCAAGCAGTCGCTTGCTTCCATTGGTGCCAATTTCCTTCAATTGAATCTCCACCCATTCTCCCATCCACCTCTTCCCACCAACTTGCTTGTGGTAGTTGGTGCCATTTCCTGCCAGCTTGCAAGCGCCCCTCAATCAATCTTCCCAAGGCCTCCGGCCGCGTCCATCCTCATTGGCAATTAAAATGGTTGATGCTTTTGCTTGCACCATCACACATCAATCACCAACCCATCCCTTCTGCTGTCACCCATCCAACTGCCCGCTGTTGTCCTTGGAATTTGGCTGGTTCTCTGTTTTCCTTCTTTCCATTTTTTTTCACATTTCCTGAGCTTTCTGTTTTTATTGCATGTTGTTTTCATTACTATTTTCCCTCATCATTTCATTTCCCTCAAAAAAAATTGTTTTTCCACTCTAATCTTGTGTCATCCTCTTGTAAGTAGTACACAGGGCCTCTGGACCATAAGGCAAGGGGCTCTCCCCTGCCTTTGGCCCAATCTATCATCTATGAATCACCCATCATACTCAATCAATAAATTAATTGGGCCCTTCCCCTTTATCTGAGCATCCATATCCTGGTTATATTGTTTGATTTCCCCTTGATCCTTGAGCCTCCGTACTCAAATCTTTTCTCCGTCCTCTGTGACCTTATCTGTTATCACCAACCTAAAGCCTTGCTGTTTTAAGAATAATTCATTTGATTGAATTCATGAGTTTTTTAAACCAATATTTAATCCCTTTTTTGACCATACTGGTCTGATCATCCTTCTGGAACCAGTAACATTTGACTGAGAGTTTTCTTCAAGCTTGAAACCTGGAGTTTTAATCCTCCCTTTAATTCTTCAAAGTTGAATTCCAACATGCTATTCTTGATTCACTTGAGAAGTGTTGGGTTGTTCTTGTTTGAAATTGATACTGCTTTGCTTCTAGAGATTCATAAAACAAATTTCTTTTTTTTCTACAGCCACCCACAGTTAGCTGTTACCCTTCAGATGCTTGATTGCAGAGAGTTGTGCAGGTTCATTGAGAACCTGGAGGTTGGTTGGGATTGAGTTGATATTTCCTAAACTTCTGCTGACAACCATATTTATTAGCTTGTGTGAATTGTTACTCACAACTACCCTGTTGTATTGAACTCTGAAAAAAAATTGAATTATTGTTTCCAAGTCTTTTATTGCACCATCTTGCCTCCAATAGTTTTTTTCCATTGCTACCAAATACTATCAAAATCATCCATTCTCTTTTATTCCTTATTTAAAAGGTTCTGGATCTTCATTCCAGTTACATTTAAACTTTTTTGTAAAGCTCCGGAGGGCAGCCTAAAAGACACCTTTCCCCTCCACAGAACTGCCTGCGGCTCAGCACCATTCAGAGTCTTAGAATACATGCTTTGGATGCATCTATGCTCCCCCATGCGTCAATTGGGATGTGTAGGGCCTCACACAAATCCCACACAACTGGGAGTTGTGAATTTATCATCACCCATCTGAAAAACATGAAGAAAAAAATGAAAAAATGAAAAGGCTAAAAAAATTTAAAGAATATTTGAAAGAAAGTCAGAATAATTCATGAAATGAAATCTGAGAGAAATGAAACAAAATTATTTAATTAAATAAGGAGCAGGAGGAGGCTAGGAGCAGAGAAAATCATGTGATTTGAAAAATTGGCTCAGGAAAAGATGCAGATTATGATCCTAAAAATTTCTGAATCTAATGATGCAAGAGAGAATGCATGTGAAAGGTTTAAAAATAGCTCAAATTTACTAAAATTCAATGAAACCAGTATTAGGGGGTATCAGAGTTAAGCAAAAGCGCCATTTTTTCCGCCATTTCAAAACCACCATTGAAAATAAAAAAAACCCACTTATTTCACATCAGATGTTTCAGAGTTACCTGGAAATAAGTGGGTTTTTTAAAGTAAAGTATATAAAGGCTTCCACCAGGAAAAATTCTACCTCTAACCTCATTTGAAAAAAATTTGATTCATCTCTCTTCATCCCTTCATCACTATCCTCATCACTTTATCTCTTTCATCACATTCAGCTAAATCTCATTGCATCACTATCCTCATTGCTTCCTCAATCTCATCCCTTTATCACATTTTTCCACCTTCAACCTTGTAAAAATTCTACCTCAAACCTCATTGGAACTAAATTTGATTCATTGCTCTTCATTTCCTCATCACTATCCTCATCACTTCATCACTCTCATAAATTTATTGCTTTCATCACATCCAGCTGAATCTCATTGCATCACTATCCTCATCACTTCATAACTCTTGTCCCTTTATCACTTTCATCCCATCCAGCTAACTCTCATTGCATTGCTATCCTCATCACTCCCTCACCCTCATTGCTTTATTGCTTTCATCACATCCTTACTCTCATTGCTTTATCCCACTTGTCACTTCATCACTCTCATCTCTTCCTATCCTCTTTGCTTCATCACTCTCATAATGGCCCCTCAAAAATCCTCCCCCCGCAACTCCACTAAACAATCCAATGTACCAAAGCAAACATCCTCCAGGAACTCAACATCCTGAAATCCTCCCCCATCAGCTTCCAAAGGCTCAAGTCAGCTCAAGAGAGCTGATAAAATTGTCCAGGTAAAATGGCTCAAAATTCTGTCCAACTACAATGCTTGCTTTGGATCCAACAATGAAAAATGCATTGACCAACCTCCATCCTCTAAGGTCAATGGTTATCTCCTGATGGCAAATGAACTCTAGAATAAAACAAAAGGTAGGCTGGATCTGCCATCCAAAAAGATGAGGGATAAATTCAAGAACTATGGAGCCAAGTACAAAAAGGCCCACTTCATGTTAATCTCCACAGGCTTTGGTGTCACTCACTCCAAAAAAGCCAAGGGAATCAACTTGGTGGTTGATAAGTTGGACTCCATTTGTCCTTTTTATATTCAAATGGATGAAATATTTTGGAAAGAAGGCAAACATCACCCCTCTAGCTGCTTTTGACGCCCAAAAATCTGATTCAGTTGATGCCAAGGACTTGGATGAAGATTCCCAGCCTAGCAATGAGGACTTTGATGAAACCTTTGCCTTTGAGTGGCCCCCATCTGATGCATAGGAGAACATTCAAACACAATCAGCTTCAATCACGTCTACTTCCACATTGATTGATGATTCTAACCCAACCTTGGACCCCTCACTTAATTCTTTTGATTTCTCTCTTCCTGGGGTGGAAGAACTGGAGAACTTGGCCAATGATGAGGATGTCATTCCCATATCACCATTTCCATTAAAATCTGCTCAAGTAAGGAACCAAGTTCTTTTCTCTTCTGTCTGGTTAATCCTGACTGAGTGAGAGTTGAAAGAAACAGGCTAATCCAATCCTGAATGGCCAAAAATTAAAGTCAATGGGGCCTCCCACATCCCCTTCCAATGAGAGCAATGATTTTCCCACACAAACCTCCTCTGCAAAGGGAAAGAAAAAGGCCTCCAATTCCATCAAAATAAACCCCAATAGAATTCAAAAGAGGAGAAACACTACAAATTTTTCTGGCTTTGAGGTGATCATGGAGAACCAAGATTCAAGTAAGCCCATTGTATTCTCCTTGCTTTTCAAATTAAGCTCATTCCAATTCCCCTCTGAAAAACAGTGAAATCACAAATTGAATCTGAAAAACTTCAGTTTGAAAAGGAGAAGTGGGATAATCAACTGGCTATTGATTTTCCAAAGAAGAAAGCCAGATTTTTGGCTCATCAAAAAAAAGGGATTCTGAGTGAAATTTGAAACAGGCTGAGCTAGAATTTCAAAAAGAGGAAAAGGAGAAGGATTTACAGCAAGCACAACTGGAAATGTAGAGGGAATGACAGGCAACAGAAAAAAAGGATTAGTTGCCAATGGCTGTGGCATACATTGGTAGCAGTAGAACAGTAGATGAATTAAAGCAGATTACTCAAATGCTGAGCTTTTAAATATATTTTCTTTGATGAAAAAATCAAAAAGAAAAAAAATTATTTTTGATTATAACAATGCTTAAGGCTATTTCTAACCCCACCAATAGAAAAATATTTTTTATGTTCATTTATATATTTTTTCCTCAAGTATATTTTCCCACTCCCCAAGTCCCTGTAAGTGTTTTGAGTTTTTTTTTTGATTTGCATTTACATTTACATTCTTGTATGAGTGGAAGTCTCAACAGCAGGAAAAGTACAGTTCTTGTACTTATTGGCTGCCCAAAACCATTTTTGCTATACCTTTTTGCTTGAAATCAATTCCAAATCCAAGTTAAGGAAAAACAAATTGGCTGTTTTCCGTACAGACCATACAAAATTTTCATTGATGCCCTCCTCTGCAAGTTCCAAAGAGATTTCCAATGCCCTCATTTGATTGCTTTTTTGCTTCAAATCCCTCTGATTGCCACCTCTTTTTATGTTTGGCACCTCATCTCCTTCCATCTTGTTCCCTCCCGGGCAAATGCTCCACTTGGGGTGAGGATCAAGAAGGGATTCAATTTAGTGTATGACATTGTGAGTACGGTGGGAGAAGGGACGCAATTGAAGGAAAAGCTCTCAGAAAAGGATTGCCACCAAAAAAATACAAAAAGAAAGGTCAGTCAAGTCATCACCAAAAAAAAAATTACTGGGCCTGGGGGCAAACTTTATTTGGCCAGGCTTATTACCAAAAAAAAAAAAAAAAAAAAAAAAATGGGGGCAAGCAAATTGGGCCGGGCTTTGGGGCCGGCCTTGGGTTGGGCTTTGGGCCAAACTAGGTGGGCCAGGGGGGATGGCGCCTGGCAGCAAGGCAAGGGAGGGGGGTGGCTTGCGGGGGATCAAGGGGGGGGGATGAGAGCAAGGCGGGGGGCAGGGCCAGAAAGCCAAGGGAGACAAGGGGGGGGGGGTGTGAAAGGCTGGAGAACCAAGCAAGGAAGCGGGGGCGGACCAGAGCAAAGTGGGTTTGGGCCGGCAAGCCAATCAAGGAGGGGCCGGGCCGGCAAGCCAAGGCTGACCAAGAGGTGGGAAATCCAAGCAAGGAGGGGGGGCCAACAATGGTAAGGGGGCGGCAGGCGGGAAAGCCAAGCAAGGAGGGGGGCCAAAAATGGCCAGGGGGGGCGGGGCCGGAAAGCCAACAAAGGAGGGGGGGCAGACCAGAGCAAGGGGGGTGGACCAGAGAAAAGGGGGCAAGGCTGTCAAGCCAAGCAAGATGGGAGGGGGGGCAGACCAGAGCAAGGGGGGGGTGGACCTGAGCAATGGGGGGGGGCGGACCTGAGCAAGGGGGGGTGGACCAGAGAAAGGGAGGGGCAAGGCTGTTGAGCCAAGAGAGATGGGAGGGGGGGCAGACCAGAGCAAGGGGGAAAGCAAGGAGGGGGGGGGCTGACAATGGCAAGGGGGGGAAAGGCCCTCAAGCCAATTGAGATGGGAGGGAGGGGCAAGGCCAGAAAGGTCAGGGAGACCAATGGAGGGGGGACAGGGGGAGTGTTGGTGAATGAGTGCAAGGGGGCGAGAGGGGATGAGAAGGAGGGAAAAGGGGAATGAGGAGGAGGGAGGGTGGACCTTACCTGGGGAGTCAACCAAGGGGGTAGGGGTGGCCTAAAGGGGGATGAAGGTGAATGAATCAAAGGATGAGAATTGGATGATTGGGAGGATGAGGAGGAGGAGGGGTGGGAAGCTTACCATTGGTTCCAAACAAAGGAGGAGGGGAGGTGGTTGGTGAGGAGGAGGTGATGGGTGAGGTGGAGGTGGTTGGTGAGGAGGAGGAAGGAGTGGACCAACCAGTGGTTTGGTGGGGTGAGGTTGGTGGTTTGAAGGGTGTTTTGGTGGGGTGAGGTGGGGGGTTTGGAAGTTTTGAGTCTGTCTGAAGGGGGATGGAGGTGGATGAATCAAAAGATGAGCATTGGATGATGGGGAGTGTTAAAATACATAAGCACTTACGTGTGTGCTACGTATGATTGTAATCCAAATGGGATGTACATGAGGGCCTCTGCGGCCCATTGGACACACACATGGACCATACGTGCCTGTGTGGATGTCACAGATTTGGGGAAATTTGCCTCAAGACGCGTGAAACAGGCCTATTGTTACATGGGCCCTTACGGGCCTGGTGGGGTATATGAGCAAATACAGCCAGATGGGCTTGCATGGGGATAATTGGGCCCAAGGTTTATTTTGGACATACTTGGCCAGACGGGCTGGCCTGCCAAATTATGTTAAATTCACCTTTTGGGATTGGGGGAGGCCCATTGGGGCCGCCGCCTGTGTCGCAGACCATTTGGGGCTTCTTCCGGTGTTGCGGCCCACTTGGGGCCAGGGTTTTTGCTTACAGCCCGTTTATGAGGCCCGACAGCCCGCATGGGGCTGTTGTAGGGGGAAGGGGGACTCAAAATGGAGCCCCCCCACTCCAGTTGCGGCTTTTGAGCCCGTCGGGGCCGATGGCCCCGGCTCCTCCCCCTCCCCTTGCTTGCCATTGCAAGGAGGAGGGGGAGGGCTGGCTGGATGGAACCAGCCAGCAACCGTTCATGGTGGGGGGGACTTGATCACCCCCCCACCAAAAGTGGTGGCTAGGCTGGTTGCATCAAGGCAACCAGCGGTTGGGGGGAATTGACAAGCCCCTCACCATCAAAGGGGCGCTCTCCCGCCCCCCTCCCCCCCCCTTTACCAAGGGGGAGTAGCAACGGGCTGGAGGGGACCTGACCACCCCCCAGCCCACCTAGCATGACAACACCCTAGGGAAATCAACCTCCAGGGCCCCTGGTAGGGGGATTTGACCGCCCCCTCCAGGGATTTGAGAGAAAGAGGGGGGGGTGGCATGTCTGCCGGTTACACCCCCCCCCCATGTGTGTCTGAGACCGGACCCAGGTGTGTCCTGGGTCCCTCCTGGCCATTTTTATTGCCAGGGGCTGGTTGCATGAGGCAACCAGCCAGCATGAGAGGAAACAGGCCGGTTTTAATAGACAACCAGCCAGGGGTTTTGAACAGCTAAGGGGCTGTTTCAGCCCCATTGAGTTGGAAACACCAGAAATAACCGGAATAGGCTGGTTGTAAGGGTACAGGGACTGATGCCATGCGGGCTGATGTAGCCCAAACCAACTGACAAGGCCTGTAGAGGCTGTAGAGCTCTTTTGGAGCGGAAAATTTGCCTTTTGGCTTGTTGTATCATGGGATCACAAGAGGCCAATCTTTTATACTTAAGGAGCTCTTCTCCCTGCTGTTTTCCATCATCAATTCATAATCCAATTGAATTCATCACTGATATCATCCAACATATTGCTCCATTGTGAGAGCCCATCAGAAATTATTGACACAAGGTTTCCAGCGTTTCTTTTGCTTTAAATACTGCTCATTTGCCTAAGCTAATTGCTGGCCATAATTCTAATAGGGAGGATGATGAGGAGGAGGGGGGAAGCTTACCAGGGGTGCCAACCAAAGGAGGAGGGGAGGTGGTGGGTGAGGTGGAGGTGATGGGTAAGGTGGAGGTGGATGGTGAGGAGGAGGAATGAGTGGACCAACCGGTGGTTTGGTGGTTTGACTGGTGGTTTGGTGGGGCAAGGTGGGGGGTTTTGAAGTTTTGAGTCTGTTTTATCTAAGTCCACCCCACCAAATGAGAAAAAAAAACCAACTCAGCCTAGGAATCTTGGGTGAACAACCAAAACCAAAAAAATTTGGTAAAGAGATTTTTTACCTAATTCAAAATCAAACATTAATCATCAAAGCAACCAAGGATGAGAGGAATAATCCATTCTCTCATAGAAGAAGATGAGGGACAAGATGAGACAGGGATGTCTTGAGGCGGATCAGGAATATCATCTTGAAATATTTTTTATTCAAAGCCAACCAAGTCGATTCCAAATTGGGGTCTGAATTGTAGTCTGAATGGCAGTCAAATAGTAACAAAATTTCAGTCTTCTTTTTTGCATTTTCAACTTGCTGCGGGGAAGTTTGACGGGAAATGTTGAGAAAGATGGTAATTTGATGTGGGTTGATGAGATGATGATGGGATTTATGTGAAGATGGATATGTGAAGCAATAGAGATGTGAAGCAATGGAGATGAGATGTGTGTGATGTGAAGAAACGGAGATGAGATGTGTGTGATGGGATGGAGATGGGATTTGTATGGATTTGCTGACGTGGATGGGTGTTTTGGATGTGATGGATGTTGGATGGATGATGATGCATAAATGGCGGGTTTAATGGCGGAATTGATGCTTGAAATCCACAATTTTCATGAAACCTGCCATTTTTAAATACACCATTTAGGGGGTATGTGTATTTCAGAAAACGGACATTAAAAATGGCGGTTTTGGTCCAAAAAATGGAGGGTTTCTAATAGGGGGTTTGCTACCTCTGATACATGCTATTATTTGGTTATCTTTCAAGGGAAAGGAAAAGTTCCATATGAGCACTGCTTTAGTGTAGACAATTTTTCATAATTACATGATTGTGAAAATTTTGAAAACAATTTAAATAATTAAGAAATGTGAGAATTAAAATAAAGAAGAATAAGTTTTGATTATTATTTCATATTTTTATTCTGATGAAAAATTAAGCATAGTTGATCACTCACCCTAGTTTCAAATTTCAACTCCTTAGGGATTTAAGTAGTTGGAGGTACTGGTGGTTGAAAAAAATTATTAGTTGTTTCAAATATATTATATTTATATAAAAGATGTCAGAATTCAAGTATTAAATGAGCTTTTGTTTATATTCCAAGATTGATTGAAATAAATAAGCTACAGAAAAGAACAGGTGTAGTAATTTTTCTCCCGGCCCACAGGAAGTCCTATAAATTTACAGCAACTAATTATGCATGCATGTGAAATATAGCCTGGAAAAAGAAACAAATTAATTTAATCAAATATTACAAACCAAAATGTTTATAAAACCTACATTGGAGGATATAATAAAAGGATATCCCATTTAAATAAAAAATATGAATATATTCAAAAAAAATAAAACATTCAATTGGAAAAAATTGGAAGATTATGTGCTCTTGGGAATCCATCTGGGAAGCAACCAAAGTTATTCAAAAATTTGCTAAAGTGTTCCTAGCACCTGGAAACCCTCTCTTGTCCCCATACCAAATTTTTATAGCACCTTGCCAAGTTTTTTTTGGAGCCAATCAAAGTTGGTTGCATTGAAACACATAATAAATGATTGTATTTTTGTTAAAAAAATGGGTGAAAAGTTTTGGAGAGGGAGACTGATTAGTCTGGTGCAACCAGCTTTGATTGGTGTCAAGGGGAGCTTGGTTTGGCACCAAGTTTTTACCCTGGAAAATCCGGCCCAATGAACCCCTCTGGTAACCTATCCAATTACCTCTGAGCACACGCCAATTTAAGCTTGGAAAGCCACCAATATGTGCTTTACAGAAAATATATAAAATTTGGGTGATTTTAAATTGACGGCTCCAACCGTGTGGTAGTCGTGTAGGGCCCTACACGGCTCAAATGAGCTGTGGGGGCCCATAGACAACTACAAATGGCCATTTCAAACACGCCCAATCCCCGGGGGGTTTTGTAGGATCTTTTTAGCCCCCAACACCGCAATTTCAAGCCATGTACCCCTGTACATGGCTCAAAAGCGCCATGTTTGGGGGTGCACAACCCCCTGGAAGTTGTGCTATAATTTTGGGCACCCCCTGGACCACACTTGGGTTCCTTCAAACCTAATTTGGGATCAATTCATACTTTGTGGGACTGTTGCTCAACACCAAGCAATTCCAAATTGACTTTAAAGTGAAACCAAAGTGAAAGTAAAGGGAAAATTGAAATCATATAAAAATCTGCAAATAATTATTTCTCAACTCAAAAGTGAGCAAACTTTGTTTGTTCAATTGAAAGTGGGTTTGAATACTGAAGTATAAAATTGCATTTTTTTCATGGGAACAGTGGCCAACCCTCCTTCTTCTGACATGGCTGCATGGAAGGTCTACATTGATAGTACCATCAACAAAGCTTGGGAAAAAGAAAAGAAGGATTTGGTTAATGAAACATTGGAAGCCCCAATTGCATCCTCATTGAGGGTTACAATTGAGGAACAAATTTTTCATAGTGAGATTTGACCTCTGGTTGTGAGTAACAGTTTATGTTACTGGTCTTTGCCATATTTAATTTGATTGAAACTGATGGAGTGCATTTCATCAATATAACTATATAACTATGTCACTATGACAGATCCACTTGACCCATCTCCTGTGAGAGCTTTTCCTACTAGGGAAGAGGCCCAAAACTATTGTCAAACATGGGCTATGAAGCATGGTTACGCTCTGACCGTTTTTAACTTGAAGAAAGATATATATGTGGATTTAGCCTGTGATTGCCATGGTTCCTATTCAGGACAGCTTCTTACCAAACAGTCTAGACAAACTCACACAGGACGTTTGGGTGAAATTTTTTGATCCATGCAAGTTGCACAAAGGCAGACACCTTGTGGAAAATCTCCTATAAAGAAACCCAAGATAACCATCAACCATCTGAAAATCCCTCTGTGCATCCTCAACTGAGGAGAAAATCTCTTGGAAAGCCTTGGATCTAGTTAAGGAAGGCATGGAAGATGGGCTCAATACTTCACAAATTAAGAGAAAATTGAGCAAGATTTATGGGTGGGATTATGTGGATGACCAAACAATCTATAACACTAAGAAGAAGGTAACGCTTGCAGAAATAAATGGTAAAAGTGTTATGGGGGTACTCTATGAACAAATTGAAGACATAAGTTGGATTCAGCGGTCAAATTTTGGTGCCAAGGGTCACTTGGAGGCCCTGTACTTAGCACATCCTGAGGCGGTAAAGCTTTCAAAACAATTCCATCATATTGCTATGTTGGATTTTACTTATAAGACAAATAAGTAAAAAACCACGCTATTGCATGTTGTAGGAATGACAGCCAATCGGAAAACTTTCACAAAATCCCTTGTTGTTATAAGAAAAGAAAGTTTTGAGTTCTACAGTTGGTCTTTCAATGCATTAAAGGAGTTGGCTTATGATCCTGAGAGACTTCCAAAACTCTTTGTGAAGGACCGTGAAAAAGCTCTGATTTGTGCTATTGAATCTAGTTTCCCTGATTCATGAAGACAATTTTGCACTTGGCACCTGTCCAAAAACATACAATCAAACTTTAAAGTGCGCTTTGTTAATGACGTTGAAGGATGGAAAAGCTTTATGACTCCGTGGGTAAAGTATGGGGCCTCACAGACCAAGGAGGAGGCAGAGGTCAATGATGCAGAACTCAGAGTAGGTCCAAATCACTTCTTCTTATTCTTCCTAGTTTTGGGTTCTGACCTTTTGACTAGTATAGTGTTTCTTGAAAGACTTTAAGGATGTAATCTAGTGTATGGGAAATAACATTTTCCCTGTGGAAGAGACGTTTTTAACAGTTTGGACTTGTATAAACCCAGATTTTGCAAACAAAACAACATCTTGGGTTGAAAGGGCCCATGAAACTCTCAAACAATTCCTTGCAAAATCTTTGGGAAACCTGTTGGATGTTTGGAAAAGCCTTGATGGAACAGTTTGAATGAAATTAAATTGGTTCATGCGTCACTTTATAACTCTCAAATTAAGTTAGGGACAGTTCTTCCACCTGAACTGTGATCATTGGGTTACAAATTGTCTTTAGAGGAAGTTAATCTTATTATGGAACAATTTGAGAAATTAAAAAGTGATCTTGATGGAAAAGTGTGCACCAAGTCATATTCCAAGACTACGGGCTTGCCCTGTTCCCACCAAATAGGTGACCATCTAGCATTCAGAGGATCTGTGGTACCCAAAGATGTTCATCCTCAGTGGAGGTTGGACTATGACCCTTGCAGTTCTAGTTCTGTAAGTTGGCTTAAGTTTGATTGTTTAAGTTGGATTAATGCTTTTTGATTAATGAATCCTAATTCACTAATGGTTGATCCTTTTGAATTTTTCAAGTGCAATGTTGATTAAATGCTAAGCATTCCTCAGTTACATGAAAAAGTGAATGCAATGATCTTGGAATCTCCAGATCATGAGCAAAGCGGCCTATTGAAGTATATCCTTCAGAAGATTACAAAACATTGATAGAAGCCAAGACTTGAACCTAAAGTCTTACAATCAAGTAGGGGCAGGCCAAAATTGACAGATAAGTGGCAAGAACCATCTTGGTTTGAGCATTTTGAAAAACAACTCAAGGGGGAAAAAAGGACTAGAAGATCTCCAAATAAGAAAATACAAAATATTTTAAGTCTTTTCTTTTGGATATGTTCATTTTTTGCGTTTGACAAATTAGTTACTAAATAATGATGAATTTTTGGTCAAATTTGGCAGAATCTGAATCTTAATTTCATGGTTCAGAGGAAGAGGCTTAAAGCAAATCGGGATCACTTAATTTGGAATCAGAATCCTCTTCAGAGGAAGAGAAACTGCAGCAAAGCTCAACCAGAAGCTCATCTTTGGTGAGTATTCATTTAATTGATCTGATTAGAGAAATGAATACTAATGCATTTTTAATGATAGGAACCAAATGTGAAATACCTCAATCAAATACCCAAGAAATTCCATAAGTTCTTGGGTGAGGTTTGGGATCCAATTGGAGATGGGAATTGCGGATTTAGAGTCATTTCTAAATCTCTTGGTTTTGAAGAACATGGTTGGTTTAAAGTTAGGAAGGAAAAGATCAAAACATTAGAGAAAAATAAAGCATGCTACATTAAGATGCTTGGTGGTCAAAAGGAGGTTGAAAACATTAAACAAAGACTTGATTTTGAAGACATCAATGAAAAGATTCCCTCCTCAAAATGGCGGGCTAAATTGGACATTGGTCAAATCATAGCAGACACATATTCCAGACCTATATGTTTCATTTCATTGGATTCATGTTATACTGATACTCCAATAAAAAATGGTGTTACTGATCAATCAGATTCACTGTTCATTTTCTTTGTAAACACCAACCACTGGGTTCTATTAGTACTTAAGGGATAAATGATTCCAATCCAGCCCATTTTAGCAAAACTGCTTTCCTTGATTTCTAAAAAAGCCTCTGGTTGGGTTGATCATCTCAAAGATCAACTGCAAATGAATTCTAGGTTGTAATAGAGTTTTAATTTGTTTCATCATTGGGTTTCATATAAATTGTAATTCTAATGCAGCTAACAAGTTCTATTAATATAAAGGGTTATCACATTTTGAACATCATTATGTTGAGTGTTTTGAGTCAAAATCATTATATTGAGTGTTTTGAATGAGAGTTTAACCTTAAGTCATTTCAACTTGTGTTGGAATGATTCCATCACAAGCTTACCTTATGTTAAGCTTGGGATGGGATAAGCTTAACACAAGTTGAACTTTTTTTTTGGTATTTTTACTTTAGGGATGGTCAAAAGAATTGTATTTTTTTGGGAACTTTTACTTTAGGGCTGGTCAAAAGACTAATTTTTGGGCCCTTTTACTTTAGGGCTAGTCAAGTTGAACTTACTTTAGGGCTTGTCAAGTTACTTTTTTTTTTGGTGTTCTTACTTTATGGCTTGTCAAGTTACTTGTCTTTTTTTTGGTGTTTTCACTTTAGGGATTGTCAAGTTACTTGTCTTTTTTTTGGTGTTTTTAGTTTAGGGCTAGTCCAGTTACTTGCGTTTTTTCTGGGTCTTTTTACTTTAGGGCTAGTCAATTTGATAGTCTCAGTTTTTATTGTTTTTTATTTATTTATTTATTTTTGTCTTTTTTTTACCAAAAAATCAAGATTTTTTGATTTCTTTGATTTTTTGGTTGATTGATGTTTTTTGGAAGGTTTATTTAATTCATGGTTTATGTTAGTGCCCTTTCATTCCATTTTTTTTTGTGGCTCACCGCGGCCTGGTGGCGTGTGGGATGCCACACGACTACATTCAAGCTGTGTACAATTCCATACGGCTTGAATGTAGTTTTGTGGAATTCAACACGCACGCAGACCAGGCTGGGTTGGCCGCCCAACTCTTTGAGAGGTGCGGGGTTTTAAAAGGCTCAGATATGGCCGTGTGGCATGCCACATGGCCCCTTTTGAACCCTTTGCACAGCTCAATGAGCCGTTAATTTAAAATTTCCCATAAAATATAATAAAATACCACATAACTGATAAATAAATTGGCTTGAGACAAATTGACTACTTGAAACCCATTTAGATTTAGCATATTTTCTAATTCTTTATTTGAAAAAATTATAATATAATACTGTTTTTCCTCAATTCAATTGAAATTGAGCAATTAATTTTAATTAGAGGCAATTTTTGTATATTCCAGTGAAAAAGCCAAAACATTATAACAAGAAATTTAAAAATGACAAGGAAATTAGTTTGCTGCATTATTTAAATTGAATTGATTTTCATTTGGGCTCAATAATATTCTTTGAAACATGGAAAAATAATAAATTGAATGAATTAAACTTATGTAAGCCTGGCACCTTTTTCTTTATGAAAAATTAAGCCATAAATTTTCAAAGGAAGGACTTAATCCTTACCAGAAAGTAGATTGAATTTTAAATTTCCACATGAAGAATTAAATTAGAACCTCTGCAAGCTCTGCTAGACTTAGGCCATTGAAAAACCCTCATGACCATGGCTTGCTTAAACATCAAAAAATCTACAAGAATTGAAATGGATGGATAATTTCCCAATCTAGTTTTGTTTACTCCCAGTATTCAATTAATAGTTGTTCATGAAATAAATTGATGATTCAATACTTTTGAGTAAAATAGGGTTTACCAAAGTTAGCAAAACCGCCATTAGAAAACCGCCATTTTTTTACCAAACCCGCCATTTTTAATGGCAGGTTTCTGAAATACATGTACCCCTTAACTGGTGTATTTCAAAATGGCGGTTTTGAAGCATCAAACCAGCCATTATCATCCCTCCACCATCCATCACATGCATCACAATCATCCACACCTCTACCTCAGCAAATCTATACCAATCCCATCTCCATTGCATCACACACATCTCATCTCCATTGTTTCACATCTCCATCACATCACACACATCCCATTGCATGCAAAAGACCCATGCACACCTCCACCTCAGCATATCCATACTGGTCCCATCTCCATCGCATCACACACATCTCATCTCCATCACTTCCCATTTCAATTGCTTCACACAAATCCCATCATCATCTTTCCAACATGTCCAAACAAACTTCCCAGCAGCAAGTTGAAAATGCAAGAATGCTGACTAAAATATTTTTATTATTTGAATCTGATTCAGACTCCAATTTGGAATCAAATTTTTTAGCTTTGAATGCTCTATTTTAAAATCAATAAATAGTTGCACAAAGGCACACTCTCCACAAACCTATGTGAGAAGGGCAAAACCTTCATCTACTCCCCAAATTAAGCTTCCAGCAACTGTTGCAAAATTTATTGCCTTCATTCAGGAAACTTCTGGAGATGATTGAAGACCACTACATCTTCCAGAAAAATTCTCAGAATCCTCAAGGCAATCCAGCTATCCAACTGGCTGTTGCTCTTTTTATATTGGGATCCAATGGAAATGGAGCCAAAATTCATCAATTACAAAATCTATTCTCAGTCAGTTATGGAACCATTG
Source organism: Puccinia polysora (assembly GCA_025617555.3). Classification (NCBI taxonomy): domain Eukaryota; kingdom Fungi; phylum Basidiomycota; class Pucciniomycetes; order Pucciniales; family Pucciniaceae; genus Puccinia; species Puccinia polysora. The sequence continues at coordinate 33,454,430 of CM062627.1, forward strand.
ACTTATACACCAAAAGAGTCATGATTTCTATCCTATCTTTTTTGTTGCTGAGGCCTTTTTGGGCTAACCAAAGAAGAAAACAACAAGATATCTCAATTAATGGAGACCAAAGGATTTCCCAGTTGAATTGGTTTTGTTGATGGAATCACTATCCCCTTGAGTCAAAAGCCCAAGCTAGATGGCAACCACTATTTTGATTGTAAAAAAAGGCAATTGATTCATTTCTTCCCCAAAGACTTTTTTAAAGCCTTTGAAAACACACTGACAAAATATGTTTTATTGATTTGTATAGATACCCTGTGTCACTTCAAATTTTTTGCAATAACAACAAAAAGTTTATACCCCTCCATGCTGGTCTTCCAGGTTCTTATCACAATTCATATGTTTTCAATCTGATGCAGATTTCCCAAAAATCAGATAACTAATTTGAGCAAGATCAATACTTTTTGGCATATTCAGCTTATTCTAGTGGAAAATATGTGGTTCCAACATACCCCAATGTTTCAACCAATGATAAATCCAAAACCAATTTCAACTATAATCTTTCCCAATCACAAGTTTGGATTGAGCATGCCATAGGAATCCTGAAAGGAAGATGGGTCAGCTTACAGGAGATTCAAAACCAGCTACAAAATTCCAAGGAAATGAAGATCCTCATCAACTGGATTATCAGTTGTTTAATCCTTCACAACCTTCTTGCTGACAAGATGAATGGGATGAAATATTTGAAGAAGATATTCCTGACCCTCCTCAAGTCATCCCAGTCTCATCTTCTACCTCACCTTTGGCTATGAGAGAGCAGATTCTACCCCTCACACTTTCTCACTTTGATGAGTAGGATTTGGCTTTTAAATAGGTAAACAATAAAATCACAGAATTTTTTTGATTTTGGTTTTTCAACAAAGAATCCTAGGCTGACTCTGTTTTTTTTTTTTTTTTTTTTTTTTTTGGTGGACTTTGAAAAAAAACAAATTCCAAACCACCTCACCCCACCAAACCACCAGTCCACTTCCTCCATCTCACCCACCAACTCCACCTCATCACCTCCACCTCACCATCACCTCCACCTCACCCACAACCACCACCTCACCATCACCACCACCTCACCATCACCACCACCTCACCTTAACCTGCCCTCCTCCTTTGGTTGGCACCCCAGGTAAGCTCCCCCCCTCCTACTCTTTCTCCTTTCCCCTCCATCTCACCCACTCTTGCTGAATTCTCCACCTCACCCACCACCCATTCCTTCCTCCTCCTCACCCTCCACCTCCACCTCACCAATCACCTCCCCTCCTCCTTTGGTTGGAACCCCAGGTAAGCTTTCTCCCCCTCCTCCTCATCCTCCTTTCCCCTCCCTCTCACCCATTCCTTCTGACTTGGCCTTTTCCTCCTCTTGATCACACCCTTTTGCTTGCTTGCTGCCCCACCCTCTTTCTTGCTTGCTGCCCCCCCTCTTGCTTGCTCCCTGGCCCGCTCCCCCTCTTGCTTGGTCACCGCCGGCCTCCCCCTCTTGCTTGGTCAATGCCAGCCCCCCCTCTCAATCTGTTGCTGCCAGCCCCCCCCCCCTTTTGCTTGGTTGCCACCGCCCCCCCCCCTTTTCTTGGTTGCTGCCAGCCCCCCCCTCTCACTTGGTTGCCGCTGCCGCCCCCCTCTTCCTTGCTCCCTGGCTCGCCCTCCCCTCTTGCTTGGTTGCCGCCAGTCTCCCCCTCTTGCTTGGTTTCCACCCTCCCCCCCCTCTTGCTTGGTTGCTGACCACCCCCCCTCTTGCTCTGTTGCCCCCAGCCCCCCCTCTTGTTTGGTTGCCACTGGCCCCCCCCCCTCTTGCTTGGTTGCCAACCAAGCCCCCCCACCTCCAGCCCGGCTGAACAAGCCCCCCCACCTCCAGCCTGGCCCACCAAGCCCCCCCCCCAACCTCCAGCCCGGCCCACCAAGCCCCCCCCCAACCTCCAGCCCGGCCAACCAAGCCCCCCTAACTTGGCCTGCCCCCACCTCCAGCCTGTCTGACCTCTTTTTTTTTGGTTTCAGCTTGGACTGGTTTATTTTTCTTTTTTTTTGTGTTTGTTGATTATCTACATTGATTATATCATACTAATCATTGTTTTTTTTTTTTGGATTCAGTGCAATGAAAACCCCTTTTGACCCCTTGTTCTGTTGACTCCTGCCCCCTTTCTGGACTGCCCATGCTTCTGCCACCCCACTCAAAATGTTATACAACCGGATCTTTTCCTTCTTGATCCTCAACCCAATTGCAGTAGGTGCATGGGAGGGATCATGATGGAAGGAGATGGATTGAAAAACACAAAGAGAGGTTAAAAGTAGAGGGCTCTTTGGCAAAAGAGTGCTCAAATGAGATATTCTTAAATCTCTTTGGAAGTAAATGAAGATGGGTTTAAAGAAAAGGTGGCTTGGTCTTGACAAAAACTAAAACTGTTGGATTTTTACCCTGCTATTGCTTCCAAAAAGAAAACTCAAAAACACACCCCTGAAGAGTTTGGACAAGCCAAACAGAAGATTGAACGATTCCATTTCTTGAGCTCTGGAGAATTTGCTGTTCTTGATCCTTCCAATTGCCACTCTCTGGTTGCAATAATCAAATTTTTCCCATTGAATACACTCTCCCAGCAAGAAAAGAAGAACACCAAATTGGTCACAACATTCTTTCACCAATCCAAAAATTTTTCCAACACAGTTGGTCCCTCATGATCTTGGGCAGGGAAAATTTGGGCAATTGGATGGCAAAAGTTGATACACCCTTCTAACTTTTTGTGCGTTATTTGAAGAAATCTGCTATTCAATCTTCTCCCACAGAGTTTAAATTTTTGAACCTTAGTTCTGAAAAGATATCAAAAATTTTAGGCCAAATGTTAAGAAAATTATCCAGACTGGCACGCAATTCCAACCAAGAAACAATGCAGGACAAAAATATCCCCTTTTTCTCTCCATTGGTATTTGGTTCTGGCCTTGCTCCTTTTGAATTCTCCCCTCAAATCAACTTCACCTCAGACACCTTCCAGAACTCTCCCCACATTGACAAAGGTGATATCTCCTCCAATTCCTTTTCACTTGTGGTCCCAACCAAAAAATCAAATGGAAAAATTATCAACAACAAGGATTAATATCAAGTATCTGATGGCCAATTTGTCTTCTCTGACTTGGGATTCAGAATTCATTTCAAAAAAAAAATGGTATTTTAAAAATGGTTAGGGCAGCAAACAAGTAAAAGCACTGTACTTCTCCTGCTACAGAGACTGCCACCCATACTAGGATGGCTATTTCTTTTCAAATTAAAAAGACAACTCTCAAAACTTGCAAAGACTTGAAAAGTGTTCAAATGTACTCTAGACCAAAAAAAATATAAATAGAAATATAAAAAAAATCATTGGTGGGGTTAAAAATAGGCTTGAAAATTGTTGTAAATAATTTTTTTGTTTTTACTTTTAAAATTTTTATCAAAGCAAATATTTTACCAGCCCAGAAATTGAGTAATTTCCTTTATTTCATCAACAGTTCTAGTTCTACCAATACACCCATGGCTACAGATAACCTATCTTTTTTTTCCGTGCCTAGCCTTTCCCTCTCCTTTTGGAGTTGGTCTTCCTCTTGATCCTAATTCTTATCCTCTTTTTGAAACTCCAGCTCAGTCTATTTCATTTTCCACTCAGCATCCAAATTTTGTTGATGACACAAACTCTCAGCTTTCTGCTTTTGAAAATACCACTTCTCCTTTTTAAATTGAAGTTTTCAGGTTCAATTTGTGATTTCACTGTTTTTTGGAGGGGAATACAAATGAGCTTGATTTTGAAAGCAAGAAGAATCCAATGCACTTACTTGAATCTTGCTTCTCCATGATATCCTCAAATCCAGAAAAATTTGAAGTGTTTCTCCTCTTTTGATGGCTATTGGGGTTTCTGTTGATGGAATTGGAGGCCGTTCACTATCCCTTTTGAGAGGAGGTTTGTTTGGGTACATCATTTCTCTTGTTTGAGGGGGATTTGGGAGGACCCATTTGCTTGAGTATTTTGCCATTCAGGAACAGATGAGCCTATTTTTTAAAAATCTAAATCAATGAGGATTAACCAGAGAGAAGAGAAAAGATCTTGGTTCCTTACTTGAGCAGATTTTGATTTTAGTGGCAATACAGGAATAACTTGCTCCTCATTCGTCAAGTAGTTAAGTTCTTCAACCCCAGGAAGAGAGCCATCCAAAGAAGGAAGTGAGGGGTCCAAGGAAGGGTTTGAATTTTTTGTCAATTCTGATGCAGAAATTATTGGAGCTGATTCTGTTTGAATATCCTCCTCTGCATCAGATTGGGGTTACTCATAGGTTTCATTGGGATCATCATTGCTAGGTTGAGCATCCGCAGCCAGGTCCTCATCATCAACTGAATCTAATTTTTGGGCATCAAAAGCTACTAAAGGGGTGATAATGGCCTTCTTTCCAAAGATTTCATCCACTTGAAAATATAAAGATCAAATGGAGTCCAACTTATCAATAACTGAGTTGATTCCCTTTGCTTTATTGCAGCTGGTGATACCAAAGCCAGTGCAGATTGACATTGAGTGGGATTTTTGGTACTTGGTTTGATAGTTCTTAAATTGCTCCCGCATCTTTTTGGATGAAAGATACAGCGTACCTTTTATTTTATTCTTGAGTTCATTGACCATAAGGAGATAAACAGTAACCTTAGAGGCAGGAGGTTTTCCAACTTTTGTTTCATGGTCAGATCCAAAGCAAGTATTGTAGTTGGACCAAATTTTGAGCCAGTTTACCAGGATGATGTGACTAGCTCTCTTCAGCTGACTTGAGCCTTTGGAAGCTGATGGGGGAGGATTGTAGGATGTTGAGTTTCTGGGTGATGTCTGTGTTGACTATTGTACTCAACTATGCAGTTCACATACCTGCCACACCGGAGCCATTAGTCCATGTCCCTTCTACTCTCATGTCTTGTGTTCTCTCTATTTTCCTGTCCCACATCTACTTGGTGAATAGATGTCACCTGTCATAGCGTGAGCTCTAGTTGTCTTCCGCCTGTAACTCAGAAGTCCCATACTCCCTCGCCGGGACCCTCTTCCTTGTAACTGTCCAGTCTAGTCTGGCTTGTCTCCATCATCATCTCAGCTTCCATTCCTCTACGCTCGATATCATCATCTACAGACTGGAACAGAACTTGACTTCAAACTCGCAAACCAACCATCCTTGATCCTCAATAGTAGGGTAGGCTATATGACTGACTCAGTCTTCAACTCAACATCAGGACACAATTGACTAATCTCCTTCATTCTCATTTGTGGATTCATTGAATAATCAGAACGCGCTAACTCTCTACATAGTCCGTGCAAGGGCCATAACCCTACCTGTAGAGACTCTGCTCATGTTTGTTTCCTTTTCATTCCTTCCTGAGAATTTTCTCATGTTGGTTCTTACCTTACTCTATTTTCCTGTGAAATAAATTAGCCTGGTTCAGGTTTATCAACTCAGCCCAATCTCTTACAGTCTGCTTTGGTTCATTGGATTGTTTAGTGGACTTTTGGGGGGAGGATTGCTGAGGGGCGATTTAATAATAGTAAGGGATGAGGTGATGAAATAATGAGAGGATGGATATGATGAAAGAAATAATGTGTGAGAAATTGATGAGAGTGATGAAGCAATGAGGTTCTGAGAGTGATGAAGAAATGAGAGTGATGAATTGATGAGGATAGAAATGAAGCAATGAGAGTGATGAAGTGTTCTGATGAGGTCCAAGGATGAAACCTGGGGTGATCATGTGGAATGACACGTGGTTGAGCTGGTGAAGGTCTTTATATACTTTACTTGAAAAAACTCACTTATTTCATGTTAACTTCAACACGTCTGATCTGAAATAAGTGGGTTTTTTGATTTTTCATGATGATTTTAGAATTGCAGATTTGGGTTGAAACACACCATTAAAAAATGGTGGGTTTTCTTAACTTTGATACGCCCTAATAATAAATTTATCATGGTTCATTTCTGTACCTTGAGCAGGGATTCCCTGTCTCACTGAACTCTCAATTGCACTAAAACAAGGAACCCTTATTTTATCAAATGTTATTTTACTTCTGAGTTTTCTGTGCTTTAATTAACAGGTACCAAGTCTTAATTAATCATTCAAAAGTTTCTGGTTATTTTTTCTGATTTGCACCCTTATTGTGAAATTTAAATGAAATTTTCACTCTTTCATGGAAGTATAACAGAGATTCATTATTTAATTGAAATTTATCCTCTGGATAAGGACCAAGATAATTATTTTAAAATTACCAAATAAATTTTTCCCTCTCTTAGCCATTTATTAGAGAATTTCTGATTGTATCTATCAAATAAAATCAAGAAATAATCTGAAATTTCAACAGAAATAATTTTATTTTATGAATCATTTTTCCAAAGAAGGAATATTTATTCCTTATCAATACAACGTCTCATATCTGACAGGTAGCACAACCCTTGGTATCTACTGGAACAAAAAAAATCAATCTTGAAATTTTAAGGGGTGATCAATTTTTTTTTGAGTTCTTTTCAAAAAAATTGAAATTCTTGGTTAACTGAAGGTAAGAAAATTCAGATGGATTGAAATTCCCTAAAATATTTCAACACATGATATGAAAATATTAATCTTAGCTGAACCATCTCATAAACCTTGTAGGAACTCAAAATTCACTCCACTTCTCTCAATATTTAGGCAATTTAACAAGTAGAAGAAATATTGAAAGTTTGAAGTTCTCTTTGAATTTGGAATTTTTCCTAAATAGTTCAACATATTTTATTTAAATTCAAATTTAAAAATCAATAGTTTAAATCATTAAAGGTTGTTTGCAGCTATTTTGAAACCACTAAATCACTAATAGCACATTTTGAATATTTTTTACTCACATTCTTTCTTCTTATGGGTTGGGATACTCCATTATCAAGAGCCATGTGCCTAGAGGTGGCTAGATTCTTCCAAATCTTCACTCTTTTCTACCCTAACTCAACATTTAGGTGGAGATAATTCAAAACATCTCTCTCTTAAATAAATTAATCTCAACACCTCAAATCAACTACTCAACTCAACCTTGAACTTCTCATCTCAATCACTCTTTAAGATCTATTATTTTTTTCTTCAACATTTTATTTTTAATTTCTTCATTTAATAATGAAAATTAATCCTAAAAAATTGCCAAAAAACCTTTTTTGTGTGCCTGGTTAAGTTGAAAATTCTCCTCAAACCCAATAATCTCTATTTTCTTGCTCATTATACCTTCTTTTTTAGCTCTTCTTGTTCTTGTGACCACTCTTCCTTCCCTTTTTTCTCTTCAATCACCTCAATTGGCCACTCTCTTCTCAAAACATCTTTTGGTTTATTTTCATTCTTTCCTTCTTTTCCTCACTCAAATATCATTTCTTATCCTCTCAATTTACTCATGAACTGTTTTTCAGAGTACTCAGTCTTCTTTTTCATATCTATCAATCTCTTCCAAATTTCTAAAAGACAAAAGAGACTCAAACAGACTGATGAAAGTGTGAATCTCCCAAAATGGATAGTTTTTATTGGACTATGCTGAAAGTTGCACTGGAAAAAATTCCAAGGCTTGGAGAGGATAACTATGGTGTCTGGAAATACAAGATGGAAACCAATAACAACTCATTGATTCTGGAACCTGGAATTGATTTCAAGCTCAAAATTTTAACCATCTCAAAATTGGAATCAGCAACTCACAAAACCATAGTAACCTTCAAAACTAAAAACCCAGAAAAACAGCTGTGGAATTCTATCATTCAGAAGTATGCTTTGTCCCAAGCCTCAAAACTTGCGCATGTCTTCAATAAATTTCCATATCTGGCTTTCAATTTGGACAATATTGAAAAATTCATCAAAAAGGCAAAAGCTTTTTTAAAGAAGACGTCTGAAGTGGGAATCTAACTGCAGGATGACATTATTGCATACTTTCTACTCTTGAAATTTCCCTTGAACATGAAAAACTTCCAAAGGTAAATAATGCACACGTAAAAGAAACTGAAAGTGGCCTTTGCCCTCAATAATTTAACCCAACTGAAAAATGAATCTAGAGGTCAAAATCATCCATTTTAGACTTGAAGTCAAAAAAATAATTTGGTTTTGTTTGGTACCCAGAATAACCTTCAAAGTTGACCAGAAACATACAAAAAATCAAACAAAAGAAGCAGGCGCGTAGATGGTCACTATCATCCACATAAAGAAAAAAAAAAAACTTAGCCAACAACTTTTGAAACCTCAATTTCAAAATTGTTTCTGACTGGTGGAAAGAAGATCCGGAAAAATGGAAAGTGAAGAGAGAAAATGGGAAGGAACCTAAAGAAATACATTCTGCTCCCTACATGGATTTACTCAACTTGTGGGTTAAAAATGGTGATTCAAACCAAAATTTCCTACTTGAAAGTGGTGCTCCAGTTCACATGATCAACAGCAGTAGGTACTTTGTGGAAATTTCATCATGAATACATTAATTCATAAATCTGGGCAAGGAAAGAGCAAGTCTACTAATGAAAGGAAAAGAGAATGTAGATCTACACTAGAAACAAATCAAATTATGGTTATCTAATGTATTCTATTTACCAGAATTCACAATTAATCTGATTATCTCAGGGGAACTAAATCACAGAGGCAGTACAGTTTTACCAAAAAATTCTTTTTTTGTAATATTTCACAACAACAAGGAATTCATCATTCAAACAATCAAGAGAAATCAGTATACCCTAACCACTACTTCCTACACAAAAATCATCTCACAAAAACCTAATTTATTGAAATTGGAAAATAATATGGAAGATGAATTTATGGAAATTCAAAGGCAGTTAGGCCATGAATCAATTCAAAGGTTATTAAAACTCACCCAAAAAATACCTCAGGAGGTTATATCCAGATCTTAATTCATTGACTGCTTTAAAACCGATATCAAAAAATAACCCTTAAATTAAACAGCTGCCAAGGCCACCAATGTACTTAATTTAATTCACCTTGAACTAATGGGAAAAATTTAACGCCAGTAAAATGGAGGCCACAGATATATCCTAACCCTGGTTGAAAATTCCAGCTTTTAGTTGGCAGATTTTCCCATGATTTTGAAGGAAGTAACGCTGCATTTTCTGATTGAATTTCTCAATAGCAAACACAAAAAAAATACTATCCTTCAGAAGTGTATTTGGATGAAGTTACTGAGCTCACTAATAACTAAATGACCTCACTAATAACTGACTGACCTATTACCTAGAGAATAGAAATATTTTCCAATCAATATTGGAAATGTATCATCAAGAACACAATGGAAAAGCTTAAATTGATAATTTTACCATCATAAAACCATCTAGGTCCACCATAAAGGATTCCCAACTGCCATTAAATGTGTAGTATGAGGCTGTCAAAATTTGTTGCTTAATTTTTAACCACATCCTGAGGGACGCAGAGATTAAAATAACTTGGAAAAGAACTCAAAAAAACAATTTCTCAAATTTTAACTCAAACCCATAGGAATAACCTGTGTCTTTATGATAAATAAGAAGGAAAATGGGGAAAATTAATCCTTTTAGGATTCAATCCTCTCTTCCATTCCTATAAAATTCTAAAAAAAAATGGTTCCATAATTTCTTCAAAGCACATATGTTTCCTTATAATGGAACATCCAAGGCAGAAAAACCTATCACTTCCAGATTAATATAAAAAAACTATTCAAATAACCCTTGCAAAATAACACCCTTCCTGCGCAGGAAGAATCAACATTTCAAAAACCTCCAAGGACTGAATTTAGGAAAATTTCAAGCTCTGACCAATATTTTTTTGTATAAGGTTTCTCAAGAAAAAACAAATATTTTGGGTTGGAAGAAATAGTTTTTCCTCCTCAAACTAAACCTTTGACTGTGCAAGATATTAGAAAAAAAGCTGCTCCTTCAAATTCCCCTCCTTCTCAAACCCTTAGGGAAAGGACTAAGGTTAAACCACCTCATAAATACAGTTTCTATCACCATTATGAGCCCAAGAAGTATGAATATGCAGTTAGATCTCAAGAAGGAAAAATTGTATCAAGGAAATGCACTTAGAACTGACTTGCATTGAGATCCTGGGAGTTTGGGAAGGATAAAATGGGTCAAAAACTCAGAGTCCACTGGAAAAAAATGGATATACAGAATCAGAGAAAATTTTCATGGGGATCCAATAAAATTCAAGTCTAAAATGTGTGTCCAAGGATTAAATCAAATAAAAGGATTGTAATATTTTGAAAAATTTTCACCCACTGGAAAGCATTGGCTTGTACCTGTCTAATGATTGAGCTTTGAAGCTCTTCTTTCACCTGGAAAATCCCATCTTAGTAGGAAATAGGGATGGCTTTGAGAGAACGTTATTGGATAAATTCTCCATTTTAACTGCAAAGGATCCCAACACCATTCTTGGGATGAAAATTGGGGTACTGGATAACAAAATACTCCTCATTCAGCCTAACCAAATCAACAATTCGCTAGAATAACATGGACTAGAAGAGTGAAAACCAACAAACACTCCTCTCACTCAAAATTTGCAACTAAAACAGGCTAAAAAAATAACATCAAGCCTTCAAAAGCCCAAATATAAACTATTTATCTGCAATTGGACTTCTGAAACGGATAGCCTGCTACACTAAACCAAATTTCAGCTATGCTGTCTCCATTTTAGCAAGATTATCAACCAAACCAGGAACAATGCACTGGAATGAACTTGAGAATCCTTGGAAATAACTGCAAATTACTGAAAATATCCGACTTAAACAAAACTGCAAGACCCTGATGATCTCATCTCTGCATATTCAGATGGTTTTTGGGCTGACAACCCAGATACTAGAAAATTTCAGAATTGACACCTATGCATAGTTCTTGGAAATATGGTTTCCTGGAAAATTTGTAAGCTAAGAAATATCACTTGGTCTTTGACTGATTTGGAGCTCAATTCCTTATTAGATGTGTTCCATGAAGCTCTTTTTATCAAATCCCTATTGACAAAAATCCTCTCCTTGAACATATCATGCATCCCATCAAACATAGACAACAGCAGGCTAGAAGATAAACTAAGAAAATTTGGACCCAACTCAAATAACCAGAATCTTGAACTCAAAACTGAAGGAATGCACAAGGAATTAAATTGTTGGAATATTGCTGTTAAAATCATCAAATCCAAAAATATGCGTGCAGATGCACTTAATAAAGGTTTGACTATTCAAATTCTACAGCCTAAGATTTTTTTCTAAATGTTTCATATTGATCTGCCCTACTGGTTTCATTTCTCCCAGCATGGGGCATGTTGTATATTTTTTTTTACTCCAATTCTTTCTCCTTATGGGTGAGGATGACCCATCCTCAAAAGACCCGCACCTAGAGGTGGATCGAGTCTTCCAAATATTCACTCTTTTATCCCCTCACTCAAGATTTAGGTGGAGATAATTTAAACCATCTCTCTCTTAACTCAATTACTCTCAACACCTCAACTCAAACTCAACCTTCTAATCTCAGCCAATCATAAACTTCTCCTATTCTTTTCTTCAATCTTGTATTTTTAAATGCTTCATTTCATCATTAATTTTCATTGAAACACATTTTCAAGCAGCCCTGTTTGTGTGCCTGGTGAGGTTTCACATTCTCCTCAAACTCAATTATCTCTATTTCCTTGCTAAAATTCCTCATTGTTCAGCTCTGATCTTTCTTGTGACTACTATTCCTTCCTTTTCTTATCTTCAATCAACCAAAATGAGAACTCTACTCTCAGCAAGCGTTTGGTATTATTTCCATTATTTCCTTCTGTTCTGTACTCAAATTATCATTTATAATCTCAATGCACTCATGAAAGTTTTTTCAGTCCCCAGTCTTTTTTGTAATCTCCATCAATTTCTTCAACGGAAAACCTCTTTTTTTTGTGAGCCCCAAACACCACAATTTTTTGCATTCACATGTCCACTTACCAACTTTTTTGGCTTATAGTGGTGTGAACATGTCCACAAACCACTAAATTGTGCATTACTTGGTGTGTGGAATTGTGCACACCAAGAATTTGGGTGGTACTCAAAAAAAGAAATGATAAAAAAGTTTAGAAAATGCCCAAGCTGAATTCACACCAAATAATTACTAGAATCATGCCAATTTTTTGAAATGGTTATAGTTAAAAAAGTTACTTTCTGCAAGGAAGTCAAAAGGCATCATTAGCATCATTTTGGTATTTTTTTCCTATAAAACATCAATTTTCATGCTTTACCACCCCAGAAATGCGTGAACCTTTCTTCTAAGGTTTAAAGAAGTGTCTGGGGTGGGAAAAGATGGCATTTGATAGCTTTTTGGGCCCCAAATGGACTGTAAACATATATCGAGGCCTTGGGAGGCTAAACTAAGGTCTCCAGACCCCCTGTGGGGTCTGTCTGGGGTAGAATCGTTTGGATAATTCAGATATGGACACCAGATCAGTATATGTTATATAAAAAGGATATTCATTTCAATTTTTTTGAGCAATTAAAATATGACCTCATATTTGAAAAAAAAAAACGTACAACCTAAGAAAAATGAAAAATTGATAAATCATCAATTCCCTTGAAAAAAGTGGGACATATCCAGTGGAATATGAAAATCTTTGTACCAAAAATAAAAACAATAAAAAATAGATGCTATGTATAACTATTTCATGTTGGGAATTAAATTCTTTTGAAATATATAAAAAAACATCATCCAGTGCATAAATAATTATAAATAATATGAAGAATATTCATTGAAGAAAAATCAATATTTCTGATTTAATTTCAATAAATTGTTCCCAAGCATAAAAAGAATATAAATATATCTATTGCATGGGTGGAATTTTGATATATTTTAAAATCAAATACAAGCTTCATCAAGTAAAAAATAAATATCAAGAATTTGTTTTTTTGAACAAGAATGGATATTTGAGTGGGATTTACATACCATATACCAAACTCAAAAATATCCAGGTTTATTTTGAATCCACATTTTATACAAGGAGAAATATAATATTTTGAAACATTTTAACAAAGGGTTAAATGAGCAAATCAATAATCATGATAAAATTGTTGTCAATTTCCCTTCCTACTCTTGTCATTTCCCCTTTCTATTCTGTTGCTGTCTCCACCCTCTCATTCCTTGTCCACTCTCCTCTCCCACTTTCCACTGACACCACAACCTCTCAACTCACCCCGGTGCGGAATCCTCAAGTGGAGAGAATTGGCTCACCCAACTCTTCCCTAACTTGAAGTTTGACCAACCCCTAACTCATCCAGTCCCCAACTCCAAACCCAATGTCTTCCTCATCTCTTCCCTCTCACTGATCCTTGTTGACTCGTCTCCTCACACCTTCAACCCTATCTCCCTCCATCCATTCAATTCAACCTCCCGCTTCCTCCCGCTTCCTTTTGCTTCTCATCTAATCACTCAACCTCAACGCTCTCAACCTATCATCTTAGCATCTTAACCACCAGTCACTCCTCCAACTACTCATCTCAATCATCCTCAACCGCTCCTTGCTCAGCTCTGATTGCAAATCTCTTCAAAATCACTCTCAACGGCAATTTCAGATCACTCAGGCTGATCAGATGTGAGAGATCTGTCTGCCGCTCTCATTGTCTCTCAATTTCCTTCTTCTCATCCTCGCGTGCTCTCTTGTCGTCACAGATCCATTTCCTTCTTTACTATTTCCTTTAACTCTTTCTTTCCTTATCCTCCATCTTGTAGCCACCAATTCCAACATTATAAAAGGTGCCCTGGGTAAGGATTCCTTCAACTTTTATTCCTTCTCCTTTATTGTTACACTCCTTCATCATTTTTAATTCAAATTGCTTGTTAGTCCATTGGTCTTTGCAAGTAACAATTTAGTTCCCACTTGTCAACTTAACACGGTTAAAAGCCAAAGGTTCCCTTGTCTGAAGCTGCCTGGAAAACCCTTGACCATCAAAGATCAATGGACCCCTCACAAAAGCTACTAAAGACCCTGACGGGTTCCATTTCCAATCTCAGCAACTCCAACTTCTCCCTGTGGCGGTCCAAGATCACAACCATTCTCTCCCTGAAGGGAATCTCCCACTGGCTCAATTCCTCCAAACCTGATAAGTGTCCACCAGAGGTGAATCTTGAAATAGTTGGATATATTCTTGCCAAGTTGGACAACCTCAGTTACATCAACTGCGTCAAGGATCATCATCTGACCAATGGAATTGAACTGTGGAAATCAATCAACAAATACTATGCCTTAACTCAAACTGCCAACCGCTCTAGAGTTTTCTTCAATCTTCTCAACCTCCAGTTCAACCCCAAGAGATTTGAAAAATTTATCATCAATGCCCAATTGTGTCATCTTCAAATTGCCAAGATTTGAATACAAATGGACGATGACATAGCCGCCTACCTGCTTCTCTACAAGTTCCCACCAGCACTTGAGCACCTCAAGACCACTATTACCCACTCACTTGGAGAGGCCAAAATCAATGCCAATCTTGTCCTGCGACATCTCAATCAAGTAAAAAACAAAATCATGGGCGGATCCAGTGCGGCAGCTCTGGTTATTAAGAATGAAACTATCAAGTGCCAATCAACCTGGCATAACCCTCAGGCCAACCACAATTGAAGCAAACCTCATCTTGCCTACATTTTCGCCATGATCTCCTCTCCCATCCTGAGCCCTAACCGAGTACTGCTGGACTCTGGCGCCTCAAGCAGCATGTTCAACAATCCAAATTTCTTTCCTCACCTTCACCCCGATGAAACCAAAGTGCAAACAGGTAACCCTATCACACCGATCTCCTCCCTGGGAAAAGTAACAGCCACCATTCATCTTCAAAACTCCCTCTTCTTCCCCGATCTTGCTATAAACCTGGTGTCACTTGGTCAACTCATCCAGAAAGGGTGTTCTCTGACCCTCCTGTCTCCAAATCAGTTTGCCATCACCCTTGACGGCGGTCAAATCATGTCCGGCATCATTGAGGACAATCTCTTCTTCATCAACAAAGGTTTCAATCTTCCTGCTCTTTCCTACTTGTTCATCTCTCTGTCCACAATCCACAAACAATTCTGTCAACCCCATCTTGAAAAGACGCGCCTCCTCTCCAAAGAATTTCCCAACCTTAAATATGACCCAATTGATTGCATCTCCTGTGCAAAAGGAAAGATCCATTGACAACCCTTTCAAAACCACTGACCTCCTAGTCAAGAATCCTTCAAACAGATTCACACCAATTTTTGTGGGCCAATCAATCCACCATTGCTTTCTGGATGTCGTTACTTCCTGCTACTCACCGACAACTGGTCAAAGTTCAAGACTTGTGTACCAATCAGAATCAAATCCGATGTACCTGACGAGGTGATAAAGTTCATCAAACTCCGCGCCAACCAGAAAGGGCAAATGCTGGAGATTTTTCATTCCAACAATGGCGGCAAGTTCATCAATCATTGGCTCTCCACCTTCTTCTCCGAAAACGGCATCAAGCACTCAACCTCCGAACCCTATACTCCTCAACACAACCCGGTGGCCAAAAGGGGAAACCAAACCATCCTTGAAGCGGCACAAACTGCCATGATCAACATGAACATTCCTGCCTTTCTCTGGGATGAAATTCTAATCAGCTCTTGTCTCATTCTCAATATCCTTCCCTCCTTTAAGTCCAAAGTCTCAGCATATGAACTCTGGACCGGAATTCCTCCCAAACTTAATCTCATTTGTATCCTTGGCTCCAAGGCCATTGTCCTCAATCAAGCCCATTCCACCAGCAAATTGGACAAAAAAGGCCTAGAGGGTATTTTGACTGGATTCAACGTAGATCTTAACTTGTATTGAATTTATTGTCCATCCTCCAAGTCCATTGTTTTTTCCAAACATGTCAAAATCTTTGAAAATCTGTCCCTTCCATCTTCTTCCTCAGATGAATACCCTAGCTCCGACTCCCTCTTTGATTCAATTCTTACTGATGATCCTCTTCTCACTGACATCCTTAACTCCCACTTGTCTCCTGTCTCCTTCCCCAACTCCAATAAGGATCCTTCATCCTCTTCCATCAAAACTCCTCTCACTCAAAACTCCCCTCAGAACAAACTCGCTCTCAACCATCCATCCCCTTCCCATGTTGACTCAAACTCCAAATTATCAAAGTCCGATTTGGAAGATGACAAAGCCGTAGCCAAGGATCTTCTCATGTCTTCTGCACCAACTCTACGTAATCAAAACACCCTCCAAAAACCTCAACAATATGGCTTCATGATCCTATCCGTACCGAAGAACAATTACAAAGCCACTAACTGCAAAGAAAGCACTAACTGGATCAAATCCATGAAATCAGAACTGACCAGCATTGAAGTCATGAAGGTGTGGGAAGGATGCTACTCACTTCCTGAAGGCAAAAATGCCCTGGAAATGGTCTGGGTTTACCAAATCAAGGACAGTCCCAATGAATCCGGAGTCTCTTTCAAACCATGCTTGTGCGTTCAAGGATTCAAACAGGTGGAATTCTTTGATTATGGCCAAACCTATGCCCCTACTGGATCAATCACAACTCTGCGAGTGCTTCTTGTTTACGCTTTGAACCACAAACTCACTCTCTGGCAGATGGACATAAAATCAGCTTTCCTTCACACTCCGCTTGACAAAGAAATTTTCATTAAAACCCCTCTTGGCTATGACTCCCCATTTCCTTACCTTAAGCTGAACAAAGCGCTCAATGGATTAAAGCAGGCTCCAAAAAGTTGGTATGAAACCCTCAAATCCTGGCTCCTGAACAAGGGCTTCACCACTTCCAGCGCTGATCCATGTCTATACATCAGCACAGCAAGACAGCTCTACGTGTTTGTCTACATTGACAACCTTCTGATTGTCGTTAATTCCATTGAATTTTGAGACAGTCTCAAGACCGTGTTCAAAATTTTGCATGATGGACCGCTCTGCAAGATTCTTGGAAACAAACTGGTTTAAACCAAGAACAGATATGGACTCCTTCAGACCAATCACATCAAGAATGCGCTCAGAGAGCTTGGCCTCACTGATTGCAAGCCAATCAGCACTCCGTTCACTCCAAACATCAAGCTCTCCAGCACCTCCAATGATGAGCAAAAGGACTTTCTAAAATTTCACATCAACTTTCAATCCTCCACTGGATTTCTCAATTTCATTGCCAGCCAAACACAACCCAATCTCTCCTACGCCTTATCCAACCTTTCTTGCTTCAACAACAAACCCGGCACCCAACACTGGCTAGAATCAAAACACGCCTGGTGTTACCTCAACACCACCAAATACATGGCCCTGCGCCTTCAAAATAGCTCCTTCAAATACGATATAGAAGTCTTTAGCGACTCCAACGGTGTAAACAATCCTGCATTGCATCAAAGTCACACTGGATATCTGATCATGCTCTATGGCTGTCCAGTCTTGTGGCACAGCTAGCTGCAAGGATCCATCTCTCTATCATCCACCAAAGGCGAGCTCAAGGCTCTTTTTCTTGCAATTCAAGAAAAAATCTGGCTCTCCCAACTCCTCCACAAAATGAATCCCTCCATCAATCACACCTACTGCTTGTTCATTGACAACAAAGCCTTGAACAATTTAGTCAATCAAGAATCCCACCATGGTGCTCTGAAACATGTTGATACGCAGATCAAGTGGCTACATGAACAACAAAACAATCATTTGCTCATCACTCATCTCATCCCCTCAAGCAAAATGCTTGCCAACTCCCTCACTAAAGCAGCTCTAAGATCTTCTGTACTCAATCTCACCTCCGCTACCCTATCCTCTCACATCTGATCACGGTGGCGTGTTGTCAATTTCCCTTCCTACTCTTGTCATTTCCCCTTTCTATTCTGTTGCTGTCTCCACCCTCTCATTCCTTGTCCACTCTCCTCTCCCACTTTCCACTGACACCACAACCTCTCAACTCACCCCGGTGCGGAATCCTCAAGTGGAGAGAATTAGCTCACCCAACTCTTCCCTAACTTGAAGTTTGACCAAACCCTAACTCATCCAGTCCCCAACTCCAAACCCAATGTCTTCCTCATCTCTTCCCTCTTGCCGATCCTTGTTGACTTGTCTCCTCACACCTTCAACCCTCTCTCCCTCCATCCATTCAATTCAACCTCCCGCTTCCTCCCGCTTACTTCCACTTCTCATCTAATCACTCAACCTCAACGCTCTCAACCTATCATCTCAACATCTTAACCACCAGCCACTCCTCCAACTACTCATCTCAATCATCCTCAACCGCTCCTTGATCAGCTCTGATCACAAATCTCTTCAACATCACTCTCAATGGCAATTTCAGATCACTCAGGCTGATTAGATGTGAGAGATCTATCTGCCGCTCTCATTATCTCTCAATTTCCTTCTTCTCAGCCTTGAGATCTGTCTGCCTCTCTCATTATCTCTCAATTTCCTTCTTCTCATCCTTGTGTGATCTCTTGTTCTCACAGATCCATTTCCTTCTTTACTATTTTCTTTATCTCTTTCTTTCCTTATCCTCCATCTTGTAGCCACCAATTCCAACATTATAAAAGGTGCCCTGGGTAAGGATTCCTTCAACTTTCATTCCTTCTCCTTTATTGTTACACTCCTTCATCATTGTTAATTCAAATTTCTTGTTAGTCCATTGGTCTTTGCAAGTAACAATTTAGTTCCCACTTGTCAAATTAACAAAAATCAAAAATTGATTTCTTTGAAAAGAAAGCCATATTTCTAATGGAATTTAAATATATTCTTTTCTTACCTAAAGAAAAGATTAGAAATAAATCTATTTCATGAGAGAAATTAAAATATTATGATATTTTTCCAAAGAAACTCCATCAAGCGCAAAAATAACTAAATAAATATCAAAATTGATATTCCTTTGATTATTCTTGAAATTTATGCAGTATATTTTGTAATTTTTAATTATATTTCAATTCATTTCATTCAGTAGTTCCATATTTGAACCTTACATTTTGTTTCATTCTTTTAAAAAAAATGAATTTAAACGCATGAAATATCAGTTTTTATTCAAAAGAAGAAATTTTTGATTTTTTCATTCTTATTTTGTTACTCCATGGATCAAATTTTGGAATATTTAAAAATATTTGCATTCTACTCATAAATTGGTTTTCATCTATCTGATACTAGGAAACTTGCAGTCCTTTAGCTACAGATAGTGATAAATTAATGGAATAATAATAATTCCAAAAATAAACACGTGAAAAGCTCAAATAATGAATATGTTAAGAGCTAGTGCAAGGTTTAATTGGTTTGGTTAAAGGTTGTTCAACATTTTATAAAAGAGGGCCCATATTATTATACTACTAGGGATCTTTACAGACAAACAACCTCTCTTCAAGGGGCCACCTTGGGTAGTATAAAACCTTGAAATAATGGTGGGAGCCTTTTAAGGAGTTATCCAGCTGGTGTGGCTGGGCAAATATCACTCAGGCCAAGGCAGGAAGGAAGTAACTCACTTTTTGAGCAACAATTCACAGAAAGCCTGCAAAGATTTGATAAATTTCTGAGTTTAAATTTAAGAAATAGTAATCAAAAGAGGGCTGCACAGAACCAAGTATCAGTAAAAGAGCAACAAAAATAGAAGAGGAAAGAAATGAAAGAAGAAGGCGCGCATAAAACCAACATCAAGCGGATTAACTCTAGAAATAGAGAAAAGGAATTATTGAGAGAAGAGCAGTCGATGAAGTTGTTGATAGAGGAGTGAGTGGTCTGATTAGAAAGAAGACTGCGAGTTAGATCAAGAGATTTAGAGCATGGACATGACCAGCCAAGCCAGACATACTTGAGATTGAAGACATCCAGGAGTGAGGTTTGAGGTGGTAGAGATCGCAAATAAGAATTAGGAAAGGATAAGAAAAGAAAACTAAAGAGCCAAGAAAAGATAGGATAAATTAGAAGAGACCAAGAGATTGGTTGTGAGTGATTGTTGTGATTTGAGGTGTATCAAGGTTGGGAGTTGGTCAAATTTGGTAGAGTTGCGTTGAGTTTGTTTTAGTTTGTTGATCAAGAAGTTCACCCTTCCAGGTGTTGGATTTTAGATGAGTTGGGAAGAAGAGAGCGCGCGTGTGAGAGTAGGCAGTTAGGTTAAGAGCTAGGAGCGCGCGTTTGAGTGCAGTGACAGCTTGTGAAAGACAAGAGAGCTCAAGAGAGCGTAAAGAAAATAAAGAAAAAGAAACATGAATCATCAAACATAAAAGAAAATAATCTAGGAATAAAAGAGCAGAAACTAAGGAAAAAGAAAAGATGAAAAAGGAAACAGAAGAGCAAATATTCAACAAGATTCAGATAAAGGGTTCAAGAGCAGAAGCGGGTTTGGTTGCTTGACTAAACTTTCCTGGATCAATAATGGTGTTTTAAATAAGCTCAATATATATCCAACTGGGAAATAAATCACTTGATTATCTCATATAAGCACCCAATCAAGTATGGAAAGATTTCTGGACAATAATTCATATATTTCTTGGTAACTTGGGAACAATAAGCCAAAGAAGGTCTGTATAAATACCTTTTTTTGAGTGAAAAAGAGCCTCCTCGTGGCATGCAGAGAGGGTAAGGCTCAAGGGCTAATGGTAGTAAGCAGTATAGGGAAATATTTGCAACTCCTCAAGGTGCTATTGATCAGCTGACCTCAGATATTCTGGATTTCTGCGTGTTTTTAGCTTCAGGATCTGTTAATGTGTAAATCTTTCATTTTGATCATTCTGCACATATCTTCAATTTGTACTATTAATTATAAACCAAAGTGATTGAATTTGAACATTTATTGATTTTGTATCATCTTCTGATTAAATTAATCATTTTTCATAATTTCTTTGACCAATCCTTGATATTTTTTGTGATATTTAAAGATCTGGATTAGTTTTGGTTTTGATGGTCTTCAATATTTATTTATTACTCAAAAATACTTTAAAATTTTTTATATAATAATTTTAATAAACATTTTAAATTTTGAGCATGTCTATCATGCATGTGTCATGAAATTACATATGCATGGTTTATCCTTCATATTTTGAGCTGTTAGTGGCGGTACCACTTGTCAGTTTTGTCACAACAGATCTGGATTTGTGGATCAGTAAATTAAGCTGCACGCGGAATGGGGAATAATCCACTGACTGTGTGGAAGGATTAGCGGCGTGCAGGAATTATGAATGGGTGAACCTGCTGGTTTAATGCATACAGGATTAAGCAAATGGGTGGGGACTGCACGCAGAAATTATTACAAAACACATTTCCGGGTGTATCTCCTAAAATATACACAATGCTAAGGTTTGACTGAATTTGAGTTGTGAAACCAATAAATGACAAAATGTTTGAAATATTAGGGAATATCAGAGTTAGAAAACCCCCCATTAGAAGCCCACCATTTTGTTTGACCAAACCCACCATTTTTAAGGCCGGTTTTTGAAATACACATACCCCCTAACTGGTGTAATTTAAAATGGCGGTTTTCATGAAAATGGTGGAATTCAAACAACAACCCTGCCATCAAACTTGCCATTTATGCATCATCATCCATCCACCATCCATCACATCCAAAACACCCATCCACATCAGCAAATCCATACCAATCCCATATCCATCACATCACACACATCTCATCTACATTGATTCACATCTCCATCTTCACACAAATCCCATCATCATCTCATCAACCCACATCAAATTAACATCTTTCTCAAAATTTAGAAAGCATTCCAATTCAGATTTACTCATGCCTCACTCCCATCCCCGTGAGTCACAAACTATTCTTCACTTCTAACATGGGCTTGAGCTACTGGAACAAGCCTAATTGACTAGCGCTAACTGCCAAGTGTTTGAAGACCTTGGTTATCCAGCCAGCTTTCCTTGGCCTGGGACTCCTCTCAGTTGAAAACTTCTGGCATTTCTTTTTACCAATTTTAAGCTTACCCTGCGCCTCTGGGGGCAAAAGCTGTGATGATTGTCATCAAATTACATGCAGCATGGGAATTATTTTGATTTTCACAGAAATAGAGAAACCTGTCTGAAATATGACCCCCGCAGTTCACATGAACCAAGTGGGACCAAATGCCTTAATTTTTTTTTCATGAAACTAAATGCATCTCAAATGACATAGCCGGGGCACCATCTCAAGCGCTTGTTTAACAAGTGATTTCTATTGACTTGGCCATCTCATTAAAAGAAGCAAAATGATCATAAAAAGATTCTGGAGAAAACTGGAAGTATTTTTAATATTAATACCAATGAATGTGCGCGCAAGAAAGTGAAAGGTAGAGCTATTTTTAATGAACAGTTAGTTGAGACCTTCTTTCATTTTGTACCATCCCCCCTCTTCTTGCTGGGCATCTATCTAAAGTAATTTAACCCTGTGCTCAAGGAACAAAGTGAGAAAAATTGAAAGAGAATGAAGAAAAAAAAAGATAGGATTGTGATGAATGACTAGCCTTCTTCCACTTGACTTAAAAAATTATAAACAAGTTGATCCAAGTTGCACTATTCATCAAAAAATATTCTATGTTTGTTTTTTCCTTAATTTGGGGGGCTCAATTTGGGAAAAATTCACTCTTCAGGTGGTGCCTGGTTAATGGAGAAATGTTCTGTATTAGCAAGAGTCACTTATCAGACCAGCCAAGGCCCAGGGAAATACAAAACTCATCTTCATCCACCTCTTCAACCTCATAATCATCCATGTGAGCCTCTTGGTACTGCTGATATTCAGCAACTCAATCCTGCATGTTGGACTCTGCCTCTGTGAATTCCATTTCATGCATCCTGATAGCAAGCAACTCATTGACAAGAAGGGTGTCAGTTACATGCTACAAGGTCCATAAGCAAACGTTGACTTACCCTTCTCCATTTTACCAATGCAGAAAAGCTTTATTACTAAAAATGGCTTTGAATTTATTGGCCACCCGCTTGAAGAGGTCTTGATTAGCGTTCAAGTTTCCAATAAAGGTCACCAACATCTTGTGCGCACAAGGTTCAATGTCACAATGAGTGGTCTGGACATTGTTAGGAACTAGGTGCAAGAAACAGGAAATTTTATACGTTTAGCAAACCATTGAGGCATCCAAGAGAATTGAGGATGGAATGAATTACTCCACTCAAAAAAAAAAGTTGGATTTCTTGCTTTGAACTGACAAAATGTTTTCTTCAACCTCCTTCATCAAGACCTTACCAGGGAAGTAAGCGGCAATGGTCAAGTATTGTCCGTGTTGAGGATCTGAGGTGGCCATCATGTTCTTGGAGTCAAAAATCTTGGAGGTAAGCTTGGTAATGGTAATGGCCTGGTATTGTTGACTTCCACAAGTAGTTAGGGGGGCAAATCCAACCATAAAAAAATGCAATTGAGGGAAGGGGACCATGTTGACAGCCAGTTTACAAAGGTTGGAGTTCAGTCAACCGGGGAATCAAAGACAGGTGGTTATTCCACTCATCACAATGGAGACCAAGTGATTAATATTGCCATAAGTTGGAGTGGCAAGTTTGAAAGTACAGAAGCAGATGTTTTAGAGGGTCTCATTATCAATAAAGAAGGTCTCATCCAAGTTCTTGACCAGCCAATGAACGGATAAGTTTGCATTGTAAGTTTTGACAACTGTGTTGGAAAATTTGGGGGAAGGGAAAATGGAGAAGTTGGCCATCATACAATGGGGGAATTATTCCCAAATCTTGGAAATCAAAAAGGTACCCATTCCGGAACCAGTAACACCACCAAGGGATTGGGTGATCTTGAATCCCTGTAGGCAGTCACATCCTTCTGCTTCCTTAAAAACCACATCAAGCACAGAGTCAACCAATTCAGGACCTTTGGTATAGTTGCCCTTGGCCCAGTTGTTACCAGCACCCAACTGTCCAAACAAAAAGTTGTTGGGACAAAATAGAAGTATTTGAGTGCCAAGGTGGACATTTACATTGGCCTATCTGGAAATGGGACACTTAGCCTGGTGGTTCAAGCGTCACTCACCAATTTTGAGGTCATGGGTTCAAATCCCATTGTGTGCAACTAAATATTGGCTTGTCAAGCTTCCGCCGCCCTCAAAATGTTATGCAAAGAAGAATCCCTTCTTGATCCTTACCCCAAGCAGAGAATTTTCCTGGGAGGGAACAAGATGGGAGGAGATGATTTGACATACATACAGAGACGTGGAAAGAATAGGGCTTGCATCCCTCAAAATTCTATACAGAAAATTTAATCCCTTATTGATCCTCACCCCAATAAAAGTATAAGGTTGGGAGGGAACAAGATGGGAGGATATGATTTGACAAAAATATAGAGATGTGGAAAGAATAGGGCTTGCAACCCTCAAAATGTTATACAATGAATTGAATCCCTTCTTGATCCTCAGCCAAAATGGAGTATGTGGATGGGAGGAGATTAATTGGGAAAAATACAGTGACAGGGAAAGAATGGGGCTTGTCAGAATTGGTTAAAGGGGCAATGTTTGGAGTGATAGTTTTTGAATCACTTCCTCATCTTTTTGGATGAAAAAGCCAGCCTACCTTGGTTTTATTTGTTACTTCATTGGCCATCAGGAGATAACCATTAAAATTATAGGATGGAGGTTGGAAAACTTGTGTTTCATTGTCTGATCCAAAGCAAGCTTCATAGTTGGAGGGAATTTTGAGCCAGTTTACAAGGATGATGTGATCAGCTCTCTTGAGATGACTTGAGCCTTTGGAAGCCAATGAGGGGGGATTGTTGGATGTTGAGTTCCTGGGGGATTTTTGCTTTGGTTGAGTGGACTTGCAGGGGGAGTTTTGCTGAGGGTCCATTCAAAAAGAGTAAGAGGGATGAAGGGATGAAGAAATGATTTGATGAAGCAATGTGATGAAAGGAGGGATGAAGCAATGAAGAAATGAGAGTTAGGATCCAATGGAAGGGGGGATTAAGTGATGGAGGGATGAAGCAATGAAGCAATGAGAGGATGGATGTGATGAAAGCAATAAAGTGATGACAGTGATGAAGGGAGGCGGGGATGAGAGTGATGAAGCGGAAGAGATGAGATTGTTGAAGTGATGAGAGCAATGAATCAAATTTCTGCATGAGGATGGAGGTAGAATTTTTTCCAATGAGGTTGAAGGATGAAACCAGGGGTGATGATGTGGAATGACGGGTGGTTGAGCTGGTGAAGGCCTTTATATACTTTACTTGAAAAAAACCACTTATTTCATGTTAACTTTGACATGTCTGATCTGAAATAAGTGGATTTTTTTGATTTTTAATGGTGGGTTGAAATGGCAGATTTTGTTTGAAACCCTCCATTAAAAAATGGTGTGTTTGCTTAACTCTGATACGCCCTATTTTTTCTGAATTCAATAATTTTTGACAAAAAGAGTGATTATAGTACTTTTTTCCTAAAATAATGCCTTCTGGCATGTTTCCCCATCACAGGAAGGCGTTTAAAACACAAAGAGGTGTGCCAATACAAAAAAGGTATCATTTTAGATATTTGAGGTTTTCAATTTCTTCTGAAGGTTTAAAGAAGTTCCTGGGATTGGAGAACATGTCTTTTGAGGGTGTTTTGGGATACCACGGGCTTATAAAAATTAATGCCCTGGTGATCTAATTTAAGGCCTGCAGAAACCCTGTGGGCTCTTTCTGAGTTAGGCTTTTTGGGGAGAATTCAATTATGGACATCACTCCAGTTAATTTGACATTTAAAAATAAAATATTTATCAATTTTTTGCAATTAATTCAAATTTTAGGAATATTTGAAGCACAAAACTTACAAAGTGTCCAAAAAATGAGAAAAATTTTAACAATTCATATTTTTAAATCAAATAGAATATTTTGGATGTAATATAAAAAAACATAAAAACATATCAAAATAAAAAACAAAAAAAATGCTAAATGTACCCATTTGATTCCAGGAATCAAAATTTGTTGACATATTGCAACAAAAAAATGATCAACTGATAAATATTATAAAAAATTTTCAAAGTTTATTTCTTTAAAGAAAATTCATGATTTATTATGGAATTTAAATTCCTTTGTACCAAAAATAAAAATATAAAAATCCTACATATATCTATCTCATGAATAGAAATATAATGAAATTATTTTTAAATGTTCCAAAAAAATCTCCATCAATGAAAAATGCAAAAAATTGAATTTGAAAAATTAATTTATTTTAATAAGAAGACTCATTTCCAGTGGTATTTGTAGACCTTAGACCAAACATAAAAAGAGATGGAAAGAATCTGAATATTCCTGATTCTTGAAGAGAATCAGAACTTGCTGAAAGATTGGAAAAAGGAATTTATTAAGTATCATAGTAATAATTATGAAATCAAAAATTGACTTCTCTGAATGAAAAGTGATATTTCTCATGGAATGTAAATATTTTGTTTTAAAAAATACAACAAAATATTAAAGTCAAAAAGGAACTCATTGAATGAAATTACTTCAAACATAATTTCAAAATCCAAAATAAACTTCAGAAAGTGCAAGAATGATCAAAGAAGGATTTCCTCACTTAGAGTTTTACATTGCTAATAGAATGTAAATACTCTTTTTAAAATTTTAGAAAAAAATATTGAGAATTTAAATGTACATATTTAATGGGAAGCATTCAACCTTTTAACAATTTATCCACAAAAAATCCATGAATTACAAGAAACAATATAGGAAAGATAAAAAAATAATATCTTTTTTGATTTTTTATGATGGAATTTAAGTGACTTTCTACAAAATTCAAATTATAATGCAAACTGGAAAAATAGAAATATTCCCCAAGACATATTTAAATCTTTCAAAAGATTAGAACAAGGAATCTAAAAATCATGAGAAAGATAAAAAAATTTATTCCTTTTGAAAGGAATCTTTTTTTGATATTTTTTCCATTATTCTTTCACTTGATGGAGTTATTTTTGTAATTTTTGATAAATTTTTAATTCACATCTTCAAATAGTTTTATGTGCAGTCTCTTATCTTTTTCTGATAATGGTAGAAAGACACATACAACCCATCAGAACTATTTATTTTTATTGAAAGAAATTATTTCTTTCATTTTATCATTATCATTGTGTTACTCAAATAATTATTTCTTCAATAATGAAAATTTGTTTGATTCTCTTAGTAAAATGGGTATATATACCAATTTCTAAGGGCTTCATTTTCTCACAGGCCATACCTTTTTACTTGGGGATGTTTTATTTTGCCATGCTGTCAGCCACACATGGAAAAATCTTTTATTATACGGATCTTTCAATAATTTAATTTTTTATAAGTTTGATGCTCCAGACCTGTAGCTGTTTATCCTAAAACATAAAAATAATTAATTTAGAACATTTGAAGGATCAGAACACATTCACAAATTCATTCAAAAAATCAAGAAATTCAAAACAAAAGGGGAAATGTTAAATTCACAACCCCAGGGTCACAAATGGGTGTGAATCCCCAATCATGACCCAAAAAGGGTTGAAAATCCCCAATCGCCACCCTTTCTGGGTTTCAATTTGTGATTTGAAATCCCCCCTGGGCTACGCAAGTTGTGGTTTGGGGTTGTGCCTTTTTCCCTGGCACCCCTGGACCACATTTAAGTACCATCAACCCATATTTTGGGATGTGGCATACTATGTGGGAGTATTATTGCACCACAAAGATAAATTGGAAGCGGAATTCTGCAAATTTGGAAACCCAACTTGGGAAAAAAACACAAAGTTTTTTCAAAAATTTTACACATCACTTGCTTTTCACATAATTTTATTTTCCTCAACCCAAAAGTGAGAAAATTTTGTAGTTGTTGAACTTAAAATTGAATTAAATACTAAATTTCTGTCTAATTTTGTTTTTTTATGGGAAAAGTGGAAATTCCAAGACCCCCTGGTTTGCCCATGGCTAATTTAAAGGACTTAATTCAAATTGTTGTTAACAAAGCTTTGGTGGAATCTGGGTATTTGGGTAGGGATTTGGAAAAGAAAAAATTGGAAGCCCCAATTGCATCCTCATCTAGGGTTACAATTGAGGAATAAGATTTTTCTTCACAACTGGAATTTAATAAAGGTTGTGGGTCACATTTCAAATTTCATTCAACTTAGAGGCATTTTGCTTCATCAATACTAATGTAACCATGTGGGGTGTAACTATGTAACTATGTGACTAAGAGTTTCCAGAACCAGTTGACCCTCCTCCTGTGAGAGCCTTTGCTATTAGGAAAGAATCCAAGATTTATTGTCAAAAAATGGCATCCATGCATGGCTATTCATTGACAACATTCAATTCAAAGAAGGAAAAATATGTGGATCTAGCATGTGACAGCTTTGGGGTATATGAAGGGCCATGCCTCATCAAATGGCAAAGGCAAACTCACACAAGGAAGTTTGGGTTTCAAATCATGATCCATGCAAGTTGTGCAGAAGAAGATCCCACATGGAATATCTCCATTATTAATTGCCTACAAAATCATCAATCATCTGAAAACCCCTCATTGAGTCCTCAACTGAGGAGAATCTCTGGGAAAGCCTTGGATCTACTTAAAGAAGGCATGAAAGATGGGCTCAATACAGTGAAACTTAAAATGAAATTGAGGAATATTGATGGTGGAGAATACATTGAAGATAGAAAAATCTATAACACTAAGCAGATGGTAAAGCAAGCAGAAATAGATGGGAAAGGTGTTATAGAAATTCTATTGGAAATGCTCCAGGAATCCCAGTGGGTTTCCAGTTCAAAATTTGGTAGAGGAGGTCACTTAGAGGCCCTTTTCTTGGATCATCCTGAGTCCATAAAAATTCTCAAAAAATACCATCATATTGATTTGTTGGATTGTACTTATAAAAAAAATAGGTACAACTTACCTTTATTTCATGTTGTAGGAATGACAGCCAAGAGGAAAAATTCTACAAAGGTTTTTGTTTTTATAACAAAAGAAACGTATGAGTTCTACATTTGGGCTTTAAATGCATTAAAGGAGTTGGCTTATGATCCCAAGAGGCTTCCCAAAGTCTTTGTGATGGACCTTGAAAAAGCTCTGATCTGTGCTATAGAACATTGGTTCCCTGAGACATCCGCGCAGTTGTGCTCCTGGCACTTTTCTAAAAATATTCAAGAAAATTGCAAATTTTGCTTCAGTAATAAAAATGAAGGATGGCAGAGTTTTACGACTCTTTGGGAAAATTATGGAGCCTTTAAAACCAAGCGGGAGGCAAAAGTCAATGATGTGGAACTCAGAGTAAGCCAATTTGTTGCTTCTTCTGTTCATCTCTACTGGGAATGCTTATGTTGAAATATTCATACAGTGATTCTTGAAAGACCGTGAGGATGTGCTTGAGTATATGGAAAAGAACATTTTGCCTATCAAAGAGATGTTTTTCATGGTGTGTACTTGTTTCAACCCTGAATTTTGAAATAAAAAAACTCTTGGGTAGAGGGAGTCCATTCTACTTTAAAACAATTACCTATGGGATCTTTGCAGAGAATTTTGGATGTGTGGAAACACCTGGAAGGAACCATTGAAATCAAAATCAAATGAGTTCATGATTTGCTTAACCACTCTTGAATAAATTCAGGAAATTTTCTTCCAAAAGAAATTTTACCTTTGGGTTAAAAATTCTCAATTCAGGAAATTAAACTCAATGGGGAGAAATTTGAGAAGTTAAAGCGCAAACATGATGGAAAGGTGTGCTCAAAGTCTCATTCATAAATAATGTGCTTGCCGTGTTCCCACATTTTATTTGAAATAGTAGCATCAAGAGGATTGGTTTCACCTGAGGATTTTAATCCTCAGCAGAGGTTACACTATGACCCTTCCAGTGAATCAAGTAGTAATTTTGGCTCTTTTTTGAAGGGTACAAATTGAAGGATTTACAGAAATTATAGGATTTACCGCAATTATAGGTTTTAAAGATTAATTATTGTTTTCATTTTTGAAAAATGACACATATCCAGTTCTTGAAAAATCTCAATTTTTCAATAAGTTGAATTCCATGCTTATGGGACACCCTCAACAATTTAGATTGGAGACTTTAAAGTCTGTCTTTTATTATACAGCAACTCTGATTGCTAAGCCATGGCTTGAGCCAAAGGTCTTATGGTACAGCAGCGGTTGACCAAAATTTAAAGCTACTTTCTGTGAACTTTCAAAATTACATTTTGAAAGAAAACTTAATAGGGAAAAAAGGATATAAGGGATCCAAAAAGACAAAGATAGGAAGTCTTTTATTTTAATTGTTCATTTTTATGGTTTAATGAAATGATGGGAACATGATTTCTGTATTGCATGGAAGGCTCTTCATCTGAATTTCATAGCTCAGAGTAATAGAATTAGAGTGAATTAGGTTCTCTTCATTTTGAATCAGAATCCTTTTCTAAGGAAGAAGAGGAAATTGAGGAGTCAAACAGAAGCTCATCTTTGGCTCATATCAATTTATTTAACAAGATTAGTTTTTTGGCTAAGTAATGTTTGAGTGTAGGAACCAAAATTGAATTACCTCAATCAAATACTTGAGAACTTACATGAGTTCTTGAGGAAGGTTTGAGATCCAGTTGGTCATGGGAATTTTGGATTTCAATTCATTGCAAAACCCCTAGGGTATGATCAGCATGGATGTTTTAAAGCTCAAAAGGAAATGATTGAAACTTTGAAGAAAAATAAGACATGCTATTCTAAGATCCTTGGTGGCATTAAAGATGTTGAAAAGATAGAAAAAATACTTGATGTTAATTACATCAATGAAAAGATTCCCTCTTAAAAATGGCTTGCAAAGCTATCCATGGGCCAATTAATAGCTGATACATATGGAATACTAATATTTTTCTTTCATTGGATTCATGTTGTACTAATACTCCTATGAAAATAGGTTTAAAGAAAAATCATATTCTATCTTCATTTGCTTTTTCAACAATAATCACTTGGTTCATCTTGTGATTGAGGGAGAAATCATTCCAATCCTGCCCATTTCTTCAAAACCTTCTTCTTTGAATTCTAAAAAAGCTTTTTTTAGAGTTGGTAATCTAAAATTTCAACTTGAGTTGTATTCTAATTTATAAAAATCATTTTGATTTCATCATTAGGGTTTGAGTTCTGATGCTGATCTTGTAACTCTATAAATATAAAGGGTTATCACATTTTGAACATAATTGTGTTGATTATTTTGAGTTAACATCATTATGTTGAGTGTTTTGAGTTAACATCATTATGTTGAGTGTTTTGATTTAAAATAATTATTTTGAGTGTTTTTAATGAGATTTTATTAGTAATTCATTCCAACATGAATTGAGATGATCCCATCATAAGGAGTATTTTTACTTCTTTTGATGGGATTAGCTTAACACAAGTTGAAATTTTTTTTGGTGTTTTTACTTTAGGGCCTGTCCATTAAGGTGAACTTGATAGAATTATTTTTTGGTGTTTTTAATTGAGGTCTAGTCCATTGAGGTGGGCTTGATACAAGTCCACCTCATTGGACTAGCCCTATTTTTTGGGGGGTTGATTTAGTTTTGTGCTAGAACAATGGAATAATTTTAACAGGTTTTGGGCTATCTGATCCCATCATAAGAATTTGATTTCATCATAAGAAGTAGATTCCATCATAAGGAGTATTTCTGATTCTTTTGATGGGATCAGCTTGACACAAGTTGAACTTGTATTTTTTGGTGTTTTCACTTTAGGGCTGGTCCATAGAATCTTTCATTGTTTGTTTAATTTCTGGATTTATTACTTTAGGGCTGGTCCATAGACTTTTTACTTGTTTATGATGAGGTCGACTGGGGAAGAATGGATAGGATGCGGAAGGATGAATATTGCATGTTTCAGAGACATCATCATAGAAGAGAAAATAAGAAAAGAAAGGAATAGAAAGAATAAGAAAATAATAATAGTAAGAAAGACATACCTGGGGCAGAATGGATAGGATGCGGAAGGATGAGGAAAGAATCCTTCCGTGATCCAGAGTTGCCCCAGGTATACCATACAAAGTGTGACATGTACGTGACATGTATGTGGCATACCGGATACAGGAAATTTAACCCAACACCCCCCCTTGCTGCATACATGGAGAGGAAACAAAATGGGAAGAAAGAAAGAAATGAGAATTACGAGAACAAAGGAGATGAAAATGTGATACGGTAAAGAGAGAAAGAAAGGAGGAAGAAAGAAAAACAAAAGAAATAAAGGAAAAATAAAAGAGTAGAAGAAATAGAAGATTAGAAAGTACGGGAGAAACTATTGTAGGACAACACCAAACATTTGACAATGACGCTCAAGAAAAACCCTATTTAGAGGTTTGGTCAGCATATCAGCCAGCATGTCCTTGGTTGACACATGGATGAGAATGACAGAGTTATCCTGGACACACTCCCGGATGAAGTGATATCGCGCGTTGATGTGTTTTGTACGGGCGTGGCGTTCTGGATTCTTTGAAAGCGCTTTGGCCCCCTCATTGTCAACATGAAGAGGGATTGGATCGGGTGTGCGGAGGGATAACTCACAAAGAAGATGTTTGATCCAGAGACCCTCCTTACACAAATCAGAAAGGGCCTTGTATTTGGCTTCAGTACTTGATAAAGAGACCGTGGCCTGCTTGCGAGATTTCCAGGAAATTGCGCCCTCCCCAAGATGATAGACGTAGCCTGAGGTGGATCTTCTGTCGTCTCTATCTTCAGCCCAATCAGAGTCGGAGAAGCCGGAGATGTTCAGCGAACCACTGAGCTTCAGGCACATCGCGTTGGTCGTAGCCAAATAGTTCAGGACACGTAACGCGGCTTGCCAATGCGCTTCAGACGGGTCACGGAGGTGCTGGGACAGAAGATTCACGACAAAAGACACATCTGGTCTTGTGCACTGCGAGACCCAGAGTAGTGAACCAATGAGTTGATTGTACGGGCCTGAGGAAGGAGACTCATTTGGAGAACAACAATGAATGTTCTTAAAATTCGAGTCTGTGGGAGATGATACGGAGGCTGATTTGTCGTTGAGGAAACGGCAAATGAGCGAGTCGATATAGTGAGACTGATTCAAGTAGACTAACCAATTGGGACGATCGCGGATAATTTGAAGAGAAAGAAAATGGTGTAAGTCCTCATTGGCTCCTATTTGGAAAGACGCTCCAAGTGATTTGATAAGGCCATCAACCACTGGCAGTTCTCCGACTATCGCCAAGTCATTGACATGTGTGGTGAGAGCACAGACGAGCTTCCCTTTTTCCATTTTGAAGTAAAGAGTAGGATTGTACTTTGAATTTGTGAAGTTAAGACCAACGAGGCATTTGTGGAGCTCTCGATTCCACTGTCTGGGAGACTGTTTCAATCCGTAGAGCGAACGATCAAGCTTGCATACCCAGTCAGGGTGATTTGGATCCACAAAACCAGGTGGTTGTTCCATGAAAACTTCATGTTCAAGCTCACCATTCAGGAAGGCAGTCTTAAAATCTACCTGTCGTCCTTTCCAGTTGTTCGACGCCATTAAGCTGAGGATGAGACAAAGAGTTTCAAGACGTAAGGTGGGAGAGAAAACCTCTTGATAGTCCACCCCCCGGGTCTGAGAGTACCCCATGGCAACTAATCTGGCTTTCAATTTTTGAATGGATTGATCAAGGCGACGTTTTACCTTAAACACCCATTTCGACTTGATAATTTTTTGTTTCTCTGGACGCGGAACCAACTTCCAAGTCTTCATTCCAAGAAGGGATGCAAATTCTTCATTGGCTGCCTTCAACCATTGGTGTTTGTTAGGAGATTTCAGTAGTTGTCGCCACATTTTTGGCATGTTGATATTCGAAGGATCGGTGGCCAGTTTGGAGCAGTGACCATATCAATCATGAGCTTTCCGGGTGCGAGTTGACCAACGGGGTGGTGAAGTCAAGGGAGGGATTACATGTGATGGGGGAAGATTGACTTGGACAACATCATCTTTGTGGTGTGCAGCGGAAGGAGAAGACAGGGCTGGTGAAGGAGGTAAAGTTGGAGATTTGGTTGAATCCAACGACGCAGAGGTGGAGCGCAGACGATTTGCAGGGGCATGAATGGAAGCAGTTAGACGACAGTCGACTCCTTCCCTGAGGCAGATGTTCAGGGGAGAGTCGGATAGTGGAGGTGATCGTGATGAGTCAAGGGAGGGTGGAGTAAGTGATTGGTCGGAAGAAGGGATAGATTCAGGAGGAGAAGGTCAATCGGTACAGATTGGCCATGGCATTTCTACATGAACTGGACACAAAGGAGGAATGAGTTTAGAAGAGTACGGGAAGGATGCATTGTTAAAGATCACATCACGACTCTTAACTACCGTGCGATTATCAAGGTCCCACAGACAAAACCCATTTCCGTCGCTAAGTGGGGACAGTAGTATAGAAGATCTTGCTTTGTTGTCCAATTTCTTTTGGTTAGCTTCCGGAACCTTGTACCAGACATGACACCCGAACGGATGCATGTTGAGTGGAGAAATACCATTGCGCTCAAGAATTGAAAGAGGACTTTTGAAGCCTGCAGGAGTTTGACAAGGAAATGAGTTATAGCAGTGAAAGATGTGACAAAGGGCATCAGCCCAAAACATTTTAGGTACGGAGGCTTGCAGAAGAGAGCATCAAAGGATGTTGCCAATGGTTCGGTTGGTACGTTCTGCTACCCCATTCAGTTCGGGCAAATGTGGTGGGCCGCGTTCATGTGATATACCCAGATTTTTGAGATAGGATTCAAATGTGGAGGAAATGTACTCCCCACTGTTGTCGGAGCGGATTGCTAGAATTTTAATTTTATCGGGTACTTCAAACAAGGATCAAAACAATTTGAAACAGTTGAATACATCGGTCTTGTGTTTCATTGGGAAAACGGCAGTGAATTTGGAGAAGTCATCTACAAAAGTAACAAAATATTTGTAACCTTCTCTTGAGGTTACTTTGAAGGAGCCTACATCTGAGTGGATGAGTTGCCCCGGGTGAGTGGATCTGTAAGGACGGCAAGATTTGAAAGGAGATTGGGACATTTTGCATTGAATACATGTGGGACATTTCTGAACCTCTATCTCGTTTGCGCTAGAGATGGGTAAGTTGTGGAGTCAAAGCAGCTTCTTCAGAGGCTTAAGGCCTAGATGGGAAAATTTTATATGGTAGTCAAACAAGGAAGCTTTAGCTTGGACGTTTTGAGAGATTTCAGTGGATGGGGAACCCACAGGTTCCAAAAGTAGGTAATAGAGATTCCCTTGACAATATCCAACGCCTGCGGGAGCATTATTGAATTTGATCTCCTCAACCGGTTGAATGTTGCAGCGTTTTGATGTAAAGATCAGAGCAAACCCCAGATCGCATAAGCTTGCAACCGACAGTAAAGGCTTGTGCAGAGAGGGAACAGCCAGAGTATCGAGTTTCTGACTAGTAGCAAAGGGGAGTTGTATACTTCCACGATAAGACGATTTTACCACCGAGTGATCCGCAAGACGCACCGGAGTGCAGTCCAGCCTTGGATTCTTGACTGATGAAATATGAGGCGTCATAGAGATAGAACATCCCGAATCTAAATTCGCGTCAGTTTGGGGAGTGGTCGATAAACAGGAGATTTGAGCAGAAGCAAGACCGGCAGTAACCTCGTATTCGAACCCCGAATAATCAGACTCTTCATCTTGTGGGGTTTGATTGTTGGAACCGGTGATCGGAGTCGCAGTGGTCCGTCCTGCTCGCGCTGGTTGTTTCTGTTTTTCGGCCGTTTTCTTATGTTGGTCTTGAGTTGATTTCCGCAACAATTTGGCCTGGTTCAGAATTTGACGCGTATTGTAGCAGTTGTTCAAGTCGTGACCATCCACGTTGCAGAAATAACAGTGTTTGTTAGACTGATCCTTCAATTGTGTTTGCTTTGATTTCGCGGACGATACGGATGCAACTACGTCCATTTGGGATTGACGCCGGGTGTATTCATTCTTCAAGGCAGTGACAACCGTTTCGGATTTGACACCGTCTTGGTTCATGAGGGCCAAAACACAATGCAAACAGTCTTGAGGGATCGAACTGAGTAGTGCAGCAACATGGACATCGTCTGCGGTAAGTGGATTTTTGCGAGTGATGAGGGAATCAAGGCGTTCGTGATATTTGGCCATTGTTTCAATGTGAGAGAGCAAGTCGTCGCCGTCCATTTCGGTGAGAAGAAGCTTTCGCATCCAGAATACCCGTCCACCAGTTGATTGATCCTGATGAGCTCGGTTCAACGCTAACCACATGCCGTGAACATTTCTTCGGTGTTCTCGCACAAATCGCAGATTGGTCGAGTCCACCGACTGAGTGATTAATGCGCATACAAGTTTGTTGTCATTGATCCACGCTGTTGAGGGATTTTCAGGACAAGGCTTCTCTAAGATGTATTCAAGTCCGGCTGCTTCAAAATAGGAGGTAACAACAAACTCCCAATCCAGGTAGTTTGAATCGGGACCTGGTGACTTAAGTATGGGCAGTTTCGCATTCGGGAGTTTGTTGGAGTTTGTGGGAAACGGGTCCGAACCAAGATTGATCATCTTTGACTTCTGGGAAGGTGATATAGATGAGGACATTTAAAATTGAATTGCTTTATCGGAAAGCATACGGATCCAGGAAAATTATTCTTTTCAAGAGCTGGCGTAGCTCTGGGCTCATAACCTGATGAGGTCAACTGGGGCAGAATGGATAGGATGCGGAAGGATGAATATTGCATGTTTCAGAGACATCATCATAGAAGAGAAAATAAGAAAAGAAAGGAATAGAAAGAATAAGAAAAGAATAATAGTAAGAAAGACATACCTGGGGCAGAATGGATAGGATGCGGAAGGATGAGGAAAGAATCCTTCCGTGATCCAGAGTTGCCCCAGGTATACCATACAAAGTGTGACATGTACGTGACATGTATGTGGCATACCGGATACAGGAAATTTAACCCAACAGTTTATTTATATGGGCTGTGCATTCATGGTCCAAGAGTGGTGAAATTTTTATAATTTTCTTTCAATTTTCTTTTCAATTTTTTTGATTTGTTTTTTTATTTTTTTGGTGTTTTTGTTTTGTTTTTTTTTTGTTCAATTTTTTATTTATTTTTATTTATTTTATTTCTTTTATTTTTTCTTTTTTTTTCTTTTTTTTTTGTTCACAGCCACTCACAACCCATCTTGGGGTTGTAGGTGGCTGTTCACAGCTGAAATGGGTTGTGAGTGGCCTTTCACGACTGAAATGTGTCAAAGCGGACATTTATGACTGAAATTGGCTGAAAAATGCGCCACACAACCCAATTCAAGTTTTGAACATGTTGCACAGGGTTGCAAACTTAGCATTTCCCTTGTGTAAATAAAATGTATTATTATCATTTTTCTTATTTTTTTCATACTTTATAAGGTCCTTTCAAATCTGTCCCAAGATTAATATTTCTTCAAAAATGATATTTATTTCATTTTACATGTCACATTAACTCAAGTTATGTCCATCATTCAATTATCCAAAAATATTAAAGCCCAGAAAGAGCCCACCGGGGGTCTGTAGGCCTTAATTTAGCCTCCAAAGGCCCAAAATAATTATCATACGCATTGGAATCACAAAAAACCCTAAAAAGGCTTTTTTACAAACCCCACAAATTCCTGTAAACCTTAGAAATGTTTGGCACAACTTGGATTTCCAAAATCACACCTTTTTTGAACTGGCACAAATTGTTAAGGGTTAAATAACTTTTTGTGGTGGTAAAACATTCCAGAAGGTGTAATTCTACTTGAAAAGTACTCTAATCACATCTCTCTTTGATAAAGGCTTGAATGTAGCAAAAAAAATCTGAAATCACACCTTTCTTTAAAGGAGGGTGTGTATTTAGTAATGTTGATATTTCATTTTATCCCGGGCCTTATTTTCATCCATCAATTGACTTCCTTCTCTCAAACAAAAATATTTAATTCATTATTGATCATCTCTCCTTCATAAAATCCATTTATTGACATCTCAAGGATTCCACTCATTTGAATATTTACTTCATCACATCCAATCCAGCCAGGAAACTCCATCTTCCCCATGTCATACTTTCATTCTCTCAATTCTTTCATCAAATCCCTCACTTTCTATTTTTTAGATACCCTTTCCTCAATCAACCTCCCATCTTGCTTAATCTCAACCAATAATATCCATCCATGTCCTTTCAACCTTGGTCTCATTTCTAACCTATCTTATTTTCATTAAAATCCTTCCTATTTCCTCATAAATCTAACCTTGAATTTTCCTGAAAGTCCATCCTCCCAGGCTCTGCTTTTTTAATTTCCTCAGAAAATCTTACTCCAAACCTTGATTGGTTATCAAACCCAACTATTTTATCTAATACTACCCACCAACATCAACAAACCTCTGACCATCCACTATTTTACAAAAAAAAAAATCATTCAAACATGTTATATCTCCATTCCTCAACTATCATCAGCTTCCAATATCCTCATTGATATAATCAAATTTACTACCATAATTCTTTTATCTCCCCCTCAATCAATTATCATCCCATCATTCCACAAACTCTTGAAAAATTACATTGCTTGCTCAGAAAAATCAATTCTAAATTCTACCACCATCCCATTCTTGGTCTCCATTATTGTCACCATTCCCCATCCTACTCAGTACTTGGCTATTTAAATCCTCTTGAATTCTATCCCTCTCAACTTGCTTTCTCATTGGGATTCAATTATTTCAAGAGCTGAATTGATTTTCCTGATTTGTTCCATCTCAAAGCTCCAAACTTTTCATCCATAACTTAATCTTACCATTCATTCTAATTATAATTATAATTCTCATTCTCATTCTCCTAAAGAATAAATTTTTTATGATACAGCCATCATAATCATTTGTTCTCAATTCCACTGATGAAACCTCAATTAAAAATAAATTACTTTGACTCATTGAACCTCATCAAATATTTCTTGTTCAAAACTTGAGAGATATACTCATTCAATATTCTCACCCATTATTGTCTATTCTAACCCATAAAATTTATCCTCAGGATCAACTTGTTTATGTTAAGAATTTCACTGCAAAATTCCTAATCCACTCACAGTGGGGTTCATCTGTTCTCATGCCAGATTGAAGTTCACAACTTGCTGCACCCAATGTGGACTCTTCATTTCTGGCTTTCTGATGGCACCTCCACTTGCGGTCAACTTACACCTAATACTTCTGAATTTTACTCTTATTGATCCTCTCTTTGCACTCATCTCACCATCACCTACCACTATCTGTTTCTCAACCCATCTCTCACAATCCTGCAATCAACCATCACCAGATCCATCCTTCATTCATCAAATCCATTCACCTACCTGGAAGGACCCAAAGCTGGTGAAGACTTATTAAATGTGTTCAATATTCTCTAAACTGTACTAACACACTCAATTGATAGCTCATCAATGTTGGAATTCAAGAAAAAATTCTGCTCAAATTATTCTTCTCCCATTTCTTACCTGCTCATCAATTTCTTTCTTCCATTGCTATTTTCTTGGTTGTTTCTTTTTTTTCTTTTCATTTTTTTGTCCTGCATTTCACATACTTCATCATTGTGATGATGTACCCACACAACTTCAACCATCCTCAATTCAGACCTGCGCAACCTTCAAACTTATCCACTGCCAAAGCTCCAAATCTGAATACAAAGATTCAATTCTGAAGTCCTGTTTGTGCACTTCCCGGCCGCCTGACCCAGATCCTGGGGATCCTTCCTTTGTGAAACCTCCATCTTGCACCGCTAATCATCAAGGTATCAGCTACCTCTATCACTCAAGCTATTTCTCCCATCAAGTTCTCACCAGCCATGGCAAACTCTCAAGCTCATCTGCCTTTACAAGCTCTCATCAGCTATCACCACTGCTCAAGATATTCCACCCCATCAAGCTACCTTAACCTTTCTGTTTTCCTTGACTCGGCTTCTTATTGAATGTCTTGCTATATGGTACTTTTTAGGTGTCTATTCTGTCTCATCCATGAATTTTTCTTTTGCCCTTTTCTGCTCCACATTTCTGAAATTCAGTTCCTTTTTAGTCTGTCATACTCTCAGATCTACGTTCCCATTTCTCCCTGGACCAGATAGGCTAAATTTCTGAATCAGAAGAACCCAATTCATCCAAGCTCAACATACCCTTACTAACTGACTCAAACATCCCGTCTTGGAGTCTCAGAATCAAGAGCTACCTTTTCTGAAAAGCTCTAATAGAACTCACCATCAAACCTCCACCTTCTCTATTAACCAGTCCTCTTAATAAAAAAAGTCTTTGAAGCTGCGGACATAATCATTCAACATCTTGGCTAATTGGCCTTTGAAGCAATTATTAAGCAAGATAAAAATGGAGACCCATATGCCATCTGGAATGCCATCCTCCAACATTACACCTTGAAGTCCTCAAATAATCATGGCTGCATCTGGCTGAACTTCATCTGGTACCTCTTCAAAGGTGATCTGACAACTTACAACAAGGACTGCAGGAAGCTCAACAACAAGTTATCTGTTGTTTGGATCCAATTTCCTCCTGACACCTTGAGCTATACCATTCTTGCAAAACTCACCAGCTCCTTCTACCATATCTTTAACACCCTAATTCTCAACAACAACCTCCTTCAGAACCCTACTGGGATCCTGAAAAACCTCTGTGAAGTTCTTCACCTGGAAACTTCTTGACTTCCTGACTCCAAGATATCCTCCAAGACACCATCATTCATCTCTCTCCACAAATTGGCCATTAAGAAAAGGCCCAAGCACCCCTGCTCCAAAGGACATCAAAATCCTCTGGCCAAGAACCCCAAAATCAAGTGCTGGTTTGTTCACCCCCATCTCAGGCCCAACTGGAACAAGACCCCCTTGTCAAACCTCCACTACGTTGACAAAAAATTGAGTACCAACAATCAGAGCAACACCAAGAGTGCCAAACTCCATTTCAACGCTCAAATCTACCTGTCCTCTTGTAAAGAAATGTCCCATCTCCCAATGCTAGACTCCAGTTCCAGCCACCACATTTAAAAAAAACCATCTTCCTTTTTGATTTTACAACAATTCATCTTGAAGTAGGAACCGGATCACCAAATAACTCACTTGCTGCAACCCATACGGGCTCAGCCAAACTCATCAACCACTCTGGGTTAATGATCATTCTGCAAAATTTTTTACTCATCCCAGCCATTAATCAATTTCTAATCTCTCTCACTCAACTGAAATGCTCCAAGGCTCTCTTCTCCAAATTCAGCTAATTGGGCTTTGAAACGGCGTTGGACAACATCAATTTCACTGTAACTACCAATAACAAGCTAACCAAACTCTGCCGCACCAAATTCCTATCATCTGACAACTCCACTCTCCTCCTCAAAGCTCTAGACAATATCTGGCATCTGCGTCTGGGAAATTCTAGCTTTCAATCTCTCAAGGAATTGAATCTCCTATTCAACAGCTTTCCACATTCTCAATATTCTGTGTGTCAGGTCTGCAAAATGTGCAAAAAAATTTTGACTTCTTTCAACCATCACTTCAAAAAGGTCTCTGAACCCCTCAAAGCGATTCATATGGAGGTTGTAGGAATATTCTCAGTCACCTCCAACTTGGGGTTTGATTACTTCCTATTGTTGACGGATCAGTTCTCAGGCTACCAATCAGTGGCTCTCCTCAAGCAGAGAGGTGAAGCCACTCTTGCAATCAAGGACTTTGTGGCTCAAGCTGAGCCTCAAACTGGTCACTTGCTGAAGCTGCTAATCTCTGATAAAGGTGTTGAATTCATCTCATCCAAACTTCACTCCTACTGCCTTGAAAAAGGGATCAACCAACACTTCTCCTCCCCCTACACCCCTCAAAAAAATGGACTGGCTGAGAGATCCAACTTTCTCATTCTGGAGAAGTCACAATGTCTTCTGAATTAAATCAGTTTTCCACTAAAATTCTAGGATGAGGCCATCAACACCACTGCCCATATGCTGAAAATACTCCCATCAAGATTGCGTGGCAACATCATTCCATACAAAATTTTGTACAAACAAAAATTCAACTACAATTGCTTAAGATCATTTTTATGCTCTGCCTTCTCAGTACTTCCTAAAGCCACCCACACATTCAAGCTTCTCCCCACCAGAAAAAGATCCATTCTGCTTGGGTACATCAATGAATTCTTGTCATTCAGACTGTTTGATCTGGATTCCTCCAAAATCTTCACCTCTTCCAATGTCACTTTTGACAAATTCTCCTTTCCTTCTCCATCTGGGGATTATTCCTCTTCCCACTCTCCCAATCTTGACCACACGCTGACTCCACTTTGCTCCATGCAACTTCCTGCTAACAAATTTCCAGAACTCCCATCTGCTGTTCCCTCCTCTCCTTCCTCTTCTACTCCCACTCCATCAACTGTCACAACTTCCCCGTTTCTGTCTAATTCCATTTCTCCTCCTGCTTTCACCCTGTCTCCTACACCCACTCTCTCATCACACAATTGGCTTGCCCTGGGAAACATCATGCATCATCCTTGATGCCTCAACTCTAAAATTGGCCTTCCTGCTATTTATCTCATTGTTGACAACAGCTACTCTGACCCTACTTTGGTTCAAGAAGCTCTGCAGTCCAAATACCGCAAGGAATGGCTTGAAGTCATGAGGCGCAAAGAACTCAACCTACTCAACTATCAAGTATGGGAAGAATCACCTCTTCCTGATGGCCATCTGGGACTCAAATGCGTCTGGGTTTTCCAGACCAAACATGACAATAAAAAACAAATTTTCAAATTTAAGGCCCAACTATGTGTTCAAGGCTTCAATCAAAAATATTGAATTTACTTCACCTTAACCTTCTTTCCCACTAGTTACAAAAATTCTCTCCAAATTCTGATTGCCCTTTCTGCCCATCTCAAGCTAAAATTTCACCAAGTAGACATAAAAGCTGCCTTTTGGAATGCTTCTCTGCGCAAAGAAGTCTATCTCAATCCCCCTCATTATATCAACATGACTCAAGGCAACCATCTCAGGTTGAAGAAATCTCTGTAAGGCCTCAAGCAGGCACTGGTTGCTTGGTACAACATGCTGAGCAGCTGGCTGATTGGATGCTGCTACAATAGGAGTGAGGCCAACCAATGTGTATTCTGGAAGGATTCCACCTACCTATATGTGCATGTTAATGAAATTGCCATATTTAGCAACAAACCAGAAGTTTTCATCTTGCAGCTTGGCTCCAGATTCAAAATTAAAGACCTTGGTCCCGCTTCCCTGCTTCTTGGGATGAATTTCAACCAACTGCCTTCCTGATTCAAGTGGTCCCATAGCTCCTACATCAAACAGGTTGGTGCTCCATACTTGCTTCCCTCTCACAAATTTTTTTCTACCCCCTTCAAGCCCAACAGAAATCTCTACCCATCAAGTGTGGAAGATTCTGAAGAATTCACTCAATCCGGGGCCAA
Organism: Puccinia polysora; assembly: GCA_025617555.3. Classification (NCBI taxonomy): domain Eukaryota; kingdom Fungi; phylum Basidiomycota; class Pucciniomycetes; order Pucciniales; family Pucciniaceae; genus Puccinia; species Puccinia polysora. The sequence continues at coordinate 33,497,723 of CM062627.1, forward strand.
CTATTGGAAAATTGTGGGGGAACTCAACCATATAAGCATATGTACCAGGTCCAACATAAACATTGCCGTCAACTATCTGGCACCATTCCTGGTGAAACCTAATCTCCATCATTTCCAAGCTGCTCTTCACATCCTGAAATATCTTCAGCATAGTTCCAATTAAGGAATTATCTTTGACTCAACAGTTGCTACCACTCACCTAGAAGCCTATGTTGATGCTGACTGGGAAAAATTTCCTACCACCAGGCAATCAATCTCCGGAGTTGCCATCTGCTGGTTGGGAAGTGTAATAACTTGGAAAAGCAGAAAACAACCCACCTTGTCTTTTTACACTAGCAAAGCAGAATAAAAGGCACTGGGCAATGCAATCAAAGAAATAAATTGGATTAAATCAATCATGCATGAGGTTCAACCACAAGAATTGGTCAAGCCAGCTACTTTCCATGAGGAGAATGAAGGCTGAATCAAGCTTTCTCTCAACCAATCAAATCATGCCTCCTGCCACACCAAACACATGGAGTTTCAATTCCACTATGTTTGCAGTTGAATCCTCAAAAACACCATCCAGCTCCAAAAGGTATCCTCCAAAAATAATCTCATGGACTTTCTTACCAAGCCAGTTGCCCAAATTGCTCTTCACCAAACCCTAAAATCTCTTAAAATTGCCCAATAATTTGAGCAAGGGAGGCTGTTCGAATTCAAGAAGAATTTCTGCTCAAATTATTCTTCTCCCATTTCTTACCTGCTCATCAGTTTCTTTCTTCTGTTGTTATTTTCTTGGTTGTTTCATTTTTTCTTTTCATTTTGTTTTCCTTCATTTCACATAATTCATCATTGTGATGCTGTACCCACACAACTTCAACCATCCTCAATGCAGACCTGCGCAACCTTCAAACTTATCCACTGCCAAAGCTCCAAATCTGAATACAAAGATTCAATTCTGAAGTCCTTTTTGTGCAATTCCCGGCCACCTGACCCAGATCCTGGGGATCCTTCCTTTGTGAAACCTCCATCTTGCACCTCTACTCATCAAGGTATCAGCTACCTCTATCACTCAAGCTATTTCTCCCATCAAGTTCTCACCAGCCATGGCAAACTCTCAAGCTCATCTGCCTTTACAAGCTCTCATCAGCTATCACCACTGCTCAAGATATTCCACCCCATCAAGCTACCTTAACCTTTCTGTTTTCCTTGACTCGGCTTCTTATTGAATGTCTTGCTATATGTTACTTTTTAGGTGTCTATTCTGTCTCATCCACGAATTTTTCTTTTGCCCTTTTCTGCTCCATGTTGCTGAAATTCAGTTCCTTTTTAGTCTTTCATACTTTCAATCAAGACATAAACTTTCAGTAGGTCACAAGGTTTCTTCCACTTCCCAGAAGACCAATGCTTCAACTTACAAACATTCTCTCATGTTCTCATCTGATGACTTATCTGACCTAAATCTCTAGTTGCCCATGCTGTCAATTCTTATTTCAATTATGTTTGATTGTATAATATGCTGATTATTCAAGTGATAAAGATTGTTTCTTTTGGTATAATATTTCAGTCTTAAACATTTCTTTGTGTGCCTCCATTGTTGTCAATCTGAGCCTGATCCATTCTTTTTATTGTTGAAATGAATCATCAGTGGTTCTGGTTTTCAACAATCTTATTTTTCAGTTCAATTCTTTTAACCAAATCAAGATCCAATTGCTTTATGTCTGATGATCTGGTGTTTTCAGAATAATTTCTACCTAAAATAATCAATCCCTTCAAAAACATAAATCAGGCTCCTTTTTAAAAAAAGTCAACTACCATCAACCTTCTCCTCTTCTTCCTGCCATAATCCCCAAAACTTGATTTTTTTTTCCTATCATACCCCTCTACTTTTTCTTTTGATTTGAAACCTTTCTTCCACTTCTCCCCAAAAAATATACTCCATATCTCCTATATCATCCTCTCACCAAACACCACTGACTCAATGTTTTTGGTTTTTTATTTGAATTTTATCTTCCCTTTCACTTCCTTCCTCCTCCCATTTTTCTCCTTGATAATTTCAACTTCACCCATTGAATTTCTACCTTCATCCTTTCTCAAACCACCTCTCACACCTTTCTAACCTTGCTCATGCCACCATGCCCCAGATCCATTGCCTGAAAAATCAATTGAAAAATTTCTTTAAAAATGGATAAACTCATCCTTTCATACCTTTCCTTGCTTTCAAAATTACTATCTCCTCTGGTCTGATCACTACAATTGTTTTTTTCCCACTCCCTTCCCAAAAACAAATTTGTTTTCATCTTACATGTGATTTCCTTTATTTTTTCATTTCTCCTCTTATCCTGGCTCACTTCTCAATGAACATTATCACCTTCACCACCATCACCATGAAGATAGTCATCACCACCAAAATCATACACACCGTCAACATCTACAACTCAAACATCCTCAACATGAAAATCAACAAAATAAACATTGACCATCACCATGAAATCAAAATCTCCACATCCATCATCAATCATCATCACCAAAATTACCCTTGACATTAACTTCCTTCACCATCAGCATTCATTTTTGCCATCACCATCATCATCACTTTCACTGTCACCAAAAACACATCAACCATCATCTACAATATCAAAATCACCAAAATCTTCACCAAAATCAACCATCACAATCATCATCACCATTATTAAACTTCATCATTCATCTTCAAAAACATCAAATTGACAATAATAATAATAATAATAATAATAATAATAATAATAATAATAATAATAATAATAATAATAATAATAATAATAATAATAATAATAATAATAATAATAATAATAATAATAATAATAATAATAATAATAATAATAATAATAATAATAATAATAATAATAATAATAATAATAATAATAATAATAATAATAATAATAATAATAATAATAATAATAATAATAATAATAATAATAATAATAATAATAATAATAATAATAATAATAATAATAATAATAATAATAATAATAATAATAATAATAATAATAATAATAATAATAATAATAATAATAATAATAATAATAATAATAATAATAATAATAATAATAATAATAATAATAATAATAATAATAATAATAATAATAATAATAATAATAATAATAATAATAATAATAATAATAATAATAATAATAATAATAATAATAATAATAATAATAATAATAATAATAATAATAATAATAATAATAATAATAATAATAATAATAATAATAATAATAATAATAATAATAATAATAATAATAATAATAATAATAATAATAATAATAATAATAATAATAATAATAATAATAATAATAATAATAATAATAATAATAATAATAATAATAATAATAATAATAATAATAATAATAATAATAATAATAATAATAATAATAATAATAATAATAATAATAATAATAATAATAATAATAAATCCTCACCATAACCAACCATCACCATCACCCCATAGCTCCTATCTCCACCATTCTCAGGAAAGTATGCCTGATTACCAAGCTTGTCCTCTAAGAATTTTGATTGAAGCCTCATAATTGCCATCCTCTCTGGTGTGTTTTTCCTTCACAAAAACTAGAAATCTTGTCCTGCACACCTAGCTGCTCCTCTTAAAATATTAATCATAACCCTTATATCATTCAACTCCACCCTTGTGATTCCTTATCCCATCATATCTCTATTATTAAATCACTATCATAGATTCAAAGTTACACTTCTGTTTTGAAAGATTTTTCCGTAAAAAGTTCCAAATATTCTCTTCAAATTCAAATATATCCATCAATGATTCAAATTCTTTAAAATTTATTATGCTTTTATTCAATGTTAAATTTTACTTGACATGTTATCTTTTATCCTGGATATCAATCATTAACCATTGTTTATTACTATTTTCACTGAATATTATTTCATTCTATAAATATTCTTCAAGAGTTCTCTATCCTTAACTTATCAATTTATCCACATATTCCATATTCATTTTTTTAATTTTCAATGAATACCATACCACAAGTTTGTAACTAGTGGTGAAGGCTATATAAGTTCACTTTGGTGGCTCTCTATTTGTCTTTTTTTTTCCTCATTGAAGGAATACATTTTTTTATCTCCTTAAGCTTTCTTGATCTGTTTCATGCCTTCATTTAATCTGCCTTTCATCCAATATACCTGGCTTCAAAGCTGGTACCCTTCAAGTTGGGTCATACAATCATACAAAACTTGGAAATTCTTCCAAATCAGATATCCCCATGAAGGGTATAATGCCTATTCCAGCTTCATGGTGCAATGAGCCTTGAATCAACCAAGTATCAATTGTTTTTCAAAAATTCTGACCACAGCCAAGAGCTATTTTTGAATCCTAGTTTCCAATCACTTCATTGTACACTATCTCATCTCATACTCAAGAAGGGAAAAGCTATGATATTAGATGTGCCCCCCCCCACCCTCAGACCTATCTTGAAATCTATTAATGGGGAAGACATGTTCAGTATAAAAAGACTCATATACAATGAAAAACAAAATTCAAATGGGAATTCTTTCTGGTGAGTAATTTTTGGACCATTAGTAATCAGAAAAAATCCATTTGACTGAAATGAATTCCCATTGAATAGATTTTTTTCATTGTTTGAATACTTTAACTTGTTTTTTCTTCTTGAATTCAGATTCAGATTTATATGCCCCTCAAAATGAAGAGAAAAATAAATCATGAATATCTATCAATTTGACTTAAATTGAAATTTCACAAGTTCCTTCAATCCATCAAAAAAAAAACCTTCCTGGGTAGACCCACCACGGGGTCTGGGGGCCCTTAACTCAGGCTCTGGGGGCCTGGATTATTGTTGAAAGGCATCCTTTATCCCAACACACCCTCAGAGGGTGTTTTCCCACCCACAGGAGGTCTTCAAACATTAAAATATATTGAAAAATCACCCAAAAAAATTGAAAATGATTAAACTCATGCCTTTGATGCTTTGGTGCTACCTTCAAGGTTCAGACACCTTCATGGGGTGGGGAAATATGCCAGAAGTTATGAATCTAGCAGAAAAATGAATAAATGGAAAAAATGGAAAAATGGAAAAAATGGAAAATGGAGAAAAATGGAAAAATGGAAAAGATGGAAAAATGGAAAAATGGAAAAAATGAAAAAATGAAAAAATGAAAAAATGAAAAAATGAAAAAATGAAAAAATGAAAAAATGAAAAAATGAAAAAATGAAAAAATGAAAAAATGAAAAAATGAAAAAAAGCAAAAAAGAAAAAAAGACAAAAAAAGAAAAAAGACAAAAAAAGAAAAAAAGGCTAAATTGATGCCTTTGGTCTTTTTTTTGTTTTTGAATTAAAAGGTGGTGGCTTGAGTAAATCCAAAGGCACAAACTCACCCAGACCCTCTTCTTCATTTTTAATTTCCAGGGTTGGTTCGTGGGTTTGTCCTTGTTTGCACCCTTAAGCACCAACATGAGCCCTCAAAGGAAATTTGGTCACTGGAGGTCTTATGTTGGCTATTTGAATGAGGCCTCCCTCAGATGGTGGAAGCCCACATTAGTCACAACTCCATCAGCAACTTGCAAACAATTCTCATTTTTCCAGGTGGAAGGAATACTTCACTCCGGTCAACCTAGAGTTATCCCAATCATGTTCTCAAGCAAGTTCAAGCCTCATGAAAACCAATTTCCCATTTGTTTTGATTTTGAATGCCATCCGAAGGCATTACTCTTCCTGTTTAGACCAACCTTTCTTCAAGCATCCATCAAAGCTCAACCTGTTGTTCCTATTGCTGACATTCTGAGGTAGATCGTTTTTTGCCCCTTGCCATATAAGGCAGTCATTTGAAGCAATGATGGACTGTAAAATCGAGGGCATGCCCAAGATTTTTGAATTCGGTGGTGGTGAAGTGCAGTCACTAGGTCTTTAGAGCTCCTGATGACAGGCTTGAAGCCAACGGGTTGATCACCAACGATAATGTCGGCACTGATTTCATACCTTGAGTGCCCAGGTTTTTTCATACCAGGTTAGTTCACGTCTCGTGTGTTACCGACAAGATGGTCGAATGAACATTCCCGCCCGAGCCTAAAATCTAATGCATATGTTTATTTTTTTCAAATGCCACCAGCCCAGACTTTTTTTTAATGCAAACGCGGCCATAGTTTCACGACCTTCAAGGGGATGAACAGTGAGCCTGACGTCCCCGAGCATTTATCGGGCGAATCTAAATTTTGGATTTGGGTGAAAGAGATTGATCATGAGAGTGAATATCCTGCTTATGACAATTTTGCAGGGTCGTTCAACAATTTCTTCATGGGAGGCTTCGGGTTGATCAGGTAACGTCAGGTAGAGGAGCTTATCTCACATCATGTCACTCGTCCCCCTCAACCAGGCTGATGGCCCGCGAATCCATCACCTCTTACTCGTGGTCTACGGCTAGCAACCAATTTACTATGCAGGTCAAAAAGGCGGCACCATGGCCGAGTTTATTCATACCTAAGCATAATGAAATAGACGGGAGATTGAACGAAGGGCAAAATGCAAGGAGACATACCAACATAGGCCTGGATTCATTCCGGGGTAAATCGGCTGCACCAAAAGACGGATGCTAGTGATCCGATCGAATGTCCGATTGAAGCACCGATTACACATGTGATCGGCCAAATCTGATCGGGGGAGCATGATGCGTAAGGTTTGAGGCTTTCTGAGTTTGAGTTTTCTTCGAATCAAGAGCGAGGAATGCTTGAATGAACATGAGGGCACCTACCTGCCAAGGTCTGTCCCAATCTAATGGGATCGGGATCGCCCCCAACCAAGTTCCGAAGCAGGTTCCGAAAACAGGGCATAGTAGAGCGACTTCTAATTCATTCCTGGGTCTGCAGACAGCATGATTGATTGCAATTGGTGAGGGTTAGATGAGCGCAGTAAAATCGATCAGAAAAATATGGATCGCAGGGATGAATCAACCCGGTCGAAGCAAGCAAAGCAGTTTGAAATGGAGGCGGCAAGCGGACATGACAAAATTCGGCCGACTTACTTAAAGGATGAAAAAATTCGGATCCAATTGGGTTTTTGCCGGCCTTGGTTCCAAGTGATGATAACACTGGCCGGAAAGAACGATAAGATTGTGATTAACGATGATAAGAAGAGGTTTCTATCAATCGCTTTGATGGAACCACCAAGTAAGACGATGATCACATTGATTCCAATCGTAATAATGACGTTGGTAATGACCGATTCTTTAATCACCTAGAAATTTGAGTGGAGTTCGCAGGTCGTCATAATAATGGATTAGTCATATGTTCTTTTGTCCAAAAAAATCTTTCAAGTCTAGTGAGAAAAAATGATTATAGTGCTTTCAATTTATCAATCGTTATCAACACATATTGATATGATATAGATCAAATCAAAATGGGAAAAAGGAGGATGAGATTGACTAACCAACCAAATTTGATTATAAAAATTGAGTATTGAAGGATCAACTTGGCGCAAGCGGCGGTAATCAAGAGTAATGAGATGTTTGAACAACTGAGATATTGGAGCAGTTGGGCTAATCCTCTTTTTTGTTGGGAAAGTAGATGAGGACGAAGACTGGAGTGACTTTTTCCACGAGTTTAGAAACGTGATGAACCAGATCTGAACGATGAGGGCACCCAGGTTGATGATAGACAGAGATAGAATAGGCCGATGGACCAACAGTGTTATGAATTGATTGAAGATTGAATCTTGAGCATCTTTCTGGTCAGTCGAGATTGTGTTTTGACGTTGAAGCACTTTGACGGGAAGAAAATAAATCGTAAAGTTGATCAGGATGATGTGCAATGGTACGATTGAATAATACTTGGTCCTGAGCCCAAAGGATATAGATTCGACCTCCTTCGGAGTTTTGGCATCATGGATCGCTGGCGCAGTTTCAGTTCCTCGTGATGAGGGTTTATTAGGCTCGACTTGGATCGAATTCTTGATTTTCTTGTTCTTTCGTTGTCCTGTCATTTCTCGTGAACTGGGTGTAGTAGTAATAAGAACGGAATGATGACCACCAGAGAGAGAGGAGAGGGGAAGCTAGTGGGGGGCGTTCGGTGGGCTCGGAGGAGACTTATACCGGGGATATTCCCCGAACTACGGGGAGCTCGAGGGCTCGGGATGAAGGGGACAGCGACCGTTTCAAGGAGCGGCGCGCCGGTCGGTTGCAGGCATGCCTTTGTCAGCGGATGGCCCAGCAACAAGGGGCAAACAATCCATTGGGGGCTGCATTAGCAACTTCACCATTACAAACCTGCCTTTTGTTTTTGACCAAAACATAAATTTTTAATGGCGGGCTTGTGAACTACACATCCCACCTAACTGGTATATTTCAAAATTACAACATTTGTAAAAATGGGGTGTTTCAAACATCTAATCTGCCATCTATGCATCAGCATCCATCAACATGCAAAATACCCATCCACAACTCCAAATCTAATCAATACAAAAAATATCACCAGTGAATGATCCATCAATAAAAAATTTATCATTTAATATCACTCCATGCTACACACAAAACCACAACTCATAAACTCATCACTCTCTGAATGTACAAATCAACTTCCAGACAGCTATTTAAAAATGCAGTAAAGCTGATCAAAATTTTGTGATTATTTGAATCTCAGCCAGACTCCAATTACTAATTCAAATTTTCATCCTTAAATTTTCTATTGGAAAGGCTGTAATTGGTCCCAATAATACAGATGCCTCACCATACTATGTACAAAAGACAAAAGCTCCATATCCTCCCTGAATTGAGCTTCCAAAAACTGTTTTGAAATCCTTTGGCATCATTCATGAAAGTTTAAGACATGATTTAAAACAATTAAATCTTCTCAAATTACTCTTTTGGTCCTAATTGCAATCAATCTATCCAAATATAAGTTCATCTTTTGAAATTGAACTACAATTTAAATGGAGAAGCCATTCATTATTTTGGATATATTTTCTCAATTGGTTATGGAACATGCCACTCATATACCAAAAGTGTGATCAAAGCTAACCTATGATTTTTATTCTCAGGGATTTTTTGGCCATCTGGGGAAGAGAGGAAGGAGGTAAATCAGTTCATGGATATGAAACTATTTGCAGTTTTTATTGGCCCTGTCAATGGTAGCAGCATCCTGTTAATTCAAAAAACTAAACTATATTAAAACCACTATTTTTATGGGAAAAAAAGAAAATCAATAATTCTGCTTTAGAGAACTCTGAACAAGAATTTTCTCTTTTATCCAATTATATGGTCTCTTTCTGTTCAAATTTTTTTAAATCAAAAAATAAATTCACTTCTTTTAATGGTGGTTTACCAAGTTAATTTCATGATTCATATGTTTTTGATAAGATGCATATTTTTCAACAACCAAAGAACTACTTTGATTCAAATCAATAAATTCAGAAAACCTCAGCTCACTCCAGTGATGAATATGTGGTTCAAGAATGAAAAAATATCTTTTCTGGTGATCAAGATAAGAAAAATTTGAACTATCACTTAGCTAAATCAAGGTTTAAAATTGAACATTCTATAAGAGTTTTGAAAGTAAAATGGGTTGGCTTAAGATAAATGTTTGAACAGATAAAAAATTCTAAAGAAATTAATATATTACTCAAATTGAACATCTGAAGTTTTATTCTTCATAATTTACTGGCCAGCATCAGATATTGATGGGATGAAATCTCTGAATATTATATTACTGATATTTCTCAAGCCATTCAATTCTCATGTCACACTTCATATTTTTCTATGTGGGGGAAAATTCTACCTATTGCCCTAGCCAATTTGATTCATGATTTTTTATTTCTCCAGTTGATTTTCATGACCACTACCCAACAAAAACCCACCCACACAACCTCAAATAAACCTAACTCTTGAAACATCAACTACAAAATCAACTGCAACACATTCCCCTCATCAAACATCCACTTGGAGTTTACCACCACCACCACCAAGAACCCACAAAATACTTCTCATAACCCATTTTATCCACCATCAACCTGAAAATTGCACCACCACCACATACACCCCAGAACATCTGGAGTCTCAACCAGGTAAGTAAACTCCTATTGAATCCACTGGCTCTGATTCTATCCTCCTTACTTACCCAAACCCCATCCTCTGTACCACCAGTACTTGATCCAGAACTCCTCCTTAACCTACTTATACCTAGCCCCCCTCCAGCCTCCCTCCTCTTCTCTGCCCCCCCATCTCTACCACAGATGGATTTGAAAAAAGCAACAATATTGATGGTCAAAGGATCAATTTTTTGCTTTTTGCTTTTTATTTTCTATTTTTTTTTACTATACGGAAAAAAATCAAAACTACCTCCACTACCATTTTCACTTCCCCCACCATCCAAAAAACCAAAAACTTGGCACCCTCACCAAAATCCAACATTAACACTTAGAAATAATTCCAGATTACCTTTTATTCTGGTATATTTTTTTTTGGTTTGTTTGACACAAAAGAATTTTTTTTCTTGGAAAAAATCTAAAACACTGACCCAAAAAATATTTCCTCATTATTAACAAAACAACCCCTTTAATTTAATCAAGAACTACAACCTTTGGCCCAATATTTTCTGTTAGATGCTCATCTTTTTGTGAAATTATTCTCATATTTTTTTAAAAAATTATGCTTGTATTGGGGTTGAAATTTCTAAAAATCTGGTTGCTGGTACATTGATTATTTTAGAAAATGAAATAATTTTAGTGTTTTCATTGATGGTGGAAAGAAATCTGATAAAATGAAATAAGAGCCATAAGAAGCATGCCACCAATAGGATGAGTAGGTAACAATATTCTTTATCAAAATTATCACTTGAGATAAGTGAAAAGGGCTTGGAGAAAGAAAAGCATGCCATATTATCCTATCAGAAAATCCCCTCTTTTCAATTTTAAAATTCCATCCACAATTAAAACAGGAAGAATCCCTGTAAGAATCATTTCAAATTTCTCTAAAATTTGAAGGATATTGTCAATAATCTTCAACTATTTAGGCATCAAAAGCTTTATGTTCTTGATAAGTCAATCCAACAATAAATTTTTGAAATTATTTAGTTTATCCCATTCAAAAAAATGTTTAGGTACAAGAAAAATTTGACATAAGAATTCTGAAGAATTCACTTTGTCAGTATAAAAATATTTTTAATACCACTGGGCCTTCAATAAACTAGGGCTGAAGGATTGGGAAACATGTTTTAAAAAATTGATGAAAATCTTTGAGTTTTTTTGCCCTTAATATTAAGGAGCAAGCTGTTTGCACATATAACAAGGAATAAAACCACCTCAATTTTAAACCAATCAAATCCCCCAAATATTAGGCCAGATCTCTTGGAGAATAGCAAGGATAATTTTCCAATGAAACCAGCAAATTATGCAAGAGAAAAATATACCATCTTCATTATCCTTGGGAAATGGAAATATGCTGAAAAATTCTGATTTTTCATCCCATATCCAATTGACCAATCATGGTTTATAAAATTTTTATCACTTGAAATTAATTTGCAATTTATTTTAGGGAATTAGGTTTTTCACACCCCCAAACCTGGAAAACACATGGTTTGGACGTCTCCACAACGCTTGCAACTTCCCCCACCCACACGGTTAACCTGGAAAAAACATGGTTTTTGGGGGTTGTCAAAAAAAAAAAAAACTGGGGGGGAATCTCAAACCCCTTTAGAATAAATCCTAAAAATTTTGGCCATTTTTGAGGCCTTCAAAATTGCCCCCAAAAAACTGAAAAAAAACGCTCCACATCTCAAATCTTTTCACATTTTTAATATATTTTTGTTGATCATTTTGAAAAATTTGAAGAGACTGAAAGTTTCAAAATACAGCAGGCCATTAAATTATAATTTTTTCAGAATTGTAGTACTTCACTTTCCCACCAGAAAATGGGATTTACATGAAAAATGAGGCATTATTTTCAATTCTTTTTTTTGTTATCTTTCCATGAGATTTTCCAAATTTTCAGTTTGAAATATTTTAGTGGGCATTGTGAAGGGCCCAAAAAACTAATCTGGGTATTTTTTGTAGCTTATTTTTTCCCAAAGAATTAATCATTGAAAACACAAAAGTGGTGTTTTTTGCTCTAAATCAATGGGTTTTTGCTCTAAATCAATGAGTAAAAAAAATATGAAACATTGAGTGAGAAAAAAACAGAAAAATGATTTAATAATGATTAATTTTTAATACTTTATTATTTTTACTACAAGGAAACAAAATCTTCAAACCAAGTTCCAAGTTATTATGAATCAAATCTTTCCATTTCTGTGATTCGTTGCTAGCAAAAGTCTTCCAAAGGGGATCTAATTGGGGAACTGGCCACAGGTCAGAATTATAGTTGAAATAAACTATGTGCTGAAAATCATCCAAAATAATTAAAAATATGTGAGATGTTTGAGAATTGGCATTTGGAGGTGAATTGAGTGGCAAGTAAGTTGATGGCATCAACTTAGATAAAAGTAACACTGGCCTTTTGCATGTATCTGCAAGCAGGAAACCATGGCAGGGGAATTTCATCCAGTAACTTTGAGGGGCAGGTCCAGAAGTGTGGTTGAGAGGTTTTCTTGATTTTTCAAAATTTTCATCCCAGACTTGATCCATGAAGTTTTCATCCTTGAAGATAGAGTTGGATTCCATTTACTTGTTCATTTCCTGGCTTATTGAGCTCCAATCTTCATATTTATGGCCCAGATTAACTGTTACTGATCTAAACCCACAGTTACCATCACCCGTCACATCTTGAACATGTGAAATTTGCGGTATTTCTGTCTTTGGTAAAATGAAATTTTTGTATTTATACTAAGGAAAAAAAGATCAGTATCATTTAAGATGAAAAATGAAAAAAAATAATTCATACTGACTTTATCAATAGCTACCACTTCAAAATTATCAGAAGATGAATAAGACAATGTTGTTACCTTCATCCCCCCAAAAAAAGGGGTTAATAAGTGAACCATAAAGCAAGATTAATTCAGAAATTTATTCACCTTTTCTATTTCAGAGGCTGTGGCTTTGGGAGCAAAGATTGGATTCCCTGGAGGCCTATAAGCATCTTCATCTTCATCTTGTTTTTTTCTTCTCTTGATCCCATTCAAATTCCCAGGACTCAAATTCTGTGAAATAAACCTCTTATTGATGATGGTTCCTGACCTCTCAGCAACAAATGAAAATATGAAAATCAATGGAAACTAGAAAAAAAATCCTGATCCCCCCCAACCAAAAAGAAAATTACTAACTATCTTTATTATATCCAATTATTCAAGATCTTTGAGTTCTCCTCAACTCACTTCCTCTTCTTTTATAAACTCATCCTGTTCACAATGCAATGCTATCCCAATTACAAAAAAAAACCCTCTTCCTCCCATTCCTGTTTCTTTTTTCCCTTGGCCTTTTCATGTTCTTCCTTCCCTTTCCTTTTCCTCAGAGTCTTAAATTAGAGAAAACCAATTTCCAACCATATGCTGTTAAAATCAATTCAAAATAAAGGGATAAAAAAACCACAAAAAGAAAAAACTTACCATTGAATTAACCACTTGGTGCTTCCTTGGCCTTCCTCTTCTCTTAGGTAATTCAACATATTCAAACCCAGATGGATCCCTCTTAGATGAAAGCTGAGAAAATCTTTGGCTTTTATTGGGGGCTCCTTTGGGTCTTCCTTGAATTTTTCTTCCTTCCTTTGATAGGGGTTCTTGAATTGTAACCAGTTGATACTTCCCTTTTAACATTTTCATCATTTCTCCAAGGTGAAAATGTTGTTCTCCTGGGTGCAATTTAAGGAATTCTTTAAAGATTTCATTCTGAAACCGGTGTATGTTGGTTGATTGGGAAGGTGATTCATGAGATGATTGAGAAGTTTGGCATGACCCCTTCTCAGAAAGCTATGAAGAATTCCAAAATAAAAGAAAACACTTCAGAAATCAATTTTAGAATTATTTTTTTCTCCAAGAAAAGAAAACATACTGCAATAGGAGGTTTGATATGCCACTGGGGATGAAAATCATCAAGCAAAAATTTTTGCTTCTTGAGACTTGCCTTCTTCACTTGGTGTACACAAGGAATCCCCATGAAAGAAGAATAATCAAAATCTGAAAAGGTGGTTGATTTTTCTGCTGAAATGTGAAAGGAATGCACAATCTTGAGAGCATAGTGGCTTATTTTTCCTGAGAGGTGTTCAACACAATATGGGAGACCAATAAAGTTCTTGAATTCTTTCTGAGAAGTTTTGATGGCAGTTTCATGGAGTTTAATTGAAACTGAATGATATATTTGTTGAACTACCTCAGAGAAGGAACCAGAAGAATTTGTGATAAATCGTTTGACATAAGAGTGAACCCCTTCTATTCTAGATGTGCTGGTATATCCAAAATGCAGGTGCTTTTTTGCAGCATATGAAACAAATTTTATTTTTAGAGGAAGCCAGCTGTCAAGAAGGTATTCAGAAGTAGGTGGATTCCAGAATATATTCAGTTTGGTAAAGTTATCTTGATGAGAATTTTCAGATTTGGATTTGACCAGCATATTCCAGTGTTTTCTGAATATCATCCATTCTTCTTCAGATTTAAAGTGTTTTCTACAATGTGTTAGAATTTTTTTGAAGATGTTCCAGACAAAGAGTAAATGATGAGAGTTGAGAGATATAGTTTCAATGGAATGAATCAGGGCTTGCTCTTTGTCAGTCACAATGACTTTGGGTTCTTCATGTTCTAATAATTAATGAAGCTGTTGGAGAGCACATTTATAATCTTACTTTCATTCTTTTTATAGGAAACAGAGACCAACAGAGAATGTTCTAGCACAATTGTTGACCCCAACAATGTGAAGAAGAGGCATGTAAAATTTTTTGGTTTTATAGGTACAGTCCATCATTAATACTGATGGAAAGAGTGTGATTAATTGGATAGAATCTGGGTGAGAAATGAATAAAGAACTAATATGACCATTTTGATTATTGATTTCATATGGGAAAGAAGAGTTTCTTAATTCCATTATTAAAGCTTCTATGGGTGATTT
Source organism: Puccinia polysora (assembly GCA_025617555.3). Classification (NCBI taxonomy): domain Eukaryota; kingdom Fungi; phylum Basidiomycota; class Pucciniomycetes; order Pucciniales; family Pucciniaceae; genus Puccinia; species Puccinia polysora. Next base: position 33,512,746 of record CM062627.1, read on the forward strand.
TACTTCCAGTTTTTCTTTTTTTAATTTTTGATCTTTTTTCATAGAATTTACTAAGGGTTGTGTGAACAGGAGAATTGGAGGACTGAATTAAGGAATTAAAAGTTTTCAGGGGAGGAACCCAAGCTTTGGTTGAATAATTTACAATATCCTCTTGATCACCCTGAATCCTTCTATGAACTGGATTGGTGGATGTATCAGTTGATGATGGATGATTGTGATCAGGGCATTGGATTTTTATTTCCCAAAGACCAGACTTCTTGTAAAGGCTTCCAGAGAATTTAAAGGGAAAGTTTGTTTTTCTAGTTGATGAAAGTCTTTTTCTATCCAAATCGGGTTTATATTTCCCATATTTGTCACATTGGTAAGTATATCTTTGCTCATTAGTATTGGAGACTTTGGTGGAAATGGCATATCCATGGGATTTAGCCCACTTTTGAACAGGATTCACCAGGTCCCCCTTTGAATGATATGATAATTCAGGTGGAGGAGCCAAAGGGGTGGAATGATGGGGGTGATTTAAATCATTTGAAGCAGTAGAAGAAGAAGCAACAGAGGAATATAGTGGAGTAGAAGAAGAAGCAGCAGATGCAGATATTAAAAGTGGGTTTATGTGTTGTTCAGACATTTTTTGTTTGGGATTTTGATTTTGAGATGTTTTTTTTATGAAGACTTGATTTTTTTTATTTTTGATTGAGTTTTTGGATTCATAGGGGTTTATTTAGTGGGGGTGGAGTGTTGAATTTTATTGGTTGAGTTTTATTGATTAGTGATGTGTGATTGGTTGATTGGTGTTGAGTTGTAATGATTGGTGATGGTGGTGATGATGGTGTGGTGTGGAGTGGATTCTGGATTTTTACAGGTGATTTTGTGGTTGAGAAGAGGATTGGACCGCCCCAAGAGGTGAGCAGGTGGCAGGAAATAATTCAAAATCATATTGAATATCAGATCATTCATATAGAAGAGCCCAAAAATGCAGACCTACCCCACAAATGGGTTTTAACATGGTATTTTGAAGTTAGACATTTGAGGGCCAAAGAAAGGTCCAAAAAATATGAAAAAAATATATTTATGTTTAATTTGAAGTGCATTTTGAAAATTTAAACTCAGTTTGTCTATAAAAGTAATCAAAATAGTATCAGAAATTGCTTCAAAACACACCCCAAAACAGACACTTCCCATTATTGTTGTAGATGCATCAATTTTTTTTGGGTGAATGATTGATCCTAAAAATCCACAAATAATTTTTTTGGGCCCTTCACAATGCCCAATAGAACACTGAAAACTTAGAATTTGGAAAATTGCATGGAAAAATAACAAAAAAAAGAATTGAAAATAATGCCTCATTTTTTATGTAAATCCCATTTTCTGGAGGGAAAGTGAAGTACTTGAATTCTGAAAAAGCTATAATTTAATTGCCTGCCATATTTGAAAAATTTCTGTCTCTTCAGATTTTTTCAAAATTATAAACAAAAAAATATTAAAAATGTGAAAAGATTTGAGACATTTAGCATTTTTTTTTCAGTTTTTGGGGGGAAATTTTGAAGGCCTTAAAAATGGTCAAAATTCTTAGGATTTATTCTACAGGGGTTTGAGATGCCCCCCTACCCCCCCTTTTTTTTTGACGACCCCCAAAAACCGGGTTTTTTCCAGGCTTACTGCATGGGTGGGGGACATTGCAGGATGTTGTAGGGAATTCCAAACAACATGTTTTACAGGTTTGGGGGCATGAAAAACCTAACACCCTTTATTTTAACTCCATTTGAATTTTTTTTGGAAATGAATTTGAAAAATATTTCCAGATTGATTTTTTATTTATTTTGAAATTGACTTGCAATATTAAAATTGGGGGGGTGATAAATTCAAAACCCTGGGTTGTTAACTTCTGTTCACAACTCAAAGATTTACAAAGAAATTAGCTTACAACTTGCGCAACCCCTGGGGGGTTGTGCAAGTTGTGAATGGGGTTGTGTTTGTCTTCCTTGACAATTTTGGCCCATTTGGGGAAAAATAGCCCCAAATGGGCCATTTTAGGGGGGAATTAGGGGTGCCTAGGCACCCCTGGACCACATTTGAGTGCTTTAAACCCAAATTTTGGGATTTTTCACACATTTTGGGACTATTGGACCACACAAATAACTTGTAAAATCTACAACACATTATGCCTATTGGAAAAACAAGTATTGTCACAAACCATACACAATACTTGCTTGTTGGATAATTTTCTTTTTATAAACTCAAAAGTGAGCACACTTTGGAGTTTTTGAAATCACACTTTGGACTTGTTAAATTGAGTTTTGCATTGAATACTCAAATGTTTTTGAATTTGCTTGGTTTATGGGAACAGTGGCAAGCCCCAGCCCCCTTGGTTTCAACTTGACTGTGTTAAAGGACTTAATTGATAGTTTCATTCACAAAGCTGTGGCAGGAGCTATGGATTTGGCTAGCAATTTTGGATATAAAACATTGGAAGGCCCAATTTTGTCCTCATCTAGGTTTAAAATTGAGGAAAAAGATGTTTCACTACTGGAATTGACTCAAGGTTGTGGGGCACATTTCATATTCCATTTGACTAAGACTGATTTGGCTTGATGGATACTAATTTAACCATGGAAGCTGTAAGTATCTAACTATGTAAATATGGGGTTACAGAACCGCTTGAACCTTCTCCTGTGATATGCTTTCCTAGTAGGGAAGAGGCCAAATATTTTTGCCAAAAATGGGAATCCATGCATGGCTATGATTTGAAAACATTCAAGGCAAAGAGAGAAAAATATGTCAACCTAGCATGTGACAGGCATGGAGCATATTTGGGGATTTTTCTCACCAAACACAAAAGGAAAATTCACACAAGGAAGTTTGGGTGTGAATTCATGACCCATGCAAGTCAGACAGTAGCAGATGCCATGTGGCGCCTCTCCACTAGAAATGACCAACACAATCATGACCCGTCTTCAAACCCCTCAGTGCATCCTCAAATGAGGAGAATCTCTGGTATAGACTTAGATCAAATTTAATAAGGCATGAAAGATTGGCTCAATAGAATCTAACTCAAAAGGAAATTGAGCATGATTGAAAGTGGAGAATATGTTGAAAATAGAACAATCTATAAAACTAAGTGCAAGGCTAAAGCAGCTGAATTGGATGGTAAAAGTGAAATGGATGTTCTATTTGAAATGCTCCAAGAAACTCAGTGGGTTTCAATTTCAAAGTTCATTGGAGAGGGTCACTTAGAGGCCCTGTTCTTGGCTCATCCTGAGTCTAAAAAATGGAAAAAATTCATTCATATTCCTTCATTTGATTGTACTTATAAAACAAATAGGTAAAAAATCCTGATATTTCATGTTGTAGGAATGGCGGCAAACCAGGAAGATTTTAAAAAGGCTCTTGTGTTTATAAAAAAGGAAAAATATGACTCCTACAGTTGGGCTTTGAATGCACTAAATTGGTTGGTTTGCAATCCAGAGAGGCTTCCTAAAGTGTTTGTGACTGACTGTGAAAAAGCTCTGATTTGTGCTGTGTAACATAGTTTCCCGGAGTCATCCAGGCAGTCGTGCTTTTGGAACTTATCTAAAAATATTCAAGCAAATTGAAAATTTTTCTCAAGTTTGCTTCAGTAATGAAAATGAAGGATGTCAAAGTTTTATGTCTCTGTGGGAAAGGTATAGGGCCTCTAGAACCAAGGGGGAGGCAGAAGTCAATCATGTAGAACTCAGATTAGGCCAATTTATTGCTTCTTCTGTTCATCTCTGCTGTGGGTACCTATTTTGAAAATTGTATACAGTGTTTCTTGAAAAATTGTGAGGATGTGCTTGAGTATATGGAAAATAAAATTTTCCCTATCAAAGAGACATTTGTAATGGTGTGGACTTGTGTCAACCCTGACTTTGGAAATGAAACAATGTCTTGGGTAGAAGGGGCTCATGCTAATTTCAAACAATTAATTTCAAGCTCTTTGGGCAAAATTTTGGATGTATGGGAACACCTGGAAGGAACCATTGATAGCCAAATCAAATGAGTGCATGTGTTTCTTAACAAATCTTGAATAAATATGGGAACAGTCCTTCAAACAGAATTTTTACCTCTGGGATACAAATTTTTAATTGAGGAAATTCAACTAATTGGGGAACCATTTGAGAATTTGAAGCCTGAACATGATGGAAAGGTGTGCACCAAGTCACATTTCAAGAAACTGGGCTTGCCTTTTTCCCACATCTCAGGTAAAATACTAGCATCAAGAGGATCCGTTTTGCCTGAGGATGTTCATCCTAAGTGGAGATTAGACTAAAAACCTTCCATTCCAGTAAGTTGGATTGTTGGGTTGTTGTTTTTTTTGAAGGGCTATTACTGAATGGATTGAATAAAGAGTGATTTTTTTGCTTTTTTTAAAGCTTGAAACTGATACAGTGCTTGGATTATCTAAATTTTTTGATAAGCTCAGTTCAATTGTTATGGGACAACCTGAAGAAGTTAAATTGCAGATTTTAAATTCCCTGGTCAAGCATGCAACCAATTTGTTTGCTAATCCAAGGCTCATGCCAAAATCCTTACATTCCAGCTGTGGTCAACCCATATTGAAAGACACCTTGCATGAAAGTTCAAGATTTGACTATGTGCAAAGGGAAATTAAGAGGGAAAGAAGGGTTAGAAGGGCACCAAAAAGACTAAAAATTGCAAGTATTTCATTTTGAGAAGTGTTAGGTTTTGAGGTTCAAAGAACTGATAGGGAAATAATCTTTATAGTCCAAGTCAGGCTCAGAATCTGAATTTCATATTTTAGAGGAAGAGACTGACATTTACTTAGGCTTTCTTCATTTGTAATCTGAATCCTCTCCTGAGGAAGAATATGTGCAGAAGTTTCAACCAGATGCTCATCTTTGGTGAGTATTGATTTCATTAATGTGATCAGAATTTTTTCTAAGTGAGTTGTGATTGTAGGAAACATAATTTAAATATCTCAATCAAATACCTGATAACTTACATAAGTTCTTTGATGAGTTTTGGGATCCTGTTGGCAATGGAAATTGTGGATTTAGAGTCATTTCTAAATCACTTGTTTATGATGAAAATGGATGGTTAAAAGTTAAAAGGGAAATTATAGAAAAGTTGGGGAAGTATAAGGCATGCTATGCTAAGATACTTGGTGGTATCAAAGAGGTTGAAAAGATCAAAAAAAGACTTGATGTTGAAGACATCAATGAAAGAATTCCCTCTTCAAAATGGCTTTCAAAATTGGATATGGGCCAAATAATAGCAGATAATTATGGAAGGCCAATTTCTTTCATTTCATTGGCTTCATGTTGTACTTATAATCCTATGAAAATGAGTGTAAAAGGGCCATCAGATGGCATCTTCATTTCCTTTTTTAACAATAACCACTGGGTTAATTAATCACTTGAGGTAGATATGATTTGAATCCTACCCATTAAATCAAAACCTTCTTCTTTGACTTCAAAGAAAGCTTCTGGTTGGATTGAACATCTCAAAGATCAAATGCATTTGTATTCCAATTTATAAACATCATATAATTTCATCATTTGGGTTTGTATTTCATGATTTGGGTTTGGTCTGACATGTACTTCTGATGCTTATCTTTTAGTTCTATTAATATAAAGGGTTATCAAATTTTGAATATAATTATGTTTAGTTTCTTGAGTTAACATAATTATTTTTAGTGTTTTAAATGATATTTTATTGGAAATTAAGTTCAAATTTTGTTGGTCTGATCCCATCATAAGGTGTATTTTTACTTCTTATGATAGGATCAGCTTAACACAAGTTGAAACTGTTTTTTTTTGCATTTTTACTTTAGGGCTAGTTCATTGAGGCAGACTTACATTCCTCTTTTTTAAGGGTTGATTGATTGACTTTATGAAATGATAAAATTGAATTATATGAATTAAAATTATATAGTTGAATTTTGTCTTGATTCAATTCAATTTTTTTAAATAAACACTAAAATGTTTTATTTTAGTGTATTATATTCAAACATTATATTATATTGTATTTGATTTGATTTAGGGGATTTATTGCATGTATAATTTTCCTTTTTATCTTTATTTTTTGGAGGGAAACAATTTTTTTATTTTCTTACAGTTTTTAATTGTTTATTTTTTTTTTTTAATAGGGCCCATGAATTCACATTCATGGCCCTGGAACTCTGACATTTTCAGATTTTTTTTAATTTATTTTTAATTTCTTTTTATTTCTTTTAATATTGTTTTTTTAATTCTTTTATTTTTTTCAATTTTTTTCAACTTTTTATTTGTGTTTTTGTTTAGTTCAATTTTTTATTTTATTTTATTTCTATTTATTTTTTTCTCACAAACCCAGAGTTGTGAACAGCATGCCACAACTCAAAATGGGTTGTGAACAGTTGTTTGAAACTCATCTGAGTTGTGAAACATGCCACAAAACCCAATTTGAGTCATGAACGGGTCATGTAGGGTTGCAAATTTTAATAATTATTCAATTAATCTCATTATTTTTGTTATTCAACTTAACCCCTTAGAAGAAGCATCAGTTCATGATTTTATCAATTTTGCATTTTTTTATCATTTTTTATTTGGCCAAAAAGTCCCTTTGAAGCAGCTTTGAGTATAACCTCCATTCAATTTCAACCCCCTCTTAAATTTTTACTTGATTTTTTCATTGATCTGCAAATATTTATGAGTCTGTTTTGATTCAAATTTTTATTCCTATATTTTTAATCTTTCATGATTTTTACTTGCCTTTCAATCTGCTTTGGATATGCTTGAAATGAACTTCTCATCTCATTTTTTGAGGCCCTCAGATCTGCTTTAAAGAAGCTTCTGCTTTGGATACACTTGAAATGAACTTTTCATCTCATTTTTCATCATTTTTTGAAGCCCTCAGATCTGGTTTAAAGAAGCTTCAATTTGACCCTTCAATTGCCTTTTTTCATATTGAATTGTTTGTAATTTATTGTTGAGTTTTGAATACTCCCTCTCCTTCATATTATTTAAGGCAGACAGGGAAAAACTCCCCGCCCCCTTCAGAGTTTCAAATTGAGGAGGCCAAAACTTTTCATGGGTTGTAAATTTAGGAAAAACTTTTCCAACTAAAAAATCCTACCATGACTGGTTATTTTCCAATCAACCAAGTTAATTTTCTGAGAAGAATTTTCTCATCTTTAACATTGTGACTGCTCCCAAAGGATTAGTAAATCACTCTCAAAATTTTAAAAACAAGATCAGAAACATACATAGGTCATCTGGATTGCTTTAAATATACTCTGACCATGAGGTGGCTGATTCAACAGTTTGAAAGTAGCTTATTGACTGATTATCTGATAATTAGTCTGAGGAAATTTGGGTACATAATATAATCAATCCCAAGGAGAATATGAAAGGATTTCAAGGGTTTTTGATCAACATCAAAGTGTTTTTTGAACAATCTACATGCATAGGTACCCCTTATCTTTAAATTTAAGAAGAATTCATCAATACTAAATTTGATCTAATCAACCTCAAAAATAATGTCTGTGCTATGGTATATTGAAGCATCACAGACTTGTCTTCATACCTTTCACTCAGTTACTACTAGTTCCATTGCATCCCATCAAATCCTCTTGAACCTGTTCTTTCTGTTTTTAGTTGAAACTTTCAATTTTATTTCAACAAAAAACTCTGCCATACACCAAGTATCCAGTCCAATCAAGCACTTTTAGGAGCTGATTATTTTCTGTAAATAAATCATGTTTCCAACAGAAATTTTCACAAGGGGGATGTTGCTTTTTTGTTTTTTGTTTTTTCTTTTTGCTTGGATGATGTTAAATTCACAACTCCAGTCATGTGGGAGTTTTTTAGAGCCCTACACGGCTCAAATGAGCCATGGGGACCCATAGAGGACTACAAAGGGCCGTTCCAAGCAGGTGAAACCCTTGGGGGGTTGTGTAGGAGCCGTTTACCCCCCCAAACACGGCAATTTCAAGCCGTGTACCCCCGTAAACGGCTCAAAACTGCCATGTTTGGGGGTGCACAACCCCCGCAAGTTGTGCCAGAATTTTGGGCACCCCCTGGACCACACTTGGGTTCTGTCAACCCAAATTTGGGAACCACACATATTTTGTGGGACTGTTGTTCCACACCTAGCGATTCCAAAATGACTTTAAAGTGAAACAAAAGTGAAAGTAAAGTGAAAATTGAAATCATATAAAAACCTGCAAAAAATTCTTTCTCAAATCAAAAGTGATCAAACTTTGTTTGTTAAATTAAAAGTTGGATTGAATACTGAAGTATACCATTGCATTTTTTTGCATGGGAACAGTGGCAAGCTCTCCTTCTTCTGACATGGATGTGTGGAAGTTCTACATTGATAGTGCCATGAACAAAGCTTTGGAAAAATAAAAAAAGGATTTGGGTAATGAATCATTGGTAGCCCCAATTGCATCCTCATCAAGGGTGACAATTGAGGAACAATATGTTTTGCAGTGGGATTTGACCTCTGGTTGTGAGTAACATTTTATTTTACTGAGGCCTTTACTGGATTTAATTTGATTGAAACTAATGGTTGCATGTAACTGAAACTATGACTTAACCAATGAATGTTTACTAGATCCACTTGACCCACCTCCTGTGAGAACTTTTCCTACTAGGGAAGAGGCCCAAAACTATTGTCAAACATGGGCTATGAAGCATGGTTACGCTCTCACGTTTTTGAACTCAAAGAAAGATAAATATGTGGATTTGGCCTGTGATTGCCATGGTTCCTATTCAGGAAAACTTCTTACCAAATGGTCTAGACAAACTCACACAAGGAAGGTTGGGTGCAAGTTATTAATCCATGCAAGTCACACAAAGGCAGGCCCCTTGTGTCAAATCTCCTATAAAGAAACCAAACATAACCATCAACCATCTGAACATCCCTCTGTGCATCCTCAGCTGAGGAGAATCTTGGGGGTGTCCTTAGAAAATCTAGTAGAAGGAATGAATGATGGGCTCAATACATTGCATCTTAAGAGGAAATTGAGCAAGATTGATGGAGGGTATTATGTTGATGACCAAACAATCTATAACACTAAGCGGAAGGTAACGCTTGCAGAACTAAAGGGAAAAAGTGTTATGGAGGCACTCTATGAACAGCTTGAAGAAACAAGTTGGATTCACCAGTCAAAGTTCAGTGGAGAGGGTCACTTGGAGGCCCTGTACTTAGCACATCCAGAGGCAGTAAAGCTTTCAAAACAATTCCATCATATTGCTATGTTGGATTGTACTTACAAAACAAATAAGTAAAAAACCCTGCTATTGCATGTTGTAGGAATGACAGCCAATCAGAAAAATTCCACAAAAGCTCTTGTTTTTATAACAAAAGAAACGTTTGAGTTCTAAAGTTGATCTATAAATGAATTAAAGGAGTTGGCTTATGATCCTGGGGAACTTCCAAAATTCTTTGTGACAGACTGTGAAAAAGCTCTGATTTGTGCTATTGAATCTAGTTTCCCTGAGTCATCAGGACAATTTTGCACTTGGCACTTGTCTAAAAACATACAAGCAAACTGTAAAGTGCGCTTTGTTGATGAGTTTGAATGATGGAAAAGCTTTATGACTCTGTGGGCAAATTATGGGGCCTCAAAGACCAAGGAGGAGGCAGAGGTCAATGATTCAGAACTCAGAGTAGGTTCAAATCACTGCTTCTTATTATTCCTAGTTTTGGCTTCTGACCTTTTGACTTGTATAGTGTTTCTTGAAAGACTATGAGGATTTACTCAAGTATATGGAAAATAAAATTTTCCCTATCAAAGAGACGTTTGTAAAAGTGTGGACTTGTATGAACCCAGATGTTGGAAACAAAACAACATCTTGGGTTGAAGGGGCCCATGCCACTCTCAAAAGATTCCTTGCAAACTCTTTGGGAAACCTGTTGGATTTTTGGAAAAGCCTTGACGGAACAGTTTTGAATCAAATTAAATTGGTTCATGCGTCACTTTACAGCTCTTGAATTAAGTTAGGGACATTTCTTCCACCTGAACTATTACCATTGGGTTAAAAATTTTCCTTAGAGGAAATTCATCTTATTAGGGAAGAATTTGAGAAATTCAAATGTGATGATGATGGCAAAGTGTGCACCAATTCATATTCCAAGACTATGGGTTTGCCCTGTTCCCACCAAATAGTTGACCGTCTAGAATTCAGAGGATCTGTGGTACCCAAAGATGTTCATCCTCAGTGGAGGTTGGACTATGAACCTTGCAGTTCTAGTTCTGTAAGTTGGGTTAAGTTGGATTGTTCAAATCACTATGTGATTAATGCTTTTTGATTAATGGTTTTTGATTAATAATTCCTAATTCACTAATGGTTGATCCTTTTGAATTTTTCAAGTGCAATGTCACTGAAATGCTAAGAATTCCTCAGTTATGTGAAAAAGTGAATGCAATGATCTTGGAATCTCCAGATCATGAGAAGCGGCCTATTAAAGTATATTGTTCAGAAGATTACAAAATATTGATCAAAGCCAAGACTTGAACCTGAAGTCTTACAATCAAGTAGGGGCAGGCCAAAATTGACAGATAGGCAGCAAGAACCATCTTGGTTTGAGAATTTTGAAAAACAACTCAAGGGGGAAAAAAGGACTAGAAGGGCCCCAAGCAAGAAAAGACAAAAGATTGTAAGTCTTTTCTTTTGGGATATGTTCATCTTTTTGGTTTAATGAACTTAGTTACCAACTAATGATGAATTTTTTGTCAAAGTTGGAAGAATCTGAATCTGAATTTCATATTTCAGAGGAAGAGACTGAAATTGAATTGGGATCACTTAATTTGGAATCAGAGTTCTCTTCAGAGGAAGAGAACATGCAGCAAAGCTCAACCAGAAGCGCATCTTTGGTGAGTATTCATTTAATTGATCTTGTTAAAGAAATGAATGCTAAGTTAGTGTTTATGATAGGAACCAAACGTGAAATACTTCAATCAAATACCCAAGAAATTCCATAAGTTCTTGGGTGAGGTTTGGGATCCAATTGGAGATGGGAATTGCGGATTTAGATTCATTGCTAGATCTATTTGTTATGAAGAACATGGTTGGTTTAAAGTTAGGAAGGAAATGATTGAAACATTAGAGAAATATAAATCATGCTACATGAAGATGCTTGATGGTGCAAAGGAGGTTGAAAAGATTAAAAGAAGACTTGATCTTGAAAACATCAATGAAAAGATTCCCTCCTCAAAATGGCTGGCTAAATTAGATATGGGTCAAATCATAGCAGACACATATTCCAGACCTATAGGTTTCATTTCATTGGAGTCATGTGATACTTATACTCCAATGAAAAATGGTGCTACTGATCAATCAGATACAATGTTCATTTCCTTTGTAAACACCAGCCACTGGGTTCTATTAGTACTTGAGGGAGGAATGATTCCAATCTCACACATTGTAGCTAAACTGCGTTTCTTGATGTCTAAAAAAGCCTCTGGTTGGGTTGATCATCTCAAAGATCAACGGCAAATGTATTGTAGATTATAGAGATTATAGACTTTGACTTCATTTCATCATTGAGTCTCATATAAACTGTAATTCTAATGCAGCTAACAAGTTCTATTAATATAAAGGGTTATCACATTTTGAACATCATTATGTTGAATGTTTTGAGTTAACATCATTATATTGAGTGTTTTGAATGAGAGTTTAATTGTAAGTCAGTTCAACTTGTGTTGGGCTGATTCCATCACAAGCTTAACTTTTGACAAGCTTGGGATGGGATCAGCTTAATACAAGTTGAACTTTTTTTTTGGTGTTTTTACTTTAGGGCTGGTCAAAAGACTTGCATTTTTTTGGCACTTTTACTTTAGGGCTGGTCAAATGACTTCTTGTATTTTTTGCCTGTTCAAAAGACTGGTATTTTTTTTTGGCACTCTTACTTTAGGGCTGGTCAAAAGACTTCTTTAATTTTTGGGCCCTTTTACTTTAGGGCTAGTCAAGTTGAACTTACTTTAGAGCTTTTCAAGTTACTTGTTTTTTTTGGTGTTTTTACTTTAGGGCTTGTCATGTTACTTGTCTCTTTTTTGGTGTTTTTATTTTAGGGCTTGTCAAGTTACTTGTCTTTTTTTTGGTGTTTTTACTCTAAGGCTTTTCAAGTTACTTGTCTTTTTTTGGTGTTTTTAGTTTAGGGCTAGTCCAGTTACTTTTGTTTTTTTGGGTCTTTTTACTTTAGGGCTAGTTCATTGGATAGTCCCAGTTTTTTTGGTTTTTATTTATTTATTTATTTTTTTGTTTTTTTTTTTCACTAAGAAATCAACATTTTTTGATTTCTTTGATTTTTTGGTTAATTCCTGTTTTTTGGAAGGTATATTTGATTCATGGGTTACATTAGTGCCCTTTCATTCCTTTTTTTTGGGTCACCATGGTCTGGTGGCATGTAGGATGCCACACAACTACATTTGAGCTGTGTACAACTCCACACAACTTGAATGTAGTTGTGTGGAATTGAACACGCTGTCAGACCAGGCTGGGTTGGGGGTGCAACTCTTTGAGCCATGGGGGGTTGTACACGGCTTGGATTGGACCGTGTGGTGTGCCACACAGCCCCTTTTGAACCGTTTCCATGGCTCAATGAGCCGTGAATTTAACATTTCCCTTTTTTCTTTTTTCTTTTTTCTTTTTTCTTTTTTCTTTTTTCTTTTTTCTTTTTTCTTTTTTCTTTTTTCTTTTTTCTTTTTTCTTTTTTCTTTTTTCTTTTTTCTTTTTTCTTTTTTCTTTTTTCTTTTTTCTTTTTTCTTTTTTCTTTTTTCTTTTTTCTTTTTTCTTTTTTCTTTTTTCTTTTTTCTTTTTTCTTTTTTCTTTTTTCTTTTTTCTTTTTTCTTTTTTCTTTTTTCTTTTTTCTTTTTTCTTTTTTCTTTTTTCTTTTTTCTTTTTTCTTTTTCTTTTTCTTTTTCTTTTCTTTTTCTTTTTTTTTTTTGCTGAACCGTGAGCTTTCTAAAGTGTGGACAGAGAATTCAAGAATCTAGAGTAGGGATGTTCTTCAAGCCATGAATTCATTCAACATCAAAATTGGATTGGGTGGCTAAACTAGGTCATTTGCATTGGGAGCTAGTCCTTTTTCCCTGTTAGGGCTCAGCTTGGCTTGGCTAATCTCAAGGCAATTGCATCGACAACCTCCCGGACAGTTAAATGAAATGTTTAGGTAACGGTATTCTTTGGCCTCCACAAGCAAGCTTCGTGCCACAAACTCAAGCTTTAGCTCATGCAACTCAATTTCAGTCGAGCTCAACCTGCCTGAGGTCACTAGCAAATGAGCACCTGCTTGAGTTGTTCCCTGTGGATACGTCTGGTTCTCCTTGAGATAAATGGAAGCTTTACGCTCGGACCCCAGGCTTGCGTTAATAAGACAGGATAAAAAACGAAAATGGACATCTAACATAGAAATACCAAACTATGAATAGACATGCCAAATATCTTTCGGTAAATTTGCTGCAAGTCTTACATGTTTCTTCGAGTTTGATCAATAAAACGATGGAGACTGGGAACTATCTCGAGCGGTTTTGTACGTTGCATAAATGATTTTCATGAGCCTGCTTAAGCCAAAGGACTCAAAATCCTTCAAATGAGAACGATGGAGAAAGCGTAAAAGTGGCATGGTCAATGAATTTAATACTCAAGAGAACAACGAGAAAAACCCGAATTCAGAATTATGGAGAGGGAGTTATAAAAAAAAAGAAGGGCCGATACTCAACTTAATAAGAGATGGTTTGGGGTTACTGTTCTTGAAGCCAATCGTCAAAACGATCGGTATCCAACTCCAATGGAGGATGGTCTGTTTTATAGGAAAAAAAAACATCTCAACAACGGCCGCATGCAATATAAAAGCAGACGGAGAGAAGCCAGACCGCAACTTGGGGCGCTTAAAAAAAAGAAACCATATTCATTGGTCGGTCCCTCTGGAATGGCATGAAACAAATTTACCTTGATCACACCAGTCACTTGATTGACTCGTTCCTACTCAAGATAACGGTTATAAGAAGAAGAAAAATGTTTGAGTTTTCGGAAGCCCGGAGTGAGAATCAGTCAGTGAATGCCCATGGAGTTATTATGATCGAGCTCAAACCAAGAAAAAAAAAAATCAAGTTTGTTGATGAATAAGAGTATGTTGTGTTGCAATGGATATGAATTCGAAATGGAACGTCGATCACGCAACTTTGGTGTCATCGTTGAAGTTGATCAAGGCCATGATGAATAGACGTAAGATCGAAATGGAATGATAGGGTTTGGATTGATATTCGAAAGCCTGAGTGAGCCCATCGAATCGATCGGCCGACGAGGATGCAAAGGAGAACGAAGGTAAGTTGATCGTCAAGCCGAACGATTTGATCGTTGGTCTTACCAATCCTATTTCGAGGTCGATAGGCCGAGATGACGTGATCCTTGTTCAATAGATATCTGTGGGGTTCGGGGTTTCCTTCGCCATCGCAAGTCGGCCGACTGCTTTCTTCCACTCGATGCAGCCGACACGACCGACCATGGAGGCCATATGCATAAATACATACATACATACACATGTGCATATTGCATCAATCGCTGCAATCTGGAGCATCTTCAAACGTGGCCCTGGTGTTGTAACCTAGCCCACTACATTACCAAACCTAACTACGTTACACAGAGTGATACTCAACCATACCTACCAGACTATAAATTACAACAAATATGTATACAGATATTTGGGAGATTATGGCAATGTAATGACAACTTGCCACAACAGGTTATGAGCCCGCGTCTCGATCTGCCTGCCAGACGATACGCAATAGGCGGACCATAAGCCTCCACAAGACCACAAAACAACTACCTCATCATACTCACTGCCACCGTACCCGTGCTTAAAAAAAATTTTCCCCTCTCTGCACCCCTATCCCTCACTGTAGCAACGTCACAAGAAACCACTTGCATGTAGCCCTGGACTGGCCATCCAGGGTCCAGTCTGTTTTCCCTGAGGACAGACTACACTAGGGTGGTCTTTACATGGCATCCCTATTGCTTGTTCCTCACTCTACCTACCGTCACACATGGAACTGGTGAGCACAACAAGTTAGTCTGCCATTCTCACCACCCAGCACACCTTAGAACCCATTAGCTTTTTTCTCCTGTCTTTCTTTCTTTCCTTCCTTGCTCCTTTCACCCTTCACCCAACCATTGTTTCCCACGCAACAAAGCCCAGCTGCCACATTGACTAACCATCAAGTACCACTCACCAGGACAGGCTTGGTGCGCACTTTTAAGTTTTTAGGGTTTTGACATGACTTACAGGAGCTCTGCAAGTGAAGACACTCCATTCTGAGCTCACAGTCTCCACAATCTTAGAGGTAGAAAGTAGGGAGACATTTCAAATGATTCATTGACCATTCAGCATCTCATCCAGGATCTCATGTCTTAATCAATCCCCTTCATCTAATCATTCATCCTCACCACTCTTTTTCCTTGAACTTATACTCCTCATCATATTCCTCATCTGTCACTTGTCCCTTGAACAAGATCACCTGCCTAGTCTCCATGCCCGGTGAGATATTACTTTCTTATTCTTATTTCATTTCTTTCTTCACGTATTGACTCCTGGTCTGTTCAGTCCCTCCTGTTTTTAATCATCTCATTGGTATCACCTTGACTATTTCTCTTGTTGCCTTCAACTTGTCACACTTCAACCTCTCTCTTGTGCTCCACCTCCATCAGCCATCAGCTCAGTCATCTTATGTCTCATCTTCAATGCCTGATGTTTGTAGTTGTTATTTCTTCATATATATCTATGCTCTCTTTTTCTGATGTTTCATAATCTTTTTACTGTTCTAGTTCCCAGTTTTGTGTTTAATCAATTCAGACCTTTAACATGGTTAGAAGACAAAAGGAACTCTTTCAATGTCAAACTCTCAAGTGCAACATCTCAAACCATATAACTGGGAAATGACCACAGGCTTGATCTCCAAAGGATTTTGGAAGGCTATGCTGAAGACAGCTCTCAATACTATCCCTAGGCTCAGCAAAGATAATTATGGCATGTGGAAGGATAAGATGGACACCATATTGGAGGTTTGTGGATGCTACAAGTCAATCAACAATGATGCTTCTGTTCTGGATAACAATGTCAACAACAAAATCAAGCTGTTGATCATTTCCAGGCTGGAGGCGTCTACACACAATAATATAGTCACTCCTCACAACAAAAATTCTGCAAAACTACTGTGGAAGGCAATCATTGACAAATATGCATCTTTGCAAGCGTCAAATCAGGCAAGGATCTTCAACAATTTCCTATATCTGCAATTTGTATCCAACAAGATTGAAGATTTCATTACCAAAGCAAAAGTTTGCCTAAAGAAAATGTCAGAAGTGGGTATCATTCTTCCAAAAAATATTCTGGCTTATCTCATACTCTTTAAATTTCCTGAAGCAATGAAGGACTTCAAATGGCAAATAATGCACATGGACAAGGAGCTTAGATTCAAGTATGTTCTTAATCATCTTACTCAACTTAACAATGAGTCTAAGGCACAGATAACTCAAGACAATCAACAAACTAGGACAGAGGTTGCTCTCATCAGCTCAAAACCTCCTAGTACCAACAAGCAAGGCAAAAGTTGGAGGTTTACCAAAGGACATCATAACCCCAAACAAGACAAATACCACTTGGCAGACAATTGCTGGAACCTGCATCCTGAAGTAGCTCCTGATTGGTGGAAGGAGGAGCAAGCCAAATGGAGATCATGGAAAACTCAATCAAAAGCCAATCCTGTTGCTCATTATCTTGCTCTTTTGTCAACATGGATTGATCAGGGGGATCAAAGATCCAAGTTCATTCTAGATAGCAGCACCTTAATTCACATGATCAGCAACAGTTGTTACTTCAAGGAGATGGCACCCTATAAAAATCAGTCCATCAAAACCGGAAAGGAGGGAGCAGAACTCAAGATCAAGGGCAGAGGCACCGTGGAGCTCATTTGGGATCATTTCACGCTCAAAATATCAAATGCATTCTACATACCTAGCCTGACTATCAACCTGATAAGTGCTGGAGCCCTCAATCAATCTGGGCGTACACTTCAAGCTAGCAAGAATCAATTTACTGTATCAAAGGATGGTCATAAGGTATTTGGAGGGACCATTCTCAACAATCTCTACGCACTTGAAACTCCTCAATTTGATTGAACCCTTGTTTCTAATTGCTGCGCTAACTTAACATGGACTCCTGCAGAAGAGCTCTTCAAAATTCATTTTAATCACAGTCATGCTTCACTAGCAAGAATCAAAGGAGTGACAAAGCATATTCCATTGGATGTAAAACAAACTTTTGAATGTATTCACTGTGTCAAAAGCAAGATAAAAAAATTGCCATTCAAAGAAACCTCAGAAAGGGCAACTAGGGAGTTTGATTGAATCCAATTGGACCTTGTGGGTCTCCTCAAGCCACAATCAAAGGGAGGTCACCATTTCTTCCTTACCTTGGTTGACAGTGTGTCAGGCTATATTGGATATTTTCCTCTAAGCTCAAAGGAGGAGACTCCTGAGGTCATCATTGATCTGTTTGAAAAAGAAAATCAACACAGAGGCTATTTTCCATCAGAAGTTTGCTCAAATGGCGGCTCAGAGTTTGCCAACCAGAAATTGCAAGCATTCTAGGACAAAACCACATCAAACAGATCATCTCTGAACCATATCACCCTGAGCACAATGGGAAGGCTGAGAGAGAAAATAGAACCTTAATCAAGTTGACTAGAACAATCCTGAAGGACGCGCAGCTGCCAGCTAACCTGTGGCACAAGGTAATTAAATCCAGCTCACTGATGCTAAATCAGATTCCTAGAGAAGATCACCCTGAATCCCCTTGGTTTTGGATACATGGCTATAAACTACCTGCTTCATACCTGAAACCAATAGGCAGTCCCTGCGTCTACGTGCTCAATTGTTGTGAAAAGGGGCACAAGTTTAAGGAAAAAGGAGAGGAAGGAATCTTGGTAGGCTTCAATCCCAATTTTTGTTCATATTGCATCCTAACTAAATCTCAGTCTATCATTTCTTCAAAGCATGTAAAGTTCTTGAAGATGTCAAGTCCTCTTAATTCAATTTTGTCAATCTCAACCAACAACAGAGGCAATGACTCTCAAACGGCTAAATCTCAGGTTGTTGATCAGCCTTGTGCAATCAATCAAGGTAGAGAAAACCCTGCATTCACTGAGTATAGGACAATGTCTGAAGATGAATTGCCATTGGACTCAGAGGCTAGCTCCTCATTGGATCCGGATACTTCAGAATCAGAAGGTCTGAACATCAACGTAGATGTCTCGCCTCCAATTCCATCACCATGAAAAACTCTGAAAGCAACTCAACCAACTAGAACCCTCAGAGATTTTTCTGCCATCCAGCCACCTCAATGATACGGCTTCTTCCACTACTACAATCCTAAAAGCTACAAGGATACAGTGAGGTGTGAAGAAAGCAACAAATGGATTGCCGCTATGGAAGGTGAGCTTTTGTCCATCAAATCCTTTGATTTATGGGAGGAGTATGAAGGGCCTGAACCCTTGAATCCTCTCTGGAAAACTTGGATTTACAAATTAAAATAAAACTGTCATGGTGATCCAATCAAATACAAGGCTTGCCGTTGTGTACAAGGTTTCAACCAAATTGAGGGCTTAGATTATTTCAATACGTTTTCTCCAACTGTAAAAACGTCCAAGCTTTTACTTCTGATGCTTTAAGCATTGAAATATTTGCCAATTTGATGTAAAAAGTGCATTCCCGCATTCTAGGATAGATGAAGAAGTCATTATACAAACTACCAAGGGCTCAAGTGGCCCCTTGAAATTTGTCAAACTGAAGTAGTCCCTATACAGAATAAAACAATCCCCCAAGAACTGGTACAAAACAATCACAAATTGGTTCAAGGAGATTGGTTTTAACAAATCAGCTTGCAATCCTTTTTTGTACTTGTTGGAAGATGGAAAATCTTGAGTCTTCTTTCATGTTGACAATTTGATACTGGTTGGAGATGGTCAAGGATTCAAAACAAAGTTCTTGGAAAGATTTGAAGGGTATACTAGTCAGGATCCAAACACAATTCTTGGAAGAAGATAGAAGTTGAGGCCAACAGAATACTTCTCAGTCAAACAAACCACATTAAGCATGAACTCAAGGAATTGGGCCTTAGCAACTCCAAAGGATCATCCACACCCCTTATGCGCAATCTCCAACTCAAACCTGCTTCTGATGAAGATCATGAAGCATTCAAAGCATTAAAAATCAATTACCAATCTGCCATACATTTGCTCAATCACATATCCTGTTACACTAGGCCCAAAATTAGTTTTGCAGTATCAAGTCTTGCTCAATTCAACATCAAACCTGGACTTACCCACTGGAACAAACTCAAGAAGACCTGGAAGTATCTGAAGGCAACCCAACAGTACCAATTGGAACTCAAGTATATTCCACTTTTGGGGACTCTCAAAGCATTCTTGGATGTTTCCTGGGCTGACAACCCTAATACTCAGAAATCACAAACTGGCTATTTGTGTGTAGTCTATGGGAGTCTGTTCTCCTGGAATAGTTGCAAGCAGAAAAATATCACATGGTCCTTGACTGAAGCCAAATTAAATGCCTTTGTGGATTCATTCCACAAAGCTACGTGGATCAAGGCCCTCATGGAAGAGATCTTTTCCCTACCTTTGGAAAGGATTCCTTTAAACATCAACAATAGTGGATTGGATGACAAAATCTGTAAATTTGGGTTCAAACTCAAAAACAAGACATCTCAAACTGAAGACTAAAGGAATGAGGGAAAATCTCAGTGACAATAGAATTGAGATTTAACTGATCAAGTCCTTGCAAATGCCAGCTGATTCATTGACCAAAGCAGCCTCCACTCAAAGTATTTCTCTTATGTTTCCCTTCATTCACACAGGAGTTCTGTAATCTCTTTGTTGTTTTCTTTCATTTTTTTCATTTTGTTTGCTTCCTTCTCTCTTCATTTACTTTTATGTTCTTCACCATAATATCTCTTTGGGCATGGTAGGGTGTTAAATTTTTAGGGTTTTGACATGACTTCACGGGAGCTCTGCAAGTGAAGACACTCCATTCTGAGCTCACAGTCTCCACAATCTTAGAGGTGGAAAGTAGGGAGACATTTCAAATGATTGATTGAACATTCAGCATCTCATCCTAGATCTCATGTCTTATTTGATCCCCCACATCTAATCATTCATCCTCATCACTCTTTTCCCTTGAACTTATACTCCTCATCATATTCCTCATCTGTCACTTGTCCCTTGAACAAGATCACCTGCCTAGTCTCCATGCCCGGTGAGATATTACTTTCTTATTCTTATTTCATTTCTGTCTTCATGTATTGACTCCCAGTCTGTTCAGTCCCTCCTGTTTTTCATCATCTCATTGGTATCAACTCAACTATGGCTCTCTTTGCCTTCAACTTGTCACACTTCAACCTCTCTCTTGTGCTCCACCTCCATCAGCCATCAGCTCAGTCATCTTATGTCTCATCTTCAATGCCTGATGTTTGTAGTCGTGATTTCTTCATATATATCTATGCTCTCTTTTTCTGATGCTTTATTATCTTTTTACTGTTCTAGTTCCCAGTTTTTTGTTTACTCAATTCAGACCTTTAACACACACACTATCCACCTCCTCAGCCAAACACCTTGAACTTGAAGACGTAGCTGGCCATGACAACAACTTGTATGGCCCCATAAGGGCATCTGAGGCCTGCCGCCAGGAGATAGATTGTATGTTTTCCACAAACCAGCAAGGAACTAAACCTGCTGCGGCACCTGCACCAGCACAAAGTTCACCACATCTAATCTCCAATACCAAGCACCAGCAATTGCCACACCAGTCAGATTTTGAACGAGTCCAATTTGAACTCAAAGAGCAGAACCTATGCAACTGTTTAGTAAGCTTGGAAATAACATGGATCTTCCCAGATAGAATCCTTCTTCCTGATGGCAAGAACTTCAGCCAATGGGTGAGAGACCTGCGGGAACTAAGTTGCAATAATTTAAACAATAGCAAGTTCTTCTGGTCATCAAACTCAAACCACATCTACAAGAAGATTGGCCAAGGAATCATCCTGGCATTGATCAATGGCTTGCTTTTCTACAAGATTCAGGAGCAGGCAAGTTTTAAACACATTTTCAAGACCCTCAAAAGATGGTTTAAATATGTGAGCCAGGCAGCACAATTGCACATCTGGCACTGGCTCCTGGTGTTCAAGCTTGATGGCAACTTCACAACAATTGCTGTGTACACCATGCCCAAAGACATCCTCCTAGAGTGGAAGAACACCAACATAGTGATCAATGAAAACACGCTACTGTGGCTGATTGTCCAGAATTCCATTTCTCACAGATCCAAAATACGGGAAGAAGTCAACCAACGGATTGAAAAATTGGTTCAAGCTGACAACCAAAACCCCCCTACCCTGACCCAAGTGCTCCAAACCATAGAAACCGTGAAACAGAACCAAATCCTCACCAATAAACTGCCAAACCACCCAACATCAGCCCTCATAGCTTATTCTGAACATCAGGATGGCAAATACTTTCCCCCAATTACATATCCGGTGTTATCTTACCTTGAGTTGATACCCAAAGACAACTGGCACAAAGCTCTATCTTTCTTTGCAGCCTGTGCCGGACAGTTCTGTTCATGCAGTGGAAAAGGGCACCAAAAACAGAAATTTCCCAATAAGGGGGCTAACCCCAGCAAGTACCCCCCATGGCTTCCCTTTGGCGGACAAGCAGCGGGTGGAGGGCAAGGATTTTTCTATCCTTTGGTGGGAGCAGTCTACCCCCCTGTGGGCATCAACTCTGGGTTCTACCCTGGTGCCCCTGGGAGCGCTGTGGATGCTGCTGCTGGTTACACGCACAAGGCTGATTACTACTGGCCGCCCCCGCAAAATTCACCTACCAGCAGATAACAAGAACGGCACCCCAACGCACAACAATGCCAGGTCAAAAACCTACCTGGAGGCCTGGACACGTTGAAAATCAACTCTGCGAGTATTGAGGACTGCCAAGTGAGTCAACTTGTCATTATTAATTCTGGTGCTTCCCAAAGCCAACGTGGGGACCAAGGTATCCTACACAATTTCGGTATACTTAGGAGACCCTTCCCACTTTCAGTTGCTACAGAAGACAACAATGCTACCATCACTGGAGTTGGAGAGCTGAAGTTCATTTCCCACCACAGAGGCATAGAAAATATTGAAGATGTGCTGTATAGTCCAAGAGCATTTGCTACTCTCTTGTCCCTTGCCGCACTCCCAAAAGCGGGTTCCTTTTCTCAGTATGAAACACGCAATTAAAGTTTTATAATCCATGACCCCTCTTATTCTAATACCTTTGAGTGCCCCTTTGACCAACCTAATAATTGGTGGTGTCTACTATCTCAGTAAATCCCAGAAACTCCTCTTGGCAAAAGCCAAGTGTTCTCACTATGTGACAGTGATGGCCCAGTCAACTCAAAGGGGGTGAGAAAGGAACCTGACTACAGCAACATTTTTGTGGCACCCATGGAGCATGACTCCATGTTCCGCTGGGATGTGAACCACTTGAGCCCCTCAGAGAAAGCGCTCCTCTTCTGGCACAGGGCCTTTGGCAACATCAGCCTCCCCCAAATCAGATTCCTGATCAAGCACTAAGTGGGGATGGGCTTTCCAGACAAGATTCCTGAAGGGAAGATCATTTGCCCGTTACGCCAGGTAACCAAGAGTACCAAAGTGAATGGTCTAATATTGTCATCTAGGAAGCTTTCCTGCATGGATTTGTTGGCGTTCAACCTTATGGAACCATTTGAATTCAACACCTTCTGGGATGGCAGGTATCTACTGAAAATGCATGAAACTAGCAAAGGTTTCTCCAATGTCAAGGTTCTATTTCAGAAGTCCAAGGTGGTAGAGAAAATCATAGCAACAGTCAAAATACTCAAGAAAAATGTTGGAATCCTCCCATTCTTTTGTTCAATACTATCTGTATATACCTTTCTATTATCCACCCTCTTTCATTACTACAATCACACTCATTATAATTCAAGACAATCATCAACCACCATTATTCAACAACTGCTACCAATCCATTTCATCACCATCATCATCACCATCACCATCACCATCACCATCACCATCACCATCACCATCACCATCACCATCACCATCACCATCACCATCACCATCACCATCACCATCACCATCACCATCACCATCACCATCACCATCACCATCACCATCACCATCACCATCACCATCACCATCACCATCACCATCACCATCACCATCACCATCACCATCACCATCACCATCACCATCACCATCACCATCACCATCATTAGCTTTACCATTACCATTACCCTCATCTATCATCATATCATCCTCCCCATCATGCTAGGCAGCTATGCCTGAGGTCCTTGTTGTTCCTCTTAAAATAGCAATATCATTCCTCCCATATCATGCTAGGCAACTATGCCTGAGGTCCTTGTTGCTCCTCTTAAAATAGGCTTTCATCATGCTAGGCAACTATGCCTGAGGTCCTAGTTGCTCCTCTTAAAATAGGCTTTCATTCCCCATCTCATATGCTGACAAGGTGGTGTCTTGTCATCCTTTCTCAAAACTAATATCTCTCATTCTCATGTTCTTTTCTCATATTCTCATGAATCTCTGAAATGTTGATTGGTCTAAAATTGGTTCCTAAATTTGTCAGTTAAGGTGGTGTGTTGTCATTTTTCTGTTCATATTTTGTAACTGACAAATTTAGTCAGCCTTAGATCTATCTTACTGCTTTTATTATCCTATTATTATTTTCTCAGGCCCCTTCTGGGGCTCTCTAGTTGTCTTAACCCTGCTACCCTAGGCCCCCTTTGGGGTTCTCCAGTTTTGCTTAAATACTGGTCCTCCCCTTGGACCAGGAATGAAACTCATCTGATTACCGGTGAACAATACTGGAGTGCCCCTTCCTCCTCATCAGATCAGTTCCTCTTGACTATACAAGAATTATCCCCTCTCTATTGGCTCTTTGTAGCCTTATTATTCCTCCTCATCAGGCTCCTCCATAGCCTACCATTAACTTTTCATCCCTCATGGCAATATAGTCATTCTTCAACTCTTCAAACAAAACAGGCCTCTGATTGAAGACCCTGAAAAGCAAAAACAGGCGCAAATGTGCCAAAAAATGGTTTGCAGAATACCTCTTGAGCAAGGGGATCACATCAGAGGGCTCCCTTGCATACCACCACTACCAAAACGGCGTAATTGAAAGGTTCAACCAGAAGGTGAGTGATATGGCTAGAAAAATTTTATGAGACAGAAAGCTGCAAAAGGAGTTTTGGGATTATGCCTACACATGGGAGGCTTTTTCTTTGAACAGGATCCCAAACAAGGCATCTGGACCGCTTACACCTCACAAGGTGTTGTTTGGGGAGAAACTGTTCTTTGACAGTTTCCAAATTTTTGGGGATGTAGCTTTTGTCCATGTACCCAGCAAGCTGTGGTCAAAGCTAGAAAATTGGACAGTTGTGGGGAGAGCAATTGCCCACCTGGAATCCTCCAAGGATTGGATTTTCTGGGTACCAACTGAGCAATGGTTTGCGCAGTTGGCTTTCACATCTTTTGTTGAGCAGCCAACTTTCTGCAGCCCGATTCCGGTGGAAAACCAACTGCGTTTTGGCAATTTCTCCAAGGAGGAGCTTTTAAAGCAGCAAGAGCTAATCATTGACAAAATACTGAGCACGTGTGAATTCTACAATGTTTCTGTTCCATGCTCCTTTGCTCAGGCAAAACTATCACCCAAATGGGAGCGCTGGCAAAATACCATGGCCAACAAACTTGAGAAGCTCAAGCCAATGAGGGTGTGGGAGCTCCCACGGCTAACCAAGGGATAAACAGCCCTGAAGTGCCGGTGGTTCTACGCAAGGAAGAAGGCTTTTGCCACAGAATACACCATTTTTAAAGCTAGGTGTGTTGCAAAGGGCTACAGACATGTGGAGGGAGTTGACTTTGGTGACAAATTTGCACCCACCACAATGTTTGTGTTACTGAGACTTATACTGACTGTGGCAGCCCAATTCAAATGGCCTGTTCACAGTTTTGATTTTGTTTTAGCCTACCTTCACTCTCCAATTGCTGAGGAGGTATGGGTGAAACCACCACTTGGAGTCAAAATTCCACAGGGCTTTTCCCTAGGCCTGAAAAAGGAATTATATGGCACAAAGCAAGCTGCCGTGTGCTGGTGGCTCCACCTGCAATTGGTACTGGAGTGACTTGGGTAGGTACCTTCACATTATGGTTCCTCTCTATATATCCTGCAACACTGGTTGGGCAAAGGAGTCATTTGGATCCATGTCAACAATGGTTGATAACTGGGTCTTTGATGGAGGTGCTGAAGGCCCTAGAGTCTGACATTAAGGATGTCCTCCAAATAAAATGGTCCAATGACCTGGAATCCATTGTGGGTGTTGACATCAAACACAATGCCAAGGTTTTCATCCTCTGGCAGCCAAAACTGATTGATTGAATCCTGCAGGAACACTGGGACAGAGGGTTAAAGACCAGATTTCCCCTTGCCAGCAATTACAATCCTCTTTCTGCACCAAGAGATGTCCCAATTGATAAGGATAAGTAACTCTGGATCATTGGCTCCCTGAGATACATAGCCGCAGGGACAACACCTGACATAGCCTTTGCCCTAAACCTTCTGGTGCGTTTTACTGCATGCCCCACCCCAGACAATTGTAAGGGTGTATGCCATGTGTTGGGCTACCTGGCCAACAGCAACTGTGCTGGCTTAGAGCTCTGCCCCTCAGAAAATGGAAAAGCACTAAAGGTATACAGCAACTTTTTGTGTGGGGGGAGAAGCTTCCTGCTCCACTCATGGGTTTCTGGTGTCCTTGATGGACTTCACAGTGATTTGTCTGTCCAGATGCCAACAGTCTTTTGCGTTTTCAACCTGCCATGCCAATTACATGGCTTTAGGGGTGGAAACCAGGCAGGCCCTATGGGTCCCCCATCTCCTGACTGACCTTTTCAAGTACAAATTTGTAGCCCACATGCACTGCAACAACCAAGCTCCCATCAGGGTTGCAAAAGATGATGTGGACAAAAAGCAAACACGCCACACTGACCAGGACTTTCACATTGAAAATAATGCACTTTTCAAGGTAAAAACAAAAATTTCATGGTTAGGCACAAAAGTACCAGCTGGCCCACATACTTTGAAAGGAAATGCCACCAGAAAATTTCCTGTGACTGCAGCACAGAATCATGGGGCACTGACCATGCAGGACCAAGGCACAAACATCCAAGCGTATGGGTTTGGGGGGGGGGGAGTGTTGTTACCTAGCCCACTACATTAACAAACCTAACTACGTTACAAAGAGTGATACTCAACCATACCTACCAGAATATAAATCACAACAAATTTTCATATAGATATTTGGGAGATTATGGCAATATTATGACAACTTGCCACAACACCTGGGAGAGCTCAGATTGTTTTAGGGAATCTCTCCTACAGGAGGTAAAAATTGGGAGGAAAACCATGAAATTTGATTTTGCATAGCGGGATTTGACTCCCCAAGCTGCTTCCCCATTTACTGGAAGGAGCTATCTGTGTGTGATTCCCTGCCACCCAGACCAAAAAATTGGGAAGTTTGGGGTGGGGGGGTAGGGGCAGTAGCAACTTTTGGGGGAGGGAGACAGGAAGATGTCCAGTGGGATTTGCATGTATTGCAGATGGATGTTTCTGGATATCTAGGATATCAGGGGAGCTAGAGGGTTGCCAGATGTGGCACACCAAACTGCTGATTTACCTCCCAAGGCAAAATGACTTGGCAAATAGCACCTGCTGGACAGGTGATTATTGGGTGGTTGGCAGTTAAATTGGCTTTAGCTTTGCCATTTAACTCCTACAGGAGAGATACAGTAGCAACTTTCTAGCCAAAAAAATAGCTAGCAAGCAATTAATTGCATGTGTTTCACAGTTTCCCACTTCATAAGGCTGTGTCAGCAAGCTCAGAACCCAAATCACAAAATTTTGTGCCATGTCAGCTGGTTTCTAGCTAGGCCTATCCATTGTTGAAACTGCTTAATTTTTGAAACTCAAAATTATCAAAACTCATGAATTCAAATTCATCCCACCAATCCCAACCTTTCAGCCTGCAATCACCAAACTACCACCTACCACCAGTCCAAAATCAAGATGGCACCCTTCCTCACCCTCAAAAAATACTTTTCATTTTCAACATCAAAAAGTCTTCCTTGAAGTTAAAGAAGAACTTCATAAAATGGAAAGGGGTCAAAGGAACAAATCCAAAAGAAAATTGATCAATTGTGACTGGGTTGAAGGTTATCCAAATCTCATGGATGATTATTTCAATCCTGATGTTTGAAAGGAGATTCAGAATGAGAAATATTACCTTCCAAAGGGTTTTAATATATTTAGGGGCTCATGATCCCTATTGGACCCAAAGAGTGGTAATTAAATTAACCCTACTGACCAAGAAGTCAAAAAACAATGAATATTGACATTTGATATTTTTTTAATGATTTTAATGTTTTTTTTGTGGGACTGTTGTGGAAAAATAAGTCTTTCTCCTCATCAGAAAATTTCTTCTGCAATTTTTCAATTGAATCATGGATTTTATTCTGACAGCACCAAAAAAAAATGTTTGGATTTGAAAGAAAACTGCAATAGAAGAATTGAAGAGATTTGTTAATGACATTGTGTTTTTATTTGAGGTGGAATTTCTCAGAGGTCCAACAGATGAAGTGCTCTTGCTGATAATGAATTAAAATGAAGCACCTGGGTTCCCTTGATGCTGTGGTGGCATTGATGGAATCTATTGGCGCTGCAAGAATTGCCCTCAAGCTGGGGCTGGTCAGTTTCAAGGAAAAGAAGGATCTCCAACAATGGTACTAGAAGCAGTAGAATAATTAAATTTGAGAATATGGAACTGCTTCTTTGGCCCACCTGGGACTCACAATGACATCAAAATAATCAAAAATAGTCACATATTTGATTAATTTCTAACAGGTATCAATTTTCATGAATTTTTTTTGCAGTATTTCTTTTTTTTTGACTTATTGCAGGATTTTTTTAGTTATTTTTTTCAGGAACTGCATCAAATGTGTCTTTTGAGATCAAAAATCATCAATATACCTGGGGATAAAATTTGGTTGATGCAATATATCACAACTGGCCTGTTGTTGTGCAATCTTACAGAAGTCCTCAAGATCCTTCAAGCAAAAATTTCAATCAAATTCAAGAGGGAGCCAGAAAGGACATAGAAAGGGCATTTGAAGTTTTTCAAGATTGGTTTTGAATAATTTCTAAATCCAGTAGACTTTGGTTCAAAGAAGATATAGTCAAGATTATGAAGTGCTGTATAACTCTTGATAATATGATTTTGGAGGAAAGCTCTCCCTGTGATTCTTTTCTTAATCATAAAATTTGCAGTGATACCAACACTAATATCTGTTCAACTGCTGATGATCCTGCTTTATTTCATACTTTCCAATCACTTAGTCAAAATACTTGTAGGATTCATGATTCAAGCATTCATTACCAGCTCATCAACAATTTAAAGATTCAAAATTGGATGAAGACAGGAATTAATTTTTGATTGTTTTGAATTTCTCAAAATTTCCTTCCCATTGTGTTTTTTGCTCCCAATCAGAAATAAATGTATATATTTCAAATTTCCCTTTTCATGTTTCCAGAGATTATAACCATAAAAAATTAAGTTTCCCTTGCTAGCAATTTCCATCAAGTAATATCTGTTTTAAGCTCTGCACATTCTCTAGTTGAAGGTATGCTCATAATCAAACCAAGTTTTTGGAGTACAGTCAGTGTGCATTGCAGCTTGGATAAAGCCAAACCTGATCATTGATGGATCTTGACCTGAGATTAGTTTTAGATTGGGCCTGATATCCTTGATTGAACTTGCTAGAAATTTACATGAATTTTTTTGTGGTGTATGTATTTTATAAAAAAATTCCAGAATTTGATAAACAACAAAATCCCAAAGAAAAAGAGGGACAGCCCAATCTGATGAAATAAAGAGTCATATATGTGTATGATTGGCCTACTTGGATATGTATACATGTATTCATTCAATCACCATTCAATTTGATCTTGTAACTTTTGCTTCAAAATCCTCAGCATATCTTTACTGTCCTCATTAGGAAACCTGTCTTCAGATTGTTAAATCACATTCAACTGGCCCATTGCCACCTTGAAATCCACCTTATTTCATTCCAGATCATAAATCTTCTCCACCAGGTTTTTCTGTTGCTTTCAAATTTTGTTTCTTTGATCAGAATATTGATTCACTGCGTGCATTATTTTCCATATTTTTATTTGGCTTTGAGTGCAAGAAAAAATGCTTAGCTGCCTTCACACCTTCTGGTCAAGACAAGGAATTGAAAATGGAGGACAATGATGGGATTTGGATTGCTGGGGTATTTTACTTGCTTTAGCTATAACTCAAGGTTGGTTTTCTAATATATTTTGGATGCTGCCAAAGGATTTCCCAGGCCCCTTAAAAATTGAAGTTTTTCCCCTTTGTTTGTTGTTGGTACATATCCTTTTCCTGATTTATACAGGACATTGTACTTGAGCCACCTGGTGGAAATTGCTCAATTGCACAATAGATTGCCAAAAAATTCAAGGCAGAAGTGTTGATTTTTTCCCATCTATAGTTAAAACAGGAGAATGAAGATGATTTCATAGACCAGGAATAGTGTGAGATCAAGAGAAAAATCATCTTACCTGGTACAAATACACTCCAAGTCATGGTAAGTACCTTTGCTGTGGATATTGAAGTCTTTCTCAACCCTCTTGAAGCAAGTGTGGCCAGTTTGATTTGTTGCAAATTCTGTATTTTTGCTGACATGGATACATGATTTAGCAAGCTGTTTCTCTTCTTGAGTGGTCTAGTTGGGGGATTTTTTCTTCTAAGTATCATTAGAATTGGTTTACATACTAGAGGGGAGGCTGGTTGTGTCCATTTCTGGTGATCGTGATGATAGAAGATTGGGATGGGGGGAATATGGGGATTGCAATCAAGGAGGAAGGTAGTTTGGGGAATGGGGAATATTGGAGATGGGGGAGGGGGGAGGGGGGAAGGGGATATTCTATGGAAATGAATGTGGGGAGGATATAAAAGCTTGGATGGTGGAAGGGGATATTGGAATGGATCTATGTATATGGCAGGATGGCAGGATATGGCGGGGTATGTGATATGGAAGATATGTTGATGGGTAAGCTAGAAATATGTCTAAATTCTGGAAAATTTATGGAAAATGGACCAGAATTATGGAGTTTGCTTGTTAGAAAGATCCTATTTTTGCAAAATTTTAAAAAATCCTTGGTAAACATAGCAGAAATGTCGGTTTGCCAAGAATATTGGAGATTCTCTGAATTTTCAGTAATCTGTATCCAGAAGAAAATTTCTGATTGGTAGCTTTTTTTAACACAATAAATTGAGAAAACAACAAAAACTCACTTGGGATGGGATTGAGATCTCCCAGCTCCTAGATTCAGATAATTGTATTTCATGTGAATCAAATTATAACATGATATCAAGCATGGAAGCATATCTTCAGAAATAATTTATCAGTTATGTCAAAACTGGATGTCAAAAAACAAATTTATTTCAGAAAAAACCCTCACCACAAAAAAATAATTGTGAACTAACTGTTGCCAGGATATAATATAATCTCTTATGCAAATCCCTATTTATGTTGTTTATAATAAAGATTGGACCAGGAGAAAAATTTGTTTCTTTGATTTTTTGTTTAATCAATTTTTGCCCAAGTTTTGTTTTTATTTTCCCTCCAAGATTTCCCCCCCTACCCACCAATTGTTTTTTTTTGGATCCTCCAATTGGACCCATTTTTTTCCTGCCTCAAGCCAGACCAATATCCCCCATTTTGACATCCAATCATACATCCAAGGATTTTTTATCAAGAATTTCCAGCACCATCACTCCATTGGTAAGTCTTCCATTCATTGGTATTTATCATGAGCTATCTTTTCAAGTAACTTACTCCTTTTCATTTTTGATTTGATTTTATTGGGGGGAAGCGGGGTATTCATGATTGCATGATAAGTTTCATTCTTCCTCCTCATTTTTTTGGAATAAAAATCCTTTCAATTCCAAATCTTTTCAGGATCATTATGAACTTTATTCTTGTCAACTATGAAATGGCCCTAATACTCATCAAGGTCCTTATCCTCCTCTCTCTATCTCTCTGCCCATGCATTTATTCCTATATTCTACTTTGACTTCCTTGGCATAGGAAACTCCAGAAAGCTTGCATCATCCCTAGTATATGTACTATACCTCAATTTCAATAAAAAAAGTATCTATATTTGAAACCTAGACATGAATCTGAAATTTTATTTCTGGGTCTTGTCCCCAACCCTCCATGTTCCTCCAAGGTCTCCCAATTGGATGATATAAGGGAATAGTGTAGGATAGGACACACCAATAACATCATCTTGAAACAATCCCCCATGATCTCTCTCTCTGGTGGTTTTTGGTTTGTTTCAAACGGATAATTGAGAATATTTGATGAAGCCAAGCAAATGATATAGTATGGAATGAATTTTTAAAAAAGAATTACAATGAAATCATGAAATGGAAGAACTTAAATAGGAAAAGTTTCTATTAAAAAATTACCAATGGCATACTGGTTGATGAAATATAACAGGGCAGGTCAAAATCTTTCAACAATCCCATTCCTTAGAAATTCAAAAAATTGACCCCCCTTTATGACTCTCATCTTATTACTTGTGGAATTCTGTGTTTACTGAGGATTTTCAATTGTTATTTTTTGAGGCCTTGAATTTCTATCCCCCCCAATAAAACAAAATCAAAATCAAAATCAAAAGTGGACAAGAGGGATGGAAAGGGATGGTTGGGGTAAGGCAACCAGTGGGAACAATGAAGTTGACTGGATAGCTTAGCGGGATGAGTTTTGGCTTTTAACCATGAAAAGTTCAAGATGAGAAGCCAAGGGTATTTTGAGAAAGAGGGAGTATGGTGGGCTACTGAAGAGCCAAATGAGAAGTAATGAAAAGGCTTTAAAGAGCCAAGGGAAAGGGGAAAATACTTGTATAGTCAAGTGGAACTGATCTGAAGAGGAGGAAGGGGCACTCCGGTTTGATTTTCTGGTAATCAGATGATTTTCATTCATGGTCCAAGGGAAGGACCAGTATTTATGGACAACTAGAGAACCCCAAAGGGGGCCTAAGGCAGCAGGTTAGAGACAACTAGAGATCCCCAGAGGGGGCCTAAGACATGGGTAATGAGATAATGAAAACAGTAAGATAGAAATAAGGTAACTAAATTTGTTAGTTACAGAATTTGAACATCAAAAAGACAACACACCACCTTAACTGACAAATTTGGGAACCAATTTAAGACCAGCAAACATTCCATAGATTCATGAGAAATGAGAGGAGAATATGAGAATGATAAAGATATGAGAGTTGAGTAATAAATGACAAGACACCACCTTGTCAGGATATGAGATGGGGAAATGAAAGCCTATTTTAAGAGGAGCAACAAGGACCTCAGGCATAGTTGCCTAGCATGATATGGGGAATGGTAGCCTATTTTAAGAGGAGCAACAAGGATCTCAGGCATAGTTGCCTAGCTTAATGGGTGAGAATGATATGATGATGATGGTGATGGTGATGGTGATGGTGATGGTGATGGTGATGGTGATGGTGATGGTGATGGTGATGGTGATGGTGATGGTGATGGTGATGGTGATGGTAATGGTGATGATAATGGTAATGGTGATGGTGATGGTGATGGTTTTAGAGATGAAGTTGGAATGGAGTGGTGACAGTTATAGGATAATGGTGGTAGATGACAGTATAGCATGATAAGGAATGTGGATATATTAAAGATAGAGGGTGGGGAGCTGGAGATATAGAGACACTATTGAACAAAAGGAGGAAAGGATCCCAACACACCAGCCTGTTCAATAATGGATGGAAGGGAGGTTGATATCTTGTTGAGGTTGATTGGTTAGGTTGATGATGATTGGTTGTTTATATGGTTGGTGAATGGAATGATGATTGAATCAGATGGATGATGGGTGTATTGATGTTGGAGATGGAGCGAGTAAAGAAGTAGCAGGTGAAGCCAATGAGATGGATGGGAGTGAGCAAGTGGTGGTTGAGGTAGCGGGTGGAGCGGTTGAGATGGAGATGTAGCAATGGGTGATATAGTAGCAGGTGGAGCAAACAAGATGGAGGAGATGAAATGAGGGAAGAAGTAGCGGGGGGAGCAATGGAAGAATGGTTAGGGTGACAGGGCAGGCCAAATGAATGGACCACCCCACATAGAATTATGGTAGTAGATTGATTAATTGAAGAGCAGAGGTCAATTGGGGAATGAAGTTGGATGGTTAATGAAGCAGCTGGAGAAACCACCGATGAAGCGCAAGAAAGGTCGCCATTGAGGCGGCAACAGAGGAGCGGAGGAGCAAGGAGAAGTTTGCAAACAATTTTGAAAGCAATTTTGGAGGAAGCAAGCAAGGTTAAAGAGCAATTGACATGGCGCAAGCAAATATTTGAGATGGAGCAATGGAGCAATGTGGGCATGAGATGGTATTGGATTGAGAGATGGAGGAAGAGGAAGAAGAAGAAGACGACAAAGAGGAGGAGGATGAAGCTTTTGAAGTTGGAGAGTTTGATGGAAAGCTGATGGGTCAAGAGAATGTTGTGAGGTTTGAGATTGCCAACAATGATGTGACGCTCCTTACACCAGGCCAAGGCTTGGGCAATCTTGAGTGACCAACGTGACCATCTAGGAAAAGTGAGGGAGTGAGTTTTGAGGGTAGGATCAAGGGATGAATGAGGTGGTTGAGAGCGTTGGCTGAGGGTGGATCAAACAAGTTGGAACAGATTGCCAGCTGGACAGTACTCAAGCGCGTGGATGAGGGATGGATGGTGGCCTAGCGGGGTAGCTTGGGGTTGAGGTGCTTGAAGGGCTGATCTTGATCACAAGTGCTTTGAATCCAGTTGCAATGCTTGGGTGACTTGAGACCAAAGGAGCGGATGATTGAATTGGAAGGGTGAGCATTGGATGGATGAGTTGAAGGATGGGATGAAGATGATAACCTTTCTAGGACTAAGGCTTTGCTGAGACTGGCAGGGATATCATGAGAGACTTTGACGGCATAGATTTTTTTTGGCAAGGCACGCTGACAATTGAGTGAGGTTGATCATGAGATGGAGGGTTGGATGATGAGGTAGGATTGTCCAATGTGATCAGTGCAAGATAGATGGTGCCATGAGTCCCTTGACCTAGGGTAGCTGGCTTGGAGGTGTTGATGCGTAGCCAACGAGGCAGTCTGAGTTGGTGAACATCAGGGTTGTTGGATGGGTTGATGGGTGGGGAAGGTTTGTGGAGATGATCAGCTAGGGTGGCCAAGGGGGAGGGTTGAGAGGAGTTGAAGGATTGAAAGGATTGATGGATGTCTAGTTCACTAGTTGGGGGTTCAGGACCGTTGAACTGGTTGAGATGATTGTTCTTGGAAGTGATTCAATTGAATAAAGTTGCCAAGGTTTTCAAGAGGGTCTCTTGAGGGAACCTTTTGAGGTTGATTTTTGAAGGCTTCTGATCTCTAGAGGGATGACCTGGCCTATTGAGACTTTGGATTGATTGATGAAAACTTGAGTAGTTGGATAGTGAGGGATGAGTTCTGAGGTTTTGCAGCGGTGATGGAAGCAATCAAGAACCTATGAACATTCCAACTATCAATGACAAAATCAAAGGCATCTACTTGAGGAGTACAGGACTTGAGGGGGGGTAGTTTAGATCTGGATTGATGATGGTTCAAAGGTTACAAGTCATGATGGTGACAATGGTGATGATTCAAACAAGGATTTGAATAACAGATTCTATCCAAGTAGATTAGCGTGGACAAGAAAACACCATTTGCCTTTGGACAGTACTTCAAGATTCTCTTGAGAAAGCCTTTGATTGAGATCTGAGGGACAACCTTGGCGTGAAAGGTCAAGATCAAGCTTGGGTTTGAGAGTAGATCCTTGGATGCAGTAGATTGTTGGGTGAGAGGATGTTGGAGTGATTGAGCAGATGACAGTAAGTGATGGATGGCATGAGAGGATGAGGATGAGGATGAGAAAGAGGATGAGGAGGGTGATGATGAGGAGGGTGAGGAGGAGGGTGAGGAGGTTGATATGGAGGTTGATGTTGATGAACCATGAATTTTGTCAAAGTGGACAAGAGGGATGGAAAGGGATGGTTGTGGTAAGGCAACCAGTGGGAACAATGAAGTTGACTGAAAAGCTTAGTGGGATGAGTTTTGGATTTTAACTGTGAAAAGTTTAAGATGAGAAGCCAAGGGTATTTTGAGAAAGAGGGAGTATGGTGGGCTACTGAAGAGCCAAATGAGAAGTAATGACAAGGCTTTAAAGAGCCAAGGGAAAGGGGAAAATACTTTTATATTCAAGTGGAACTGATCTGAAGAGGAGGAAGGGGCACTCCGGTTTGATTTTCTGGTAATCAGATGATTTTCATTCATGGTCCAAGGGAAGGACCAGTATTTATGGACAACTAGAGAACCCCAAAGGGGGCCTAAGGCAGCAGGTTAGAGACAACTAGAGAGCCCCAGAGGGGGCCTAAGACATGGGTAATGAGATAATGAAAACAGTAAGATAGCAATAAGGTAACTAAATTTGTTAGTTAAAGAATTTGAACATCAAAAAGACAACACACCACCTTAACTAAAAAATTTTGGAACCAATTTAAGACCAGCAAACATTCCGGAGATTCATGAGAAATGAGAGGAGAATATGAGAATGATAAAGATATGAGAGTTGAGTAATAAATGACAAGACACCACCTTGTCAGGATATGAGATGGGGAAATGAAAGCCTATTTTAAGAGGAGCAACAAGGACCTCAGGCATAGTTGCCTAGCATGATATGGGGAATGGTAGCCTATTTTAAGAGGAGCAACAAGGACCTCAGGCATAGTTGCCTAGCTTAATGGGTGAGAATGATATGATGATGATGGTGATGGTGATGGTGATGGTGATGGTGATGGTGATGGTGATGGTGATGGTGATGGTGATGGTGATGGTGATGGTAATGGTGATGATAATGGTGATGGTGATGGTGATGGTGATGTTTTTAGAGATGAAGTTGGAATGGAGTGGTGACAGTTATAGGATAATGGTGGTGGATGACAGTATAGCATGATAAGGAATGTGGATATATTCAAGATAGAGGGTGTGGAGCTGGAGATATAGAGACACTATTGAACAAAAGGAGGAAAGGATCCCAACAAAAAGTTTAGACTCAAAGTGAGTTTTTGGAAAAGGTGGACTTGGAACTTTTGAGAGAATCATTGGCACCTTTTCTAAAAAAACCTGAATCCCAATCAATAAAGATTTTTAAAATTGTTAAAAGAATGGGGATGCTTAATAAAATGGACCAAGATTACCTTTGATAAGGGTTTTCAAAAATTTTTCTTTTGTGTTTTTTTGTGCTTTTTTTTCATTGATTTCACTTTTTCTTCTTTCAATAAAACTTCTTTTTCATTTGAATAAAAAATTTTTTTTGAAAGAGTATTTTTTAATTTTTATTTAAAAAATCTTCTATACCAGATAGAAACAGTTCTTTGAAGATTTAAAAATAATAATTTATTTCATGGATCAAAAAACTCTTCAAATGTTGATTTGATGCATTAGAAAAGCTTTCCTTTACTTTGGAAGCTGAGATGGAAGAAAATAATTCATCAATTGTAAAAATTATATGATTTTATTCATGAAGGGATATTGGATTGAGACAGATTTTCAACAGACAGGATCCTACTAGTATTGAGGATGATCCTACTATTATTGAGGATGCAAAGTAAGGGAGGGCTGAAGGCTTGCTTGAAGAGTTAAATATATGCTTCCAGGAGGCTCAAAAATTAGTAGTGAGCAATTTTTCCATGCTTAAAAATCAAGAAATATTGTTTGAAAACATAATTAACAAACCTTCCTCTCCTCAGTATCTTCTTTGACTAGATAAGTGTGACTCCAAAAGCACTCTATAACAAATTTGTAACTTCTGCTTACTACCCTTGGCATTGAGAAAGGCAACAAAATTTTCCACAAAATCAGTCATTAATTTCAAAAAAATATTTGAATCTTGCCTTTAATCTCCTAAACTATTTGAACTGAACTCTGTGATTGTTCTTTGAACCTCTCACAACTCAAACCAATTTCAGCTATGGCATTTGTGTTGAAATTTTAATCCCTGCTAAGGGAAAAATCATTGCTATAAAAAAGCAATCCTATTACCAATTGAAAGAGAAGATAAATTTGACCATGATGGAAAAAAGAATGATTTCAATATTTTGAGTAATAATAGAGTTATCAAGAATTAATTATCTGTGAAGTATGTCACAGAACTATCAACACAGACCAAAAACCCAGGTAAATCATACTAATGACAAGAAGAAAAGGAGCTATGAGATAAGAATAATTATAAAACAATTGGAAGAAATTCTTATGTATTAAACTCTGAAATTTCCTATACAGATAAGAATAGCAAGGACTATAAGATAAAATGAATCTTTCATTTTCTTTTCACTCCATGGTAAAAAAACAAATCCAAGTAGAAAAGCACTTTTTGATCATTTCCCTCTTAGCTTGTATATAGTCATATTGGTGAGGGAGATCTTGTCTATAAAAGACCCCCTCTACCCAATTTTATTTCCCCTTGATTCATACATTCATTCATCCAATCAATCTTTTGAATCAATGATCAATTATTACAAAGAAAACTTATCTACCAACTATATTTCTATCACCAATAATTTGAACCAATATTTCACTCCAATCAATTTCTGGTGACCATTGAACAATCAGTTTTTGCCTTTTTCCCTATTGCCTCCAAGATTACCTTTTCAAATAGGTAGCAAATTATTCCTAGTGATAAATCCTTTCTTATCTCAAAACTGAACATCCAATCATTGAATTTTTAACCAATTTCCATGATTTTTGATTTCATCATTAATCCTTGAAATTGTGTTTGCTCTCATCACACTCAGTATTTATTTTAGCCTGCACCTTAGATGATGTCACTTCATTTGTATAGAACTTCTCTACAATTTATATTATTCCTTGCTTCACTACTAGGTAGATTTGAAATAAATCAGGTTGTATCTAGTCATTAAACTGAAAATTAAGTTTTACAGGGGTTCCTGGGGTGGTATAACACATTTTTTGAGGGAATGTTGGCCCCCATGGGGCTTTAAAAATTGATTGAGGCCTGGGGGGAGCTAAATTAAGGTCTCCAGACCCCCTGTTGGGTCTGTCTTGTAGAAATAGTTGATCTCTGCGGCACTTCAACCGCAACACCCTGACACTGATGGGGTGTGGTGACTTCAATTCAAAATCCTCCAATTTGAATCTCGCTTGGTTTCCTCGAGTCCTCTTGCTTTACTCTGACCAATTGGCCTCTCACTTTCCTCATTCCATCCAACCATTCCAATCTCCCGTTCTCATTCTCCACTTTCCCATTCTCATTTGCTCTCCTCCCATATTCTCTTTTGCTCTTCCTCCCATTCTACACCATTCTCCAATTCCCTCCAAATTCATATTTCATTCATTCATACGAATCTCAATAATCCTTTTGTCTCCATCCAATCCTCTCACCATCTCGATCAACTGGCCCATTATCTTTCACCAACATCTCCTAGCCTATCCAATCAACCATTTCTTTGATCTGTCTAGTTGTAAGATCTCCATCTGCTACTTTCTTTTCTTTCATGGTTTTACACGCTCTTTTCCTTTCCTTGAATTTTATTTAGAAAAACTCACACTCATTACTCTGTATTTTGAAGTCTTCTGGTCTTGTTTCAAATTCAGTTCAATTAAACCTTCACGGTTAAAAGCCAAACGGCTCTCCAACTCAGCAAACCTGGCGGCAATGACTACCCCAGGACCAGCGGATTCCAACTCTTCGCTCCTGAAGACCTTGACAGATTCAATCCCCAATCTCTCGGAAAATAACTTCTCCTTGTGGCAATCAAAAATTCTCACAATCTTTTCCCTCAAAGGCATCACTCCATGGCTCTCTTCAACCAAACCGGAAAAATGTCCAGTCAAAATCAACCTTGAAATTGTTGGATACATCCTTGCCAAATTAGACAACAAAACCTATGTGAATTGCGTGAAGGAACACCATCTGACCAATGGAATTGATCTGTGGAACTCAATAAACAAATTCTTTGCCTCATCCCAAACCGCAAATCAATCAAGAGTCTTCTTTAACTTCCTCAACCTCCAATTTGATCCGAGAAATATTGAGAAATTCATCACTGAAGCCAAGTCATGTTTAATGCAAATCTCAGAAATTGGCATCAAAATGGACAACAATATAATAGGCTACCTTCTTCTCTACAAATTCCCTCCTCAATTGGATCATCTGAAAACCACCATCACTCACTCCCTCGGCAAAAGGAAAATTGACGGAGATCTAGTTCTGAGACATCTTAACCAAGTTAAACATGAAACCGCCTCGGGATCTCAAGCCTCCGCCATGATCATGCAACAAAATCTGTTAAGATGCAAGGTGAACTTGCACAATCCTCAAGCCAATCACCCAAAGGAACAATGCTACTGGCTATTTCCCCATCTAAGACCAAACTTCACAGCCTCCTCACCTTCCTCATCCTCCAATAAAGCCAATCCCTCCAGCTTGAACCCTGCCGCCTCAGCACACCTTGCATTCACATTCGCTATGACTCACTCCCATCGCCTAGAACAAAGCCAGATAATTCTCAACTCCGGTGCCTCCCAAAGCATTTTTAAAGAATCCCAATTCTTCAGTAGTCTGAAGGATGACAACACCATCATCCAAACTGGAAAATTGGGATCCTCAATAGCCGTCTTGGGACAAGGTACTGCAACCATCATCACTTCTCATTCCAAACTCAACCTCAAAAACTCTCTCCTTGTCCCAGACATAGCCATAAACTTGATTTTGCTAGGCCAACTCATTCTTGGTGGTTGCTCCTTACAACTCACCACCACAAATAGATTTGTCATTGTTCTCAATACAGAAATCATTCTTTAAGGCTACATCAAAGATAACCTCATGTTCGTCGAGGAATCCATCAATCCCAACTCACCTACCGCCTTCTCCTTCATCTCTTTCTCCACCCTCCACAAAAGATTTGGCCACTCTCACTCCAATTCTGTCAAGCTGCTCGCTCAAGAATTCCCAAAACTCAGGTGGGATAACCACGATTGCATCTCCTGCGCCCAAGGAAAGATCCACAGGACTCCCTTCAAGGGAATATTTCCCAAGAGCAAAGCCAAATTTGACAAAATCCACGCCGATCTCTGCGGCCCCATCTCTCCTCCCTCTAAAACTGGAAATAGGTTCTTCCTCGTCCTCACTGACAATTTCTCCCGCTTCAAGACCTGTGTACCTCTCAAATTCAAATCTGACGCCACCAACAAGATCATTAAATTCATTCAACTTTACTCCAATCAATTCAACAAGAAATTAAAAAAATTCCATTCCGACAACAACGGTGAATCCCTGAACTCTCAACTAACCTCCTTCTTCTCTGAAAATGGAATTCTTCACTCAACCTCCGAACCGTACACTCCCCAACACAACCCCATTGCCAAATGTGCCAATCGCGCTTTAATTGAAGCTTCCAGGACCGTTATGTTGGACATGAAAATTCCTCTCATCATGTGGGACAAGA
Organism: Puccinia polysora; assembly: GCA_025617555.3. Classification (NCBI taxonomy): domain Eukaryota; kingdom Fungi; phylum Basidiomycota; class Pucciniomycetes; order Pucciniales; family Pucciniaceae; genus Puccinia; species Puccinia polysora. Next base: position 33,553,500 of record CM062627.1, read on the forward strand.
TAGTATCCAGCTGTTGTCTCTTATTGAATCTTATCCCCTCCAAACCCGACAAAGTTTCCCCTTACAAACTCTGGAAATCCTCAATTCCCAAGCTCTCGGTCATCAAAGTACTTGGCTCTAAGACCATCGTGCTTAATCACCAACAAAATCTCTCCAAGTTTGCCAAGAAGGGACTTGAAGGTATTTTAGTCGGATTTGACCTAGAATTGAACTCTTATTGGGTCTTCTGCCCCAAAGTTGGTGATGTCATCCGCTCAAAACATGTTAAAATTTTTGAAAACACTCCTTTCTCTTCCTCTTCTCTCCATCCCTCCGAGTCACCTTTTGATCCTCTTCTATCCTTAAATGAAACACTTACTGATCTCTTAAATTCCACCACTCCCGCAATCTCCTGTTCTCACCCCGATCAGATCCCTGAATCCTCTCCCTCTGCGTTTCCTGAACCCATATTAAATAACAATCCTCTTCCTTCCCCTTCTCCTCGCTCATCCAACCAATCATCCTCTGATTCCAACGTCAACGAGATAGCCCAGCATCTCATCGATCCGTCCACACGCACTTTACGTGATAGATCCACCCTCAAAGCTCCAAATTGATACGGTTTCCTAGCTTGTGCGGTTCCCAAAAGCTACCCCAAGGTTTTGAAATCAGACGATAAGGATCAATGGCTGGATTCAATGAAGACCAAAACCGACGGCATCAAGAGTTTTGACGTGTGGGAAGGCTGTCATTCTCTACCACTTGGCAAACGCGCTCTCTCCACCACCTGGGTTTACCGCCTCAAAGACGACCCCAGCGGAAATGGAACAATCTATAAATCTCGACTGTGTGTTCAAGGTTTCAAGCAACGGGAGTTCCTCGATTACGGAAAAACCTACGCTCCCACTGGTCTCATCACCACCCTACGTACCCTCCTCGTCTACTCTCTTCACCACAAGCTCAAGATCGTTCAAATGGATATCAAAGCTGCCTTCTTGCACGCTCCTTTGGAGGAAGAAACTTACATCAAATGCCCCAAGGGTTACGAATGCAAATTTCCCTACCTTAAATTGAAGAAGTCCCTTTACGGCCTCAAGCAAGCTCCCAAGAGCTGGTGCAATACCCTCAGGCGCTGGCTGCTCTCCCAAAACTTCAAATCCTCAGCCGCCAATCCTTGCCTTTTCATCAACCAATCCAAGTCTCTCTTTGTTTTTGTTTACGTTGACGATTTACTGATCATAGGTGAATCCAAAAATTTTAGATCCAGACTCAAAAATCAATTCCACATCTCTCACAAGGGCAATCTTACTAAAATCCTCGGAAATCTTGTCATAACTCGTGGCAATCTTCACTTCCTTCATCAACCCAAAAATATTGCCACCGCCCTCCAGGAGCTGGGTCTCAATGAATCTAAACCCATCACCACTCCAATGACCCCTAATATTAAGTTAATTCCCGCCTCGGAAGAAGATCATGCTAAATTCCTGCAACTTGATATCAATACCATTTGGCGACGGGATATTTGAACTTCATTGCCAGTCGCACCAGACCAGACCATTCATACGCAGTCTCCAACCTTTCACGTTTCAACAATCAACCCGGAATTTCCCACTGGGAACAGGCCAAGCACGTCTGGAGGTATGTTAACGCCACCCGTGACCTTGCCCTGCGCTTAACATCCCCAAACTTCAAATACAACATTGAATGCTTTAGAGACTCCGACGGTGGAGATGATCCAACCAGTAGAAGAAGCCACACAGGTTTCATAATCATGATTTACGGGAGCCCAGTTGCATGGCACAGCAAGCTACAGTCCACCATATCGCTCTCCTTGACCAAAGGAGAGCTCAAATCTCTGGTTCTTGCCACCCAAGAAAAGATTTGGCTCCAAAATCTTCTCCTTGACCTAAACCCTGAGTTGAAATTAACTCATTGCGCTTACATCGATAACAAAGCCCTCCACGACTTAGTCAACCTTGACTCTCATCACAACGCTCTGAAACACGTCAACATACACATCAAATGGCTGCGAGAAAAGAAAGACAAAGGAAATCTTCTCACCACTCCAATCACATCTGCGGAGATGCTCGCCGATTCCCTCACAAAGCCGGCCATCAAACCATCCGTGATCAATTTAACATCCAAAATCCTCAATCTTCCTTCTAGACACGGCGGTGTGTAGAAATAGTTGATCTCTGCGGCACTTCGACCGCGACACCCTGACACTGATGAGGTGTGGTGACTTCAATTCAAAATCCTCCAATTTGAATCTCGCTTGGTTTCCTCAAGTCCTATTGCTTTACTCTGAACAATCGGCCTCTCACTTTCCTCATTCCATCCAACCATTCCAATCTCCCGTTCTCATTCTCCACTTTCCCATTCTCATTTGCTCTCCTCCCATATTCTCTTTTGCTCTTCCTCCCATTCTACACCATTCTCCGATTCCCTCCAAATTCATATTTCATTCATTCATACGAATCTCAATAATCCTTTTGTCTCCATCCAATCCTCTCACCATCTCAATCAACTGGCCCATTATCTTTCACCAACATCTCCTAGCCTATCCAATCAACCATTTCTTTGATCTGTCTAGTTGTAAGATCTCCATCTGCTACTTTATTTTCTTTCATGGTTTTACACGCTCTTTTCCTTTCCTTGAATTTTATTTAGAAAAACTCACACTCATTAATCTGTATTTTGAAGTCTTCTGGTCTTGTTTCAAATTCAGTTCAATTAAACCTTCATGTCTTGGGTAGAATCTTTGGGAGAACTCAATGATGGAAACCACTTGAGTTCATGGGGCCTATCAAAGTTAGCAAAACCACCATTAGAAACCTGCCATTTTTAATGGGGGGGGGGTGTTCTGAAATACACATACCCCCTAACTGGTTTATTTCAAAAATGGCCCATTTCAAACATCAAAGCTGCCATTTATGAACCATCCATCTCATGCAAAACCCCCATCCACACCAACCAGATTTGAGCACTACTGGGATCTTCCTGGTTTCACCAATTGAATTGTTGGGATGAAGACTAGCTCCCCACCAACCTTCTCCTCCTCCTCCTCCTCCACCGCCATCTGCTCCCAATCAATTGCCGTGAATTCACCCCTTCTCCTCTGCTGCCGTCTGCAATGAAAAAATTGTGGTGACTGCCCCCCCTCCTCCTCTACCGTGACCAGAAATCTATTGATTGATTGCCGGCAGCCTCCTCCTCCTCCTCTGCGGCCACCCAAAATTGATCCATTGATTGTGGGCAGCCTCATCCTCCGCTGCCACCGGAAATCAAACAATTAATTGCAGGTGGCCTCCTCCTCCTCAACCTCCTCCTCTGCCACCGCCGCTAGTGATTTTTTGCAGTGAGTGCCCCCTCCTCCTCCCCCTTTTCCTGAGAATAATTTTTTTGTTTCTTTAGGGGTTGCTTTTGGTTTCAAGTAAGTCTTTTATTTTATTTTATTTTATTTTATTTTATTTTTTTTATTTTATTTTATTTTATTTTATTTTTTTTATTTTATTTTATTTTATTTTATTTTATTTTATTTTATTTTATTTTATTTTATTTTATTTTATTTTATTTTATTTTATTTTATTTTATTTTATTTTATTTTATTTTATTTTATTTTATTTTATTTTATTTTATTTTATTTTATTTTATTTTATTTTATTTTATTTTATTTTATTTTATTTTATTTTATTTTATTTTATTTAATTTTATTTAATTTTATTTAATTTTATTTTATTTTATTTTATTTTATTTTCTTTTCTTTTCTTTTCTTTTCTTTTCTTTTCTTTTCTTTTCTTTTCTTTTCTTTTCTTTTCTTTTCTTTTCTTTTCTTTTCTTTTCTTTTCTTTTCTTTTCTTTTCTTTTTTTCTTTTCTTTTCTTTTCTTTTCTTTTCTTTTCTTTTCTTTTCTTTTCTTTTCTTTTCTTTTCTTTTCTTTTCTTTTCTTTTCTTTTCTTTTCTTTTCTTTTCTTTTCTTTTCTTTTCTTTTCTTTTCTTTTCTTTTCTTTTCTTTTCTTTTCTTTTCTTTTCTTTTCTTTTCTTTTCTTTTCTTTTCTTTTCTTTTTTTCTTGTTTGATTGGATTGTGTGGTATGTTGTGTGGGAACTTCATGCCATTTTTTTTTGCTTTTGGTTTAAGACTACATTTTTTTTATTTTTTATTTTCATCCCAGCCCCGGTCACCAATAATCATCACATGGCTGACCATTATTTTTGTTTGTTTATGGTTGGGATCATCAACAGGTATATTTTTTTTATGTTTTTTTTTTAAAAAATTTTTTGATCATCCAAGTTGATGATAAGGTGACTAATGACAGTTTTGTTTTTTTTGGCTTTGATTAAAGGTTTTGTGTAAATTGTTTCCATTTTTTTTTTGAAACTATTCAAGGCAACCTCACATTTGAACACTTGTTATTTCCACACCCTTCCTTTTTCTGCAACCCCCAATTCTTCTTCAATTACCCTCAAAATGTCATACTAAAATGGATTACATTCTTGATCCCACACCAATTGAAGTATTTGGATGGGAGGGAACCAGATAAGATGATATGATTTGATAAAAATAAACAGACAGGGAAAGAATAGGGCTTGCAATCTTCAAAATTCAATAAAAAAATTGAATCCCTTCTTGATCCTCACCCCAATTGAAGTATTTCATGGGAGGGAACAAGATGGGAGGAGATGATTTGAAAAAAATACAGAGAAATTGCCAGAATAGGGCTTGTAAGGATTGGCTAAAGGGGAAATATTGGCCTTCTTTCCAAATATTTGATCCATTTCAACATAAAAAAGACAAATCAAGTACAAATTGTCAACCACCAAGTTGATTCTCTTGGTTTTATATGAGTTGGTGATACCAAAGCCAGTGGAAATTGACATCAAGTGGGCCTTTTTGTACTTGGCTTGATTGTTCTTGAATCACTCCTGCATCTGTTTGGAAGAAAGATCCAGCCTACCTTTTGTTTTATTCTTCAGTTAATTGGCCATCAGAATATAACCATTAACCTTAGAGGATGGAGGTTTGCCAACTTGTGTTTTGTTGTCAGATCCAAAGCAAGCATCATAGTTGGAGGGAATTTTGAGCCAGTTGACCAGGATGATGTGATCTGGTCTCTTGAGCTGAATTGAGCCTTTGGAAGCTGATGGGGGAGGATTGTTTGATGTAGAGTTACTTGGGGATGTTTGATTTGGTCCATTGGATTTTTGTGTGGACTTGCAGGGGGAGGTTTTATGAGGGGCCATCTGAAAAGAGTAAGAGGGATGAAGGGATGAAGCAATGAGTGTTAGGATGTGATGAAAGAAATAAAGTGATGAGAGTGAAGAGTGATGAAGTGAAAAGGGCAATAAAGCAAGGGGAGTTAGGATGTGATGGAAGCAATAAATTGATGAGAGAAATGAAGCACTGAGGATAGAAATGAAGAGATGAGTGTGACTAAGTGACAATAGAAATAAAGCAATGAGAGTCAGGATTTGATGAAAGCAATAAAGTCATAAGAGCAATGAAGAAATGAGGATAGCAATGAAGAGATGAGAGAAATGAAGTGAAAAGAGAAATAAAGAAATGAGAGTTAGGATGTGATGAAAGTGATAAAGTGATGAGAGTGATGAAGCAATGAGGCTATCAATCAAGAGATGAGAGCCATGAATCAATTTTTTTGATGAGGTTGGAGGTAAAACTTTACTAATGAGTTGGAGGTTGAATCCAGGGGTGATGATTTGGAATGATGGTTTGAGTCAGTGAAAGCCTGTAAATAATTTATTTGAAAAAAATTCATTTTCAGGTAAATCTGACACGTCTGATGTGAAATAATTGGGTTTTTTTATTTTTAATTGTGGGTTTGAAATGGATGATTTGGGTTGAAACCTGCCATTAAAAATGAAGGGTTTGCTTAAATTTGATACACCCTGAGGTTACATTTAAAAGGAAAATAAACATCATTTTTTGTTGCAAGAGATTCAAATCTGACCTCAGATTTTAAAAAAACTTTATGAAGCAAGAGAAAATCAAGAAGAATTATAATAATTAATTTTGGTTAATTTTAAATTCATGGCTCATTGAGCCATGCACATGGTTTAAAATGGGCCGTGTGGCACGGCGCACAATCAAATTGGAGCCATTTACAGCTCCCCACGGCTCACCCAACCCGTTCTGCTGCCGTGTGGACTTCCACAGGGCATCAGACTGCGGTGAGAAAAAAAAAGGAATGAAAGGGTAATTACACAACCCATGAACTAAATAAACCTTCCAAAAAAAAAAAGAAATCAACCAAAAAATCAAAGAATGTTCATTTTTTGGTTAAAAAAAAAACAAAAAAATGAATAAAAAAAAACTGGTAGTATCCAATGGAATAGCCCTAAAGTAAAAAGAACCAAAAAAACACAAGTAATTGACCAGCCCTAAAGTAAAAGTGCCCAAAAAAATACAAGTCTTTTGAAAAGCCTTAAAGTAAAAGTGCCCAACAAAATACAAGTATTTTGACAATCCCTGAAGTAAAAACACCAAAAAAAACAAGTTCAAATTGTGTTAAGCTGATCCCATCCCAAGCTTAACATAAGTTAAGCTTGTGATGGAATCAGAAAAACACAAGTTGAACTGACTTATCATTGAACTCTCATTCAAAACACTCAATATAATGATGTTAACTCAAAACACTCAACATAATGATGTTCAAAATGTGATAACTCTTTATATTAATAGAACTTGTTAGCTGCATTAGAATTAAAATTTATATGAAACCCAATGATGAAATGAAGTCAAACTCTATTACAATCTAGAATACATTTGCAGTTGATCTTTGAGATGATCAACCCAACCAGACGCTTTTTGAGAAATCAAGGAATGTGTTTTTGCCACAATGGGCGGGATTGGAATCATTTCTCCCTCAAGTACTAATAGAACCCAGTGGTTATTGTTTAAAAAGGAAATGAAGATTGGATCTGATTGATCAGTAACACAATTTTTCATTGGAGTATAAGTATCACATGACTCCAATGAAATGAAAGATATAGGTTTGGAATATGTGTCTGCTATGATTTGACCCATGTCCAATTTAGCCAGCCATTTTTAGGAGGGAATCTTTTCATTGATGTCTTCAACATCAAGTCTTTATTTAATCTTTTCAACCTCCTTTGCAACACCAAGAATCTTAATGTAGCATGCTTTATGTGTCTCTAATGTTTCAATCATTTCCTTCCTAACTTTAAACCAACCATGTTCTTCATAAACAAGAGATTTAGCAATGACTCTAAATCCGCAATTCCCATTCCCAATTGAATCCCAAACCCCACCCAAGAGCTTATGGAATTTCTTGGGTATTTTATTGAGGTATTTAACGTTTGGTTCCCATCATTAAAACTAACTTAGTATTCATTTCTTTAATTGGATCAATGAAATGAAAACTCACCAAAGATGATATTCTGGTTGAGCTTTTCTCCATGTTCTCTTCCTCTTAAGAGGATTCTTATTACAAATTAAACAATTCAAATTAACTTTCAGTCTCTTCCTCTGTACTTTGAAATTCTGATTCAGATTCTGTCAACTTTGACTAAAAATTCATCATGAGTTAGTAACAAAGCTCATTAAAACCAAAAAATGAACATATCTCAAAGGAAAAGACTTACAATCTTTCATCTTTTCTTGTTTGGAGCCCTTCTAGTTCCTTTTCTTCCCTTGAGTTGTTTTTCAACAAGCTCAAACTGAGATGGTTCTTGCGGCGTATCTGTTGATTTTGGCTGGCCCCTACTTGATCATAAGACTTCAGGTTCAAGTATTGGCTTTGATTGATATTTTGTAATCTTCTGAATGATATAATTCAATAGTCTGCTTTGCTCATGATCTGGAGATTCCAAGATCATTGCATCAACTTTTTCACATAACTGAGTAATGATTAGCATTTCATTGACATTTCACTGGAAAAATTCAAAAGGATCAACCATTAGTGAATCAGTTAAACAAAAAGCATTAATCAAATAGTGATTTGAACAATCCCACTTGAACAATCCAACTTAAGAAAACTTGCAGAACTAGAACTTCAAGGGTCATATTCCAACCTCCACTGAGGATGAACATCTTCAGGTACCATGGATCCTCTGAATGCTAGATGGTCACCTATTTAGTGGGAACAGGGCAAACCCATAGTCTTGAAATATCACTTGGTGCAGACTTTGCCATCATGATCATGTTTGGACTTCTCAAATTGTTCCCTAACAAGATGGATTGCCTCTAAAGACAATCTGTAACCCAATGGTAACAGTTCAGGGGGAAGAACTGTCCCTAACTTAATTTGAGAGTTATAAAGTGATGCATGAACTGAATTAATTTGATTTGAAACTGTTCCTTCAAGGCTTCTCCAAACAGTTTTCAAGGAATTGTTTGAGAGTTGCATGGGCCCCTTCAACCCAAGAAGTTGTTTTGTTTCCAGAATAAGGGTTTAAAACAAGTCCACGCTGTTACAAACGTCTCTTTGATAAGGAAAATGTTATTTTCCATATACTCAAGTACATCCTCATAGTCTTTCAAGAAACACTTTACAAGTCAAAAGGTCAGAACCCAAAACTAGGAATAATAAGAAGCATTAATTCAAAACTACTCTGAATTCTGCATCATTGACCTCCGCCTCCTCCTTGGTCTTTGAGGCCCCATACTTTTCCCACGGATTCATAAAGATTTTCAATCCTTAAAAGTCATTAACATAGCGCACTTTACAGTTTTCTTGTATTTTTTTAGACAAGTGCCAAGTGCAACATTGTCTTGATGACTCAGGGAAACAAGTTTCAATTGCAAAAATCAGAGCTTTTTCACGGGCCGTCACAAAGACTTTTTGAAGTCTCTCAGGATCATAAGCCAACTCCTTTGATGCATTTACAGACCAACTGTAGAACTCAAACGTTTCTTTTGTTATAAAAACAAGAGCTTTTGTGAAAGTTTTCCAATTTGATGTCATTCCTACAACATGCAATAGTGGGGTTTTGTACTTATTTGTTTTATAAGTACAATCCAACATAGCAATATGATGGAATTTTTTTGAAAGCTTTACTGCCTCTGGATGTGCTAATTACAGGGCCTCCAAGTCACCCTTTCCACTGAACATTGACCGGTGAATCCAACTTGTTTCTTCAAGCTGCTCACAGAGTACCTCCATAAAACTGTTTCCCTTTAGTTCTGCAAGTGTTACCTTCCGCTTAGTGTTAAAGATTGTTTGGTCATCAACATAATCCCACCCGTCAATCTTGCTCAATTTTCTCTTCATTTATAACGTATTGAGCCCGTCATTCATGCCTTCTACTAGATTTTCTAAGGCCACCCCCAAGATTCTCCTCAGTTGAGGATGCACAGAGGGATATTCAGATGGTTGATGTTTATGTTTGGTTTCTTTGTAGGAGAGGCGCCACAAGGGGTCTGCCTTTTTTTCAACTTGCATGGATTAAAAAATTTCACCCAACCTTCCTTGTGTGAGTTTTTCCAGACCGTTTGGTAAGAAGACTTCCTGAATAGGAACCATGTCTATCACAGGCTAAATCCACATGTTGGTCACGCTTTGAGTTGAAAACTGTTAAAGCGTAACCATGCTTCATTGTCCATGTTTGAAAATAGTTTTGTGCCTATTCCCTAGTAGGAAAAGAACTCAAGGGAGGTGGGTCAAGTGGATCTGCCATAGTTACATAGTTATATTGATGGCATTCACTCCATCAGTTTCAATCAGATTAAATATGGCAAAGACCAGTAACATAAAATTTTACTCACCACCAGCAGTCATGTCCATTTGTGAAACATTTTGTTCCTCAATCATCACCCTTGATGAGGATGCAATTGGGGCTTCCAATGTTTCATTACCCAAATCCTTTTTTTCTTTTTCCAAAGATTTGTTGATGGCACTATCAATGTAGAACTTCCACACAGCCATTTCAGAAGAAGGAGGACTTGCCACTGTTCCCATGTAAAAAAATGCAATGGTATACTTCAGTATTCAATCCAACTTTCAATTGACCAAACAAATTTTGCTCACTTTCATGTTGAGAAAGAATTGTTTGCAGATTTTTATATGATATATGATTATTCACTTCAAAATCACTTGGGTTTTGCTTTAATGTCTCTTTGGGATTGCTAGGTGTGGAACAACAGTCCCACAAAGTATGCGTTAATCCCAAATTTGGGTTGACAGAACCCAAGTGTGGTCTGGGGGGTGCCCAAAATTCTGGCACGGCTTCCGGGGGGTTGTGCACCCCCAAACATGGCCAATTTGAGCTGTGTACGGGGGTTAAACAGCTCCTACACAACCCCCCTGGGGTTCCGTGTGTTTGAAACGGCCCTTTGTAGTTGTCTTTGGGCCCCCACCGCTCATTTGAGCCGTGTAGGGCCCTACACAACTACCACACGGTTGGAGCCATGAATTTAACATCACCCTTAATTTTCTTCACAAATAATGGAAAATTTCCAATTTGATTTCAATAACTTTGTGAAAAAAATAAAAAAATATAAACAAATTCTACATATACCAATTTTATGTTGGCAACTCAACTGGTCTGAGTTGTTTTAACAAAGAATATAATCAATTAAATAAATAAATCATAAAAAATATCAAAAACTTATTTATTTGAAGAAAATTCAAGATTTCTGATGGAATCTAAATAAAATTGTACCAAAAATAAGTATAAAATAGAAAAATCATAAATATATCTATTTCATGAGGTTACTTGAGATATTTTTGAATTATTCAACAAAAGCTTCATCAGGTACCAGAACAAAAAAATTAACTGTAAAAAATTCATTCATTTCAATAAGAATAAATTTATTTATTTCAATGAGAATTGATATTTCCAGTGGTATTTAAATACCTTATATAAAAAATCAAAAGAAATATAAAAATGCTATATATGACTATTTTATAAAAGAATCAAAATATTTGAAATATTCTAACAAAGAAATTATCAAGTAACATAATCATCATGATAAAATGAGAAATTGATTTATTTGAATAAAAACTGGTATTTCTCATGGAATTAAAATATCTTTACTAAAAATATAACAATAGGGTTTATCAAAGTTAGCCAAACCTGCCATTTTGTAATGGCAGGTTTCAACCCAAATCTTCCATTCCAAACCGGCCATTAAAAATCAAAAAAACACACTTATTTCAGATCAGATGTGTCAAAGTTAATGGGAAATAAGTGGGTTTTTTCAAGTACAGTATATATCAGTACCCACAGCATCAACCACACCCTGCACCACACCATCCATCCCTTGCTTCCCACTTCAATCCAACTCTGACCTCCTCAGATATATCATCATCCTCACTGCTCATACTTGCTATCCACTTCCATTCAACTCCAACCTCCTTGGACATCTCATCATCCTTACTGCTCATAATTGCTTCCCACTTCCATCCGACTCCAACCTCCTTAGAAATCTCATCATCCTCACTGCTCATCCTTGCTTCCCACTTCCATCCAACTCCAACCTCCTCAGATATCTAATTGTACTCACTGATCATCAAACTGTCCTCTGAAAACTCACCTTATCAAAATGGACCCTCAGAGATCCAAAACAAAATACCTCCTAACTAAACAAATATACCTAAGAAATCAAACAACAAACAATCCTCCTCCCTCAGCTTCCAAATCATCTGGCCAACCCAAGCAAGAACATCACCTAATCCTGGTCAACTGGCTCATATTTGCTTCAAAACATGCTGCTTTCTTTGAGTCCAATATATAAAAAGAGTTGGTTTCCCCCCATCTTCAAAGGTAAATGCTTATCTCCTTATGGCCAGTGAGCTCAAGAAAAAAAAAATTTAAGCTGGAATTTTCTTCAAAGCAAAAGTGGGAGCAATTCAAGAACAACTGGGACAAGTACACAGAAGCCCACTCCATGCCCATCTCAACTGGGTTTGACATAACTGATGCCAATAAAGCCAAAGAGATAAACTCTGTGCTCAGGAAATTGGATTTGATCTGCCCTTTTGACAACCACATGGATGAAATATTTGGTAAAAAAGAAAATATCACCCCTCTGTCTGAGTTTGATGCTCAAACAGCAGAGTAAACTGATATGGAGCCAATTTGCAATGATACTCAGCCTAGTGAACCAATAAAATTGGCCACCATCAGAGCCATCATCAGCCACCAATAATGATGTTGAAAAAATTAAAGCTCAATCATCCCCAATCAAGTCCACAAGAATCTCAAACAATTTCCCGGATCCATCATTTCCTAGCTTGGATGAAATCAACAATACCACCAACTTGGGGGAAGAATGTCCCAATTCAAAATCCAAACATACCCATCTCACTTCAAGTAAGTATGGGTTTTCTTTTCTTGAATAGTGAATTATAACTGATTTCATATGAAAAGAATCATCCTTTCCTTGGAAAAAACAAAAAGCTTAAGCCAATGGGGCCTCCTAAATCAACTTTAAATCTTAGTGAAGACAGTCAACTTCCATCAACCTCAGCCAAGGGAAAGTGCAAGGCTTCAATGAACATCAACCCCAAAAGTGATCAAAAGAGGAGACAAACTTCTAGCTTTAGAGGCTTTGAAGAAAACATTGAGAAGCAAAATTCAAGTCAGAAAAATAAATTGGATGGCTAAATCTTCCCAAAAATTCAAAAAAAATTGATTTATTGAATTTGAAAAATGGTGAAAAATCTTGTTGAAAGCAAGAAACTTCACTTTGAGAGGGAGAAGTGGGAGCATAATATGGAAATTGAAGAGAATAAACAGAGATCAGATCTTATAGCTTAGGAGAAACAAATAGAGGCAGAGGTAGCAGCGCAACAGAAGAAGATTGATTCTGAAAGGAATATGAAAAAATATGAGTTGGATTTTCAGAAAGAGGAAAAGGACAGGTTTTCATTGGAAATTTTCTATGTAATTAGTGGTTGACCAATGACAGAGATTGAAATAATTTCTCAGATGTTTGGCTTGTAAATGTGTTTGAATATATTGCTATGCATTCACAAAAAAATTCAAATTAAATTATTTACAGGAATTTTTTATCTGTTCTTCATATCCACTAATGTTTGAGAATGTTGAAGTTACATCAAGATATTTCTGGAATGCTAGTGCCATTTGCTTTTGGATATTTGACAAGAGAAGCCTGTTTGTTTAAAATTTTTGGTACACCAATAGTAACTGATTCACAAATGAGCCCAAAAAATAAAAAATTACATAAATAAAGCAGGGTGTAAAATCCAAGGATTGTACTTAATCACTCTTCCAATGGCCGTGATCCTGATTGTATAATCAAGTCAAAAGACACCATAGGGAAGATGAAGCAGGGGAAAAATCCAAGGATTGGAATAAATCAATCCCCCAATGACCGTGATACTGATTGTATAATCTAGTTGACAGAAACCATAGGCAAGATGAAGCAGGGGGAAAATTCAAGGATTGGAATGAATAAATCCCAAAATGGCCATGATCCTGATTGTATAATCAAGTTGACAGACACCATAGGGAAGATGAAGCAAGGGGGAAATCCAAGGAAGAAATGGGCCTAATGTCACTCACCATTTTTTGGTTCCAGGATGCAACATATTTCTAATAGGCCTTTGGGCAACATATTGCTAATAGGCCTTGGAGAGGATGGTGGAAATAATAGTGGCAAGGAGGGCAGTGATGGGAGGGGGAAGATGGTGCCATTGCTTTGGCCAAAAAAGAAGGGAGGGGGGTGGGGGGGGGGGGGGGGGGGGGGGGAGGTTCATCAGTCAGGCCTGGTTGTTTGCTTGGTTTGCATTGGTTGGGTGTGCTTGGTTGAGGATGGGGGGGGTGGGTCAGCTTGCTTGATCAAGGATGGGGGGGGGGCTGGGTTGCTTGGTAAATGATGGGGGGGGCTGAGTTGCTCAGTCAAGGATGGGGGGGGGGCTGAGTTTCTCAGTCAAGGAGGGGGGGGGCAGGTTGTTTGGTCAGGCATGCTTGGCCATGGAGGGGGAAGGAGGAAAGATTTTTTGGTTGGGTACCCCTTGGCCAAGGAGGAGGAGGGGGCTGGGTGGTTTGGTTGGGTGTGCTTGAGGGATGGGGGGGGGGTTTGCTTTGTTTGTCCAGAAATGGGGGGGGGCTGTGTTGTGCTTGGTCAAGGATATTGGGGGGGGCTTTTTTGCTTGGTTGAGGAGGGGGGGTGGGAGGGTTGTCTGTTCAAGGATGGGGGGGCGTTCTTGGCAAAAGAGGGGGGGAGCTGGGTCAATTGGTTGAAAAAAGGGGGGGGGATGGGTTGCTTGGCCAATGTTGGTTGGGCCTGCTTGGCCAAGGATGGGGGGGGGGGTTGTTGCTTGGGTGTTGGCCATGGATGGAGGGGGGGCCATGTGGGGGTCTGGTGGGCCAAGGAGGAAGGAGCCAAAGGGGGAGATACAGTTGGCCAAGAAGGGAGGAAGGAAGGGTGTTGGTTAGGAGCAGAGAAAGCAGGGGCCAGAGGAACAAGGCCAGTTGGGGGGCCATAAGTGGTAAGCACAAGCACAACAAGGGGGGAGGGAATACCTGGGTGGGCTGGAATCATAGATGGGAGATGAAAGGGGGGGTTTTGGCAAGGCAATCAAGAAGGGAGTTGAGGTAAGGAAACTGACCTGGAGATTGAGACAGTGATGGTGGGTAGGGGGGTGTGGTGAGGTTGTTGTTAGAGGGGAGGAGGAGGACAAGGGTGAGTGGTTGAGTCTAATGAGTGGGAGAGGAGGAGGAGGGTGAGTGGTTGAGTCCAATGAATGGTAGAGGAGGAGGAGGAGGAGCATGATGGTGGGGGTGACTGGGTTCCACTTGTGGGTGACTGAAAAGATCAAGTCAGTCAGTGTGGGATGAAAAAAAATGAAAAAAAACATACATACTAGTGTGTTTTTCTCTTCACCAAGTCTAAAATCAGACCATTGGGTTGCATTGGGGATTCTAAGATTCATTCTGGAAGACAGGATGGTTCTCAACCATGTTCAAAAGATTCATGAATGATGCTAAAGAAGTTCAAAAGACTTTATGGAAGCTTAATTAAGAGAGTAGATGGAGCTTCTGCTGTTGTAGAGACTACTTTGGGATTGGGTAAATTTTAGCAAATTGCTTTCTGGCAGTAACTTGAGGGGGAATTTAGTACTACAACTATTGATAAGATAGAGGAATACTAAGGGTGGGTTTGAATTTACTGCCCCTCTGAGTACTATAGTAAGTCTCACAACAATAAAGGAAAAGAGATTTGTGGCTGATTTTTTGGACAGAGTTGCTACTATAGTGGTCTCTATCAGACCTAGGATAAATTTGTTCAAGATTGATTAGGAACAAGTGGTGGAAAAGGTGGGTGAGTTTGAGGATAGACTCTGATTAAGGGAAGAATCCTATTTCTAGTCTTTCCTTTATCTACTCTTTCATTTATCTAGTCTTTCCTTTATCTAGTCTTATCCTTTATGTATTTTATCTTATTTTATTGGTGACTTATGGATAATTCTTCAATGCTACAGGTGTTGATTGATAAGTTTGAAATGGCTGAGCCTATAATTGATAACTGATGATGGATGATGATGGATGAATGGTGGTGGATGATGATGGTCAAGGTGGTGATGATGATGGATGGTGATGATGAGGGTTTATGATGATCAATGGATGGTGATGGTGATGGTGATGGTCAAGGTATGTGGTATTGGTTGATGATGGTGGTGGATGGTGGTGATGATGGTAAAGGTGAATGGTAATGGATGGTGATGATGGTGGTGGATGGTGATGAAGATGCTCAAGGTGTATGGTATTGGATAATGATGGTGGTGGTGGATGGTGGTCAAGGTATGTGGTAATGGTTGATGATGATGATGGTGGTGGTGGATGGTGATGAAGATGGTAAAGGTTTATGCTAATGGTTGATGATTATGGTGGTGGTGGATGAATGATGATGGTGGTGATGGATGGTGGTCAAGGTATGTGCTAATGGTTGATTATGATGATGGTGGTGGATGGTGGTCAAGGTATGTGGTAATGGTTGGTGATGGTGGTGATGGATGGTGATGGTGGTGATGGATGATGATGATTGATGGAAGGGTTGTTGATAAACATAAGGGTTGATCATTGTTGGTAATGGCTGATATCCTTTAAAAGGATTTAATATCTTTTATAAGTTTTAATATCTTTTATGAGTGGTTAATATCCTTTATAAGGGGTGGCCACCCCAGGCTGGGTGCCTGGGGGGATGAGGGGAAAAATGGCTGGAGGGAGGCCCTCTATATACACATCAGGGGATGTTCCACCTGTCACAAAATCTGTGATGGGTGGTGAAAGCTGTTTCTGGCTGACTTGTGGTTTTAGGTTTATGGACTGGTTGAAGTTGTGGAAAAAAAGAGAGGTGCACTCTGAAAGTTGTCCCTAAGTTCCGGAATTAATGGTCCTAGCATCTGTAAGGATAAGGATGCACCCCTTTAGAGAGAGAGAGAGAGAGAGAGAGGAGAGAGAGAGAGGAGAGAGAGAGAGAGAGAGAGAGAGAGAGAGAGAGAGAGAGAGAGAGAGAGAGAGAGAGAGAGAGAGAGAGAGAGGAGAGAGAGAGAGAGAGAGAGAGAGAGAGAGAGAGAGAGAGAGAGAGAGAGAGAGAGTAAAGAGATGAAATTCCTTCTTTTTCTTTCCCTTCTGTGATTTTGTCCCTCCCTTCTTATTCTCTGGAACGTCCAAGCTGGGGTTGAGAGCGCGGGCTTTATGACCACACTCTCCACCTTAACCCAAGTACAAGCGCAATGACAGCCCAAAAACAAACAGAAAAGAAACTCTAAAAACGAGAAACCTAGCCTAACCCTAGCCCTTTTCCAATACAACAACCACCCTAAACCCCGCCTAATGTTACACACACCCAGTTTTTTCCTTCTCATGATGCAGCCCTCCGCCACGCCCTACTTGCAGCCGCCCGCATTGTCTGTATCCGCCCAGCGCGCCCCATGATTTCCTTCCCCCATTGGTCAGCCTGCGCTTGCGCGCGCCTGCCCCACTCCCATAGCCCCAATTTCCCCACTCTAACTTCCTGGACTAACTGCCCCGCAAACCTGGTTAGGCTGGCTTCATCCTTGGGTCCATAGTGTCTGAGTGGTCCATGGCCCACCACATTTGATTGAGCCTGACCTGCGCCTGGTATGCTGAGCCCCGCGGAGCCTACTTCTGAGACAGCAGAAATAACTGCTGAGACCGCGCACCTCCAAAATGCTGAGCCTGACCTACCAAATGCTGAGAGCACCAGCTGCAGCACAGTTACCAATCCAAAGCTATATAATGACACCACAACGTGTGGGTGGCACAGTTGAACTGCTGTGCTGGAATATCCATAGGTTTCCAGCAGGGGTGACTTGTGGTTAAGGCTTTGCTGGAAAAATAAATAATCCCTTCTGGTATTTCCATGTGTATTTCATAGATATGTGACACCTGATTGGGATATTGGTAGGCCGGGGTTGATTTGAGCTGTGTCTTCCAATCCATGAGAGATAGAGGGGTACTTTGTCTGGGTGAATATAGGTTATTTTTGGTGTAAAATCCATTTCTGAGTTTATTTTTAGGATGGAGATTATATTTATAATAGAAAATTCAGTCTTATGGCTACAGGTAAGGTTTGGAATACCACACCGTTTGTACATATGATGTTGAAATTAATGTTTTTTGGGGATTAAGTAGCTGTGTTACAATAGAGAATTCAAGCATAACAATTTTGATTTAAGATCAGATGCTGAATTGGATTCAAATAGTAATCAAATTTCATTCAGCTTGATTCCGTTTTCCACTAGCTTCCTCAAGTTCATTTTTGACATGCTGAGAAGTGAAGAGTTTGGGGAGGGGTGGTGTTTGTGTTTTGAAGTGATGAAGAGGTGTATGGTGTGCTGGTATAAGATTTTGGTTCTGATATGGATGATGTGAAGGTTTGGATGGGTGTTTTGAATGTTGATGGATGGTGGATAGATGATGATGCATAAATGGCAGATTCAATGTTTGAAATATGCCTTCTTGAAATACACCAGGTCAGGGGTAAGTGTATTTCAGAAACAAACCATTGAAAATTGCAGATTTAATCAAAAGTAAATGGCTGGTTTCTAAAGGCCAATTTGCAAATTTGATACACCCTAATATAAAAGAATGCAAAATAGAGATAATGGAAGAGCAGAATTGAAATACCATAAGAAATAAAAAAGAAACTGAACCAAGTGGAAGAATAATCAAACAAACATCAAAAATTGATTTATTCATGCACAAATTTAAATTCCTGATGGAATGTAAACATTAATGTTAAAAAAATCAAATAAAAAATGGGAAAACTTTAAATTAAAATTTAAAATGGGAAGAATCAAAGTTTTATGAAATTTACCAACAAAAAATCAATGAGTTACAAGAATAATGCAGAAAAAGAATAATATGGACAATATCAAATTTCCATTTCTCTGAATAAAATTTAATTTTTCTGATAAAATGTACATGAATTTTTGTCAAATTCAAAAACTAACACAAATTTGCTAAATATGCCTATCTTGGTAGAGGGATTCAAATACTTCTCAAACTTAAAACAAGGAGTTTTCAAATTGTGAGAAAAGTCAGAAATATTGATTTGTTCTTATCCAAAGAAATCTTTTTTTCATATTTCATTCATTATTTTTGTGGAAATTATTTTTCTCATGGGAAAAATCCTTTGAATCACAGATGGTGACATCCGTGCGCCATCAGGACCTATTTTTCAAAAGTTTGAAATTGATCCTGTGCTAAACTATTTTCAATTGTTTGATAACCTGAGTTCAATTGTTATGGGAAAACCTGAAGAATTCAATGTGGGGCTGTTAAAGTCCTTGGTCAACAATGCAAAAAAATATGTTGCTAAGTCAAGTTTTAAGCCAAAACTCTTACAGTCCAGCCATGATCAACAAAATTGGAAGAAACCTCACATGAAATTTCAAGATTTTAGCATTTGGGAAAGGAAATTAACAGCAAAAGTTGGGTCAGGACAGCACCAAAAAGATCAAAAATTGGAAGTTGTTTATTTTGAGAAGTGCTCATTATGATAGTTGGATGGACTAAAGGTGATATTATGTTTATATTCCAAGTCCCTAGGCTCAGAATCTGAATTTCATATTTCAGAGGAGGAGACTGAAAGAAAATTAGGCTGCCTTAATTTGGAATTGGAACATTTTTCTGAGGAAGAAGACGTGCAGGAGAATTCAACCAGAAGCTCATCTTTGGTGATTATTAATTCGAATGATTGATAAGTGAGTTTTGATTAAGTAGGGACCAAAATTAAAATACCACAATCAAATACCTGAGAACTCACATGAGTTCTGGGGTGGGGTTTGGGATCCTGTTGGTGATGTTAATTGCAGATTTGGAGTCCTTTCCCCATCACATAGGCACAATGAAAACAGATGATTTAAATTCAAAAAAGAAATGATATAAACATTGAGGCAATATAAGGCATGATATGTTAAGATACTTGGTGGTATCAAATGTTAAAATACGTATGCACTTACAAATGTGCTACGTATGAGTGTAATCCAAATGGGATGCACATGTGGGCCTCTGCGGCCCATTGGATACTCACATGGACCATACGGGCCTGTGTGGATGTCACGGATTTGGGGAAACTGGCCTCAAAACACGTGGAACAGGCCTATTGGTACACGGGCCCTAACAGGCCCAGTGGGGTATATGGGCATAAACAGCCAGACGGGCTTGTATGGGCATAATTGGGCCCAAGGTTGGTTTTGGACATACTTGGCCAGACGGGCTGGCCCGCCATTGCAAGGGGGAGGTGGGGGCAGCTGGTAGCCACCAGCTTGCTGCCCAGGCCGGTTGCATCAAGGCAAACGGCAGTGGGGGGGAATTGATCACCCTCCAACCAGCCCTAGTTGCTAGGGCAAAGACAAGGTGGCTGGTTGCAACAAAGAAACCAGCGGTGGGGCGGACCTGGCCACCCCTCCACCATTGAAGCAAAGAGTGGCAAGGGGTGCTCTCCCCCCCCCTTTACCAAGGGGGAGGAGCAACGGGCTGGAGGGGATTTGACCAACCCCCAGCCCACCTACTTATGACAACGCCATGGGGGTATTGACCCCCAGGGCCCTTGGTAGGGGGATTTAACCGCCCCCTCCGGGAATTTGAGAGAAAGAGGGGGGGCGGCATGTTGGCCAGTTACACCCCCCCCCCCAGGTGAGATTTTGGTCGGACTCAGGTGAGTCCTGGGTCCCACCTGGCCCATATGAGGGCCAGGGCTGTGGCAAGTGTTAAGATAGGTAACAGGGCTGGTTGTAACGTACAACCAGCCAGGGATTGAACAGCACAGGGGCTGGTTCAGCCCCGTAACGGTGGAAACACCAGAAAGGATGGGAATAGGCTGGTTGTAAGGATACAGGGACTGACGCCATGCGGGCTGATATAGTCCAAACCAAGTAACAAGGCCTGTAGAGCCTGTAGAGCTCTTTTGGGGCGGAAAAATTTCCTTTTGGCTTGTTGTATCATGGGCTCACAAGAGGCCAATCTTTTTTACTTAAGGAGCTCTTCTCCCTGCTGTTTTCCATCATTCATTCATCATCCAATCAAATTCATCCCCAATATCATCCAATGTTTTGCCCCATTGTGAGAGCCAATGAGCAATTATTGACACAAGGTGTCCAGCATTTATTTTTCTTCAAATACTGCTCATTTTCCTAAGCTAATTGCTGGCCATAATTATAACAAATTATCAGTACCAACATCATCATTACTTCCAAGCCATCTAGACCCTTATACCTTACTCTGGAGAACCTCAAAGACCTCAAGTTTTCCAAGAAGATGTCCTATATCCCTGATTTTAGCTCCACCAAGATAGTTCTGAACAGTCAGAATTATAATGTTTGGGCTGTCCTTATGGATGGTGAGCTGGATAACATTGTTTGTGGGGAGATAATGGATACAGATGACACTTTGATCAGTTCAGAAGTGGAGAAAAAGTCTTATCATCTCATCCTGAGGCATCTTGATGAGAATCATGTGACATGGGTTGCTGATACTCTTAGGGAAGATGAGAGAAGGAGGGGCAGCATCCTTTGGAAGTTGCTTAAGTCCAAGTATGCTGGTGATTCTGTTTAACAGAAGGGTATAGCTTTCAATGAACTGTTCAAGTTACAATATTCAAATTGTAAACAGTTTGTTGCAGAGGCTAGTTCTAGCATAGCCAAGTTTAAGTCATCAGGACTTAACTTGGATCCTGAGTGTTTGTTACTCTTAATCCTTCAGAAGATACTAAAGGATTTTGATTCTTTAGTCAGAATTATTTTTAAATTGGATCCTCTTCCTAGGGAGGAGGATGTGCTGAAAAGGATTGAAAAGGATGATCTTCAGTTCAAGATGAAGGGGGGCTCTGGAACAGCCCTTTTTGGAAAGATTGGAAAATCTTGCTAGAAGGTGAAAAAGGATTTGTCCAAGGTCTTATGCTATAATTTTCAGAATAAGGGGCATTATGCTAAGGATTGCAAGGAGGCTACAAAAAGGAAGAAGTCCAAAGAGAATGACAAGGAGGTCAATCTCATTACTGAAAACATTGCAAGGGTGGTGTTTGATGTTCCAATGGAAATGGTTGTTGGGGAAGAAGGTCCCAACAAGAAGGCCAAAATTGATGAGGATCAATAAATGGACTTGATTGATTATGAAGTGAGTAATCTTAACCTCAAAGATGAGAAATTATCAGTGAATGATAAAGCTTCTTTCCTATTAGGAGGATTGAAGGAGGATGTTCTTGTTTTGGTTGATTCTGGTTGTACAGATCACATGTTCTTTGAACCAAATTTATTTTCAAATATTTGTGATTATGATGGAGTTGTAAATATTGGTCAGAAAGGCAGAACAATTCAGATTAAGGGAATTGGAAAAGTTATTCTTGCAAATCACTTGGGTTTCAAAATTTCTTTTGAGAAAGTGTTCTATGTACCAGAGTTGCCTTATAACCTTGTGTCTCTTGGAGTGTTGTGGAAAAAAGGTTTCCAGATTTGTTATATTAAAGAAGATAGGTTTGTTATTGATATGAATGGGCAAAATTTTCTTAGTGGAAAAGTTTGGAATAAGCTTCTGTGTGCAATTTTATTCAAAATCTCAGATATGAGCACTGTTGCTCACAATAGAAGTGGCCATAAGGTAAATGACAGCAACTGTGAGAGTTGTACCTTGGGGGCTAAGACTAGAAATGTGTTCTCAAAGAGTAGAGATTGCACTAATTTTCCTAGAGAGGAATTTTCCATTGATTTGACAGGGCCATTTACACCAGAGTCCCTTGGTGGGGCTAGATACTTCATCAATTTATTTGATACTGCAAGTAATTATTTTTGGGTTAAACCAATTTGATCTAAGGATCAGGCCACAGAGGAAGTTTCTGTAATCTTCAAAGTCTGGAAACAGAATGGTTTAATGAAGTAGATCAAGAGGGTTATTACCAATGGAGGTGGCAAACTTTTGAGTAAAGAGTTTGAGAGGTTATTGAAAGATTATGGTATCATTAATATAGTCACTACTGCAAATACTCCACAAAATAATGGAATAGTTGAGAGAATGGATAGGAATTTACTGGACAAGGTCAGAACTATTTTGTCTCAATCTGGTCTACCAAGGTTCTTATGGGCTGAGTTGATGTGTACAGTCTACCTGTTGCACAACATTGCAAGTGTTAATGGGAAGAGTCCTCATTATCAGTTTTGGAAGTTGTACCCCAAAACATCACTCCTAAGAACAATTGGTTGCCTGCTGTATTATAGTGTCCACCATAATGAGATGGTCAGAAAATTATACCCTAGAGCCAGAACAGGGGCACTTGTAGGCTATGATTTAACAAGTAAATTGTATAGGATTTATTGTCCAGGGAAAAGAAAGGTTATCCGTAGTAGGGATGTAAAATTTGATGAAAGTACCTTCCCACTTAAAATTAGTGAAGATGTTTTTGTGAATAATCCACAGAAAGAAATATAATTAGAACCTATTTCACCAGCAAAGGCTGAGGAACATGTGGTTCCAGAAGATGAAGAAATGGCAGACCTGCCACCAGAGGGTTTAGTACCCGCTTCAGGGGAGTCTGTTAATTTGGAACCTGATGAGCCTCCGCCTCCAGTTAGAAGAAGTGGAAGTTTTAGAGTACCAGTTGATAGGTACGGGGAATGGAATTCCCATTATGCTGCCGCAGGATATGAGGAAGATACATTTCAGGAACAGTTTATGCTCAATGAAGTCCTGGATTTGAGTTCATAAATGGGCAACAGGGTGAACCCAAATAGCTTTGGCCAAGCTATGAATTCTGATGAGAGAGCCAACTGGAAGAGTGCTATTTTTGAGGAATTTGATTCTCTAGAAAATAATAGTGTATTTGAAGTGGTTAAGCAGGATTATGTTCCAAAAGGAAAGACCGTTGTGGGGTCTAGATTGGTGTTAAACAAGAAGTTTTACACAAATGGATTTTTGAAAAGATTCAAAGCTAGATGTGTTGCACAAGGCTTTGAGCAGAGAGAGGGTATTGATTAACAAGAAAATTCCTCACCAACTACAAGGCTGTCCCCCTTCAGGTACATCATTTATCTGGCAGTGGAGTTGGGTGAAGAAATCAGAAAAGCTGATTTTGTAACAGCATAATTGAATGCAAAACTTGGAGAGGAGGAGACTGTTTATATGTCAATTCCTGATGGTTTTTGTGAATGGTTAGTAGAGACTAAACCAGAAAACATGAAGAAAATCTGTGTTAGAAGTTTTCTTTCAGCAGATAAAGGGGAATATTTCCTCAAGCTGTGTAGATCCCTGTATGGATTGAAGCAAGCAGCAAGGTTGTGGTATAATACCATGAGTGAGAAGCTGATACAGATTGGTTTAAAGACTTCTGAGGCCAACCCTTGTCTCTTTGTGAGAAAGGATGCAATTTTATTTGTATGGGTCAATGACATCATCATTATTGGAAATGGTAAAGAGAGAGTCATGGAGAAACTCAAAAAGGAATTCAAGATAAAAGATCTTGGTCCGGCGCAATAGGTGCTAGGAATGAAAATCAGTAAGAGCCAGAATGGTATTAAGTTAGACCAGAGCCATTAAGTGGCAGCTCTTCTTAAGCAATATGGCTTAGAAGATGCAAAGGAGTTTGGTACTCCCATGCAGTCAAACATTTGTTTAGAGAAGTCTAAAGATGAGGAGTATCTGTAGTTTGTTCAATCTGGGAACAACAACAGGTCAGCTGTTGGATTGCTTAATTATTTGGGGCAGTGTACAAGGCCTGATATTGCCTTTGCAATTGTTGTCTTGTTTCAACACTTAGAGAAGCCAAGCATGAGGCATTGGTCAGCGTTTAAGAGAGTTATGAGGTATCTTAATGGAATGCACAGTCTGGGACTGTTGTTTAAAAAGTCAGAAACTTTGATTTTGTTGGTTATTCCAATGCAAGTTGGGCAGATGGTAACACTAGGGAATCAATAAGTGGTTTCATATTATTCTTAGGTAAGAATCTGGTGTCATGGATGTCCAAGAAGGTATCAGCAATAAGTCTTTCATCAACAGAGGCTGAGTATAGAGCTTACTTAGCAGCTTCACAGGAAGCAAAATGGTTGAGGAAAGTCTTAGAGGATACACATAAGCCACAAGGATTTGCGTTTTTGTATTCTGATAACCAGAGTGCCATTGCGTTGGCGCAAAACCAAGTGCTCCATTCAAGAAAAAAACATATCAATGTTCACTATAACTATATGCGTGATGCGGTTAACTGCAAGGAGATTGTGTTGAGGTACATGCCAACTGGAGCAATGATTGCAGATATCTTGACTAAGGCTTTAGATAGGAACAAGCATCAAGGCTTTGTGACTAACATGCAAATGTCACCCCTTTTGGATTAAGGGGGTGTGTTAAAATACATATGCACTTACGCATGTGCTACATATGAGTGTAATCCAAATGGGATTCACATGTGGGCCTCTGCGGCCCATTGGACACTCACATGGACCATACAGGCCTGTTTTGATGTCACGGATTTGGGGAAACTGGCCTCAAAACGCGTGAAACAGGCCTATTGGTACACGGGCCCGGTGGGGTATATGGGCAAATACAGCCAGATTGGCTTTCATGGGCATAATTGGGCCCAAGGTTTATTTTGAACATACTTGGCCAGACGGGCTGGCCCGCCAAAGTATGGTTTACTTAGTTTTTGGGCTTGGGGAGGCCCATTGGGGCCACCACCCATGTCCCAGCCCGGTTGGAGCACCACCCATGTTGCGGCCCGCTCAGGGCCGCTGTTTTTGCCTTTGGCCCGTTTATGGGGCCCCACGGCCTGGGCGGGCCGTCGTTGCGGCTGTTGATCCAATTGCAGCCGCCGCTCTGGGTGGCGGCCGGCTGTTGGTGCTGCAAGGGCCTGGGCCAATGGCCCCGGCTCCCTTGCCTCCCTTTGCCCACCATTGCAAGGGGAAGGTGGGGGCAGCTGGTAGCCACCAGCTTGCTGCCCAGGCCGGTTGCATTGAGGCAACCGGCGGTGGGGGGGAATTGATCACCCTCCCACCAGCCCTAGGTGGCTAGGGCAAAGACAAGGTGGCTGGTTGCGACAAAGCAACCAACAGTGGGGGGGACCTGACCACCCCTCCACCATTGAAGCAAAGAGTGGCAAGGGGTGCTCTCCCCCCCCCCCCTTTGGCAAGGGGGAGGAGCAATGGGATGGAGGGGATTTGACCACCCCCCAGCCCACCTACCTATGACAACGCCCTGGGGGTATCAACCCCCAGGGCCCCTGGTAGGGGTATTTGACTGCCCCCTCCAGGAATTTTAGAGAAAGAGGGGGGGGCATGTCTGCCGGTTACACCCCCCCCCCCAGGTGAGATTTTGGTTGGACTCAGGTGAGTCCTGGGTCCCACCTGGCCTATATGAGGGGCCAGGGCTGTGGCAAGTGTTAAGATAGGTAACAGGGCTGGTTGTAACTTACAACCAGCCAGGGATTGAACAGCACAGGGGCTGGTTCAGCCCCATAACGGTGGAAACACCAGAAAGGACCGGAATAGGCTGGTTGTAAGGATACAGGGACTGACAACATGCGGCTGATGTAGTCCAAACCAAGTAACAAGGCCTGTAGAGCCTGTAGAGCTCTTTTGGGGTCGAAAAATTGCCTTTTGGCTTGTTGTATCATGGGCTCAAAAGAGGAAAATCTTTTTTACTTAAGGAGCTCTTATCCGTGCTGTTTTACACCATTCATTCATCATCCAATCAAATTAATCACCAATATCATCCAATGTTTTTCCCCATTGTGAGTGCCCATCAGCAATTATTGGCACAAGGTTTCCAGCATTTCTTTTGCTTTAAATACTGCTCAATTGCCTAAGCTAATTGCTGGCCATAATTATAACATCAAAGAGGTCAAAAAAGATCAAAAAAAGACTTGAGTTTGGAGAAATCATTCAAAAGATTACCTCTTCAAACAGCCTTTCAAATTTGGGCATGGGGAAAATAATTGGAGATAATTATGCAAGGCAATTTTTTTTAATTTTGTTGGAGTCATTTTGTACTTATACTCTTATGAAAATGGGTTTGAAGCAACCATTGGAATCCATCTTCATTTCCTTTTTTAACATAACCACTGGGTTCAATGAATACTTGAGGGAAATATGATTCAAATCACAACCATTGTATCAAAACCTTCTTCTTTGAATTCAAAGAAAGCTTCTGGTTGGTTTTATCATCTCAAAGATAAACTTGGTTTGTATTTTAGTTTACAAAAATAATATAATCTTATCATTTGGGTTTGCATTTCAGGATTTGGGTTTGGTCTAACATCTACTTCCAATTATGATCTTTTACTTCTATTACAAGAAAGTTTTATCAAATTTTGATCATTAATGTTTTGGGTGTTTTGAGTTAAGTTCATTATGTTAAGTGTTTTAAATGAGATTTTATTGGTAGGTCATTTCAACTTGTGTTGGGCTGATCCCATCATAAGGAGTATTTCTACTTCTTATGATGGGATACGCTTAAGACAAGTTGACCTTGTTTTTTTTTGTGTTTTTACTTATAGGAAGTCTTTTTAATTTCTATGATGGGATCAGCTTAAAAGAAGTTGAATTTTTTTTTTACGTTTTTAGCTGAGGTCTAGTCCATTGAGGTGGAATTACATTCCTCTTTATGGGGGGTTTATTGATTGACTTAATGAAATGATAAATGGAATGATATGATTTAAATTAATTTAGTTTAATCTAATTTAGTTTAATTTTTTTATTCAATTCAATTAACTTTTTGATATACAGTAAAACTTTTGTATTTTATTGTATTTTATTCAAACATTACATTTTATTGTGTTTTATTTCAGGGCTGTATTGAATGCATATTTCTCATTTTGAATTTTATTTTTTTGGGAATACTTGTTTGATTTTTCAGATTTTTAATTGTTTAATTTCATTTATTCATAGGGTTGTGAATTTGCATTTCTTGCCCAGGAGTTGTGAAATTTTTACAATTTCTTTTTAATTATTCTTTTTCAATTTGTTTGAATTTTGTTTAAAATTTCTTGATGTTTTTGTTTTGTTATTTTCTTTTTTGTTCAATTTTTTATTTATTTATTTGATTTTATTTTAATTTTGAGTTTTTTTTCTCACCACCCTGGGTTGTGAACAAGTCATAACAGCACACCACAACTCAAAATGGGTTGTCTTGCCTACCTCACAACCCATATGAGTGGTTAACAGCCATTCAGGACTTTTTGGATTGTGAAGAGCTGTACAAAACTTAAATTGGTTGTGAAACATGCCACACAACCCATTTCAAGTTGTGTACAGATTTTGTATGGTTGTGAGGTCATCATAAACCTATAATTTTTCATTAATGTCCTCATTCAAAATTTTATCAGAGGTTTGGAACCATTGTGAATAAGTGGGTTGCTTCTACTGAATACAATCATGGTACAAGAATAAAGAGACAAAAGCAAGAAGATGAAGTTGATTATGCTCCTTAAAATTATTTTGGAAGGAGTTTATTAGCACCAAAGGCACCACCAATAAGTGAGAAAGTGAGTAAATTTTATAATCTCTCATTTTTTGAGTTTTTCTGATTTTTTTTGCAGTTCTTCTTTAGGCTTTCTGTAAATTATTTTATTCTTCTTGTGGAATTTGTGATCAATTATCAATTGAAAAATTTAGTTGTGTATTTTTTCTGATTTTTTCTTTTAGTTCCAATAAAAAGACTTTTTTTGCACCAACACATCAATTCCAAATCAAATTTAATGTATATCCCATGTTCAAGATGTGATAGGTGATGTACACTGTGTATTTAGAGCTGAAGCCATTTTTTTGAGGAGGAACTTAGAATACTGGATTGAAGTAAGGAAAGAAATTATGGAAAAGCTTGATTAAAACATGATTTTCAAGGAACAAAAATTAATGCATGGAATATGGGGTGAAACCTTCAAATAGACAAGAATGAAAATAAAACCATTTTATTGTACAGATACCAGAGATTTTGACAAACTTTTTATGAAATGCTTTCCTTCTGGCTAAGAAATATAAGTGTCCAGTTGTTCTCATTTATTCTTTAATTCATTGTACTTATCTTTCTCAAAATCCCCTCCCAATTCAAGTTTAAAATTTTCTTCTATTTCCTTCATTATTTTAGAATAAATAGAAAATTTATTATTCTTCAAGTTAAAGTGTGATCCCTGGCCAGCTCCCAAAATGGATCCAATTTGGAAACACTTTGTAACCAAGAACTCAAAATCTTGGAAAAAAATTATGCAGAAATATTTACAGCTTTGTATCTTTTTTTACCTCAAAAAAAAACCAAAAAAAAAAAACATAAAACCAATCATAGTTGAGTAATATTTCATATTTGTAACAATATTTTTTCTTTGAATGTATTGAAATATGAGAAGAGGTAGATTGAAACATGTGGACCACCCCTCTTCTTATGAATTATTTTTATTGTGATATGATATATATTTTTAGGGGTAAAACATTTCAGGATAATGTTTAGTTGCATCTTTGAATTCTTTTCTAAATCCCTGGAAAAAAAGAGGTAAACTTTGATGCTCAATGTGAAAAAATGTTTTGAAATGGATTTCCTATTTTGAAGTTTTTTTATGTTGGATTCAATTTTTGGAGGCCAAGAATTCATTTCAAAAAATCCCAAAAAAATATTATGAAGATCTTAAATTTTTCATTTCATTTCTAAGAGCTTAAATCACCAAAGAAAAAAAATCAAAGGAAAATAAAAGGATCCAAAAGTGCAATGAGAAATGTTCATTTATTTATTTTTTGGATGAATTTTGTAAGGTTTAAGAT
The DNA here is from genome assembly GCA_025617555.3 of Puccinia polysora. NCBI lineage: Eukaryota > Fungi > Basidiomycota > Pucciniomycetes > Pucciniales > Pucciniaceae > Puccinia > Puccinia polysora. The sequence continues at coordinate 33,582,680 of CM062627.1, forward strand.
TACATCCAAAAAAATCTGGAGAAAATATCAAGAATATCCTTGGTTGTTTTTATAGATTTCTGAGAGCTTGAATAAACCAAATAAATGATAAAAACAAATTGAAATAAAGGATTCAAAAGTTCAATGAGAAATTCTAATTTGTACAATTCTTTGATTTTTTGAATGAATTTTTTAAGGTGTAAGGATACATTGAAAAAAATCCAAGGACCATTTTAAAAAGCTCTTTAATTTTTTTGTAGCATTGTTAAAGCTTAAATAACCAAAAAAGTTTAGCTAAAAAGGCAAAGCAAAGGATCCACAAATGGAGTGAGAAAATTGTTTTTTGAATGAATTTTTGAAGGGGTTCTGATGCTTCTAAAATGACAAAATATTCACTTTGAGGTTTTGAGACACCCATATACAGGGCTGCGGGGTCAAGATTCAAAAAAAATAAATTCTTGAATAATCTCTGAAATAAAGTATTTGTCTATGTGGCATTGAAATCTGTGATTTGAAGGAATATGCCTGTGATAAAATTAATTCTGTAATTCTTTTTGTCTTATTTTTTAGATCTTTTCATATTTTCTTGTTCATTCATTCTTGAAATATTTTGAAATAAATGGTACCTGGTCTGCCCAAGAGAGAATCCACTTGATTTCCCAAACCATCCTACAAAGAGAGAGAGAAACAAACAAATTCTGAAAAAGCTTAAAAAATACCAATATCATCCACACTCAAGAAAAGAAAAATAGAGAGAACTGAGAGAAATTTTTAAAAAAAGAAACCATGCTAAGAACTGAGAAAAAAAATAAAAATTTCTGCAAGCACTTCACACATCACCTGAGGGAACCTAGATGGCTCCAGAAAAATGTCTGAAATTGGAATCAACATTCTAAACAGCTATTTTTAAGTTGCCTTGAATTTCCTATTTCCTCCCAAAACTTGAATGTTGCACCAATGTTCAATCCTCCTCCAAATCATCATCTGAAAACCCATGCCTGCAATTTTTTCCTGCATTACACAAATCTGCCATCCCTTGATCCTTATTGTCAGACTCTGCAGTTTAATTGAAATCTGTTGTTTCCCACACATGGAATTTCTCACCTGGGCTTCTGCAACTTTCATTTTAAACTGGATACTGTCCACCATCTCCAGCTGGTAACTACCCTCTGGAAATTGCCTCACCACCCTATAAGGCCCATTCCAAAATTCTGAAAACAACGTTAACCCTTCATATCCAGACAATGATTGGACAGACAGACAATATCTCCCTTCTGCAAATGATCCCCTAAAGTGTTAGAACAGCATCTGTCTGAATCAATCACAGACCCTTCTCAACTTTCCTTCAGCCATTCTGTGACTTTTGCAATGGTCTCTTTCCTCCAAAAAATATGCTCCATACTTGCTATAAACTGGTCTTCTGCCATATTTACCCTCCACCATTAAATAGCTAAATAGATTAGCATCTTGATATCCACTGGGAGCAAAAGTTTCAACCCATAAAGCAAATCATAGGGCAACTATCCATTCCCACATTTGACTGAGATCCAATCTGCAAACAAGAATATTGTTGGAGCCTCTTTCCAATTCTTACAACATCTTCCACAGATCTTCACCATGGACTCTTTGAGAGTTTGTTTCCCCTTTGCAACAGCTCCAGCCCCCTCTGGGTAGTACTCCATGAACATTCCAAACATGGCTCCTCAAGACGTCCATCCTATTGAGGTCACCCCAAAACTCTCCACTGTCATCCATGGTTATCAGCCATAGGCACCCAAAAAAAGAAAAAAAATCTTCCTCCAGAAAGTACCATGCCTTTTCCACAGACAAATTAAAAAAAATTATGGCTTCCATCTAGCCAGAAAGAATTTCCCACGCTAACAGAAGGTATGCAAACTTACCTGCCTTGATATAGACCACATCCAGCAAAAATAATCCAAATAGCACATTATCCCCCATTGGAATACCACCTCCCATGATCACCTGGAACTTCTCCGCTGAAAAACCTCACAACTTCAAACCCAGTCTTGCACTGTTTTTCCAAGCCCTGGCCACCATAACCTGGTACTTACCGTTTTTTGGGTTTCTGCTTCACCTCAATGACATCAGTTCTTTTGAAGGCTCCACAATAAGACATCTTTATTTGTCTTTCTCAAAAACAGTACCAAGGGTATTTTCAATTCCCACTTCCACAAATTTCTATCTTGGAAGAAGAACTACAGAAACAATTTTTGGACCCTTCTGAAAATGGCCTCTGGTAGTCTTGCTGGAAACATGAATGTTTTTAGATACTCCTCCAGTGCCTGGAAGCTTCCAAATTGATTCAGTGGTAACTTATTAACTATGAATTTAATAATTGCACAATTTTTAATCTCTGCTTGATGTCAAACTCCTATTTTTCCGCCTTCCAAAACTTCAGAAATTGAGACCACACATCTGGAATTGTCAAGTATTTCCCTGGGATGAGCCTAATTGTAAATTAAAATAGTTTTAAGTAAACAATCCATCATGTCATTGGTGCATTATACAAGCTGGGAAATTTAATAATCCAAGATAGTGCTTCTGCTTACACCAGCAATTCAAATTCTACCCCACACAAAATTTTTTGCAGCCTCTTCACAATCCGTGTTACTCTGCAAATTTCCAAAATTTCCTACTTTGGCTGGGAATACCAAGAATTTAATTCAAAAGGTTAATTCCTTTTAGAGAAAAGGTTGGTCTTTCCCATCATCCATTTGGTTTAGCACTCCTCCTGCCCCAAACTTTCTAGAATCTACTTCTGTGGTGCAAAAACGGTTACTCCACAAAATATTTGAAACAATCCTGCTCTGTTCCAGAAATTATTAAAAATTCTGTTTTCCGTACTCCACATGACTCTCTAAGCACAACTCTGCAACAAATACTCTGTAAAAAAACCCTTGAGTTCCCTCTGATTTTTTGTTTGTGCTATAGCTTTGCAATAAATAAGAACTTCTAAAGATTGATATCATTTGATCTTCTCCCTCCTGTTCTCTGTACCTTCCCCCCCAAAAACAATAGAGAGAACAAAGAACTTATATATGCAACCCAAATAAAGCTCTGGACAAAGAAAAACAGAACCAAAAATGACTCCCTCTGCACTACCCTTCCCCCTTATGCACCTCAAAAATTGTCTTTGAATCATACCAGCTATGATCCACTTGGATCCAATCTGTCAACATATATTATTTAAAACACTAATTGTGATCTGAAATATTCTAATTAGTTGGTCCACCCCAATATGCCTACCTTGGAAGTGCACTGTAAATATTCCCTGGCAGATCCCCTTTGATCTTCACATACTGCATCCTTGATGTTTGTAGCCTATTGCTGCAAAAATCACATGCCCTATCCACAACTCCCCTACATACCCCATATTTTGCCTACAAATGCATAATTGATAGTCCAAAAACCACCTTCCTTATGAAGAGCTAAGACATATTTGATCACCTGAACCAACAGACTAAGAAAAGAAAATTAACAAATGTCAAGAGAAGAGGATAAGAAGAAGTTGGAGCTAGCTGAAAACTTCTCACTCAGTGCGGACATAAACAAGATAGAGCGCTCAAATGACAATGACAACGGAACAACAAAAGGGAGGCAGAATGGGACAGATGACTGAACAAGGATTTTGAAGGTTAAATTGAGATAAGTCAGCGGTTTTCATGGATTCAGGAGTGAAGCAACCTCACATGTGAACAAGGAAGGAAATAGAGAAAGAGTTGATTGAGGAGCTTGTTGACAATTGAGGTAAGAGTTGAGGGGAAGCTTGACAGGTGAGGATAATAGTGGGGATAATTGTATTGAGGTGAGCTGATTGGGTGCGGATTAAGGTGAGTGAGGAGTTCAAATGAAAGTGGATGATGAGAGGGGAGCAAATATGAGAATGGAAGAGGATGATGAAAGAGGAGCGGACGGAAGATGGAGGGGAAGCAAGGATGAGGATATATGGAGGGGAAGCAAGGATGAGAATGGGTGATGGAGGAGTGGAAAGATGATGGAGACGGAGACGTGTTGGAAGTAGATGAATGGTGGATGATTAATGAAGAGTGATGGAGTGACATAGTCAGGAGTGGGAGCAGGTTTTGAGAAGATTTTAGCGGGGAGAAGGGATTGAAATCAAAAGAGAGCTGAGCGGGAGTGGTAGTAGTGGTTGAAGGAGGTTTCCTTTCAACACACCACTGTGTTCAGATGAGAGGCTGCAGAATTGTGTTGGTGAGGCAATTGACTGAGGGTTTAATGGCTGATTTTTTCAATGGGTCAGCCAGCATCAATTTTGAAGGAACAAGGTTGGTGATGAGAAGTTTGGAATAATTCTGCTCTCAAAGCCATTTGATTTGGATGTCTACATGCTTGAGTGCACTATGATGATATTAAAAATTGATGAGATTGTTCAGGGCTTTTTTGTTGATGTGTGAGCAATGGGAGAGAGAGATGGATGGATTAAATTCTTTCAACAGGTTCAAGATCCAAGCCTTTTCTTGAGTAGCTAGGACAAGGGATTTGAGTTCCCCTTTGGTTGAGGACAGCAATACGGTGGGTTGAAGATTTCTGTGCCAAGAAATGGCACAGCCGTAGAGTAATATCAAATAGCCAGTGTGACTCCTTTTCAAGATGGGATCATTACCTCCATCAGAGTCACTCCACAATTCAAGATTGAAGTTGAAGGAGTTTTTTTTGAGACAAAGGGCAAGATTCTGAGTTGTCTTGAGGTAACGCCAGGAATGTTTGGCTTCCGTCCAGTGAGAGAGGCCAGGCTTTGCATTGAATCTGGATAGAGAGGAGACAGCGTAGGAGAGTTTTGGTTGAGTTTGAGTGGCTATGAAATTGAGGTAGCCCATGGAGGAGCAATAGTTAATGTTGAGCTTAGAGAAGTTGGAAGCGTCATCATTGGCAGCGGGTTTGAGTGTGATGCTGGGGGTTATGGGTGTGTTGATTTGTTTAGATCCTGAAAGCCCAAATTTGGTCAGTCAAGTCTCTTTGTGATTGGGTTGATGTAGGAAAGGTCCTTCTGGCAAGTTGACAATGTAATTTCCAAGGATTTTGATGAGGGGGCCTTTGTGCAAAATAGCAAACTTGGTCTTCAATTTTTTTTGGAACTCTTGTGAGTTTCCAATAATTACCAGGTCATCAATTTAACAGAAGATGAAGATCTGAGCGGATTGATTTATAAACAGGCATGGATTTTCAGAAGAAGCAATAAAGTCTTGATTGAGAATCCATTGCTTGAGAGTTTCAAACCAGCTTTTTGGGGCTTGTTTCAGGCCGTACAGAGCCTTGTTTAGATTGAGATAGGGAAAAGGGGTGTTGTATCCAGGAGGGGCCTTGATTTAGATGTCTTTTCCAAGTTCAGCATGCAGGAACGCGGACTTGATGTCCATTTGCATTATTGGAAGCTTGTGAGGAAAGGCATACACCAGCATTGTATGGAGTGTTTTGATTTTTCCTGTTGGTGTGTAAGTTTCTCCATAATCAAATAATTCCAGCTGTTGGATACCTTGGACACACAGTCTTGCCTTGAAGATGAGGCCATTGTTGTTGGGGTTGATTTTGAGTTGATAAACCCATATGGTTGACAGGGCTTTTTTGCCTTCTGGTAGTGAATAACAGCCATTCCAGACGCCCATGGATTCAATTCCATTTAGTTCCTTTTTCATGCCAAGAGTCCAATTTTTACAATTGGGCAAAGGCTTAGCCTCTTCATAGCTTCTAGGAACAGTTCTGGTGAGAAATCCATAGCGTTCAGGACGTTGAAGGGAGGAGCCATCTCTGAGAGTTATGCCAGAGGGAGTGAGTTGGGATGCTAGATCCTTGTCAGAAGAAGAATCAGAGTTGGATTGATCAATTTGAGAGGACTCCTTTTGAGTCTCAAGATCTGAGGTGGATTTGGTGGATGGGGATGATTCTGTGATTTTGGGATTGATTGATCTTTGGGAGGAGCGTGATGACTGATTTTGATTTGTTGAGAGAAAGGTGTCCAGGAGATTGGAGTCAATTTGAAGAAAAGTTTCAAATGGAGGTTTTCATGAAGGGGAAGATTCAGTTAGCTTTATATTTTCAAGAATTTTAACATGCTTTGAGCAGATTTTTTTGCCAAGTTCTGGGACAAAAATTTGATAGGAAATAAATTGAAGGTCATGCCCCACAAGAATTACTTCCCAACCTTTCTTTTTAAACTTTCCAAGATTATGGAGGTGATTGAGAACAACGGCTTTGGATTCTAGGGTTTGAATCAAGTTGAGTTTGGGTTTGAGTCCGTTCCACATCTCCAAGGGGCTTAATTTTGATTCTTTATCTGGCAGAAGATTGAGAATTTTGCAGCATCCCACCAGGATTTGATCCCACAGGTCAACAGGAATGGAAATAAAAATGAGAGTGGTCCTTGCGGCTTCAACTATTGTTTGGTTTCCTTTCTCCCCAATGTAGTTGTGTTGGGGTGTGTAAGGGTTGGAGGTGGTGTGTATGATTCCCAAGTCTAGAAAAAAATTGTTAAGCTTGGAGTTTACAAATTTTCCACCATTGTCTGAATGGAAAAACTTGAGTTGATATCCAAACTGATTTGAGTGTATTTTGATGAATTTGATTATTTCCTGCGTGAATTTGGATTTGAGTTTAATGGGAAGGCAGGTTTTGAAGGGGGAGAATTCATTGGTGAGTAGTAAGAAATATTGATTACCAGTTTTGGACACTGGATTGATTGTTCCACATATGTCGGCGTGTATTCTAGAAAACAGTTTGGTGCAGTTAGATATGTGGCCCTTAAAATATGATTTTTTCATTTTCCCCAGGGCACAAGATTCACATGACAGAGTTCTCCATTTAATTTTCAGGAAATCCCTAGATAGAAGTTTGGTCTGATCCAAATGAGGATGGCCTAAGCATTTGTGAAGGGTGGTGAGCATGAAAAAGGCATGGGTTAATACAGACTGAGAGAGAGTGAGGTCTTTGAGAACTGGGAGATTATCTTCAATAGATCCAAATAGAATTTTATTTTGCTTGAACATCACAACAAAATTATTTGGACCTGATAGATGGAGAGAGCAGCCCTTATTCAATAGTTGTCCCAACAATACCAGGTTCACTGCCAATTGAGGAACGTAGAGTGATTGGCTCAGAAGAACATTGCAATTTTCATACAAGAGCTTGGCTGTTCCAACACCTTCAGAATAGAGTGAAGATTTTTCTTTTTCAGTTTGAATCTGAGTATTGTCTTCTGTGAGATTTTTGAAAAAGTCAGGTGAATTTAACATGGATTGGGATGCTCCAGAGTATAATATAATGGCTTGCTTAGAGAGAAGTCAAAAGTTGATCATAGCAAAGTTATAGGAGGTAAAGGATAGGTTAGCAGAGGCAGGTTTGTTTTTTTTTGGTTTAGGGTTGTTATTGGGATTTGGACGGAGGTGGGGATATAACCACCAGAACACGTGCTAAGGATGGAATTACTGAGGATTGTGCCAGGTGGCTTGGCATTTGATGAAGTATTTTTTTGTGCCCTTATTCAACATTGCTGAAGCATAGGTGCTGGAAGTAATCTTGTTCTTGATTTGATTCAGATGTTGGAGTATAAAATTGCAATTTATTTTGGATTCTCCCAACAAGTGGGTGATGGTGGTCTTGAGATGTTCAAGTTTGGGTGGAAACTTGTAGAGTATGAGATAAGAAACTATGTCATTGTCCATCTTGATTCCAATTTCTGATATTTGAATTAGGCAGGCTTTGAATTTGGTGATGAACTCATCAACATGTTTTGTGTCAAATTGAAGGTTAAGAAAATTGAAGAAAAGTCAAGACCAGCTTGCCGTTTGAGATGAGGCATAGAATTTGTTTATTGAATTCCAGAATTCTATCTCATTTGTGAGATGGAAGTCCTTGACGCAATTGATATATGTTTGTTTATAAAGCTTGGCCATGATATATCCAACCAATTCAAGATTGATTTCAGGGGACATTTCTTGGGTTTGGAGGACTGGAGCCATGGGGAAACAACTTTAAGGGCAAAAATGGTCATGAGTTTTGAGCGCCAAAGTGAGAATTTTGATTCTGTCAGAGTAGGGATGGAATCTGTGAGGGTCTTGAGAAGGGGGGAGTTGAGATCTGTTGGTCCAGGTGGAGGGTCCATGCTATTGCTTGTGGTTGTTGGAGGAGTTGTGGCGTTTTGGCTTTTAAATGTGAATAGCTAAGAGCTATTTGATTACCTGAACCAACAGACTAAGAAAAGAAGATTAAAAAATGTAAAGAGAAGAGAACAAGAAGAAGTTGGAGCTAGCTGAGAATTTCTCACTCAGTGCAGACATAAAAAAGACAGAGAGCTCAAATGACAATGACAATGGAACAACAAAATGGAGGCAGAATGAGACCCATGACTGAAAAAGGATGTTACAGGTTAAATTGAGATAAGTCAGTGGTTGTCACAGATTCAGGAGTGAAGAAACCTCACATATGAACAAGGAAGGAAATTGAGAAAGAGTTGATTGAGGTAAGAGTTGAGGGGAAGCTTGACAGGTGAGGATGACAGTGGGGATAATCGCATTGAGGTGAGCTGATTTGGTGCGGATTAAGGTGAGTGAGGAGTTTGAATGAAAGTGGATGATGAGAGTACAGCAAATAGGAGAATGGAAGAGGATGATGAAAGAGGAGCGGACGGAAGATGGAGGGGAAGCAAGGATGAGGATATATGGAGGGGAAGCAAGGATGAGAATGGGTGATGGAGGAGTGGAAAGATGATGGAGACGGAGACGTGTTGGAAGTAGATGAATGGTGGATGATTAATGAAGAGTGATGGAGTGACATAGTCAGGAGTGGGAGCAGGTTTTGAGAAGATTTTAGCGGGGAGAAGGGATTGAAATCAAAAGAGAGCTGAGCGGGAGTGGTAGTAGTGGTTGAAGGAGGTTTCCTTTCAACACCTTAGCCATAGGTTATCTGCACCTATATAAATACAACCCCAATGTCAATTCCTAAGTGAATACTTCATGGAGAATATTTGGCTCAGGCTTCCTGCAAAGCAACCCCTTTTCTGCTGCAACAGGCAAAAGTTGGGCGCTGAATTTCATTTTTCTGCAGCTCCTTAATACGCCCACTGCTGAGCCCTTTTTCTACCTCTGCAAGACTTGGCAAAAGGCCATTGTGGTAGCATTATATAGCATTGTTATTGGGAACTGCATTGCAGGCTGTGAGCTCAGCTTCAGGCACAAAGCGGCTCAGCATTGTATGCACAGATTGCTCAGAAATGGTGTGTGGTTGGCCCAGAAATGGTGTGTGGTTGGCTCAGAAATGGTGTGTGGTTGGCTCTGCAATGGTGTTTGGTTGGCTCTGCATTGGCTGTGGTAGATCTGCAATCTTATCCAAGGAAATAAACCAAGAAAAAAAGCATTTCTAGTTGAGTTGGCCCATATTTATAGTTTGGAAAAATCATTAGCAGGACAGTTTCATGGGGCTGACTGGGGAGGAAAACACAAATACAGGTGCCTTGCGGGATACAGACAGGTGCAGGGGGGCTCCAAGTATGGGGCGTGCAAGGCTGCAACATGAGAAGGAAAAACCCGGATGGACATAATGGCAGGCAGACATTGAGGGCTGGAGAGGGTGGAAGCTTAGGGCTGTTGTTCTTGGTTGTTTGTGTATCCAGGTTAGGGTTGAGAGGGAGGCCCTAATATCTTTCTCTCAAATCCAAGTTGTGCATAGATCATAGAATATTGGATACCAGCTCCACAATACTTGAAAGGAAGGAAGGAAGCTTCTCAATCAATTTTTCTATCATTCTCATTCTCTCTCTCTCTCAGTTTCCTGGTTTAACAGCACTGTAGAGACTCCTTTGGATTGGGTAAAGTTTAGAAAATAGCTTTCTGGCATTCACTTGAGGGGGAATTTAGTACTGCAACTATTGATAAGATAGAGGAATACTAAGGTTGGTTTTGAATTGCCTGCCCCTCTAAGTACTATAGTAGTCTCAAAAAAAAAAAAAGAGAATGGTGGCTGATTTTAAAATGGAGTTTCTACTTTAGTAGTCTCTATCAGAACTAGGATCAATATTTTTAGACTTGATAAGGAAGAAGTAGTTGAAAAGATAGGTGAATTGAAGCATGCAAGCCAAGTAAGGGAAGAATCATCTATCTAGTAATATCCTTTATATATTTTTTCTTGCTTTATTGTTTACTGATGTACACTCCTTTGATGTCACAGGTGATGATTGAATGTGGTTAAAATGGTTGAGCCTATAGTTGATAACTGATGGTAATGGAGGTAGATGATGATAGTATGGGTGGATGGTTGATAATCATAGCATGGATGGATTACAGTTACAGTATGGATAGATGATGGTGATGATTATTGATGGTGAAGGTAGGTGATGGTGGATGATGATTATGTTCAAGGTAGGTGATCGTGATGATGATGGATGATGGTCAAGGTGGGTGATGGTGATGATGATGGATGATGATGAAGATGATTATGGATGATGATGATGATGATGGGTGATGATTATGATTGTGATGATGAATGGTGGTGGGTGGTGATGATGAAGATGGTAGGTGATGATGATGATGGCAGGTGAAGATAATGACGGTAGGTGAAGATGATTTTGGATTGCGATGGATGGGGTAATGGTTTGATGATATTCAAGTTATGGGGATTGGGGGTGATGTTAAAGGGTATAGGATATTGGGTTAAGAATGGTGGTGATGGGTGATAGTCAAAAGTATGGGTTATTGGGTTGGCTTACGGTCAATAGTATGGGGTAATGATGATGGATGGTCAAGGGTAATGGTGGTGGATGATGGAGGATGGTGATGATTGATGATGATGATGACAATGATGATGGTGATGGTATGGGATAAGGGGTTTATGATGGTTAAAGTATGGTTTATGGGATAATGGGTTGAGGATGATCAAAGTATGGGGTAAGGGTGCCTAGGAGGCATGGTGATCCCTGGAGGGGATGATGGGGGGATTGATGCCACCTGGATGGGGGAGAGGGGACCTCTATTTATAGAAAATCCTGCCCTCAGGGCTTCCCTTGAGGGTATCCCTACTATAGTGGAATACAGTTACATGAGGCATTTTGGCTGGTCAGAGGAGGAGGCTGTGCAGGATATACATGCATGTACATCCTTGCATAAATTGCTCTGCTGCCTTAATACAGGTGCCCCCTGAATAAATTACGTCTGTATAGTGGTGGTTGGTCATTTTTTTGGTCCTTCATGCAGTGCCTTGCATATATTAATTCTGTATACTTCTGCAGAAGTTTTTTTGGTGCTACATGCAGTGTCTTGCGTATATTATTTCTATCTACTGCTGCAGGTGTTTGTTTTGTGCTGCATGCAGTGTCTTGCATATATTAATTCTGTATACTGCTGCCAAGGTTTTTTTGGTGATGTATGGGTTGTAATGTATGTGGTATGCAATTGAGGGATTCTTGTTTATGTTCATGAACTTTTACTGATCTTTGACAACTGGTAGAGGTTTGGGTAGGCCAGGGTTGATTTGAGATGTGCCTTCTGATCCATGAGAGATAGAGGGGCACTTTGGCTGAATGACTAGGGGCTATTTTTGGTGTAGAATCCATTTATGTGGTCATTTTGGGGGTTGGAGCTTTACTTATACTAAAAAAGTGAGTTTGATGGCTATAGGTTGCGTTTTAGAGAACCGCAGAGCGCTCAGCTCCTTACAGATGCAAGGGAGCAATAATTTACAAATATTAGGACAACTTCAGGGGTATTCAACTTATGTTTCCCCACTGATATAAGCTTTTATACCTATTGTGCTACAGATCCCACATATCCCCCATTTCTGAGCCTCATCTGCTGGTCCACTCTTGAGCCTATACTATTCATGTCTATAAATATTTTCCAATCCACCAACCTGGTTCCCTCCTTTCCATAGTCCAAGTCTTTCAGAAAGATCTGCCATCAAAATATATCATTAATTTGTGAAAATTGCAATTGCATTACTTGGTCCAAAACCACTTGGCCCTCTTTGAAGTTAAATTAATCAATAGAATCAATACTTCCACAAATTGCTTGATGAAAATCAGCATGGATTGGCACAGCCCAAAGAACTGAGAGAAGTGAGAGGTATTCTGTGGACTTAGCCATTCAAGAACCTTTTTGAACTTGGAATTTTTTATCCTCAAACCCCTTGAGGACAATGTTTTCCCCAGGAACTCAAAGGCCAGAACACATACCTCAAACTTTTTACCTCATAGTGTTAACCTTGCTTCCTCAAGCCAAAATAGGATCTGTTCCAAAATCTGTGCATGTTCCCAAAAAAATTCCAAATCCACAGATCCTTTGAAAAATTCTCCCTGAAATAGTTTCTCCTTGGACCCTGGATTCCGGCATCAGAAATAAATATCCTCACCATCTGGGGCATCTTGTCCTACAGGATCCAAGTCATCTGAGCCTGATATACTGCTACTGAGGTTTTTGCTCCTTTCTAAAGCTGTGTCAACTGATGCCCCCCCAATCGAGTATTAGAAGCTTTCATTGGATGAAAATCCTAATGAATCTTCCTTTGGTAATATCCTCCCATCACTTTGACCAGACCATAGAATACTCTCCAAAAATTTTTCCACCTTTGGATTAAGACCTAAATCCTGGATGATCACAGAGTTAAGCTTCTGCATATCATGAAAAATATGCAGGATTTTCCTGTCCTGTTTCAGCACAGAAAATATAGGGCTATTATCACCAAAGCATGATTTTTTGTACAGTCTGGTTTAAAATTGTTCCTGAACCAACTCTGTGAACTGATCTCAAATCACTGCTAGAATTGGTGTTGACTTGATTTTCCATGGCTTGTGGGCTACTTCTTGGATTTAGGAAGGTTCAGCTATCTCATGTTTCAGAAAAACCATTCTTACAGAAACCACGCCAGCGCATTCCTCAACATTAGAATCACTGAATTCAAAAATTTGAGTTCCTAAGAACTCAGACATTCCTCCATACCAAATTTTAGACCCACTACCCATTACTCCATTATCTACCCCTTGGAAAAATCTCAGGTGGTTTGGTGATAAAGGAAAGTAGTAAGGGTCCAACAACCACTGAATTGCCCTAAGGGGTTGTTTCAGAACCTCCAGCATTGGCTTGTTCTGCAGGTGGACTTTCCTTTCCAATGGATTATACTTCCCTCTGCAAATACTTGCTTTGAATAAAAATTCCTTGTCATTTCCCTCTGCTATTTTCCAAAATAAACCTGTGACCAACTCCAGATTTCTCAAAATCATGGAACAAGGGTAGATGATTTTTCTAAAAAACAAAAAATTCACATATGCCAAAGGAATCAATTCAATAACTATTAGCCCGCTGAATTTCCCTATCACAAACCCTACCTTCATCCAATCCTCCCAAATTACCCTGCAATCAGAAGTAACTCACTCCTGCTACTCCCTGGTCAACTGGCTGTGCAAAAATGGAGCTTTCTCTGGACAGTTCCCTTGGCCAAAGCTCAAAAGTCCTCTGGAGGAGGTTCATTAGTGGACTCCCCTGCCTTCAGGAAACCAATCTTTCTTTCCCACTCCCTGCTCAGAGTGGCAGATTTTGGTTTGAAATTTTCTCCCCCAAGAGTTTGCTACTGTGAGGAGTTCCTCCCACCAATCTGGCTAGAATCTTTGAAAGGTGCAGAAGGCAAAAATGAAAGGCCTACAAATTCTTACCTTGGAACCCTCTACTGCCAAATATTACAACAGAGCCATTGAATTTTCAAAATCTTTTAATTCTTGCTCCACTACCCCTTCCACTATTCATTTGAATCCACCTAAGGTTCTTAAACCAATTTTTTCCTGTTTTTATACAATCCCTGCTCTCTTTGCCGATTTTGACAGGATAATTTTGACCGTTGAGCAACTTTCCACCATAGCCCAAAACATTTACCTTCCAATTTGCATCTCCACATATCCTAATGCACATGAAATTGATTACTCCAAGAATAGGCCCTTGGCATTGACATTGAGGGAAATAACCCTCTCCTCCTTCTTAGTTTTTGGAGCTTCTTCCTTCATTCTGTAATATTGGAAAAACACCACCATCATTTCTTCTGCCATGATTTGCAAGATTGATGCTAGCTCCTTAAGGGTCAGTAATACTGGGTGATCTGCTCTGCAGATCCTCATGGAAAACTTCCCTGCTCTCTTTCAGGATCCCTCTACCTTACAACAACTGCTGCTTTGTGGGTCTTTGGCTGGGCCAGGAAATTGAAATCCATCTTTTCACCAAAATTTTTCTCATCAAAACAAACCACACTTACCTCTTCTGATACTTGCAGAGGTTCCCAAGAGCATTTTGGGAATGTTTAACCAGTTTATTTTGTTGCCTTCTTCCTTACTACTACCTCTGTAGTTTGTAACTGCTTTTTTGGAAAGAGTGACTCCAGAAGGTTGGATACCTTTTTCCAAAGGGTAGGAAGAAATCCCTTCCTTCCACCCGCACATTCCTTTAAATAAAATCTTTATTTGATGCTCTAAAACCATGCTTAATATTTTCAGATTCTTGACAAAAATAGCATCAAAAAGGCTGTAAGGCCTCACCTCCAATGTGAACTGAAGATTTTTCCAGGTTTCCTTCAGCTTTCTGAAGGAAGATTTAGAGTTAATTAAATATTTTGGTGAACTCTGCGTTTTTCTTTGCCATTTCTGGAGGCAATACTTGTCTTACCAGAGTATCCTCTCTGCTTGGGATTTCCTTCACTCAGTAAATTTGATAGCTCCAGCTCACCTATTATGGCTGACTGGATTTCTTTCAATTCTGGAAAGATTGAAAAGCCTCTATCTGGAAATTTCTGGATTAGTCTGCTATCATAAAGATTTTCATGGATTCTACTGAATTCAATACTTAGTTCCCACAGGAATTTTCTCTTGAAAAATCCACCTTGCGCTTCCAAAAAATATATTCTTGAGAGATAATTAACAATTCAATTGAAGGAAAAACATTAGAATTCAATTGAAGGACAAACAGAAGAATCCAAAAAAATTCTTTGAGGAAAATCCTCCCGCTTCTGCTGTTTCTACTAACAACTGTTCCAATTCCACCTCCCTTCATCTATTCTCCCTTTTTCCAAAATTCTCCTCAATTTCCCCCAGTCCCACTCCTGGTATCCTTCCATGTATTCAATATCCTGTAATTCCTGTTTTTACAGAATGAAGTTGAAAATTTTTCAAACTCAATACACATTGAAGGCTCCTTTGCTTTCCGCTGCATTTTCAAAGTGCTCCAAGAAACAATGGACATCCTTGGAGAAAAACTTTACCACAGGGAATTACAAAAGCCTTATTTTTGCCCCACTACACTTTGGTTTTTCACTTAGTACCTTGTAGATTTATTTCCCAATTTCCATTGGAAGAGGGGCTATTGGAATTTACTAAATTTCTCCAATAATGATTACAGAAAGGCTAAAAAATAAAATAAAATAAAAAGGGTTGTGATAAATCCACAAACCTAAACAACCTTTGAAAAACTCCAAATGGGTTGTGTGGCATGTTGCACAACTCTTTCAAGTTTTGTGGCCCCCCCCACAACTCACAGAGTGGTGAACAGCTTTATACAACTCAAATGGGTCATGAACCGGGCCACACAACCCATTTTTAGCTTTAGTGTGCCATTCACAACTATATAAATAAAAATAAATAAAGAAAATAAAACCATAAAAAAACAAATACATCAAAAAAAGTAAAAAAAAAAAAATCAAAAAATTTGAATAATCAATTTTTTAAAAAATAAAAAAAAATTAAAAAAGAAGTAAAAAGAAAATTGTGTAAATTTAAAAAATCCAGGGCCAGGAATGCACCTTTCTGGCCCTATGAATAAATAAAGGGTGTTATATTTTTCAAGCCCCCAACCCTTGATTTTTCATGGTTTTGAAATTTCCAAAACATCTTGCAATGTCCCCAATCCATGTGGTAATCCTTTATTTCATGTATTTTTGCAGGGTGGTCAAAAAAAAGTGATCCCCTAAAATCTCAAACATCTGTAAAAGAAAGATGAGATTTTTTTGGCCAATTTAAAGGCCTTCAAAATTACCCTAAAAAAATTGAAAAAAAGAAGCTTTGTGTCTCAAATTTTTTCACATTTTTGAAATTTTCTTTTTATGATATTGGACATTCAAAAGAGACCAAAATTTTCTAAATATGATAGGTAGATACAGATGACTATCTGTCCCTCATTGGCTTGCTGAGCTACTGAGTGGTTGGCACACGCCCAGATGTTGCCTATGCCATAAACCTGTTATCAAAGTTTGCTGCATGTCCAGATTAGACGCACTGGAAGCGCCTCCACCACCTAATTTATTACATAGCCAGCACGCGTAACCTTAAACTGACACTGCTCCCCCACAACAAGGGTAAGGCCATGAAGGGGTTCAGTGATGCGTTGTGGGGGGGGAAATCTCAAAATCAACCCATGGCATCCTTTTCACTTTCTTGAACTGCCCCATTGTCTGGATAGCGCAACACCAGCAATGTGTTGCTTCCTCAACCTGCCATGCTGAATACATGGCCCTTGGGGTGGCAATGCAACAGATATTTTGAATCCTTTTCCTGATCATCAAGGACATCCTGCACTCAGACTACATTGGGCACTTATTGTGTGACAACAAAGCCATGATAAAGATTTCCAGCAACAACGTGGCAAACAAGAGGACGCGCCACACCAAAAGAGACTTCCACATAGCAAACAAGGTGTTTTACAAACAACAAACAATTCTCTTGTGGGTCCAGACAGGTAAGAAACTGGCAGAAATACTGAAAAAAGCTTTGGGGGCATAACTGTTCAAGAAGATGCGTGAACAGCTGCAAGTGTTTTGAGTCTTTTCCCCCCAGCATTACACAAAATCTGACTTGTCCACAACGGATCAAGTTCTGTTGTGCCATTCTCTTTTCCTACCTTCACGTTTTACATAATTTTGCGCCACCACACCCCCTCCCTGAGGATGCGGACACAAGCATAGTTGTGGGGGGGAGTTTTGTAACCACAATATGGTTACATATGCATATCACACAACTATGCATAAGCACGCCTATATAAGATAAGAAATACAACAACCCTTGAGCTCTATGGGTTTTAACACCTTTCACTCCTACAGCAACAAGATTGGTGGCTAGACTGGCCTTTGATGGATCACCCAAGCTGGGGGTAACACAAGATGGATGACTGAATCAATGGTGGGATTGGCACTTGATGGGGTTACCAAGCAAATTGAAGATAGGGAGCACAGTTGATAGAGATGGAAATATGAGGTGGTCAGAATCAACCAACCAGAGTAGAAACTGGACCTATTGATGAACATAAAGAGTGTAATTTAAATAAGATGATTGAGCAAGAGGAATCAAGAAAAGACAGTTGAGATTGCAGAGAGATGAATTTTAAGGATTGGAGTGATTGCAAGAGGGTAAACTTGGGCAAACTTGGAGGGGCAATAGAATGCTTGGGAGTAACCAGAATAAAAAGATGGTGTGGCCAAAATATTTAAGATTCAAAAGGGTGAGATGGAAGGGAGAAGCAGTGGAGCATTTTGACTGTTAATGACATTGAAGTTAGAGTCCAATGCTCCAGCTGAAAGTTTCAAGAAGATGACGACAAGATCTTATAAGGCTAAGAGTAGCGGATCAGGGATTCTAGGGGGAACTCAGGTTGATGGTTAAGTCAGAACTGATAATGATAAATTGACTGGACTAGAACAGGCTTAAGTAGTCTAGATACAAGTCATTTGATAAAGACCAACTTTTGTTTTTTATAAAAAGAGTCCAATGAATAATGAATGAAAAATAACCAAAGAGCTGTCACATAATCACTGACAGAAATTATGCAACAATTCAGAGACATAACAAGCCATAAGACAGGAAATAAAGGCTATCAAAGGAAGAGAAACAAACACAGTAAAAGTGAGGTGTCAATTCAACTGATTTGGATACTTAAGAAACTTAAAGCAATCTACCAGTAAGAGGAGAACTAATTAGAGATATGAGAGATTAAGTTAATCATAAAAGGCTTCTTTTATCAGGACCATAATACCTGAAAAGATCATAGATTCTGCAATAACAATTATTATCTAATTTTTATTTGATTTTTATTTAAAAAATGAAGGGCACTAGTTGCCATAATTCCAACATCCTCCTCAGTGAAATTGTATTTTGATTTTGATTTTTTCTATATATGGGATAACTGCTTCAACCACCAATTTTAAACAACTTCTATAAAATTGGGAACCAAAACATTATAAGGGCAGGAGGACATTTTTCTATGTAATAAATTTAGAAAGTGAGATGAAAAAACTGAATTGTGTTAATTTATGGGTTTAGGGGGAAGTTGTTGAAAGTAAACCCCTCTCAAGATTGCGCACCTCTACCACTATTCTCAACCTATCACCCATCTTTTGCCGGTCTCACTTCCCATATGCACTCTGTCCGCTTGCCCATTTCAGCCTTTTCCTCCTTGACTCAAAAGGCCGCTCTCTCCTGATCCCCTCTCAATCCTCATCCGCTCATCCTCTTCTCCTTTGCCTCCAATCCCCCTGGTCACTCCTGCAATCCTGCTCATTGATCCTCCTATCCTCCTCATTGCTCATCACTTCCTTTCCAATTCTATTGCTTCCAATCCACCATCCACACTACTCTCAACCTTCAGCTCAAATACAATAATCCCCTCAAAACATATAAACCTCCTCAACTCAACATTCAACATTGCCTCCTCAAACCTTCCTGCGCTGAATATCACGTCACCAGCCATCCTACTATCAATACTCAGCTCACCCAATGTTTAAAGGATTTCCTTTCTTTACTTTTCACATGTGAGGTTGTCTCTATAATGAAGCTTGGACTAATAATCGACTCACACATATTTCTGCCTGCAATACATGTCAGATTCCTGTTTCTTTTCTTTTATTCTTCTCTCATTTCCCTTACTTCATTGTTTCCAAGCGCCTCACCCACTTCATTTCCACATAGAGTGAGAATCCTTCTTCATCTCTTTTGTGTCATTCTTTTCAATTCTTAAGATCCTTTTTGACCCACATGTACCCAGTCTGTTAGTTCAGGGAATTCATTTAATTCATCTCTTCACGGTTAAAATCCAAAATAGCAATTAATGCACCAATGAGTCAATCCCAATCATGTCTCAATCACCTGGACCAACAGATCTCAACTCACCTCTTCTCAATACCCTTACAGACTCCATCCCCATGCTGACCAAATCCAAATTTTCACTATGGCACTCAAAACTTATGACCATTCTTGCTTTGAAGGGAGTTGCACAATTTCTTCAATCATCTGGCCCTAAGAAATTTCCTCCAGACGTTAACCTTGAACTGGTAGGATAAATCCTGGCCAAGCTTGATAATAGGATGTACATCAATTCCATTAAGGATCACCATCTCACAAATGGCATTGAACTCTGGAAATCTATAAACAAATTCTATGCCTCTTCCCAGAGAAGAAATTGCTCTTGAGTCTTCTTCAGCTTCCTCAACCTCCAATTCAATCCCAAACATGTTGACAAGTTCATAACCAAAGTGAAATCCTGTCTCATCCAAATCTCAGAAATTGGAATTTGAATTGACAATGATATAGTCGCATAACTGATATTGTACAAATTTCCACCACAGCTAGAACACCTCAAAACAACCATCACCCACTCCCTTGGTAAATCCAACATTGATGGTGATTTGATACTTTGTCACCTGAATCAAATCAAGAACAAAATAGCAGCTGGTACTTATGCCTCAGAAATGTTAAACACAGGTGTCAAGCAAGAGGTGGTCAAGTTCAGAGCCACCTGGCATAATCCAAAATCTTCTCACCCCAAAAATTCCTGCTGGTTGTTATATCCTCACCTTTGACCAAATTTCAACAATAACAACAACAACAACCCCAAACATAATAAGAATTAGCCAGCCTCTGCCAACCTGTCCTGCACTTCCTACAACTTTGCTATGACAAATTCCAGAATAATCACCAAGCACTCCATTATCCTTGATTCTGGAGCGTCTCAATCAATGTTTAACTTCCCTGATTTCTTTGAGGATCTTACTGAAGACCACACCAAAATTCAGACTGGGAAAGAAAACACCTCCCTTAACGCCAAAGGTATTTCTACCACAAAGCTTTGTCCAAAAACTGCAATTTCCTACTCAGCCAGTCCCTATATGTGCACCAGATAGCAGTTAATCTGGTGTC